>OY292518.1:1994571-3194571 GCA_958496365.1 Subacronicta megacephala
ATTAGGCTACCGCCGCTTCAAATTGTAATTAAGGCAAAACGTTCAGCCTTGAGCGCAAAAAAAACTTGAGAAAACCTAAAAAAAATTCACAAAGATCTGAATTTTTTAATGAAAGAAAATATCAAACGAAAGAAAAATTCGATCTCACGCAGAGTTTGAACCTGCGTCTCTCTGGTTAAGTCCACCAGACGCTTTACCAACTAAGCTACCCAGACCACTGCCTGTGATGTCGAATTTCTCTTCCACATTTTACGTCTTCAGGCGACGTCACTGTCGACGTCGTTCTTTCACTTGAAATTTTCTTTCATTAGAAAATTCAGATCTTTGTGAACATTTCAAATATGATAAAAATATAAGCAGTTAAAACTAAAAAATGTTAAATTTGGCGCCCAATGCTGAACGATTGGCCTTAACTATCTTACCCTATCTTTTAATTTATTTCGTGGGAAAACAAACAGTAGTATAATAAGACTGTACCTACATAACAGCCGAAAAGTTTGTAGGTTTGGTCAACAAAACAACAAAAAAGAGATGCAACCCGTTCTATTTATTTCGTCATTCACCAAAAACCAACCAAAACCAACTGTTTCCTAACATAAACTTTAATATAAATCCTTCTGTTTTCTTAAGCTTACTTTTGTAATGAGATTTCGTTAAAACAATTGCTCAATTAACTTGTTTGTTTTCCAAAAGCAATGTTTTCCTGTTGAAAAGGCGCCGTCCCCATCCTTTCACAAGGTCGACGTAAGAAGCTTAATATAAAAACAATGGACCTACTCATTTTCAGAGTTTATATAACTAAACATTTTGTTTATGGTTTCTTAATTCGCTAAAATATTTTATGTACGCTCATTATTATATTCACTGCCATTCATGCCAATCTAATATAAAGATGTGTCAATATAATAATTATCCATTTTTAATAATTAACCCCCGACGACGGGGGGTCATAAGTCTGATGAGAATGTGTGTGTGTGTGTCTGTCTGTCTGTGGCATCGTAGCTCCCGAACGGAGGACCCGATTTTGATTTTGATTTTTTTGTTTGAATGGTGCGTTAGTCGGGATTGTGATTAGCTATGTTTGATGAAAATCGGTCGAGATAATATGTACCTAATTGTCGGGGGTTTTTTATTTTTTTTGCTATAACGCAATAATGCTGTCAAATTGTTGAATTTTATTGCGACTCCATTAGGCGATCCGTTCGTTCTTTTGCCAGACTTCTTGGCAGTATATGATTAGGTATAAATGAGACAAAGTTGTAGTATAGTCTGGTTATAATTATCCAAAGGTGCATCTTATATACTAACGACTACGTGTTGATCACGGATAGTAGAAACATTTAATAGATACTGAACGTGCGATAAAGATCATAAGATTGCGATGTAGATTGTAGATACAGCACAAAGATATTGTACTGTAACAGTACACCCCCCTTTAAAAAAAAATTATTATGGTAATAGTGTTTACAATATAAATTTGACCTAAACCTTACTAGTTATTTGCTGATGTATATAAATAATAATGCTATTGTACGCGGTGGAATTTGATGACGCCTGTTGTGGTGTGATTTGCTGACGTATGTAATTTTGACTTAGCTGTTGCACGAGTGTTTATTATTTTTTTCCGTTAAACTCTTCTTCTGTCCAGTGTTTTCATTATGCCGTAAAGTAGGATCACGCCGATTGTTAAAATAATCTGTCCCATTGCAACATTTCTTGTCCACCGTAAGTCCTCCTGGATCAGGTTACGGAGTTTGTCCGCTTCGTTTTGATTGAGGCAACTGTCCGTATTGTATGTTATCTGGTCCTTAGAACTTTGATTTCCCATTTTAGATGTCTTGTTGTTACGAGTAGTTGTGAATTAATGGTATATGTTAAGATCTATGTTAATATATATACGAATAGCTTGCTTATATCAGCGATTTTTATAGACGTACTACTGGCTTTACTTTACGTCCCGATCGTGTAGTGTACGTGTGTGAATGTCTGTAGAAATCCTTTGAATCTGGCACGTAGTTTGATTCGTCATTGATCATGAATGCTGGTTTCAATCTATCAATTGATATCACTGTCTCTTTATCCCTAATTCTAATGCAAAATGTTTTATCTGTTTTACTAATTACTGGGTAGGGTCCTTCATACGGCGGTGTCAGGGCTTTCTTAATTCTATCGCACCGAACAAATACGTGTGAGCATTCTTTGAGTTCGGGATGCACAAATATAGCTTGGTTGTGGTTTTTTCTTTTCGGAATTGATGTCATTTGTGTGATGTCCTTTTGAATTTGTTTTACAAACTCTTCGTACGTTGATAACTGTGCTGCTGATGACTCAAAAAATCCTCCAGGGAGTCGTATTGGCGTTCCATATGTCATCTCTGCTGAACTATAACCTGTGTCTTCTCGCAAGCTACTCCGCAACCCGAGTAAAACTGTTGGAATTTCTTTTAACCAATTTTCGTTGGATTCTCTTGTCATTAACGCCACCTTTAAAGTTCTATGAAATCTCTCTATCATTCCATTGGATTGCGGATGATAAGGTGTTGTCCTAATTTTATGTATTCCCAAAAATTGTGAGAGTGACTCAAATATTCTTGATTCAAACTGTCGGCCTTGATCCGTAGTAATGCGCAATGGACATCCAAAACGAGTAATCCATCCTTCGAAAAGTGTCTTGGCTACTGTTTCTGCAGTTATATCTTCTACCGGAAATATTTCGGGCCATGACGTACAACGATCTATGATTGTGATTAAATATCTCTTCCCTTGTGAAATCGGAAGTGGTCCGACGATGTCAATATGTAAATGTTCAAAACGTTGCGCTGTCATAAATGTACCAGGAGGTGATATCGTATGTCGTTGTATTTTTGATTTTTGGCAGGCTATACATGATCTACACCAATTATTGATATCTTTGTTCATATACGGCCATAAATACCTTTGGGTTATCATTTTTCTCGTAGTTCTTTTTCCTGGATGGCTCATACCATGAATGGTATCGAAAATTTGTTTGCGAAATTGCTTTGGTAAGTAGGGGCGGCTTTTTCCAGTAGACGTGTCGCAGGTGATGTTTATTGTGGAACCCGGAAGCGTAATGTTTTTGAATTTTAATCTTTTATTGTCACGTAATTTACTTAGTTCATTATCTGTTGATTGACATTTTTCCAATTCAGCGTAATCGATAGGTGATGGCACGTATATTTCCTCTATTCGAGATAAGGCATCGGCGGTAATATTGTCACGTCCGCTTATGTGTTGAATGTTGGTACTGTATTGTGAAATGAAATCTAACTGCCGGACCCGTCGCGGTGTATCGTTTGATGATGGTTTTTGGGAGAATGCGTATGTCAAAGGTCGGTGATCCGTAAATATTGTAAATTCTCTTCCCTCGATTAATCTGTGAAAACGGTTGTCGGTTTGTCGGCCATGTATATTCCTAACAGCTCTCTGTCAAACGTAGAATATTTTTGTTGAGTTTCGCTCAATTTTTGTGAAAAAAAACCTAATGGTTCCCAATTGCGTCCGGATTTTTGTTGTAAAACTCCACCAACGCAAGTAGCACTAGCGTCGGTCATGAGCGCTAGTGATGCGTTGCGGGAAGGATGCGCTGTTAACACTGCGTTTTTCATGCTTTCCTTGCATTTTTCGTAAGCTTTGTCTGCTTCCGTTGTCCAAGGAACAGGTGAATTATCGTTCTTTTTTGAACCATGTAGATATTCGTTTAAAATTCTTTGTATTTCCGCTGCGCGTGGAATATTACTTCTGTAGAAATTGACCATGCCCAAAAATCGTCTTAATTCTTGAATTGTTTTCGGTTTGGGAAATTCCATGATTGCTTTGTAATTTTCTTCGGTAGGTTGTATTCCTTGGCTCGTTATATGATAACCTAAGAAATCTATTTCCCTTCTGAGAAATTCGCATTTTTCGAGATTAATGGTTATTCCATTCTCGTGTAAACGTTTGAAAACCGTTTCTAAATGCTGATAATGCAAATCTTCGTTGTCCGATGCGATGAGACAGTCGTCTACAAATATAAATACGAAGTTCAAATCTCTAAATAAGGAATCCATGAATCGTTGAAATGTTTGTGCTGCATTGCGTAATCCGAAAGGCATTCTTAAGTACTCAAAAAGTCCGAAAGGTGTGATGATGGCTGTTTTTTCTATATCTTTAACAGGAATACAGTGGTATGCTTTGCGTATATCTATCTTGCTTAGTATCTTCTTATTTTCTAATATGTATGTAAAGTCAGTTAATCTTGGTAGTGGGTATTTGTCCGGTACTGTCGTGCTATTGAGCATTCGATAGTCTCCGCACGGTCTCCATTCGCCATTTTTCTTTTTTACCATATGTAATGGGCTTGCCCATGGGCTATCTGACGGTCGGCAAATTCCGAGCTTTATCATATTTTGAAATTCCTTTTTGGCTATGTCGTATTTTTCTGGAGGTAATGGTCTTGCTCGAGCTGCGACGGGTGGTCCTGTAGTGATAATGTGGTGTTCAATCTTATGTTTGGGCGCATTGCGTAGAGAGGACTCTTTCGTGATGTCTTCGTATTTGTTTAAAAGTTGCGTAATACGTGAATTCGTTCCCACTGCGATAGTACGAATTGTTTGTTGTGTCGCTTTTTCTGAAGTTACATGCGTTGTCAGCTCTGTAACTTTGTCGATAAGTTTGCGACCTGCTATGTCGACTAATAGTTTATAGTGCTCTAGAAAATCTGCTCCAATTATTGGTTGTGTAACATCGGCGATTATAAAATTCCATTTATAACATCGTTGTAGTCCTAAATTCAAGGTAAGCGTCTTCTCGCCGTAAGTCCTAATTTTAGTCCCATTTGCAGCGTATAGTGTGTATTGTTCATTTTGTAAAATTGAATATCTCTGTTGCTTGCTAATGACTGAAATATTTGCGCCCGTGTCAATCAAAAACTTCATACCACTTTTTCGGTCGGTAATGGTGAGGCGATTGGATGGGTGGATTGCACAGAGTTTCGCCGTTGTCTGTGCTCTTATTCGTTTCCCTGGTTCCGTACGTAAGTCATTGGTTTCCAACCGCATGGTTTAATGCAGTTCCTTGCATATTTTCCGAATCTTTCGTGGTAGTAACAAAATCGATTTGCTCCTCTATAGTTTGTTCTCGGCCTCATAATCGGGAATTGTTGACGTTTCTTGAAATGATTGTGCGTGCTGGGTCGATAGCCATATTGACCTTGCTGAATTGCGTCAATATCTATCTGTAATTTTGCTAGCTGGGCTAAAATGCATGCTGTATTGTTGTCGTTTGAAGTGTCGTTGCTAACAGCTGATATTTCGGTTACTTTTGAATTCATTATTATTTTGTCTGCAATTTGGCTCAGTTTGTCAATTTCCATGTCTTCCGTAACTGCTAGAACCGTAGTAACTGATGTTGGTAAAAGCCTGAACCATAGTAGTTTAATTGTTTCGTCACTGATTTTTCCTCTCCCGAGGACTCGCATTTGACGTAATAACTGCGAAGGTTTTTGATCACCGAGTTCTGTCTCTGATATTAATTTTTGAAACTGTCGCTGTTCTGTTTCTTCGTAACAATCAATTAAACGTTCCTTGATGTTTTTATATTTATCTGTAGTCGGTGGTGAAGTGATTAGGTCACTAACTTGTAGTATTTCTTCCTTGGATAATTTTGCTATTACTGTACAGTATTTGTATTCGTCTCCTTGCTTCTGTGGTGCTAATATGGCTTCTAGTTGCGTGAACCATAATCTTGGTTGGTCTTTCCAAAATTCCGGAATGCGAGATAAAACCGAGGTGCCAGCAGCTACTTCAAGTGTTCCTTGCTGATTTATGTTCGCCTTGCATGGTGATTGTGCCATGTTTCTTGCTGCGTATTCGTTCGTCGGGGTCACCAATTTGCCAAACTTCTTGGCAGCATATGATTAGGTATAAATGATACATCACCGAGTTCTGTCTCTGATATTAATTTTTGAAACTGTCGCTGTTCTGTTTCTTCGTAACAATCAATTAAACGTTCCTTGATGTTTTTATATTTATCTGTAGTCGGTGGTGAAGTGATTAGGTCACTAACTTGTAGTATTTCTTCCTTGGATAATTTTGCTATTACTGTACAGTATTTGTATTCGTCTCCTTGCTTCTGTGGTGCTAATATGGCTTCTAGTTGCGTGAACCATAATCTTGGTTGGTCTTTCCAAAATTCCGGAATGCGAGATAAAACCGAGGTGCCAGCAGCTACTTCAAGTGTTCCTTGCTGATTTATGTTCGCCTTGCATGGTGATTGTGCCATGTTTCTTGCTGCGTATTCGTTCGTCGGGGTCACCAATTTGCCAAACTTCTTGGCAGCATATGATTAGGTATAAATGAGACAAAGTTGTAGTATAGTCTGGTTATAATTATCCAAAGGTGCATCTTATATACTAACGACTACGTGTTGATCACGGATAGTAGAAACATTTAATAGATATTGAACGTGCGATAAAGATCATAAGATTGCGATGTAGATTGTAGATACAGCACAAAGATATTGTACTGTAACAGTTCTCATAAAAAATGCAATCATCTCGCCTTGGACGCCAAATCAATTTCTCTGTTTTTCGTAAATCAAACGTTTATAAAACATTGTTGACTGTAACTTATTCACAACCGAGTACTACAACTTTTGCTTAAAAATCATTATCATAGCCGATTGAAGTGTAAAATGACAATTTTGGTATAATCCTCTATTTTATTATTATTAAATTTCATCGACTTCCACTCGTACTTATAGCCGCCCATAAAATGAGTGCGATTACCCTTTAAATGATTTTGGAAAAACAATTGTTGTATACAATAACAAATTTGCTGAAATCAAGCAAATATTGGCGCGGCAACACTGGCAATTGTCTGGAAAAGAGCAATAATCATGAACAACTTACTACAACTCCATAAGCGGTGTATTCTGCAGAGGAGGCTCCGCCCCAGCCGTTGTCACCGGAAGTGCCTTCAGCGCTAGTTCCGTTGGCAACCGTCGTGACGCCGTACACCGGATACGAGCGGATAGGATCCCTGACACACGCATACGAATATTAACAGATGTTGTGAGGAAATACTATAACAATAACATCATCATCATCATCATCAGCCAATACTCGTCTACTGCTGGACGTAGGCCTACAACATCACTTGATCTAACACGATATCAATTATATCGTGTTGGTTTCTGAAAAAAAAAACTAGTTTTTACGGATTTTATTGCGTACTATGGGGTCTAAACATATCCGCCAATTTACCATTTTTGTAACTGTTTCTTTGACATTTGGAAAGTCATTTATTATTTAAAAATAAAATAAATTGATAATAATAATGATAAGCAGTGATAGCCTAGTGATATAACCATTGGAATGCCAAGTCAAAGGTCTCGAGTTCGAATCCAAGGCCTGAAGACCTGTGACTTTTCGAAGTCATGAGCGGATTAATAATAATTGTCCGTATTTATGCAAAAAGAAACCAACCACTCGACAAATACGCTTTTCCGAGATTTCAATTTGAGATATCATATGGCATTATATGTAATGTTCGTTTTTGCTGTTGGTTCCGTTCTGATTTTAGTTAACCTTGTTGCCAAGGAAAAAAATCATGTGTTTCTTTTTGGTACAAGAATTTAGACCACTTTTAAATATGTTTTCTTCAATAGAAGTAAAAAACAAAATTTGTCGTGTGGTTCCATTTTGCATAAATACGGACAATTAATTATCACTCGCTTAAGCGGTGAAGGAAAACATCATGAGGGCACCTGCAAGCCTGAGAGATTTTCTTGACGGCGTGTGAAGTCTGCCAACACGCAGTAGGCTAGCGTCGTGGACTATAGCCTAATCCCTCTCGTATTGAGAGGAGACCCGTGCCCAGCAGTGGGATAATGTAATGGGTTGATGAACTTGATGATGAATAATGATAAATGATGATGATAAAATACAAAATAACCTTGATTTTGAGAACTTTCCATGTGATTAGACAAAACGGTAACTTTCACGAGAAAGAAAAAATCTAATTAAGCGGCAAAAACGGGCTTTTGTATGCAATTAATTTAACCCGTGTATCTGCTTTGAAGACAAGGAATAGAAAGGAAAAATTTTCATTTCCGGTCCTGTTCCTACAACAGACTTGTAACACTTATGATTTATGGATTGAGGACCCACGATTTATTTTACTCGATCTATGGATAAGCTGTTTAGCTACTAATTCGAATATCAACAGAAACAAACCTAAAGGCATACTAAATTGAATTGAGCTATAAGAAAATGAACGCGCTTTTAGGCTCTAGGCGCTTTTTGACCAAATAATGTAGAAATATCTTCTACATAAATAAAATTTAAACTTTCTGTGAAGTAATTTTGAACCTATTTTTTTATTTAAGAAAATATTCTTCGTAATGGTCTGAATAAGGTCGATTGAGTCAGCTAGTGACAATATAAAAAAACAACCAAGTAAGTAACCTAAAAATCTTCCAGACACTTATTATATTACTTCAGTTCTGATTTCATTGTTTCCATATTCGGAATACTGATCTGATATCCTTTATGAATATGAAAAAATGCAAAATATAAAGAAAAATACTTACATATGCGTCTGGTGACCCTGTGTGTAGATCTCTTGCGGCTCCGTAACGTATTGCACATGATAGTTGACACCGTTGCCGCCCTCGCCTGAAGAAAATAAAAAAAATAGTTAAACAAAGAATCTTCTAAAATATACACACCGGTATTGTGTCTTCGAGAAACATTTAATGATTTTTGAAATCAAATCCCTATTTACTAGTCGACTTTTTGCCATTCGTTACAAAGACCAAGAAATCCTTGTCTTTTTTTTTCAAGCCTAAAGCTTTAATAAAAAAAGGCAAGGCTTAATAACACCGCGTGTATTTCAAACAAAGACAGATATACTGATTTTTTCCTTTCTAAACTGGTTATTCAATAAACGTCTCAAAGGACCGCATCCCTCCAGCTTCGGGCGTATACAAGGACCAAAGAGGAACACTCACAGGGGAAGAACGACCGGTACCGCGGCACCTCCATGCTCTAGGAGATCTCCCAGGCAACTCACCGCTGGACCTACACTTCCCAGAACAACATCCCGATTACCAATATCTCATCTTGCCTCCCTTTCTAACATATTACTGTGTCTCTCTTCCACCTCACCCCACCTGTCATAAGCGTTGTAATATACACGTAAGCGATATAATTGTGATTTCCCTTTTGTTATTATGTAGTGATGTTTTATAGGTTGTTCGGACAATGTTAGCGTGTTAAGAGGTTAATGTAATTATAGAATGCTTAGAAAATACCCTTGTTATTCATTTAGAGTTATGTATGTATAGTCAAAACAATGAGTCTGGCATACTGGGATCTAAATGTTACAGTAAGTGATATTTTCAAAGCTAGACATACCATCACGCCTGTATTCTCCGAGGGGTAAGATAGAGTTGTACTAATGTACACCCATATTTCGCCGGTGTGTTAAGGTCCCATTTAATAAAGGGCGAGCCTATTGCCATTAATCGAGAACATGTTATTATATAAACTCCTAGCTGCTAGTCAGGATTCCTTAGTTAACTCCAATTACACTCTGCTGGACCTGGAAATCGTAGCCAGAACCTCCAGACAGTCGCGCATACTAACAATAGACTAATGAGGCTGTTTCACAGTTACAATACATAGAACAACTACATCCGCATCTTGGTTTTATTTTTAAAGATTCGTGATTGACACTGAGATGTACTTTTTTATGCCTATTAGGCTATAATTGTATCGTTACAGAATTTCCCATATAAGTAGGTCAAATGAGATTATAAAACACATTTAAATTACAAAAACAAACAATTTAGGCATGAACAATTCGATTTTCTGTAGAACTTTATAGTCATAAAGATATGAATTTTCTAATTAAAGAAAATTTCTAGTGAGAGAATAATAAGAAATAGGGACTATATAGTATTTTTAAAAATTGCTTGCTTAGTTTTACTGTTAATTCTTCTATATATTGCAACTACTGATCGATAACTGAAGGTTTTCTCATACAAATAAATATATTTTTAAGTAAGTTAGCTAAGTATTCCAAATACATTGTCTACGAACTCATGTAAATTGTATATTGGAAACCCTTAAAACTATTGGGTTTCTGTCTCCTAAACAGATATTTCGTCCACTCAAACTCAACATGACAACTAGATTCAAAAGCATCCATAGAATCCCCTTTCCAATAAGAAGCAATAAAATAGGATACATCGCGTATGAGCCCTCTCGAAACCATCCAAGCAATATATATACCTGTATACAAATTATATAAAAAGAGAAGCGCCCCTTAAACGGGAGGGGAGAGGGGAGGGCTTGGCACGCGTCACGTCAAAGGTAACCAGCACAGGTGGACAGCAATCTATGGGGATCATCCCTGCACCCATTGATAATGATCACTCAGGTACATAATCCGCAGGGGCGAGCGCAATTATGCATTGTTATTAAGTTTATAGGGTGCATTACAAATTCGACGAAATAATAAATTGCAAGTTATTTGAGAAGAGATTCGAGGATGGCACGTGCAGAAAGGATTCATAATTGAGATTTTTATGTTTTTATTTAAGACAAAATTTTTATGTTGTTATAAGGTTTAAAGCCAGAAAGAACAAAAAATAAAAATAACCAGTGCTATAGGAGAGTACTTGCGCACGCGCTATGTGGCGCGTCAGGGTATTACTTTTTCTTTACAAAAATACAAGAATTTATAAAAGGTGTCAGTTTTAATTAATTGTGTATATCAATAAACGTTATCCCGTATACCTTGGCTGTATGACAATTATAATAATAAAACCCCTAGCGAATTATAATCCGATAAAACAATATCACTTGATATTATTAGTGATAAGTATTTTTTTAAATAATATTGGAATATTGTTTTCAAAGAAATTAGCTTCATTTAAATTCTTATAAATTAGATGTAGTCGACACCTGCAACTGGTACCGTTCCAATTAATAAGACAGGTTAAGGCATTTTTCATTGTTATTTTACACTTATGTATAAGTAATAAGGTGCATTTTCCAGTTCTTTACTAAAAATGGGGTGGAAAGAATACAACATTAATCCTGACAGGTGGAAGATCAGATATTATGTTATGGGAGGGTGAAATCTAAGCAGTATAATAGATAATAGTTGTTTGTTGTCCATCAAACGCTACTGGGTAAAGAGCGTGTTGCTACCGACTTTGACAAGTGAAGTAGAAACTCAAAGGGATTATGGGACATTTATTTCGAGATTAAGAATTATTATGGTGACATTTTATGGTATTATGTTATATACGGATTTTTTTTTCTTTTAGACATCGGGGAAGAAGCATAACATTCAAGTTCTTTGCGCTTAAAAAACACCTCAGACGCTCCAAAGAATGGCTTCAAATCTGACTACAGATGTATGCGTGTGAGCTAAACTGGTTTAGCAGACAACGAACGTTATTCCAAATGCAGGGGGCAGTGAGGTATCGAACAACGGTAATTCTGAACTATACATAGTGCTATTACTTCAGAAGACCGAAGAAATAAAATAGCGGACGGAATAAGCGAAGATTCACTAACCTATGAAAGGCAATCTAGCAGCACTGTTCTCTCTCTTCCCATTCTACTATTTTGCATACATTTCATGAAGGGTGACATTACCATCTTGATCATATTTATGATGAACAGAATAACAAATATGTAGGCTCTATAAGTAAATCACCTCGCTGATGCTATCGAGCTCTAATAATCAGCTCTTTTTATCAACACGCTTCTGTACGCCCAGTTGTCTTGTTTAAATAATCTATTAAGACACTAACTCTAGTAGTACTCACTCAGGCTAAAAGATTTTTAATGAGATTTTTACAAGTCATTGTTTTTAATTTTTTAAACTAGATGGCGCCAGCATTAACTAACTGACAACTTCTGAGCAGAAATAAACTCAGAATATCACGGTTTCTTCTGGACATAGTTGTAGAAGAATATGAGTGAATCCATCATGTCTGAGGTAGCCTTTTGAAGATAGAGCCATAGCAGCTTTGAATAGACCAGTTCTAGCTGACGACACGCATGCATCAGTCATTATGTAGGTTAACGATAATCTAGGGAGCTCAACCCCTTAGATTTTTTTATCATTTATTATTATTAGCGTTATTAATATGTGAAGAAAACTTTGTTCCCCCTTTTTAAGCACATTGCGTGCACGCAAGAGTGTGAGATATAGCATAATTAAAGTTCATATAGAGAAAGAATGGAGAAAAATATTGCGGTCGAATTTCAACCACCCTACGGCTAGTAAGTAGTATATGTTTGAAATGAAAACCTACAATCTACCAATACATAGGTACCCTATCTACGTACGCTAAACATAAAGGATCGATTTGACCAAAAGAAATACGACATTCTACTGGGGCTGCGTCGTCACGATCAATTAATTATTAGTGTTTCATTTGTGATTCAACCACAGTAGAATTCAACCACGTCGGTTACTGAGATGCCTTCAGAATAAATTTCATAGATTGGTCAAATCCATACCATCCATAGGTTCAAAAGATTATCTATCTTAGTAATATAAAAAAGGTAAGTATTTTTTTTTTGGTTTGTAAGCTTCTTCAAAAAAAAATCTAAAGGTGACAACTTGTTGTATGCCCCTACATGAAATCTTACAAACAATCTACGGACCTGATGAACCGATTCTGAAACTTCTTTCAGTCATAGAAGTTTCAGACTCGGTGATTCATTGAGAAGTTGCGGGCAAAAGCTAGTGTGTTAATGGCGAAGATGATGTCCTCATGCTGATAAAATCTAATGAGAAGAAGGTGAGAAGCAGAAATAAACAAAATAAATTAAAAAAACTTGCATTCTTGGTCACTGTGGTCCTCGGCCTTCACGTGCGAGCCAGCCCGGCCCCATGCTCCTTGCACTGTACGTTCCACACGACATAAATACATATATAAAGAAATGTGCGTAAAGGCTAAAACGTCAGGGTTGGGCGCGAACTCAGATCAAATAAAAAGTTAAGATGGAACTTTGCGAACAAAGAAGTGAAACTACGCCTTATCTTGTCAGTCGAGCTTTCGATAGCTTGATAGCTCGACTGACAAGATAAGGCGTAGTTTCGGTATATAGTGTATAATTATGTTTGTAAACGGCTAGGCGTAGTTTTAACCGGCCTCACTTCTTTGATCGCAAAGTTCCATCTTAACTTTTTCGCGCGAAATTCAATTTTTTCTTTTTTTTTTGGCAAATTTTTTGGCTTTATGACATTCTAGGTACATGGCAGTAGAAATTGCGAGATCAACAATAATTTATTCACAATTGAGTATTAAAACTTTTGCTTAAAAATTGTTATCGTAGGTGATTTACGTGTAAATTGCCATTTTTCGCCGAATCCACAATTTTACACCAAAATCTTCGACGCTTTCGTTAAGGATAACCTGAAACCCTGGCAATTTTTTTGGATATATCACATTCTTCTGCCATACACCTAAAATGTGTTATAGCCGAAAAAACTGTGAAAAGCCAAGAGAAAATCGAACTTCGCACCCAACCTCGACGCTTTAGTCTCAAAACAATATGTGCTACGTAAAATAAGCATGCTTTTAATGTTACTACGTACTGAAATATATAAATAAGAAGGTAGAAACACTAAGTGCTATATATATGTGCGATAAAATATTCTACTAAGGACTATAGATTCACTTGTAACATTTTTGTTGAACTAGGTAAATAACTGAATGGATGCATTTATAAAACGGAATCGATGGTTTCGTCTGTGAATTATTTGAATTGAGATTGCATACAAGGACGTAAAATAAAAACGAAAACAGGCTATCCACTTTATAATTTACGCTCTTGTAATTGCCGACTTCAGACAGTCTACTGTAAGTTTCATTGCACCATATCGATTCTATGCATTGTTGAAACCCGAATGCGGTCGATGCGTAAAATCGAGATGGTAAAACGAAACCAACGCCGCAGTGTACCTATTTAAAACGTTACCTTTTAAATATAATATTATAATGTTTTCTAGTGCTTACATAAAAAATAAATAAACTATCGATACATTCTATCGACCTCGTGTCTCACATGCCTACAGAACAAAAAAACAAATTGTTGCATACTTCACAACTCTCGATGGCATTCTAATAAATGATTGTATACATACACTCACTGGCCACAGTGATGTAAGTGTGCTGCGCTTCAGCGGTGGGACTGGAGTGGCCTGAACTGTCGCCGTTCACCTCCACCACTGTGCTCGTCACCTGAGGACATTGGGGAAGGTACCATAGAGTATCATCATCATCAGCTCGTATTCTTCCATTGCTGGACGCAGGCCACTTTAAATTAAAGCCACAGATATTCAGGTCTTCCATCCAGGTGCTTCCAGCCGCCTATGGTAAACGTAGTGTAGGACGCCCGCTGGCCAGGTGGAATGAAATTTGTGGAAGGCGGCTGGCAGCAAACATTGAGTATGTGAAACAAAATTACTAAGTATAGGTATGGAAGATTTCTTCAGCGTATCAACTGAATAAATCCTCCTTATATTACACCATTTTCATGTAATTCATCAACAGTATTGTTCGTCCAGTGTTGGACGTAGGCCTCTCCTAGTGATGTCATAGTCGTGGCGAATGTCATGTACCCCATGACTATATGGCAATAGCAGGTAAGTGTGGTTTGTTATTCGGCACGAGTCCGACATACCATCCATGAGGATTTTCCGTATTATAAAAAACCGGCCAAGTGCGCGTCGGACTCGCGCACGGAGGGTTCCGTATCATTACGATTTATGACGTATTAAAATAAACTATTTACTAGATCTCGTCTAAACCAATTTTCGGTGGGAGTTTACATGGTAATCTACATCATATATTTTTTTTAGTTTTATCGTCCTCTTATTTTAGAAGTTACAGGGGGGGGACACACATTTTACCACTTTGAAAGTGTCTCTCGAGCAAAATATTCAGTTTATGACGTATTAAAAAAAAACTATTTACTATATCTCGTTCAAACCAATTTTCGGTGGAAGTTTACATGGTAATGTACATCATATATTTTTTTCAGTTTTATCGTTCTCTTATTTTAGAAGTTACAGGGGGGGGACACAAATTTTACCACTTTGGAAGTGTTTCTCGCGCAAACTATTCAGTTTAGAAAAAAATGATAGTAGTAACCTCAATATCATTTTTGAAGACCCATCCATAGATACCCCACACGTATGGGTTTTATGGAAAAAAAAATTTGAGTTTCAGTTCCAAGTATGGGGAACCCCGAAATTTATTGTTTTTTTCTATTTTTGTGTTAAAATCTTAATGCGGTTCATAGAATACATCTGCTTACCAAGTTTCAACAGCATACTTCTTATAGTTTCGAAAAAAAAGGCTGTGACACGATCGGACAGACAGACAGACGGACATGACGAATCTATAAGGGTTCCGTTTTTTGCCATTTGGCTGCGGAACCCTAAAAAGGTGAACGCCACAAAGCCCGATCTTCGCCTTCCTCTTCCAGTCACTGCCAGCTGCCTTCCGCAAGTCGTCACTCCACTTAGCCTGCGGGCGCTCTACACTAAGTTTGCTAAGAGGCTTATTAGGCGTGATTAATTATTTAACTAGTGGTTTTATTATTTACAAAAACACTGACTGAACAGTGTATTTCATTTTATTTATTTATACCAAGGTCGAACAGTGTTATTGAATTATTCTATGAAATTCTCAGTACCAATTCAGATCCTGATTTCGTGCCGGTTAATAGCAAAAGGCTCGCCCCCTATTACAATTGTGCTAAAAATACTGGCGCCTTATCCTTTGGGGAATAAAAACATGATGGTATGTTAAAAACATGTTTTTTTTTTAGGATCAACATTAATTTATCTTTCTTGTCATTTAAAATGTCCATATTTACCTGTTGCATTGCGTGCTGCAAATGTATGGAGTTGGGTATTTCCGGTATCACGATGAGTTCACGCACGTCGCTCGGCGAGGCACCGCCGCCCGCGCCGCCACCCTATGTACGCAAATCATTTATATAGGGGAGCTAATACATATAAAGTTAATACGCTGAACATAATATATTAGAGCTGTGCGAGGTTATTATTTTGCTCTTACCCCGCGTTCCCACTGACGACAAAACATGTTGCAAACAGCTACCTATTGCACTCACTCTTTGAGAGTTAGAGCTAGATAGATATAGACACGGGGTCATAAAACTCATTAACGCTAAACGTGCAGCTTTGGGCGCTACATTCAATCTTCTTTTGTTTTTTTTTCGCAAATCGTACATCTATTTTACAATCAAGGATCATAACTGTAAGAATTGCGACAACTGTAGTGTATTTATAACTAAACTAGCTTTCCGCCCAAGGCTTCGCCCTTGGGCGGCTTTTCTGCATTTAGATTCTTCCCGTTTTTGCAACGTTTTTCATTTATGCTCCGCTCCTATTGGTCTTAGCGTGATGATATATAGCCTATAGCCTTCCTCGATAAATGTGCTATCTAACACTGAAAGAATTTTTCAAATCGGACCCGTAATTCCTGAGATTAGAGCGTTCAAGCAAACAAACAAACTCTTAACTTTATAATAGTAGTATAGATACTAAAACATTTTCTCGAAAATTGTTGCCGTAACAGAGAGTAGTGTAAAATTGTGGATTCGCCTAAAAATGACAATTTACCTCATAAGAATAAGCAGGCTGAAGTGGAAGTGGGCCGGCCATGTCTGCAGACGGACAGACAATCGATGGAGCAGACAAGTGTTGGAGTGGAGACCGCGTTTGGGCAAGCGTAGCGTGGGACGCCCTGCGACGCGATGGACCAACCATTTGAAGAAGGTGGCTGGCAGCGGATGGATGCGAGCTGCCCAAGACCGGAATGGTTGGCGCTCTTTGGGGGAGGCCTACATTCAGCAGTGGACGGCGATGGGCTGATATGATGATGACCTCATAAGATAACGATTTTAAAGCAAAAGTTTTAGAACTCAGTTGTTTATAAGTTATGGTTCATGTCGCTATTCTTACTGCCATGAATCTAGAATGTGTTATGGACTAACAATTTGGGGAAAACCAAAAAAAAAATACATATTTTAGTCGATTGGCATAAAGTCGATTTTTTTTATTATAATATAGTTTACTTGCAATGTGAGTCACATATTACTAGTATTCTTGTAAACCACTCGAAACACAAACATTTAGCTACCGACGCGTCGGTATCTAAAATAGTGGTCATGGTAATCATTAGGTGGGTTTCGAATCGGCAACCACATGATCGCAAGTCCGATGTCCTAGCCATTAGGCTACCGCTGCTTCTCGATGTTGTAATATCAAAATTATTCAAACCTCTGTGTAATTTGGAATACAATAAAGATAAGAAAACTGGTTTGTTTATATGTTCCTGGGGTAGATTTGTTATCACAACGAGGAGTAGGTACATTAGACTTATTGGTGATAACGGCCGTTTACACCTGATAATTACCTACTGATAACAGCTTCGAGCATTGCTTGTTAACGTCACCATTCGTCATTACTAGAAAGTACATAAAATAATATCTGACTTTCTCGTAATCACCATACATTTCGGGATTTTTTACGGTGTAAGAGAAATCGAACAGGTGCTATCACTAAATACCTATTATATATGCCACATTAAACTAGACCCAACAAACAAATAGACCTCTAGACAATCAAGGGGCTAGAAGGGACAATTAACGTAGGAAATAAGAATAACCAATAACTATAAATAAAGCATCTGATGAAATTGATGAAAATTCCAATAACATGGTAAGTTTTGTTCTGTTTGTAATCATCGCTAATAAAGGGACAAAGTCTTCTTCGAAACTGCGCAACGGATTTCGATACAGGTGTGAATCCAACCTGAGACCGTATTTTTCACTAGAATATTTATATCATTGTAATTGATGTCGTACCTGCACAGGAGCCGCAAGCCGCGCAGCCATGTCGGGCGAGGCAGGCGGCGACGACTCCACCAGCACCTCGTCACCGGCGCACTCAAAGTCTGAAGAATATAAACATGTAATTCCATTAAGTTAAACATAAAATATACCTCCAAACATAGCCTAACAGGCTCGTAAAACATCTTCAGATAAGTCATACTTTTTTCGAAATACCTACATTAAAAAAAAAAAATTTGGTAATGTCACTTGTTAAAATCTCTTTATTTTTTTTTCCAATATAGGTTTTACTATGACAAAAAACTTATTTTAAATTGTTGAAGCCATTTAAATGTTGTAATTACAGTGAAAGCAATATCTGCCACCAACTAATTGGTAACATTTCAAAGTGGGGACTCACCCCTTTATTACTGTTTGCTATTAAAAATAATGCAGGTAAATTCACTACCCACTACGTACATATTTCTTTGAACTTATTGTTTTGAATGGCTTCAAAAAATGGCTTTGAACTCTCTAAAGAAAATTAGAAAATTACATAAGTTTGTCAAGCAATTTTGTTTAAATATGTGATCTAAATATTAGGTAACTATATTGTATGAGAATAGAAACAAACATTTACTATTTTAAATCTCATAGCAATCAATTACTTTATTAATGCAATGTAATTGTAAAGCAGAATGCAAACTTCTTCAATCAACAAAAATATTGATGACATAACTATAAAAAAGATAAGATTAAAAAGAAATTTTAAATAATCCTGTGAGTAATCAAATATTGCATATTACTATTGCAATATAAATAGAATGTCTCATGTGAATTCTTGCATAACACCATCCCAGGTGATAGAGATGTTATTGATCTGCCGGGAGCAAGGGCGGAGAGTATCCGTGGAGCGTAACCTGGCAACACCTCATCCGTCCCTCCGCACCGTCACTCTTAACAAAACAACTATACAAAACACTCACTCTCCAAATAAAACACATTTTCAAAGCCCATCTCAGACATTTTGGATTGAAAATTAATTTTTGCTATGAAATATCACTGAAACACAACAGATACACATTATTGTGACCTAACACTGGTTTGTGTGACATCAAGTATTGATCAAACAACCGTCTCTATGTGTTTGGTTGGTTCACTGTCATGTTTGGTACTGTTTCTGTGAAAATTTTGTAGTTAATGCTTTGTGGTGTGGACTGCCAGAGCTTGTGTGTGTAATTTAGTGATAGGGACACAGTAGGGTGACTGCAGGTGCTCTGTTATGGTTCAGTGACACCACCTGCCATGTGCCACCAAATGTAATGCATGAGTGGGTAACATATATTGTTTATGTAGTAATTGTTGCTGTTACTGTCATTTTAAATATATTTAATATGATAAGACAAGAATGTGTAATACTTATATTATGTTCTCTTTTGCTGACTAGATAATGCTGTGTTGTGATAATGTTAATTAGGTAATGTTACTGTTTGGTATTGTCATAATGTATGTAAGTATTTATTTTACTTTGTTTGTCTCTGATGTGTATTTTTGTTAGCATGATTCATGTCTCAGCTAAAATACAATGTTTAAAATTAGCTTATTTCTAAAATAAGGGTATCTTTGTGACAAATTTACAATATAATTCACTGACAATATGATGTTTAAACTATTTATAATTTCTCAAAGGTAAAGTAATATTCGTCAGCTACGCATATTCACCGGCCCCTTATGTAGTGCGTAGTACATAAGTCCCGAAAGTTAATTCCGCAGGTGAATAATCCTAGCGGGTCGTGTGCCGTACCAGGCGCCACCACCGTCCCTCCTGCCCGATAACTTTGATAAAATTGATACGCAACCGGGAGAAAGGGGGAGCTCGTTTTGGTCGCCTCTTGCTCCGAGAAGCACGCGTATCACTCTCGACTCGAACTACTATTTTAACATTATCGAACCCATTTTACAGGTTATTAGTGAATTAACAATTATCCAAAATATATATTAAACCCACCTGCCATCCATGCCACGAACTGTCAAAATCATTTTTATTTCCTATGAATGTAATTACGGATAATAGCGTAAACTAATAGTGATTTATTTCTTTGCGCACCTAGTTTGCCAATTTTTATGTAACACGATAAGAAATGACTTATCAATGTTGTTGTCTTGTAGCTACACCCGTTTCCTAGGCTACCACCCCGGCCAAATTTCAAACCAGTGATGCCAAAAGTTAGTATTTAGTAAGACTATTTAAATTGCTCTAATTCATTGATGTATGAATTTTCATAATTACTTTTAATATTAGTATAACTTAAAAATATTTACTCATTTACTGTTTCCCCTTTTAGCATAATAAAAAAAAACTTATAATCGTTGTGAATTTAGTTCCTGAGGTATTAAGGAAAAAAGTGTGATAGTTGTGATACTGACGAGCTTACAACACAAATCAATCATTCAAAAGTTTCAAGCTGTTGCATAATTGCATACAAGGATTCTTTTTTACATAAATGATCAAATAAATGTCTAACTTGTTACGTAAATTTGTCCTAGAAGAACTTTAAACCAACTTAATAAATCCTTTCAAATTAAATAGACTTTGATATAATACGCCATTGCAATTCATTGTGTTGGGGAATCTGTTCTAAGTTCTCTTAGCACCTTAAGTAAGGTAAAGTAAATATTTTTTTTTAGAAATAATTAAACTAATATTCGTTTAAATTAACAGACTGGTAGCAATATTTCTTATCTATTTTTATATACTTCCCTTAGAATGGTTCTTAGTTATTTAATGTAGTTTAAACTTAAAAACGTCTACACTAAAGCCATTGACTTTTACTATTTCCCTAAACTTAAAATTACTATGCAGTTCTGAATTATTTATTCCATATTATACTGATTACCTTCCAGATATTCTGCTTCAAAAATGAACACTGCATTATTCGGATAATCGTCAACAATTTCAATTTCTTTTTTTGCGTTCATATTATCCATTGAAATATCAGAATCGTAACTTCGTGTACTTCCAATATTTAAGTGTCTCCAAAGTATTAAAATATCACCTTGGTAATTATTTATTTATTTACGAAACTTGAAGATCCGACCCAATGACTTTTGCAAATTTATTACTTTTTAAATACAAACATTACAAAGTTTCCAAATCTAGATGGCTAGATATAAATTACTCGATTGCATTATTACCTCTTTCGAGTTAAAAAAAGTTTACAGCTATTCCTAGCAACTTATTAATATGATTAGTATTAGGCAACACTACAATACTGTCAATACGCATCAAGCCCAGACATGGCTTGTCACATAATGTGACATTGACATTGAATATGTACCTACACCCAGTGTTGCCAAATTGGCGGACTTCTCGTCAGATATGGCGGAATGGACGAATGGTCACTGGAAACATTAAATACAAAGCAACACTTATTTGCAAGTTATTTTTTATCATATTTTAGCATTCAATAATGTGAAAATTAAATTAAATTCAACATAACAGAAAATGGTCCCGGTAGCTAAGTGGCTAAAGCGTCCAATATGTACTTAACCGAAGGGACGCAGGTTTGACTCCTGCCTGCGATCGCATTTAACTTTATTAACTAACAATTCACTTTGAAATTCATTCAATGAATGCTGTTTAAATGCTTTGCTTGCAAAGTATGTGTGGTGGTATGTAAATCTGAATGACAGATTGAAAAAAAGGGTAAGAAACTGGTTAGACATCGTTGCAGTTTAAACGACGAAAAGTGACACGAATTGAAAGGAATATGCCGATTGGGCAGGATGATGAAAAAATGGATGGATGGACTTAGATTATGGATAGAAAAAATGGATTAAAGCGAATGAGAGTAGAGCCTCCGGAAGAAGATGCCCTACCTAGAAAGACGTACACTGACCTTATTGGTGAGGTCCTTCAGAAAGGTCACGTGCGCAGTAGTCGAATACGGCCGCGGAAAGAAAAAGTGAAAGAGGTATGCTAGAGTCGTATTAAGTGGCTATCTATAGTTTCTGCCTACCACTGTGGGAAAAAGACGTGTGTGTATGTATCAATGTGAAATAAGTAGTTAGTCATGTTGAGAATAGAAACTAATAAAAACTAAATATGCATCATTACATCAAATTTCGTAACAAAGTAATTAAATATTAACAAAGTAATTAAATATACTTAAAAGTTTTAACGGTAAACTGAAATGTTTAACGGATTTGCTGTTTTTTTTAGATAAGTTGACGACATTGAAAAAATGTTGTTGGCAACACTGCCAACGTCACAAAATATCTATTAATTCGGTACCTACATTGTTTTTTTCTGTCATTGGTAATTTGGTATCATGCTACTGATCTAAAATATTTTTGTAATTTGTAGTAACACAGTGTTTCGCGAAAATAAATCATTATTTATTGTGTTTCCAAAATGAAAGTTACCGTAAAAAAGTTACAAGGCGGTGAATGTAGTTTGGAAGTAAGTGTCATTGCCGAAGTTATCATCATACAATTTATAAAAAACTTACCAATGTTAATGTTTGCGATTGTTTAAGGTTCTTCCAACTACACAAATATCAGAAATTAAACGACAAGTTGCCGAACAATTAAAGATACCAGTAGGAGAGCAGAAATTGCTGCTACTGGGCAGAACACTAGTGGACAATCAAACAGTCGAGGCATACCCCACAATTAAGGATGGTACCAAGCTAAATCTAGTTGTTAAAAAGCCTGAGAGTCTCCTTGAGGCTTCTGCCAAATATTTCAAGAAGATGTATGGTATGTCAGAGTTAGAAGCACTAAGTGCTGCTAAACGTCTGCTAAAAATTCTACAAGATAAATGCAACAGATTATCATGGGACGATCTTGATAGGCTATCACTGGACTGCATGCTGGACGAAAATGGTCAAAGCCGAAGCCCTCCAATGGAGATAGAGCCAGAGAATGATGATGTATACAGTTTGTGATCTTTGGAATTAAATAATATCTTTAATGGTAAACCTGTATTTTATAATTAATTTAAATTTGATAATAAGGAGTCTGTAGTGTAAATGTTGCTATATATGTATTGTGTAAGATATAACTTTAGATAAGGGACTAGTCTTGCAGCATTCAGTTTTAAGGCATAGTGTACACAAGCTTCATATTATTGCTAGCTATTACTTTTAATAACTGTTTGTATGTATGTAGTAATGTCCAATCTTATCTGTAGGTTCTACTATCTTTAGCAAAAATTTATAATAGATTATTAACTTTGACCAAATCAATGTGTTTGTTTGAGAAATCAGCTAAGATGCATTTGTTCTTTGATAAAGTCATGAAATCATTAGACTCCATAAATGAATTTATTTATTTTTTAATCACTTACCAGGCTTAAGCCTAATGCCACAATGTATCACTTTACTAAAGAGAGATAGAGGATAAAACATTTAAACTAAGGAACAAGTAAATAAATACATTTGTTAAACAATTTTGTTAAATGTGTCTATGGCTTGAGTAATTATTGCAAACTTTAATAATATATGTTTGTAGCCTACAACATGTACCTCAAACAGTCTCTCTCTTTTCCCTTGGCTGAAATTGTGAATGAGGATCCCCAATGATCCAAGAATTTGTGAATTACTTAAATTACCATGAAAAACTAGAAAAATACAATTAGTTAGTGGGAGAGCCAAGAGTTAAATATAGTGTCATTATTGTCAAGATGAAAGCATTCATTAGGCTGTTTCAATTGCTTTTTTTACAAATTGTTAGTACATAACACATTTCTATTTTATTACAATAGTAATAAAGTTTTAGCATGATATAGACAGGAATTTAGTGGGCTAGATACAGTAATCTTACAGCCTTATGTGCTAACCTCTTTTTTCGAAAATTAGTCGGATATAACTCGTTCCGGTTACATGGTAGTAGAAATTGCGAAATGTAACTAGAATGTGATATAAGCCAAACAAATCGAAATCGAATCGAATCGAATCAAAATCGAAACGCAGAAAAATATATATTTGGCGCCCAAGGCTAAACGATGAACCCAGATCCTAAATTGTTGAACTATGAAATTAAATTAATGTTAATTAATATTTTCCAAATTTCACTGCGTGAATTGAATAAAAAAGGCATGAATAAAACAACACTTATTATTTTATGGTATTATTACATCATGCATCTTTATTATACAGATTGGTGGCAAGTAACAATCAGTGCCTTTGTCAATAGGTACAAATTAAATGCAAACAAAACATACCATAAAAATTATAAAATAGAGATAAACTAAAGATTGTATTTTTGAATACATTTACAGTAATAATGTCTAGTTTACCTCTATTCTGATGATTACTGTAATAAACTCCATATTCACAATTTTATCAGTAAATATAGTAAACAAATAAAAAATACATTTTGAAGAAACTTTCTAAAAGGTAGTTAATTAATATGAAACAACCAATGTATTGCTAAGTTTTTATTCAGATTTTCTCAGGCTAGGAGCTGTTTATACACAAGTGTTAGCCTGTCGATTCTTAAGACTAGAGCTCACAACTGCTCACCAATTAGTGAGATAATTAGAATAATATAAAACACATTTATTTTCAAATGTTCTATACATGAATTCTCATCAGAGTTGATTCTCTCAGCCCTTTGCTCATATCAAATATGGCATTGCGCTCTTGGCACTTGGCTTAATTCTTTATTTAAATAAATTCTCGCTGGCCAGTGCAACTTATTTCCATAACTTATCCGTGTGTATTTCAAATAAGACCAATTTTTGCCATTTACTCATTCAAGGTACTGAGTAGAACATTCTCTAGAATTTAAATTCTATTCGTACATAGAAATTAATAACATCAGTAACATTAGCGCCGTCGTTAAAAAGTGGCGAATATTAAAACCAAGAACTGTTTCCACTATACCGATCAATTTAAAGTGGACAAAATGTTGCGAATTTATACCCTAGCTCTAGTACATAATAGCCCTCAAATTTGCTCCAAAATTACGTAGTATGTACACCCTCCCTCCATAGAATATACGTCTAGTTATGTGAGATCAACAAAATCTTCACTAATAGGAAAATATTTACATTATTAAAGAACACAAAATATAACAATTTTCTGTACTCAAATCATAGATAAATAAAAAATAAAGAGTGATTGTTGATGAACAAACTGAAAGGAGGGTAAATACGAAGTCATAGAGGCACTTCACTTAGCAATTCTATGTTCAAACAATCACAACCTTATTATGAGCCTAGGTTCATATATAGGACAGAATTCCAGCACAAATGATAAATATTTTTAAATTAGTAATTTTAGCCGCCTCAATAAATTGGGTCAATAGGCTCGCCCTACTATTAAATGGGACCTAAACATACCGTCGTGGGTGTACATTTAGTACACCTCTGCCTAACCCTTCGGGGAATACTGGCATGATGGTATGTTAGTCTTGGAAACTCGTTTTTCTTAACCAATAACTTTAAAAAGAAATTATTTTGAATTAAGTCAGATGTGCTAGAATTCATAATGGTCATTCGTTGAATACATTTACACATTTAATATCATATCAGTAATTACTAACTTTAAACATACATATATATAAATGCAGCAGGAAGTAATACATAGACAACAAGACACATAATTTCCAACCATCTTCGTTAAACTTGAAAATTATTTCCCGCACTAAATTATTCGTCTGTTATCTCAATAAAAATGAGTATGAAAAGAATTTATATAACTACAAAGCTAACTTCAAAACTTGTACGTAAAAAACAGGGTTTTGAAACAAAAAGACTTAAGATTGAAGATTTATTCTATTGATTGAGCCTGGCCTTCACCGACGCTGATTGATCCAATTTCTATTCATAAACTACCGATCGATCGAGTATAATTTGTTTGAACCGCTGACAGTCTCGACTCAATAGATAGTCTAACGAAAACAATGAAAATGTAAAGGATTGACGTTTAGTAACGCTCCTTTTATTATTGCTAAATCACACATATACAGTTTTCTAATAGAATGTCACTTTTAAAACCGGATACAATATATTATGCCGTGTCATCATCATCATCATCATCAACCCATTACATTGTCCCGCTGCTGGGCACGGGTCTCCTCTCAGTACGAGAGGGATTAGGCTTATAGTCCACCACGCTAGCCTACTGCGGGTTGGCAGACTTCACATGCCGTCAAGAAAATCTCTCAGGCATGCAGGTTTCCTTACGATGTTTTCCTTCACCGTTTAAGCGCGTGATAATTAATTATTAATACGCACATGACTTCGAAAAGTCAGAGGTGCGTGCCTTGGATTCGAACTCGAGACCTTTGACTTGGCAGTCCGTCAAATCATTATGCCGTGTGTATGTGTAAAATAAATCGTAATGCATTCACATTACCTACACAGAAAATTAGTTCTTCAAAATATTCCAACTTTTATCAGTTTCAGTGTCCGATAATCAAACAGCTTCATATTAGCTTTGATAATATAATTTACAAACTACGACATAGTGTATTTCAAAGGTTTACAGGGCTCAACTTCTACTACAACCAATTTTATAAATAAACCCCATAACATTCACATTTAAGTCTATAATTATATACAAGAAATATCATGTAGCAGTAATTAGCCAGTTATTTTTTCTTTTGTTTTGTTTTTATTATAAGGGTGAGTACACATGAGCGCGATTATTAAACTTGCATTATTAAGTTGTTAAAAGGAGCCATACTAGTTTTTATCAACAATGTAATAAAAAGTTAATGCAATATTGTTGGAAGATAAAATAATGTATCAGGATAGATAATAGGTACATTAAATTTTAACAAAAGCTATCCTTTTGTCTTAGACCCGAAATAAAATGCTATAATAAAGTGTTGTTGCTATCATAGTTGTTTTAAGAAAAATATACAATCATATACCATCTCATTTACGAATCAAATATTTTATTTCACTTAGACGATTATTACAGGTACTTTTGAAATGTGAAAAGCTAATTGCACGGTTCCATATAGTGGGTCTTATGGAGAAGAGCTAGCAAGAAACTCCATGATACTCTTTTAAATATATTTTTTTAATATGTTTTTCAACTGTTTACAATAATGTTACTATATCAATGTGGGAATTATGCAATATGATGTCAAAGATAAGAATAGAATTGGATCCAAAACTCCAAATGTTATTTTTTGCTTTTCAAAAAGATATCGAATCAGAATCGGGATTGACATTGCATGTAAGAGCTGACCTGTCCCGACAGCACCAGTTCACGATTATGACGTATGTAACAGCGTCGATACACACTGTGATTATTTTAAATAACGCTCCAAGTCACAAAATAAAGTAATAATAATAAATGTTTATTTCATCTCCACAAATTGAGGAATGTGTACGCACCCTAATAATCAATTCTTTATCTTTTATTCATAATGAATGTTCGCTAAGAATTCACAATTGAAGCGATCACACATTTATTTAATTTATGTACACTGACTAATTGATTTATTTATATCAATGTAGTCAAGTATTAATCATGAAGTCTTTTTAGAATTTTAATAACGATAATAGAATTTAACAGCAAGTTTCGAATACTGGTAGACATAAAGCTAGTTTAGAGTGTTAAATTAAATACTTAAATATACAAAATGGCTATTTCTATACATGTAACTGATTGCATTGTGTTATTTGACTTCAGTAAAATGAAATATTGTGAGCATTTTATTGCAAAAGACTGTTTATTATAATGTAAGAATATTTTCCTTTCAAAATCAAAGAAAAGGTTTAATTAATAACTACTCAACCAGACAAAGTTTTCTTCTACATAACATCTAAATTGCTTACGGAATGTCTTGCTGACAGTAAGTTGAAAGTTGTATTAAAAGAGATAGCTATAAAAAAGGAAGACCAACATATTTGAAAGAGATAGGCAAATAGAAAATAGTAAGAAACATGTTTCAGAACACATACAACATGGTAGTCATAAGAACTTGTCTTTAATACACTCCTAAGGAGACAAATATTTATTAAATAAGTGCTTCAAACCCTTGTTCACAACTTCACATTTGTGACATTTAAACATGGAGTAGTTAATAAATGGAGTGCGTACGTTCGCCAGCACATGTCATCAGATTACCACAAAAAATATTTTTTCTCAGTTGATTTTGAAGTTAATTCTCAACACCTTAAGGTATAAAATCTGGAGAAATTTGTCAGTTTTGTATAACCTGATATACTGGCGACTGTACAGTAATATGTATCACTACCAAAACCAGCTAACGACGATTGAGCATGTGATTATTATACAATATTGTGCTGGAATCGGTAATGTAAACTCCGTCGATAATGTATCAGTAATAATACTTACCAATTTGTGACTAACGGCTGTGGCATAAACACATTTTGATAACAAGGGAATGTCGACAGAAACTCCGCAGGTTAGCATTCCGTATATTCACTACTCTGTGTCTCTAAGTCTAAACGTAACTTCTTCAACCTCATTGCACTCCTAAGAGGTTCATATTAACGCATCATAGAAACTTCTAGAATATGATCAGTCGTAGTCAGTGTCCTCTTCAGATGACGACTCTGATTCCGAGCTGTCGGGGTGGTTCTTCGTGATTTCGATGCAGTTGTCCACATCTGTCAGTCTTTTTAATGATCGCCCTGGATAAAAAATTTTCAATTAAGAAATGGCGTGTACAATACGAGTTAAGCTTATGCTGGATTGGTATAGCTTGACATGTAGCTGAATATATGTATTATCTCACTTTATTGCCATCAAAACACAAGGTAGTCTGTTTTTTTTTTATCTCTCGAGACAAATCTGCCAAAAAGACTAATAAAATCAAGTATAGTTTTTTATAATAAGTTATCACCAGTGATCGGAATTAGGTGTGCTAATTTACCTAAACTTCAAAGAACAGAGACAAAAACTGGAGAATCACTGTCTTGGAGTTACTGAGAAATTATTAAAAGTTTGACTGCCTCATTAGTGTCCTAAGCGCGACTGCTACGCTAGAGGTCATGGGTTCGATCCCCAGGTCTAGCAAAGTGTTATTGGGTTTTTCTATGAATTTCCCAGTAGCAGCTCGGAGTCTGGATTTGTGCCCGGTTAATGGCAATAGGCTCGCCTCCTATTACATGGGACCAAAAACATACCGGCGAAATGTGGGTGTACATTAGTACACCTCTGCCTAACTCTTCGGGGAATAAAGGCGTGATGGTATGTGTATTAAAAGTGTTTAAGCGTGTTGGAATAAGGCTGATAATTCTGTTACAGACTCACCAGTTAAGGTAGTGAGCAATCTGTTCTCGTTGCCAGGCGGCACGTGGATAGGTCCCAGCTTCTTAGCTAGCTCCCGAGCCCGGTCAGCTCCTGAAACTAAAGGTCACATGGGTTATATAAAGACTAACTTAGTTCATGTTTATTCAAACTTCTAAGAAAAATTGAAAATATAATTAAATATTATGTTTTTTTTTTTATTATTAATATGAAAAATTTGCAATAGGCAGCTTGTAGAACTGATGGCCGTTGGGGCAAAAAGGTTCTCGAGTGGAGACCACGCACCGGAAAACGCAGTGTGGGACGACCTCCAACAAGATGGACGGACGACCTGGTAAAGGTCGCTGGGAGTCATTCGATGCAGGCTGCATATAACCGGTCGTTGTGGAAGTCTATGGGGAAGGCCTTCGTACAGCAGTGGACTTCATTTGGCTGATATGATGAATAGATGTGTGTACTTTCTCTAGCTGGATCTTGGTTTTTATAGTGATACTAATCCCCTTGTTAGAAAAAGTATGGAATCTTTTTTCCAAGTACGTCATAAAAAATAAGTTGCAATAGAAGAGCAGTATGTTATTCATAAAGTGTAATACCTCTGCTTCCTTCCTGGCTGGAATCTTCTGTCATGGAAACTCTTTCAGTTCTGTATACTCCGCTTACTAAGTCCCACACGAATAGGCACTGAGGAGACAAAGTATTTAAATTTTATAACAATTATTGCCACACCGAGATATTTCCACTTTGGATGCAGGTTAACAAGGAGGGGCGAATCTGGGCAGGGGGGAAACCCAGCAACCAAACAGGAGATAGGCGTGAAGATATGTATTTAGCAGTCTCACCTCAGCAGCGTATTGTTGTCGGTGAGCGAGGCAGCCGGCGCTGACGTCCTTACAAGCGTCGCACTCCGCCGTCGCGCCTGTATCTTCGCTCGCCCACATCCACATAGCGCACAACTGATAGAAATTAATAAAATTTCAACAACAATTTTAACAATATAAGGGTTCAATAAACATTAATTATTTAGTAATACTTGTTACCTTTGAGGTAACTAGGCATATTTATATAAAGTTTATTCATTATAATTTATTACATATATATTAATATATTCGTATTATATTCTTATTTAGGTAATAGTATATTATTTGAATATTTTTTTCTCTTGCAAACTATGAACATGTTCAATCCTGACGACAGTTTTTTCTCGTGTACTTCTTCGTGTGACAGTTTTGTTAGTGTAGACAGCGATTCTGCCTCTCCTGTATCCCTATGTGATCGCATCGCGTCTCTTTTTTCTGATTTTCCCAACGACCTTAATTTAGCACACATTAATGCCCAAAGTATTCCTGCTCATTACTCTGATCTTCTGGCTTCCTTTAGCGCGGGACATCTCGATGCTCTGTTGATTTCCGAGTCATTTCTTAAACCCTCCCTACTTTCTGCACATTACTCTCTTCCTGGATACGTTTTGATTCGCAACGACAGAACGGGAAAAGGTGGTGGTGGTGTTGCCATTTACCTACGGGCTAATATTCCTTACAAAATTTTAAATGCTTCTCCTACTTCTTACTCGGAATCGGCAGAGTATTTGTTCCTGGAGATCTCTTTAAATCACACAAAATTGCTTCTGGGTGTTGTTTACAGTCCTAACCTAACAATTGACTATTTCGACTCTCTTGACACCATATTCTATGATATCTGCAATAAATATAAGCATGTAGTTATAATGGGCGATTTTAACACTTGTCTTCTAAAGAATGATATTCGAACTCATAAACTTCAATCCTTGTTAACGGCCTACAATCTTGACACTTTGCCTCTTGCAGCCACCCATCACTTCCCCAACTGTACTCCTTCTCTTCTTGATCTTATAATCGTTTCTTCTTCTAGTAAAGTCTCTTTTCATGGACAACTGTCTGCTCCTTTCTCTTATCACGACTTAATTTATCTGTCATATCGTGTGCGTCCTCCTAAACGAGTATCTAAATATCTTAACCTACGAAATTTCAAGGGCATAGATCCGGAAGTATTGCAGCGTGAGGCGGCTGCTATTGATTGGACTGATGTTTTTAGCAGTACTGATATCAACGAAAAGATCAAACTTTTTAATAATATTGTCATCAGTTTATTTGATCGCCTCGCTCCGTTAAGACGTGTTAAGGTGAAGCACATTCCTGCGCCCTGGCTAACTTCGGATATTAGGGATGCCATGGCGCTAAGGGATAAAGCCAAAAAGAGGTATAAGCGGTGTCCTAATGAACGGAATTTTACTAGATATAAAGTCCTCCGCAACCGTTGTTGTCGTCTGTGTAGGGATGCTAAGAGGCTCTACTTCCACTCTTCTCTCGACAACCGCAACCCTGCTGAAGTCTGGAAATTCCTTAGATCTGTTGGTATCGGCACTTCTCCAACGATATCAGCAAACAATTTTGACCTTAATACTCTTAACACCCACTTCTCCTCTCCGCCTGTCTCCTTAGATCCTGTTGTTAAATCTAACACTTTACTTCAACTCTCCGGTGTGACGGTACCCCAGTGTCCCTCTTTCCAATTTCTTGCTGTTTGTGAGGATGACGTAAAGAAATCTATCCTTGCTATATCTTCGTCTGCGGTTGGCAATGATAACCTATGCTCAAGAATGATTACTCCTATCTGTTCCATATTGCTCCCTACTCTGACTCATATATTTAACTATTCTTTATTCTCCAGCTCCTTTCCTGACGCATGGAAATTGGCCCATATTATTCCACTAGCTAAAGTTTCCAATCCTTCGCTGCCGTCGCATTTTCGCCCCATTTCCATTCTTCCTTTTCTTTCCAAAGTTCTTGAGCATATTGTTCACCGGCAACTATCTTCCTTTCTCTCCAGTTATTCTCTTTTGAGTCCCTTTCAGTCTGGCTTTCGCCCTGGCCATAGTACTGTGACTGCACTTCTCAAAGTCACCGACGACATTCGTTGGGCCATGGAGAACAAATCGCTTACCATCCTTGTCCTACTTGACTTCAGCAGTGCTTTCAACTCAGTCGATTTCGACGTTCTCCTTGGTATCCTTAAATCCCTTAACATTTCTTCTTGCTCTATAGCGTGGTTCGAGTCCTATCTTAGGGGTCGCTCTCAGTGCATCCGTTTAGATGACTATTCCTCTGACTGGTGTAATCTGAGCGCGGGTGTTCCCCAAGGTGGTGTCCTTTCTCCTCTTCTTTTCTCTATTTTCATAAACTCTGTCACCAGGGACATATCCTCCAACTTCCATCTCTACGCAGACGACTTGCAGCTCTATCGACATTTCTCTAGTTCTGAGGCTGACCTCGCCATAGCTGCCATGAATCGTGACCTGGAATGCATCAATGCCTGGTGTAAGTCTTTTGGCCTGCGCGTTAACCCTGAGAAGTCGCAGGCTTTGATTATAGGAAGCAGGAACATCCATAACAGGCTCAATCTCACTACCTTGTCTTCACTTTATCTTGAAGGTGTGAAGATCGCATTTGCATCCACTGCTAAAAACTTGGGTGTTATTATCGATTCCAATTTGTCGTGGGCCGCTCAGGTTGCTGAGGTCAGCAGGAAAGTGCATTATGTTTATCATTCGCTGAAATGTCTCCAGAACTTTTTGCCTTTCAAAACAAAAATTTCACTCGCTCAAAGTTTAATTCAGCCAATTATTGACTATGCAGATGCTTGCTACTTGGATGCCACAGAGGAGCTTTTAAACAAACTTGAGAGACTGCAAAATTTATGTATTCGTTTTGTTTTTAATCTCAAAAAGTACGACCATGTCTCTGACTTTCGCAAGATACTCAAGTGGCTCCCAATTCGTTTTCGCAGGAATACTCGGATTTTGTGTCTCCTATTTAACATCTTACATAATCCTTCAGCCCCTTCCTACCTGCGGGAACGTTTTTCCTTTACTCATTCGAGTGACTCACCTTGCAGGTCCCATCTTCGTACTATCCTTAAAGTCCAACCCCATAAAACCGACTTCTTCTCCTATTCTCTCACTGTGCATGCGGTCAGATTGTGGAATTCGCTCCCTCCTGATGTCCGTGATTGCAGAACTGTCGCTTTATTTAAAAAACGTGTTAAAGAGCACTATCTGACTTTTTAAAACTTATTTGTAGATTCGCAAATATTATATTCGTACCTTGTACTATTTTTTTGTATGTATTTTTTTTTTATTTATTGTATATCTATTATATCACTGTATATTTATTATATTGTTGTATATATTTAATCTGTTACTATACATTTATTATATAATATATGTATTTTTATTTTTATATTAGTTTATGTGTTTGCTTGTGTATATAAGTACTTATTAATATTTTATTTTACACAATGGTGTCTACATTTCTGGTTTTTAATTCTCCTGTCGCAGGTCTGCTGGAAGAGATTTCTTAAGAAATAAGCTGTACCTTTGTACTTTATAGTCCTATGTTTTTATTTACTTTTGTTTTTCTGTTGTGTACATAAATATATAAATAAATAAATAAATAAATAATTAATATGCGCTTCAACTCATAGGTTTAACTAGGCGTGCGTCTGTTTCACTCGCTTAGTCCCGCTCCAAAGACGAGATGTTAAGTTGCCTCAAGTATATATGCCTTTTAGCTCTAGTAATTAGCGCATTCGAACATAGTTGATCTACATAATATTAATTTTAAGGCTTATGACACAAAGCATTACATCTTTTGGCAGCGAATGGATGCTAGCTGCTCCAAACCGGGGTGGTTGGCGCTCTTTGGGGTTAGGCCTACGTTAAGCAGTGGACGATAGATATAGGCTGATATGATGATGATCTCTTTATGGTTATGTAGGGCTCAGATGCTCGGAGACCTGCGTAAACTGTCTAGGTTATTTTGAAATCAAAGCATACTCACCCCCGATAAGCAGCCACTGGATTGGCACACATCGATAACATGGCAACCCCAATCGAAGCAGTATATGAACTTCTTGCGATTGATATTGCACAGTCTGCCGCAAACTTCGTTGCAGAGGAGCTCCGTGTCGAGCGAGCGTTGGTGCGCGCGCAGCGTGAGCGGCGGCAGGGGCGGGGCTGCCCCACACAGGCGCTCCCACGCGCCGGCGCCCACGCCCTGCAGCGCCGCGTACCCCGCACCGTGCGCGGACAGCGGCAGTGCCACGTGGTAGCCCGAGATGCAATCGTCTGGACGTGATTACAAAACTTTATTTGACTGCAGTTAAATATAATGTGGCAGACAGGGCGCTTACGCGACTTTTTAAAACATATAGAATAGACGGGGCACGGATGTGACGTGCGCGCCGCGGGAGATGATGGTCTTCAACGAGTCCCGGCGCCCGAGCCCCGCCCCACTTCCACCTTCGTTCGTGCCCCGTCTTTTCTGAATGTTTTGCAATAAGGCGCTGACGAGTAAGCGTCGTGTCTGCGCCCCGACTTTTCCATATGTTTTGTGTCGCGACGGCGACGTTTCTATATATAAAAATGTCGGGTTTTCCTTCCTGACGATATAACTCCAGAACGCACGAACCGATTTCCACGGTTTTGCATTCGTTGGAAAGGCCTCGGGCTCCGTGAGGTTTATAGCAAAAAAAAGTCCGAAAAAAACACGGGCGAAGCCGTGGGCGGAAAGCTAGTTTTATATGAAAGTAAATCAAAGGGGCGCCGCGTCTGCGACGCATCTTCGTCTTACGTCTTTTCTGACTGGCCATCGCCTATCCTATAGGCGGATAGTCTCGCCTTAAGCGCCAAAATATTTTTTTTTGCTAATTGAACGTCTAACGCATTCCAGGGTTATAAGGGGAAAACTAATTGCGACATTTAAGCGGTGGTAATCTAATGGAACTTTTATTGAAAGGGTAATGACCCTTTGATAACTCTATTACGTGTTTTTCAAAACTAAAACATATCAGGTGCATTATAATTGTCAAACATTTCACGCTAGATTACACGGCAATCATTATCATATTATTATATCAACACGGCTAAGTAAACAGATAATTATGTCCAAAAATAAAATTCAAAGTACACAAAGTCGAGCAGTAAGTAACTGATTAATTAACACTCGCTTTTAGTGATGGAAAATATCGTAATGAATAGAAGTTTTTGCGAAAGAAATATCCTATAGGCATATCGAGTAAGAATATCAAGTCGTGATGGTATATTATGTCATGATGAGGAGGGGTCTTTAAAAAGTCGTATTGGAGTATTTCATTGCAGCAGTGTTTTCACAGTTGTATTGCTAAGTGTCTAACTTAAAATGTGGTGCATCTTGATATGCCATCAAAAAGCTGAGTCATAGTAAGTAAATCCTTTTTGTACGCGATTAAATCCGCGGGCAAACGCTAGTAATTTTTTAAGAAATAAAACTCACCTTCAGAATCCGTAATGATAGACGTAATCTCGTCATCACTCTCCACAAAGTATCTTGTGAAGAATTTACTGCATTTTGAATTCTCAGAATGTACCAAGAACGGGTCTTGAGCGTTGACGGGACAGTCCGAGAGAGTCTTCGAGGTATTGTCATGCACAGCCACTGTTTTCAAGGAGCCATCGTCCAACATCTCCGTAACCCTGTACTCCGATTCGCTGTTGTGGTCAGATTCTAGCGTTGAAAGCCCTGGATTCTTCAGATCTGAACTAGTGGTTGGAGAAGGAGGTCTGCTGATCTGATTGTGGGCCCTCAACACGACATTCTCAACAGTAGGAGACTTGGCACGCTTCATCTGACTTTTACTCGTCGATCCAATAAAGTATTTCCTGTTACTCCTTAGCACTCGGAACGGGACTATATTTTCGTTGTTATCTTCAGAAAATTCGTACTTCTTGTCCGCTAACCTTCGTTTCCTGAACATACTGAGTTTCTCACATTTCATTTCTGCTTCTTCAACAAATTCGTAAGCTTTCTCAGCTATTATTCTGTGTGTCTCATTGAACCGCGACATGCTTTCTGCTGGCCGTCGCCTCGGAGATCGGAGTGGAGGGCTTATTAGAGTCCTGATGGAAGGTGACGGTCCCTCCCATTCTTCGACTAAGTTGTGAGATATGGAGGAAGCTTGGATGCACAATTCTTGTCCCATAACATCGGGCAAACGTACAGGCTTTGACAACTGGAAAGGTTCCATTTCTAAATCTGAGAAGTCTGCTAAGATGTTCTGGACAACGTTGTTCTGATATTTGGGGGATTGGAAAGGTGCCGAGACGTCTGACGCCGGCGTACTAGGGTTTGTATCTATTGAATTAACTTCATCCCTATCTAAAATATATTTGCTGTCCTCTGTTTCTCTATCATTCCGCTCTTGGTCCGGTTTCACGAAGTCTATCTCTAGTATGTGGATAAAATCAGTGTAAATTATGATTTGATTTGAGTAGGCTAGTTGGACCACTGGTTCGTACATACTAGAGTCGGACGTGCAGAAAAACTTTGTGTGTATAGCGAAGTTGTGTTCGAGACACCTTTTGCCCCAACTTAGATCATCTGAAAGAGTAATTGTGTAAATATTTGGGTACTTATAGAGAGCGTACTTTGTAAATAAAAGAAAGAAAGGTGCCTACCTTCATCTCTGGAGAAAGTCGCACATTTCTTACACCCTAATCGAGGTACTCCAATTACACTGAGGTAGGACCGTTCAGAACAGGAATCTCTGCGAACAAAGTATACATTATAACTTGCGTAATGTTTGTAAATATGCTGCGCAATATACAGTTTTACAATGGCGTTGAATTCAAGATCGATGTTGAAATTAAGATTGTGAGATGTAATAATTATTTTCACTAACATTTCTACAGTCATATTCTGCGGCGATTTAATATAAGACTTATTACAACTACTATTTAGTAGAAGAAGTTGTAGTAGGAATGGGTCGGGACCACCGGGGAAGTACTAACCTCCCACAGAATATCGATGTCAAGTAGCAGTATGCATACTGTTGCGTTTCATACAGAGAGTGTAGAACGCCGGAGGCCCAATACCTCTCCCAGTCTCCTTCCTTCTCCTTTTCTACTTCCCCTCCCTTTTTCTTATATTATATATGTATTGCAGATGTCCATGGGCGGCGACGACTACTTACCATCAGGGGGCTCGCCCACTCGTTTGCCGAGTTATTCCATCAAAATAACAACTTGATGAAGCCATTAAAAAAGATACTCACGCAATACCATAGACGACTAGGACGCCAGGGTTGTGTTTCCATTGCGCCATAGATATAGTGACCTTGATATCCACGCAGTCGTCACCGAACAGGGGAACGCTGTGCACTGGACGAATAACTCTACCAGGCACCCACGACAGGAAGTGGAGGCTGCAAGGGAATAGAAACCTTAGTGCCTTGCGATAGGTAATTCACTAAAGTATATCAAGATTGTAGAATGCGGTGGACTGCAGAGTCTACTACTATATTGATGATAATAGCATGACGGAATTGTATGTAGGTACCTACTAATCTCACAAACTTTGTGTAGATACAATACACATACGCAGAACTACACATCAAGCTATACAAATCCAGTATAGTCTGGCCTTGAATTGTACGGAAAACATCTACAATAGGAGGTCAGTCTAAACTGGTTGTTTATAGCTTGATGTGTAGCCATGTGTACAGTGGGTTATAGCTGTTACCTGACCCACCCTAGGTGGGGTGGTGGGGTCTCGATGGGTCAGGTAAGAGCTATAACCCAATGTACATATACCTTTTAGAGATGGAATAGCATGTAACTTTTCCAGAATCGAAGAAGAAAGAGAGGAAAGTGGTGGGGTTGGGATCGGGTTGACGATAGCAGTGGGAAAAACAAAGTGACCTCGCCGCGTGATTAGCTCAAAGATTTCATACTGTACTGTATCTATAGTACGAAAGTATTGATAGTTTCATAGAAGAACTCAATAACACTTTACAACATCACTATCACTGTCACTAAGTACATATTATAAAACAAAGTCCTCTGCCGCATCTGTCTATCTGTCTGTTTGCGATAAACTCATAAACTACTGCACGAATTTTCATGCTGATTTCACCAATGGATAAAGTAATTCAAGAGGAAGGTTTATATGTATAACACATATTATAGTTTAGAAAAGCCAAGAAACCACGCGGGCGGAGCTGTGGGCAGAAAGCTAGTGCAAAATAAAATATACTCTAATTTAGGATGCAAGGGCGCAAGCCAATGACCATTAGAATAAGGAGATGGCGGGATGAGTAAGACCTTCATTATAAATAAATAATCAAGGTCTTACTCCGATTATGAGCCGATTTATGAGCATATCTACGGTATGTTGCATTCTAGAAAAGAACACAGCCTGATTTGTTTTTAGAAAACATTAAAATATCATTACTTTTTGTGTGGTCGTATTTTGACATTCTATCAGTACTACTGATAATAGAAAGTAGTTATCTATAAGTTCTAATCTGAATATTGAATAATTAATTGCTTCATCATCATTAGTGTTAGTCGTCCTAAATACAATCTTGTGCATTAAGTAGTTTCAAGGTTACTTTCATTTATAGTTAATTTATTTGTTTATCATCAATTATTACTGACATTAGTATGTAATTAAAGTGTAAATTATTATCTAATTCAAATGTAACATTTTACCAGTATGTTTAGTCCCATGTAATAGTGGCCGAGCCTATTGTCTTTAACTGGGCACAAATTCAGACGCCAATAACACTTTGCTCGACCTGGGGATCGAACCCACGACTGCTAGCATAGCAGGTGCGCTTAGGGCTGTATTTTATGGAATCAAGTTTTTTTATATTCTTTTTTATATGCTTATATTTACCGGAAGGTTAAGCAGATATGTACCTAAGAACTGCAAAATATATACTCACATGAATTTGGAACTCTCTCTGAAGTAGACTTGTGTGTTGCAGCTGTATGTAAAGCTGAGCAGGAACTGCCCGCACTGAGAGAAGCCCATGAACACATGCTCCTGCAGATAGGACACCGGAACTATGTCCATGAGGCAGAAGCGCAGCCGTGGAGGAATCCGTTCAAATACCTTGCGGCCCCTGTCATTGTTTTTTCTTGATGTGCAACCATATATCTAAAAAGAAGTTTTAAAAATGTTGTTCATTAGGAAACCTATTCAAAGATTCCAAAATGTATTATCAGTAAAAGATATAATTTATCTAGCCAGCAACTTACAATATACATTTATAGGTCATCTTAGTTACACAAGAAATAAAGATTAAGAAATGTTTACTTACACAAAATAACATATTTATCAAAAGTAATGATATAAAATCTAGTCAATTGTAATAAATCTTGTCATTTGAAGATAACAAATAATTTAATTTCATATCAGACAGATTTATATTTAGATTTCAAACAAAATTATAATTTGTCAATTATATATTTCCACATTAAAATGACTGTATCCTTTACACTATTTAAAGCAGTGGTTCCCAAACCAGTGGTCTGTGGATCATCAGTGATTCTCAAGTGCAAAAGTATGGTCCACAAAAGGTTTAAACCTGCTACTTACTGTTGGGTTGAGCAACTAATTTAAATCTTATTTATATTGTATTCCAAGATTGGGCAGAGGTACCCACATTTTTTTATTATTTTAGTGCCCATATACTTCAGGGCAAGCTTATTACCAGTAACCATTCCAGCTTACTGAGACTGCCACTGAGAATTTTATAGAAAAACCAAATAGTATTTTGCTTGACCTGTGAATTGATCTCAGAACATCATGCTCACCAGCCACACCTTCAACTACCAGACTTATGAGGCAAGCCAACGGATATTACAAACGAAGAAGAAAAAAAAAATAGTATTTTATATTATTAAGCTGGTTTTTGAACACTACCTCATAATGTTTAACTTTCAGAATGACTGATGATGATGACGCTTAGTGATTTATCATTCTAGCTTGTACTATTCCAATGCAGGGGAAAGACCTTTCATAATCAAGCATTTTCACTTATAATTATTTGAAAGGGGGTTCAAATGTTCACCATAGGAGGGTCAAGGCCTTAAATGTTTTAGTTAAGCTTGGAATGGCACAAAAAAGGGCTCAAAAAGGCACAATGGCATATTAGCTGAGAAATGCATGCCCTATAAACATTTTTCGTTTCTCACTTATGATAAAGTTTTGCTCAAGGGATGCCAAATGAGTGGGCTGTTCCACTGATCCACACTATGAACAAGTGCTCAAAAAGGAGAAAAACCAGGGGCTTTACAAGAACAAAATATCCTTTAATAATAATGTTTCGTTTGTACAGACGACTCTTGACCAGTAATACCGATCAATCAGCATTCATCTCATCATTCAAATCTCTCATTTCTGAGTGTTATCTTCATTGAGCAATTTTAATTCTTGTCTTTCCTAAATCAAATACGTTATCCCACTCGCCCTTAGCCGAGAAACAATATGAAATATGTAAGCGTAAATATCTCTAATAAAGAGTAAAATACTGTGCGCGTCTGTTAAAGAAACACAGAAGAGAAAAAAAAATACAGCCAAAGCACAGGATCAAGCTTTTGAACTTTGTGAGATTTTAGTGTTTTCACTTACCTCTCTATTGAATAATTTATGAACAATATCATTACTATGAACTGACATGTCTCTAGGAGTATTTGTTATTGTTTTGTCGTACTCATTTCTTGTAAACGCATTGAATTTCTCGGGCTTTGCAGCCAAAGAATCCATGTTCGTTTGTTTGACTGATTTATTTTGACAAAACTCAATCAATGTTGCCAAATACAGCATTTTTTTTATTGAGTGAGTCCTTCGTTCGAGAATTCTTATAATTTTAGTGTCAAATGAGTATCATCCACTTGACATCCTACAATGACTAATCTGTGGACTGCCTGAGAGGGAATGAGATAAGAATTTCATTCATCAGACCTCATAGGTAAGACGGTAGACGGAAGGTAGACGGAGAAACACCTCAGAGAACAATGACCAACTAAAACTGCATTATTCTGAGATTCAAAACAATACCTGCGTATCGCATACATGCAAAGGAAGCTAGGGAAAAAAGAGGAGAATTTATGTACAGTCGCCAGCACATAAGGTTGTACAAAACTGTCGATTCCTCCAAATGATTTTAAACCTTAACTCGTTGATGATTAAGTTCAAAACTGACTGAGAAAATTCTAAATTTTGTGGTAACCTGATGTACTAGCGACCGTACACCACAGTACGCCGGTATGTTTCATTGTTTAGGTCCCATGTAATAGGGAGCGAGCCTTTTGCCAGTAACCGGGCATAAATACAAACTCCGAGCTTTTTTTGAGAATTAATAGAAAGCTTTTTATATAATTGCATATATTTATTACAATTTTATTGAAAGACGGTGCGCTTGCGGTTTTACTCGCCTTGCTCCGCCCCTAAGGAACGTAACGTAATGCCTGCCTAAAGATAAAGATAGCCTTCCTCACAAATATGGCTATCATGATTTTTTCAAATCTGACATGGAGTTCCAGAGATTAGCGTGTATGATCTAGAGCATTTAGTATATTAAATGGTGGACATGATTGAACTAAACGCTTAGACGTCAGTTTTGTTTTTAACTTTTTTTTACTTGTCAGTGTATTGTCATCTTGTTGTCAATAAGTTGTCATCCAGGAAAGCGTGTCAGGAGAGTCAGCCGTTAAAACGGGGCTTAGAAATTTAATTATCGTTTGTTATTTCCGAATTCAGTGAAAAATAAATTATCAGTTTAAGTATACTATAAAATGGAGCCAATGACTTTGGGTAGTCCAACACACTCTCCTTCAAATAGCCCTAATGTGGCTTATTTGCCGCCTTTCCTTTTAGGTGAAATAAATCCTCCTACGACTCCTCGTACTAACAGCTTGTCTCCTACGAAGGGCCGAAGCCTTGCTTTCGGTAAGTACCTGCTAGTAACATCTGCTATACGAGGTTACTTCTCTGAATAAATTATTTGGCATTTTAGACCAGCTAGATTTTCAAATTTTTACTGGTTAATTCTATGCAATGCTGGACAGTTTAATGACCTCTAGATAAATGCCTAAAACACGCAGATTGCGAGATATACCTAACAAATACAAAACACCCTATAAACCAAAACACTCAAATTTGTAAATAAATAACTGATTCTCAATGTTTGACCATATCAGAATGCACATTGCAGAGAAGTATGGAAATTAATAGTAGATGTGAATTGACTAGTACAGCTAGGTCACTAAGGTGACTTTGACCTGTATTTGTAAATTCTAACAAGGCTTAATCCCCAAATAGGTAAGCCAGAGGTAGGGTTGCCAACTATACTGTTTACATTTATTTAATCAGAGGGTGTTCACTGCTCAGTGCAGTGCAGCCACAAACAAATAAAATACTGTTCATTTTTCATAGACTTGAATATACTTTATTTCTAGTAAAAAAAGTTGCAACCCTAGCCAGAGGTGTACTTGTGTACAATTTAAATTGCTACAGATAATTTCATGAGAAACCCAAATAATACTACTCAACCTGGGTATTGAACCTGGAATCTGACATTTAGTAGCCATGCTTGAGACCACTAGACAAATAAGGTTGTTAAAAGCAATTTAAAGATAATATAGCAATTTCTGTTGTTACTATATAATCAATAAATAATATACATTGTCCTACAGGTTCTCCTACCAGTCCCAGTCAGACATCCACACCTGACCAGAAAGCATACCGTCAGAACCTATCTATGCATCAGCAGGCCCTCTACAATCATCAAAACATGTATCCAAACATGCCTTCAACCCCAAACATGTACCAGAACTTGCCCAATACATCAAATATTTACCCAAACATGCCGAACACATCAAACATGTCCTACACAAGTAAACCAAGTGGACCGCCCATAGAGGACCTATTTGATACAATAAAAAGCAATGAACCTTCTATAAACAAATCTCTTTTCAATGATAGTCTTTATGGCAATAATAATTCAATGGCACAGAATGGGTATGGCAATATGAATGCTTCAGTAAATAATCACTCGATGGCAACCCCATGGCAAGATGGTTGTCAAGAACATGATGAGTACTGGGTAACAGTTTTTGGTTTTCCACCAAATGCTGCTAATACTGTTTTGGCAAGATTCAGCAACTGTGGTGCTATTTTAGGTGAGATTTCAAATTTTGTAGTACTTTTTAATTTCTCTCATCAGTCTAGCCTTGAATTATGGTGTTTTAAAAATGAAGTGTTACCTGAAAAGCAAAGGACCATTGCAACTTAATTTTGGGGAAATACCAATGCCCTAAAGACTACCCTAAGGTATTCTGTCTTATGATACACATGAGTGTGCTTCCTGACTTCGAAAAGTTTAACACCGAATAACACATCCCTGTAAGTTTACTAATACGAAACACTAAATAACGAATGCACGGTACCAATAAAAACCAAAGCCGTAACCATGCGATCTCGAATAACCTAATTTCTAATTCAACAATTCGATACAATACCCAAACCTCATGAGTCACGACAAATGGTTTATTCATTGTTCTATAGTTTAAGCTATTCTCCGAGCCTCTAAGAAGTAAGAATACTCATTCATAGAAAGGCATGGACGGCTTAACTTTATATATTCTGTTTTGCAGACAAACAATACCCAACACAGGGCAACTGGGCTCATGTTAGGTATGCTACTCGAGCTGAGAAGGAGCGCGCGATGTCGCTCAGCGGGCGACAAGTGCTGCCCGGCGTGATGGTCGGCGTCGTAGAATGCAAGGAGCCCCCACGAATTGGCGTCTCTTCTGCTGGTATCACTTCACCTGAAAGGTAGGCTACACATGGTATTTAACTATATTTTTTTAATGTTTCAGAAAAAGAATGCTTTCGATTTGGATCTGTAGAACCTATATATTTGGTCAAAACAGATACCAAAAAGAGAACAGAGGGCAAAAAAACAGAATGTTGATGGAGAGAATTTCTATGTAACTTTTCGTCAGTGACTAATCTTAGACTAAATTTACCAGGGTGACTGAGATAATGATTGCTCCGACATCATCTATTCAATGTCACCCTTCTTTTTGTTATTGTGTCAATAATCATACCATTTTTAAGTAATATAAGGCCAGGATCACCCTTCGTCACAGTGACCTATTAAATTATTTTTAATTTAAACGTATTTAAACATACCTACATAATGATAATTATTTTGTCATTTAACTTATTTTTTTGCAGGCAAACAGGCGTTCGTTCCCTCTGCCCGACGCCTATTGCAAACGCGCCCGTGCCACAACGATCGACCGGCCTGATCTCCAAAGCATTAGACTATGTACTGGGCTGGTGACATTTGCATAATCTGTTGGTGTACAGCATCAAGCCAATTTACCAGAGCATGAAGCAGACACCTGAGGTTATGTCTCGCATTCCTTACATATCTCGACTGCGTAATAGGAATAAAGACTTTTTTTCTAAACTCGAAGATATGAATCAATCACAAATGTATTTGCATGGAAATCATCCTGAATTTTTTCAGTGTTATGAAATGTAGACTGAATGGAACATTCTTTATAAATGTGCGGCCAGTGACATAATATTTTAAGGCGGTTTCTGTACATACCATTTTTGTTTGTAATTTATTATGCTTGTCTTTTTTTAGATTTTGGGTAAATTTGCTGGAATAATAATTGTTTTGAGAGCTTACCACTATTACTCGAACATTTAGTAATCTCTTAGAAACCAGTTAAAATGTTGCTAATATGTAGGTATTTGACTATGCTCAACAGAAAATCATGTGATGTTCCTTTATTTAATAATTCGTGTGCAAATTAAATTCAAATGAAAGTGGTTGTTTTATCCCATGAAATAAAATAACTTAATATTTCTTAATAATTAATATTTTTATTTCTAAATATTACATATAAAATACTTAAATTACAGAGATTTTTTAAATTGATGTTAATTTATTCCAGTGTTAAAACTTTTACGTAGCAAAGTTAAAAGTGGAGGTAACTGCACGATACTATATAACAATGGTTTAAAGACAAACCAACATGGTATGTTCATTGTGTCAAATGGTGTTCCTGTGATAATCTATTGTACAGATACACACATATAAAGAAAACTATTACAATGTCTATCCTATTATAGTTAAAATACAATTTACGATTAATCTAGCATCATAAATAGTAGTTTTATTTTCATGTTGACCTGTAAAACAAGATGTCTAAACCAATTCTTATAATTGATTTAAAAATTGAAGTTGTCTATGTCTTACAGTGTGATTGTCCTGTTTTATTCCGTTGCGGTCATCGGCGTTGGATGCAGCAGATCACAGTCTCCGGCCATGCCTAAAATTGTCCAATATCTACAATACATTATTTTTTTCTGGATAATATTAATAAGTCTTACTTTCAATGACTAAAGAGTCAGGCTTATTTTGTGTCATTAAATCCATTTTAATTAACTTCATAACAACAGCATAATAAATAAGTCTCAATTAATGACTAAATGTTTCATAGAAGCTTTGACTAAGTACATAGTTTTTAAGTTTTTATTTAAAAATGTGGAGATTGAGCATAAATGTGGTCTCCAAAACATTACACCTTACTTGATCCATACCAAATTTAAATATTTACAACGTAGCTATATATTGACATAAAAATTGTTGAGGTGCAGTCTACGAATAAATAAATTTATTCAATTTATTCGTAGGGTGCAGAGTTAATTATGGCTTATTAAAATTATTGTCAATCAGTGGGTTTAAATCATCAAATAAGTTTCAATATGCCACAATAACTTACGGGTTTTATTTCAACATATGCCACATATAATTAATTAAAAACATCCTATCCTAACTATTTTATCAATAATCAAATAACAACACTAAGGGTTTTACACACTTGCGATTTGCAAATTTATTTACAAATTGTTTCACGCGAAACTTATTCGTAAATCTCTAGTGGTATATCACCCTTACCGTCTTTGAAATCTGAATGGATTGAAAGACACCATAAGCGTAAGGAGGTAATCACGAGTGTAATAAATAACAATTTGTATCTACACATTACTTTGGCTTCTCTATAGTGGCGTTCGCGAGGTCTGTCATCTTGGGATACTTGATGTTGTGCTTGTCAAGCTCACTCTGCGACCACAGGATCATGCGCAGTAGGCTGCATAGCTTTGGGTTGGTGTACTCTTGGTTCTCCATCTTTAGTATAGCAGCGTTAAGCTCACTTGCGATCTGTTGAGGGGACAACATACTGAGTGAGTAGGTAATCAACACAATGAGAAAGTTTAGTATGTAGGGTAGGGATGGCAAACCTTTTTAGATGTGCCCTTTTTTTCTATAAAAATATTTGATGAGGCCATGCATTGCTGTCAATCTCAAGCTTAGGAATAAATACTTACAATATTTGTATAGTATGTATAATACATTTTTAGTCCCTTGCCCAAAATATTTTGTCTATTGATTTCACTTACTGGTTAAGGGTATAGATAACCGTTCATGTTTTATTTTTACATCTAATAAAAGCCTCACCTTTTGACTATGAGATGGCAATAATAAATCTGCGAAAGGTGAAGCATGTGGGTCAGGGAAGGCGAGCAGAGCTAAGGACCGCTCCAGTTCTGTCAGAGCATTGGGGTCATTAGCTCCGGCCTCGGCAAGCGTCGCACTGGCGAATGCGAGGGCCTCCTCCGCCCGACCCCCACGGATCAGCTCCAGAAGTTGGAGTTGCTGTTGAAAGTACAATTTTTTTACTTAATAATATCTATAATCAACACTAACAAATTTTCAAACATATACTTCTCCAAGAAAAGGAAGAATGTGGTTAAATATGTAAAGCTGTCTTTACTTTTATCTTTAGAGGTAAGATTTGTTTGTTTGTGATCAATAAACTCTGAATCAACTGAAATTTTAATAATGCTTGCTACATAGGCCCAAAGAGACCAATAATTTAGCAAATTACTTAAATCTGCAGTCTGAATGGCAGCAACTGTAAATAAAATGTTACTTAACCTACTTACCTGTAAATGAAAATACAGATATCTGTCATTGTCTAACAGTTCTGGATGTAGAGCATTGACCATTGCAATGGCATCAGGGATGCGCCCGGTCTGTACAGCCTCGCGGATCATGATTCTCTCGTCCAAAGAGCTGCATAGTGCAGGCTCCTGTAATCCAGCCTCCTGTTGGAACTTCAGCGCAGCCTCTTTGAAACCCTCTGAAATATGTTGGAAAGGTTCAACATTGCTGGTCTGGACATTTTTTTTATTATACCTAGTTTTGACGCTACTCTCTGACCAAATATTTGGCAATAATACTACTGTTATGATGTTTTCAATACAGAATAGAATAAAGAAGAACTATTAGCAAGTGAAAACTTAGATGCAATTGAACTCACCTTATCATTAAAGCAAAACTAAACAATAACTCATAAACCAGTTCAGGATACGATACCATATAAAAAAGTTTATTTACAAAGCATTCGTATTGTGCTATGCTCTTTGTTGCGAAATCCACCTGGTTTTGAATTGATTTTGTGTATACGCAAAGACCGTTCAAGATATGTAGAAGCAATAATGTAGATTGAGTTACAGTTACACACTATCAAAATAAATTATACGTGTAAATTAGTTACCTGTTACCAAATAATTCATTATCAACATATTCATATCAGTTCTGGAGATTTGCAAGTCGTCCCCTTTATTACGATCGTAATATTTTCTGTCCTCTTTTTCGTTGCCATTATTCGCCATTTCAAAACTCATTTTATTTCCTTTCCAACAACTTACGCAGCGGAAATAGAATATCTAATTATCTGAAAATATTTTCAATAACACCTTACAATACCATGACAAAATAAATCGTTCAAAGAATGAAATAGTGATTGATTTGATTACAGTTTGAAGTTTGAATAGAATTTGTAGTCTTTGAGTAGAATGAATGACAAATATATTAATATTTTCAATTGGCAACTCTTGAAAATTGCTGTCGTCCACAGATTAGGTAGAAATAACGCATGCTTTTTTTGTTATTGGCCATGGCTTCAGAGTCTTTCAGCATCCAACTGCCAATAACGCATCTACAGGCCCAGACCTCTTAAATTGTAGGCTTTGCTCACAAGCTAAGCTAAATAGGCCATTATTTTTCGTGATTTTGGCACTATCTGCCAAGTTGCAGGGCAATATAGAGGCAGATCTACTTCTCTGTGATGTGAAATTTATGAGTAATGCGTCTGATGACGCCTTTATCACAATCACTTAGCCCTGCGACTGGATTCGGCTTCAATCGCTTTTTGCCAGAAGTATGAAAAACAGAAATCAGGTCTATTTTCGTAACTTCTAATGTTGCTCCAAATCCGAGGTGACGTTTTGGTTGCCGCAGCAGCTCCCCGTTGTACACATCAAACTATCAAAACCAGTTTATACTGACCACCCATTGTAAAGGTTTTCCGTAAAATCAAAGGCCAGCATAATAGACTGATTTTTATAGCTTGATGTGTAGCCGTGCGTACTATCAAAACAGTCAAGAGCACCAATATGTACGCACGGCAAATTTCCAGTATAGGCTGGCCTTCAATTATACCGAGCCTCTACAATGCGAGGTCAGTCTAAACTGGATTTATACTGGAGGATACTTTTCGAATTTCAGTGAATCTATACTGTATATTATAAAGCTGAAGTTTGTTTGTTTGCTTGAACGCGCTAATCTCAGGAACTACGGGTCCGATTTAAAAAAATTCTTTCAGTGTTAGATAGCCCATTTATCGAGGATGGCCATAGGCTATATATCATCACGCTAAGACCAGTAGAAGCGGGGCATAAATTAAATGTTGCAAAAACGGGAAAAAATGTAATGCAGAAAAGTCGAGAAAACGTGGGCGAAGCCGTGGGCGGAAAGCTAGCGTTTACATATTTTTGTTCGTGACTATACTTGCGCAATATTAGTCATGTCTTCGACTTTCTCCTGCATAAACTTTGAAATTGTAAATATTCTCTGACGGAGTAAGTGTTGCGTCTATACATTTTCCGAAAGAGAAAAAAAATAAAAATCAGATAATGGGTGTTTAGCTAATTTATTTTCAGTTCTTAATCGCCAATAACCTACAATAAAGAGCTGATAATACAATTTAAAAAAGTCCTATCCTATTTTTTATTGAATAATGCTTGGTAACAAATATCGTTTTTTGTATTCAATAAAAAGTTACTAACTAAACAATTATAATAAAACAAACCCAATAATGTTTTGTCGAGCGTATCTCTCTCGGTTACAGTGGTTGTCGACTACGACGCAGTATCAAGTACATTATTAAGAAAAAAAATAACTTAAAAATTTAAATAAAGCTAATTAATCATTCTCTAATAAGCCATGTATCAGTGAGTTAATTTCGAGGAAGTAAGTTCAGTAGTAGTTAAATATTGGCTAGGGATTGCCGTTAAATATAAGAATACATTTTATATAGAGTTCTAAAAGTATCCCAAACTGTCTGATACAAGAGGCCGTCTCTCATAAGAACTAGGGGACGAGCAGTCGCGGCGCCCCATACATACAAACAAATTAAATATAATTTACGAACTACAACTATAATTCGACAACACTATAAAGAAAAGTACAGTAAAAATAATCATCAATAAAAAATAATTATGGCTAACTAATTCGCACTTTCGAGGACAATGATTAAGAGGCACTCTGCGTGAATTTTATATTCGTGTAGATTATAAGTTACTACAGGTTTCATAACGTTACTTTAGAAAATATACAAAATACAAGTGTATACTTTGTTTTCATATGTGTTTTGTAGACATAATTCAGTTAACAAACCCGTTTATACAACGAACCTTTCGCCAGAGCTATATAGTGTTGTGTCTGGCAGGAAGTCGTTCGTCTCGGCTTCATCAATCCTCAGTCTATGAACACAATTATCCAGCGTACCTTACCTAAAGCATTAAAAGCTAATTATGTGTATGTGGCATGAACTAAACTGTGGAATTTGACAGGGATAATATTGCGAAGGCGAAGGCTATTGGACATCTAACTTTGAACTGAAAACAAATTAAAGCTGGTGGGAGAAAACTGTATTTAACCAATGTACAATAATACTGTACTGTTTAGATGATAATTTTTCGCAATATTAGTCACCGTCAAATTCCACTAGCAATCACAATGTCTTGATTCATTAGGATACTTTACTCCCGCATATAATATTCACATATACCAAAATATGTTTGTCTTGATATAGTTGCAGTATTATACCGCATAGCCGACTCCGTTGTCATTAGGACAGGTCTGGAAATAGAAAAAGCATTATTGTAAGAATCTAATGAATTACTGTTGTACCAGCTGTGTACTTATGAACTGTGTCAATACGAATGAGCAATTTAATCACATAATGAAACATGGATTGAAGAATTTACCTACAAGTTAAAAGTTTATTTTTAAGATACAGTGGGTTATAGCTTTTACTAGACCCACTTAGACCCCGCCGGCCCACCTAGGGTAGGCCAGGTAACAGCTATAACCCACTGTACATTAGTTTATGTAATGACATGGCACTTTTCGATACAACTGCTTGTCTTTATTTTTAAGTACATATAATGAAATCCAATGGTCCATAGCTGTCATTTTTTCAACAAGAATAGTTTAAAAACAGACAAAATATTAGACTTTGTGTGCGATGCGTCAAGCACGATGCTACAGAAAAGGTTTCTATAGCAAAAAATAAATAAATAGGTAAGTATTCATCTGTCATTGGAAGGGTAAAAAAAGGTTGAGTAATGTATCATTGAACTCACAGCTGGGGACAAGGTCCTGATGCATGTGGTGCTCGGCATCCATGCCGAGGGGCATGCAGGTCGCGGGCGGGGGTCGACGCTGCACCTGCCACACAAATGTTACACATTTTAACTTTTTTTGCCGAATCTAGTAGTCCCTACAGTGCCGGATTAAGCAAGCGCGGGGCTCGTAGTATATTATATTGACCCTTGATCTACTGTAGATCTCAGATCAAATAAAAAGTTAAGATGGAACTTTGCGAACAAAGAAGTGAGGCCGGTTAAAACTACGCCTAGCTATCAAGCTATCGACAACTCGACTGACAAGATAAAGCGTAGTTTCGGTATTGTTATTGTATAGTGTAAAATTGAGTTTGTAAACGGCTAGGCGTAGTTTTAGCCGGCCTCACTTCTTTGTTCGCAAAGTTCTATCTTAACTTTTTATTTGATCTGAGGTCTAAAATGCCAAATATTTTATTCTTAGAGAATTATTTTTATTTGATCTGAGCTGTAGATTCTCAAGTATAAAGTAAAAACAAAAATATACTTATAAAAATTTATAAAATATATACAATACTCAATTTGACATGGTATAATCCACTTTGACGACTTTTTAGTGTCTTCATGATCTTTTAATGTGTTAATAGGTTTCATTCAAAAAAATCTCGGGCGAAGATTTCCGGATTTGGATACGCGGGCCCGCAGCGCTTGCGACTCCTGCTAAATAGTTAATCCGCTTTTGCCTACTTATCGATACTATATTAAAAGGGTGATAAAGATGCAAGCCCATTACACATTGTCCTTCAAATTTCACTGCATCAATCGAAATAGGCGTATGAATCGATATTATCTATTGAATCGTCATTAGCTTATTGACATCCAATTTAAAAGTAGCTTGATCGGTATCCGATTGCAGCGCATAACCGTCATAACGAATCAAATATGAAATTCGCAATCATTTTGATGTTTTGTAAATAAGCAGGTAATTTGTTCGAAAATGTGTAAATAGTGTTTCTGTGTAAATATATAATGACGTAATGATTGACGAGTGTTGTACCTTCTCAGTAATTTCGCGTAATTGGGTGTTGTTACGTTTTACGTCAATAAAAATACATGGCTTCAAAATATTACTCTGAATGTTAATGAGATGGTGGTGGTGGTCGTCTCTAACTTGAAATAGTCAAACCGTGGTTTTCACCGCGGGAGAGCCATGCTTCGGCACGAACTGCCCGACCGTTTGACCGGAGTGATGCTACGGCCTCACACAAAACCAGCGTGTGTTTCGCCGACTGAGTGAGAATATTGGAGGCTTTTAAAACACTGAGGCACTTGGTGACTCCTCTGGTATTGCTGGCACTACTGACGGCGGTAACCCCTTACCATCAGACAGGCTGTATGTTTTTATGCCACCTTAGTTCTATAAAAAAAACAAAAAGCTACCTGATCAAGATTGAAGCGCACGAAGGCCTCATACTGCTCGGCGAGCTTGGTGCTGAGCGCGGACTCGTACTCGGACCGCAAAGCCACCTCCTGGTCGCGAAGCATCCGCTCGCAGATCATGCGCACCTGAACACGTTATATTGAATAATATATTATAAAGCTGAAGAGTTTGTTTGTTTGCTTGAACGCGCTAATCTCAGGAACTACTGGTCCGATTTTTAAAAATATTTTAGTTTTAGATAGCCCATTTATCGAGGAAGGCTATAGGCTATATATCATCACGCTAAGACAAATAGCAGCGGAGTATAAATGAAAAATGTTGCAAAAACGGGAAAAAATTATATGCAGAAAAGCCAAGAAACCACGCGGGCGAAGCCGTGGGTATATTGAATAAAGTATAAGTTTGATGCGCAGTCGCAACGCATGTGTAGGACAAGATTTATGTAGTTATGAAATGATAGAAGCAAAAGAGGTACAGTTTGTTCGAAATAAGTAAGCCGATCGGAAGTTAGCCGTTCTAAACTACCGCGGTGATAAAATCGTTCAATTAAGTGTTTTAATACATAAATATCGAAATAAGTATACATAATAATTAGAAACGTGCAACATATACGACTCTAATTATCTTTACGTCGACTCTTTGTATTAAAATTAACCACTTCTAAACCACTTGCAGGCAACTTCCGATCGGCTTACTTATTTCGAACAAACTATAAGAGTGAAGTACGTAAGGAAAATGTAAGTATTTACGTCTCATATAAGTACATATTGTTATAAAAAAAATCTTTTGTTTGGGAAAAATTATACAATAACAGAAATTAGTGTTGTGTGTATTGACACAACTGACGTCAAAGCAGACGTTAAACGCCGCAGCTTTCTTGAGCCACAGTTGACAACAAAGCTGGAGTATACAAATAAATAAAATTGGAGTGTCTGTTTGTAATATTAAAATAGCCACTTTCAACTATACCACTAGACCATTAGTCTAGTGGTCCTAAGCGCGACTGCTACGATAGAGGTCCTGGGGGCCTAGACCATGTCACATCGTTATCATCAATAACGAAGTTAGATATCAGAAATGTGTGGAATTGGCATAACCTTTCGATATGTCACGAGATGAATTTATGTCAAATCCATAGATTTATGATATCTAACTTCGTTGTCGATAATGAAGATGTGACATTGTCTAGGGGCCCCTGGGTTCGATCCCCAGGTCGAGCAGTATTATTAGGTTTTTTTAAGAAATTCCTAATAGCAGCTCGGAGTCTGGATTTGTGCCCGGTTAGTGGCAATAGGCTCGCCCCCTACATGGGACCTAAACATACCGGCGAAATGTGGGTGTACATTAGTACACCTCTGCCTAACCCTTCGGGGAATACAGGCGTGATGGTATGTTATGTTATGTATACCTAACTCTTTTGTTGACTACCACACTGACCTGTTTGAAAGTGAAGAGCGCACGGTGGTGCACCTTCTGTGTGTTGTGTGTCGAGCGGTGCGGCGGCGAGCAGTCGCCCTCAGAGCCGCTGGACGACGAGCACGAAGCCGCTGAGTTCATCAGTCGTAACTGACGGCGACGCTGTAGGCGCTTGATCTCGTCACATATCTCTTGTGCCATGCGCTCTGGGAATTATAAATAACAATTAAAATAGCAATAATAATATATTATTCAGTTATAATGTAGCATTCAAATGTTGATTTCGAATTCGTTACAAACATACAAATCGTTCCTCTTTTAAATATTAGTATAGATAAATAATCTTTGCATGGAAAATGCCTAAAAAATACAAAAAGATAGATAAAAAAGTTAATCATTGCAACAGCCTCATAAGTTTAGTGGTCCTACGCGCAACTGCTACGCTGGAGGTCTTGGATTGATCCCCAGGTCGAGATAAGCGTTATTGAGTTTTTCTATGAAATTCCCTGTACCGAGTCGGAGTCCCGTCAATGTCAATAGACTCGCCCCCTATTACATGGGACCGAAATATACCAGCGAAATGTAGGTGTACATCAGTACACGTCAGCCTAATCTTAAGGCGGGATGGTATGTGTGTGCAACAGCTAACTGAGAATGTAATGCATTCAATTTTCTAAATGGTCACTAGATTTTTTTTTATTTGTTCTCAATAACATAACTATTTGTTAGAAATGCACCCAGTAGATGCCTTTTTATTCAAAGTTTAATCTAGTGCCTAGTTAAAACCTTATGCTTAAAAAACTTTTAGTAAATAAATACAAAACAGACCAAACAATCATATGGTGCTTTACTGAGTTCTTTGGCCTCGCTATACAATTATAGATAAACTGACCTTTTATTGTCATGTATAAATTCATGACATTCATTAAAACCAGCTAAATAAGTATCAAAGGGGTATCTTATTTACCTATATTAGAAAAAAGGCATTCTATTGCTAGACAATAAAGTATAATAAAGTTGACTGAAGAAGCTTTAATTAATAAAATTTACTACATAAATTTTAAATCTAAGGTAAAAAATATGAAGTATAGGAGAAAATAAAACTTGTAAACACAGCCTAAATCATTTATAAGTCATGTGTGTTTACCGCATATTCACAGATTTAATAATGGAATAATGATGTATATGAATAACATAACTATCTGTTAGAAATGCACCCAGTAGATGCCTGTTTATTCAAAGTTTAATCACCTGCTTACTATTGCTTCCAAATTAGATAATTTTATTTTTAGATTTTCATATAAGGAATAAATGTAATATTTGAAAAATGAAGTCATCATTAGTTGGTCAAATAAAATTGAATTAAATTGTTGTTGGTAAGGATACTTTTTCATGTTATTCATCCATTTCCAAATAAATCCTTGAAATAAATGAGTACCATAGAGGTAAAATACAAGTTACACTTGGAATTTGTGTGCAGGTCAAAAATATGCAATATGTTTTTGCATGTGACTGATTAAGTACCTATGACATTTTAACTTGAATGCCTATTTAAAATATGTAAATCAACATATATTTTCCATAAATGCAACTGGTGCAATGCAATTGGTGCTAGTAATTGAAACTCATCACAATAAATTGCTTGCGGTTATCCAACCCATAACCACAACCAATACCTTCTTTTTTTTTGTCCTGTGTCAAAATCGTCATGGATACCAAATGGTTATGCCTGACTCCTACCAACTGAAACCACACAGTGCCCATATCCAGCTTTTGGTTTGTTGTTGTTTGTTCACTTTATGTAGAGAGGCTCCGAGATCTCAAATGGTGCCTAGTTAAAACCTTATGCTTAAAAAACTTTTAATATATAAATACAAAACAGACCAAACAATCATATGGTGCTTTACTGAGTTCTTTGGGCTCGCTATACAATTATAGATAAACTGACCTTTTATTGTCATGTATAAATTAATGACATTCATTAAAACCAGCTACATAAAAATCAAAGGGGTAATTTATTTACCTATATTAAAAAAAAGGCATTCTATTGCTAGACAATAAAGTATAATAAAGTTTGACTGAAGAAGATAGCTTTAATTAATAAAATTTACTACATAAAATTTTAAATCTAAGGTAAAAAATATGAAGTGTAGGAGAAAATAAAACTTGTAAACACAGCCTAAATCATTTATAAGTCATGTGTGTGTACCGCATATTCTCAGATTTAATAATGGAATAATGATGTAGCTTATTCAATAGATTAAAAAACAAATTAAGTTATGAAAGCAACCAATGGCTAAGCTCAGCTAAGTATTTTATTTTGTGCATGATATTTTATTTATAAGCAAAAAAAACCAAGTGATCATTGATCCTGGCAATGAATTATAAATTATAATGCATTTATTATTTAACAAGGGAATACAAACAGTAATTTGAAATGCATTATATGTATACATAGCTGTAGGTATTTCAAACAATTAGTATAGATTAAACCCAGGCCAACCCAGGTGGGCCTCACAGCAAACCAATAAACCTAAGTCCTACAACTCAGTTTGAGCAAAGGGCCACTAGTGTTAATAATGACTATGACAAATAATAAGTGCAGTGTTAAAATACTTGCTAAACAAGCACAACAGCTTTTATGATGACTCAGCAACAGTTATTGTTGTAGTTTCATAATTATGGTATTTCTTCCTCAAAAGAGCTTGTCATATTTTTTATGTTACTTCATAAAATAATAACACAGCCAAATCTGTTTTGGAAGTTGACATAGTTGGAAGAGGCCAGGATGGTCAAGATCATATGATTATTTCAAATCTATTATTTTATTTAAAAATATGCTGTGTCAGCTTAAAGACAAATGAAATAAGGTCAATAAAGTTATTTTTAAGCTACTTGAATCATTAAAATACAAGTATATTGATTCAAAATTGTTAAAAAGTTACAAATGCATTTGACCTTGTCTATAGATTTTTTGTCAGCAGCACTATGTACATATTTAAATTTAGAATAAAATTATTTTTGTTTTACACATAATACTGAGATGTTGTATAAATTATTTTATGTAAAAATACACAAAACAAACAAACAGCTGTTTTATTTACGTCATTTTTTAAAATTTGCCTTCAACTAACTGCCCTAAACTAGTGTTTATTAAATAGTAACATCTGTGCCTACATAAATTTGGAATGAATATGCAAAAAACAAATAGACAATTTGTAAATATAACAGCCCGTATTTGTGCTTTGTTTGAATGTGACCAGTCATCCAGATTATTAGTCTGCTGAAATGTAGAAAACGCCTATCCTGCAGGCAATATGCATACTTATGGCTAATTATGCAGTATTAGAGATAAATTAACCGCAGTGATAGGCAAAAACTCGGGCTCAGTAAAAACCGACCCACAACTTAACACCACAAAGACTTCGGAGCTTGGAACTCAACACAAAAACCAACAAAAGGGCATGAAAAAAATCCACGCAACGGTCTTCATGCATCAGTCATCTCGCTCTAACGCGATAAAAATATTCATGATGCAGTGGAAACAATGGCGTTAGATAATACAGCTGATAAATTATACATGTCTAATACTGCTTACTATGTGGTCTACCTAAAAACCTATCATCGCTTCATTGGGTTTCAGAAGCTATAATAAAAAAATAAACAAACCTGGGGTCAGTTTCACAGGTGCAATAACGGATTCTCCAAATGACGATGGTCTAGTCTCAGAAACTTTTATTCCAGGACTTGTGCTAGAACTGGCAGCAAATGGTGAACACCTCCGCCTTTTAGCAGGCATTTGCGCCATGGACTCCCAGTCCAAATTTCTTTTGAGAGTAGCACACGCCATTTTCTTTTTACGCCCAGCGAATGTCCTCTACCTATCCGATACTATGTTTGGAATTCCTGCTTTTATCACAAACTAAGCAAAAATCGAAAATAATACTATTACTTAAAGAAAGCAAGCACTACAATTTAAATACAGTTATTTCTAAATAATTTTCTTAAAGGATTTCTATAAATATTAAAGATTATTTGTCGCTCTCGGATTCTCACTTCCAAATAAAATCCGGCAGCGAACACTTTTCACTCAATTCAATTTTATTTTGACATTTTGTTGTTATAAACAGGCGTACCAACTTTTAGAAAGTTTAACCATTGACAATTCAATATGCATACGACTTTTTAGTTTTGCGTAAGCCAAGTGAGAATATCTTTCACCAATTTTTTTAGGACAAAGTATGGAATAATCTCGTATTTCTTCGTAGTGGAATAATTACAAGTATTTTTTAGTTATTTGCTATTTAACGTATTATTGGACGAGTTTAAAGTCGATGATATATTTAATTTATTCTCTGCTTTCCTCAGAAGACTAAGTAAACTAACTAAACCATTATGAAGAATGTTTTCTCTCATTCTTCTTCTTTTCTTGAGGATGAGATTCTTTAGCAATTTTAAAATTTTTGTATAATCTACAAGTCTTCTGAGCTGTATTTTCTATCACAGATAGCTTATACACCTTACTTACTAATCTGTGCTTATTACTTTTGACAGATAGAGATAAGCGAAAATTATTGTTTTGAATGACTGATTGTGAGTCATCATAGAAATAAATAATTGGAAATCCTTGTTTCCTGAATCATTTTACAGGGTTGTACCAAGAAATAATCTGATAGGTCTTTAAGCCTATATTTTTGTGTGTAAAAGTTTTTTGTAAGCCGTCAAACTGGGGAACGAAATGTCGTCATCCGCTATGGAAAGTATCCTTTTTTAAAGTTTCGTAAGTTTATTTGACACTCCTTTTACAACAGAAAGAAGCAATAAAAAAATTAAAAAATATTGAATATTAATCAACATTGAGTAATATCTATGGATCATGTACTTGGTAATTTTCCTAATACTTATTGTGTCATTGAGTTTATAGAAGAAGCTTATTGTTGTATGCTTTATCCTTTAGTGTATTGCGTTATAGCTTTCATTTAACAATCTCACAGCACTTATTTATTATATTCAGTTTCACCCAAGTACAATAAAATCATGATGTATCAATTTAGCACAATACACAGATTTGTCTTGTGTTTAAATATGGTTATTTGCTAGACCTTCATTCTACATCTAGAATAAAGCCCATGAAGTAACAAGTAGGTAGCTACTAAAGTAGTAAGAAGTTAGCACTCTGCCTAACTCTAAGACTACTCTCTGACCAAGTTAGCTACTAAAAACCATATAAAATGAGATTCAGTAATCTTATTAGTTTTGCTGATTGCCGTTTTTCTGGGGGACCTCTTGGAATAAATGCTAGAGGGAATTACTGCATATTTATTTTTTTACAAATATGTATAATACATATAATAATTAATTATCACGCGCTTAAACGGTGAAGGAAAACATTGTGAGGAATCCTGCATGCCTGATGGTTTTTCTTGACGGCATGTGAAGTCTGCCAACCCGCAGTAGGCTAGCGTGGTGGACTCTAGCCTAATCCCTCTCGTTCTGAGAAGAGACCCGTGCCCAGCAGTGGGACAATGTAATGGGTTGATGATGATGTATAATTAATTTATATTCAAAATCTGTTAACCTGAATCCTTGACTCATTTTTATCAGAACACCTATTTAATTTAAAATTTGCTGTAAAAGAGTTAGAGAGAAACTCTAAAAAATGTGAAAAAGAGGAGAAAGTTGAAAAGGAGAAAGCTAAGAAGGCAATACAGAAGGGAAATTTAGAAGGTGCAAGGATACATGCAGAGAATGCCATAAGACAGAAGAATCAGGCCCTCAACTATCTCAGAATGTCAGCTAGAGTTGATGCAGTGTCTAGTAGAGTGCAGACAGCACTTACAACTAGAAAGGTAAATTCTTTGAAAAGCTCTATGGCTAGTCAAAATTCTCAATTATGATGTAACTTACATATAAAGGAAGTGCCCAGAATAGAATTTCTTGGGGTACAAAGCATCCCTTTTAAGTTTTACTCACAAAGTAGATATGTGATATCAAAATTGATAATAAAGAGTCTGCCATTATTAACTTTTGTTAACCTTTTGCACGCCAGAGTATAAACGTATCGCCGTACCCCTGACGCCAGGCCACTTTTTCTGTCAAATTACACAAGGTAGTGAAAACACACTAAAGTAATGATTAAATTGTTTATTTCAAAAAATGGGCGACGTATATTTTGTCATATATTTGTGACGTTGGCGTTCAGGGTAAGATTTCGTTTGTCACATATATGTGACAATGGCGTTCAAAAGGTTAAATTCAAGAAGTACCAATTTTTTTAAGGTTTATTCAAATTGTTTCTGTTTGAATAAACCTATAGAGTATAAAGTATAGTCATATTGTCATCTAATCTTAGGAATAGTGAGCACTTCTGCCCCCAGCCCCATTGACAAGGTCCATGGGTTAAAAGGTACACATGGTTACACATCAAGCTATACAAATACAGTGAAGACCAGCCTTGCATTGTGTGGAAAGTGTTTACAATGCCAGGTCAGTCAATACTGGGTTTGTATAGCTTGTTTATGCACTAACTTATTATCCACTGTAATTGCAGGTCACAACATCCATGGCAGGTGTCGTAAAAGCAATGGATGCAGCAATGAAGTCAATGAACTTGGAAAAGATATCCACACTCATGGACAAATTTGAGAGCCAGTTTGAGGACCTGGATGTGCAGTCATCGTACATGGAGAATGCCATGTCACAGACTACCACAACCACAGTGCCTCAAGGCGATGTTGATAATCTGTTGCAGCAGGTTGCAGATGAAGCAGGGTATGTATTGTACAAATTGAGAACTTTTGTCACATGCAAAGCACAAGTTTAGTAGTAGTGTAGAATGGGTTGCACAACCAGCGAAGTACTACCCTCCCAAAGAATATCAATGTCAAGTAACAGTATGCATACTGTTGCGTTTTGTACGGTGAGTGCGGAGTGCCGGACGCCCAATTTCTTCCTCAGTCCCCTTTTCTCTTTCCCTTCCCTTTTCCTTAAATAGTCCTTTGGTTTTACAGATGTCAATGGGCGGCGATGACTACTTACCATCAGGTAGCTCGCCTGCTCATTTGCTGAGTTATACAATAAAAAAATGCATACTGAGCGATATGTATCTACTATCCTATTGGCTAACTTATCTATATAGAAATCTGACAGATTTTCCTTATGATATTCAGAAATTATGAAGCCACACAACCTTGTAGTGAAAGTTTAGGATGATGAGACTGAGTAATATTTTAAGTGCTACATGACTGCCATCAAGACCACAATGAATTTTGGAGGCTTGAATTCTGGACCAGAGGCAAGATTTAAAATAATCACATATCCAAAAAGGTCAAAACAGTGAATGTGTTTGGGGGTCCAAACCTGCTCGCGGCCATGACTGCAATAAATATATTTACTCCGCCATTTTTACAATGACTTATAACAATTACACTTTTTTACCTCATACTCTACTTTCCAGATTGGAACTCAACATGGAGCTACCATCAGGCGTGCCAAGTACCTCGGTTGGCACTGCCACTGTTGTGTCCCAAGAACAAGACGAACTCACGCAGAGACTAGCGAGATTACGACAAGCTGAATAACATGGATTGTACAATTATGTGTACATATTAAAATAGTATTCATTTTGAAATAGGACCTAAATTAAGCCTATTTGTTGTAGATAAATGTTCCACAGTGCACTTACATAGCCATTTCAATTCAAGTACAAGCTATTTATGGTGTTGCTGCCACCCTCAAGTGTATACAGTCATGTAATCATCTTTACATCTCCAAGATGTTTTATTTTCCTGATTAAGATATAACAGTCACAATGTATTTTTAGATGATTGGAAATTTGATAATGGTTTAAATAAGTATTCTATAAATATTATTAAATATGCATTTTCCTGAAGGGTGTTTAGATATTGGAATTAGTCCTAGACTTGCAAAGCCTTCACAAACAATCTTCTTATTAACTTTGCAATAAAGTACCATAAGTACAATAATTATGGCTCAAATTCAAAGAAGATGTGCTTATGTTACGTTTGCACAGCAGCAGTCTGTAATTTAATTTCGTCTATTAGTAAAATACTCAACATTTATACCTACTTTGTCCATTATGTGAACCGTTTTTTGACAGATGGAACTAGTGATTGCAGGAACGTAACAATGCGATTATCGATCCGATTATTGACACTTTGACTGCTGTCTAGTGTTGATTATCGAAACGGTTCACTTATTGGACAAAGTATAGTTATAATTTCGAGATGACGTCATCATCTACACACATAATCTTACCGCCTTTATAAAAATATAAAACGGCTTATATGCCTCATAGAACTATTTTGTTTTGTCTTGTTTTGACACACAATATTTTGTGTCTCTGAAAACTATTCTTCATTTTATATTTTGAATTAATTAATGATTACAAAAATCTTCCGTCTTTGTCCTAAGCCAAACATTAATATTTCAGAATGTATTGAGTTGTTGATTCCTCAATTCTGGAATACTCTATTACTTTTTTTTTAATGCTGGTAATACTGTGTAGTAACAAAACTGTGAAATATTTATCTACAAATTAAATATGCAGCTTTTAATTAACTTTGACAATAACATTATTGTTTCCGTTGCAAATGTTATTTGTCAATTTAGGTCAGTTGCAGCAATATTGCAGTTATGTTCAAACAAAATCTGAAAAAAAAAATTGTTCCAATTTTATTTCGCGTCATTTCCATTGAGCTAATTGTACTGTGATCACAAAGTATATAGAAGCAGGCATATAAATAAGTATGTAAGGTAAAATATAAATGTCTTGTATTTTTTTGTAAATTAACTTTATAAATATATGATTAATGGAGTTGTTTCTATTCATGAGTAATATTACCTTTTATTTACTTACAAAACCCTATCTCTGTTAAAAAACAATTGTGACACAAATTGTGGACAGATTGGATAATGAAACCGGCCGTGAACGTCTACCCTTTATTGATTATATCAACACAAACAAGAAAATGGAAGCATCTGATTGTAATGATGTATAATACGTGGCGTATAGTACTTAGGTACAGTGTTATACATTTAAAGATTTTTTTGTTATTAGTTAATAACAAAAAAGTTCTAAAATGTTTGTCTGTCTGTTCCCTCTAATCTCTTAAACAGCTAGACCAATTTGGACGGGATTTTCACTGGCGGATAGCTTGAGTTATACGGTGTAATGTCGGCTATTCAACTTCAGGCTATGACCGTTAAAAACCGAGCAGAAAGAAAAAATGAAACTGGTTGAAATCGCAAGGCCCTAGATGTGTGAATATCGTCCATAGATGAGACTAATATTTAAATAAATTTTATCATCCAATCATCACCCTCCTGCCCTTGCCCTTATTTATTAAGCATCGACGCAGCTTAACTTTTTCTCCCTTTACGATTTGAGTACTCGGGTGTTCATAAATACATTATTCCCCTTTTACATTATTTGCCTAATCAGACGAGGGATGATCAACAACCACGCGTCGTCATATTGCTAAAATTGTTTGACATGTTGAAAATAATTATACAGTACCTTTGTTAAAATACTTTTATTATCCATAAAACAATTAAAGGAACAAGCATGTATCAATACAAATAACATTAAACTTCCAACTAATATTAATAATACGGAAAAATCTGTAGTGTGACTACATTCCTTAGAACCTACACGCGTATCAGCTAAAGCTACCTTAATACCGTATGGTGCAACAGCTCTGCCCGAGCTGTTCAAATGTATATCACATCTAAAACTCAAGAAAACATCACTTTCAATAATAAAAAATAGCTTCTTAACAAAGTGGTCATCAAATTCTTTATTAGAAATTGTTATAAACTTATTATGTGGGGTGGTTATACCTAGGAATATGGCATTAATTTGACTTAGTGAAAATGTGAATACTTTGTCTTTGGTGTGGTGTTAAGCGTCTCCGTTGTCTGTGGTTGCGAAGCCTATGTGGTAGAAGAACCAGTCTTCGAGGAACGAGGGCACGAAGGCTTTGCTTTTGGTGTATTTGACTGGCGGCTTCAGTTTCGCCAGCTCCTGTTCGTAGAGCACCAGAGATTCGGGGGAAGTGGCTCCGTTACCCTGATAGAAAAAAACACGTAATTGATAATATGGTAATGCATATAGCGTAGTTACGTGCCTATGAGTTTTGGAGTGTACGTTGATAGCCTTATGCTCGCGCTAGTGGAAGCAATATTGTTTTATTTTAATATTCATTAGGGTAGTCATACCAATGAGTGTACGCACGGCTACACATCAAGCTATACAAAATCAGTATAGGCTGGATTTGAATAGTGCGGAAAACGTTTACAATGGGAGGTCACTCTAAACTTATTGCTCGTTTCTTATCATACAATAAGAGACCAGCGTAAACTGGATTTGTATAGCTCTACTGTGCGTAAGAGATGAAAAATAGGTCACCACATCACTTTATATTGGGTAGAGTAAAACAAGACTGCCTCATTAGTCTAGTGGTCCTAAGCGCGACTGCTACGCTAGAGGTCCTAGGACGAGCAGTGTTGTTAGATTTTTCTATTAAATTCTCAGTAGCAGCTCGGACTCCGGCTTTGTGCTCGGTTAATGGCAATAGGCTCGCCCCCTATTACATGGGACCTAAACATACCAGAGAAATGTGGGTGTACCTTAGTACACCTCTGAATAACACTTCGGGGAATACAGGCGTGATGGTATGTTTATGTTTTATATCTTTACCTCAGATCAAATAAAAAGTTAAGATGAAACTTAGCGAACAAAGAAATGAGGCCGGCTAAAACTACGCCTAACGGTGTACAACACACAATTACACGCACATATGTATTAGTTAACTACGCCTTATCTTGTCAGTCGAGCTTTCGATACCTCGACTGACAAAATAAGGCGTAGTTTCGGTATACGTGTGTGCGTGTAATTGTGTGTTGTACACCGTTAGTCGTAGTTTTAGCCGGCCTCACTTCTGTGTTCGCAAAGTTCCATCTTAACCTTTTATTTGATCTGAGATCTTTAGTATAAAATCGATAACTTAAATACATACATGGGTCATAAACTTCCCGTTAGGCTTGAGGATCTTGAATGAGGAGTTGAGGATCGTGATCATGAACTCCCATAGTTCGCCGCACGCCGACTCGGAGATGGGGATGTCGGTAAGATCGCCAAAAATGTAGTCAACCTTCTTGCCTTCAGCTATGAACTTTTTTATTGTCAGCATACAGTCTTCTACGATTACCTGGAAGTTTTGAAATATTTTTAACAGGCTTCAAAAATTGGTTTCCAATTAATTAATCTTAGTTTAGTGAAGCGGCGGTAGCCTAATGGCTAGGGCGTCGGACTTCCGATCATGTGGTCGCAGGTTCGAAACCCCTCACCACTACCGACGTGAACCCACTCGTAATACAAGCATTTAGCTTAGCACGAGGGGTTAACAAGATTACTAGTAATGTGTGACCCACATTGCGAAGAAATCTTTTAAAAAAAAGTTTATGTCTTCAGGAGTGGACGGCAATAGAGTGATGTGATATGATGATGATGAATCTTAGTCTGTATAGGTGTATTGTAAGAGGTGTACCGTAGGGTATGTACTTTTTAGTACGTTTCGGCACAAATTAGTTGAGTCAATTTTGAAGGTCGCGAAACTTATTTGATGGAGTATTCTTCCGAAATGATCCCAAATAATTTGCTTTCTCTGACCATGGACTACAAAAATACACCACTTGTTGTTTGAAGTCTTCCTTAATAAATAACAGCAAGGAATTAAAAGCACTATAGAAATGGTAGCAGATTAATATTATTTAGTTCAGTAAGGGTTATTTGAACGAATCTACTTATGCCATTTTGATAAGACACGGAAATAATGGAAGGGGTTCTCGAAGTGTCGAGCTACCCCAGTACACGCGACGTCATGCCTGAATATGAATCTAGAGATCCTGGGGTTTGATTCCCAAGTCAAACAGTGTTATTCGAGTTTTTCTATGAAATTCTCAGTAGCAGCTCGGAATCTTGATTTGTACCCCTATAATAGACTCGCCCCTCTTACATGGGACCTAAACATAACGCCGAAGTGTCGGTGTAAATTAGTTCACCTCTGCCTAACCCTTCTAATACAAGCGTGATGGTATGTTATATGATTACATGGAATTCATGTCATGATATTCACTCAAAGCTCCGTTATTTGAGTTTCAAGTATAACTGAGTCTAATGTAGTTTATATAAAATTGAAAATTAGTTAACGTTACGTAGGCTGTAAGTAGATAGTGTAATTTATTTACGAATTCGTCGAGATAGTGACAGGTTTTTGGCCCGTCGCATGAAACTGAAATGACTCACATGCCTGAAATAGTTAGGTACATTAGATAGCTTTCGTTATAAACCGGTTATAGAACTTGTAATTATGTACTTTTGTGTAAAATTGCAGTTTAAGATGGTAAAATATTTCGGCGTATTTATTTACAAATCGAGAGAGATTCTAATTCTCTCGAAGAGATCTCTCTATGTCTCTCGAATTATTACATACATACCATCACGCCTGTATTCCCCGAAGGGTTAGGCAGAGGTGTACTAATGTACACCCACATTTCGCCGGTATGTTTAGGTCCCATGTAATAGGGGGCGAGCCTATTGCCATTAAACGGGCACAAATCCAGACTCCGAGCTGCTACTGGGAATTTCATAGAAAAACCCAATAACACTTTGCTCGACCTGGGGATCGAACCCAGGACCACTAGCGTAGCAGTCGCGCTTAGGACCACTAGACTAATGAGGCAGTCAATTCGAATTTCGGCTCTCGAATTATTATACTCGTATAATTCCGGAAACTTGCTAAAGGTAGTTGTTGTTACCCCGCGTTTCCACTGACGACAAAACATGTTGCAAACATAATATCTAACTCTTCAAAGGGTGAATAGAATAGGTAGCATGTTTTTGCCTAGGGGAAACGCGGGATTAGCGGCAGTAGTCTCTACTAAAGTCTAAGAACGACTAGAGCGGAGACGAGTGGAGCGTTTCAGAGCTCGGGAAATATTTACCCATATCATTGTACCTATAACAGTGCCAAGAATTGAATTTTGTGCAGATACAGTATTGATACGATGGAGGAAGAAAAAGATAATAAATTAATTAGTACAGAGATATTGTAATATACATAATAATTAATAAAAAATAACTGCCTCGTTAGACTAGTGGTCCCAAGCGCGATTGCTGCGCTAGATGTCATGGGTTCGATTTCCAGGTCGAGCAAAGTATTATTGAGTCAGCTCCGAGTCTGGATTTGTGCCCGCAATAGGCTTGCCCCCTATTAATGGGATCTAAACATACCGGAGAAGAGTGGGTGTACATTAGAACACCTCTGCCTAACCCTTCGGGGAATAGAGGTGTGATATATAATTATAATAATACTTACTTCATAGTTAGGGCCCTTTCTTGTCTCGAGCACATCTCCGCATATCGGCCGCAGGTATTTGTTACACGCGGACATCACGACTTCATCTATCTCCAACATCCACACATACTTTGGTTTCTCCTTCAACAGTTCGTACAAGAGAGCACCATCGCCGCCACCTTCAAACAAAAATTGTACGCATGGCTACACATCAAGCTATACAAAACTAGAATATGCTGGCCTTGAATTGTACCAAAAACTAAAACAATGAGAGGTCAGTTTAAACTGGATTTGTATAGCTTGATGTGTAGCCGTGTGTATCATGTTACTAACTTAACTGTGCAGGTGTACCTAAATATCTTCACAGAACGCGTTACCCTGCGTTTCCACTGACGACAAACATGTTGCAAACATCTATCTAACTCTCAAAGAGTGAGTGAGATAGGTAACTTTTTGCAACATGTTTTGTCGTCAGTGGAAACGCAGGGTAACGCGTTCTCTCAAAGAGTGAGTGAGATAGGTAACTGTTTGCAACATGTTTTGTCGTCAGTGGAAACGCAGGGTAACGCGTTCTGTGAAGATATTTAGTTACAATATTTGGGAGCGATGAAGAGAGAGAGCAAGGTGCATAAGAGAGAGGAATGGTAGTGATGTACTTGTAGAAAATTTGAAGGACCGTATTTCTATCACCTACCTGCTTATCGACATGGCAGCAGTCCAGGTGAACTAAACTGTCATCTTTGACCTGCTTTAAGAAATCTGACCGTAGATTTGCTTATTAGAGAAAGGATTTTGACATATTAATGACGTATGGAGACTGGGCGGCTGATAATGAAAGATCACAAGTAATTCTCCAACACTGTCCATTTTTATGATGGGCAATAAGGTTTCTACAGGTCCTAAGGTTTCTTCTACAATGGGCATTGTCCACTTCTGCCCTAGCGACACCCGTAGTCACCCCTAAACGGGAATACCGTAAATTTCCAATAACCCTTTAACTAACGTTATTTTACTTCCTGATTGACTTGACCCGAATTTAAGGGTCAAATAGAAATCGAGTATATTGGAATTCATTGAACAAATTGATATGCTTAACTGGTTAATAAGTGACCTTCTGAGTTGGACTATATTTTTTTTCATTGATCGATGTTGTTATTATGAGAGAGTATTTTCTAAGTTGCTATTAATAACCGCGTCTGTGATGCTTCCATATTCGTACCAAGTAGGTACCTGAATTGTAAACTATTTAGTTTATGCTTTTATAGGCGTCTTTATGTCGATTTGCTTTTAACAAGTCGGCCAAGGGGTTAACAAGACAATTCTAACATGCAGAAACATAGTGCAATATGTTTATTGGCAGCCATGATTGCTCCTATTAAGGTATACCAGTAATAGAGTAATTTATAGTGTGAGTGAGACTAGAGCTAGACTAGACAACCAAAGAGAAGTCGCAGAATCGACTAGGTACCAATGAATTTTCATTTGTTTTTCTGTATGTTAGTTCGCGCACGCAAAAAACTATTACATTTATAATTAGATGTATCCAATCCAGCAATGTTCCAGTGATGTGATTTTCACTGAAGCATTGCTGGATGTCTAACTGAAAATCAGGTGCATATTTCATTTTGATAGGAGAAGCAGATTTATAGTAAAGTTAAAACCATAAAAGTAAAATATAATGTCCATAAAAGCCTCGAAAAAATGTCCTTATCATGATAATTTAACATAAATACGGTAAGTTCGCGTGCAAAAAGTAATTGACCGAATATATTTTGCGTGCGGGCACTAAAATATTTACCTAGGATGACGATTTCTTTGCCCTCATAGTTCTCCTTTCCCCTCTGCATAAGAGTTTCAGTATAAATGAGATCAGCTTCAGAAATATCTGAAAGCAAATGAAAGAGGTTGTATATCTTATCTATGTTTACCCATCCTCGTTTTATGATCAAACAACTCACTTTGTAAATCATCTAGCACCAACATATTGCCAAGAGATTTAGAATGGACGATCTGAATTCTTTGGAAAGGCGACTGCTCGTCAAATAGAACTGCATCAATGTCGTACTCCAGTAGACGTTCATCTGTGAGCCATAAAGTTTAATAATAAGTAATTTTTTTTTTCTCTTTAATATGGCATAAACATGTATGCTTGCCAGCACAATAACCACAAAATGTCACATCTTATAAGTCGATTTTGAACTTAATCATCAGAATGTTATAATCATTTGGAGATATTTTTTTTTATCACAGATAGGCTTGCGCTTGACCACAACTTGCCTGATGATAAGCAACGAAGTGGTCTACGGTGGAGCACGCTTGCCTAGAAGAAACCTTTTCACTCTCGTCTTGACGTCACCCAAATTGTATGCCTTGGGGAACAAAGATTCCGGCAGCGAGTTCCACAATAGAGGAGTACACACTATAGTCAGGTTATACAAAATTGACAAATTTCTCCAAATTATTTTAAACCTCAAAATCTTAATGATAGAGTGCAAATTCGACTAGGAAAATTTTTCATTTTATAGTATCCTTATGTGATGGCGACTGAACCTAAGCAGAAAATTCCACTTTTTTTAAATAATGTATTCTGTATGGCTATTCAAATATACAAGAAACTACCCAATGCAATGACTGCCTCGTTGGTTTAGTGGTCCCAATCGCGACTGCAACGCTAGAGGTCTTGGGTTCGATCCCCAGGTCGAGCAAAGTGTTATTGAGTTTTTGTATGAAATTCCCAGTAGCAGCTCGGAGTCTGGATTTGTGCCCGGTGAATGGCAATAGGCTCGTCCCCTATTACATGGGACCCAAACATACTGGCGAACTGTGGGTGTACATTAAGTACACCTCTGCCTAACCCTTCGGGGAATACAGGCGTGATGGTATGTTATGTTACCCATTGCATTCAAAAGACTTAATTTTCTGACATTCAGAAGTAAATTATTTCACTTTGCTACACAAATGCTGAAAATTTGATAAGACATTTACATAATTTAAACTTGTGACATTTTAATGTAATGAATATTGTATTTTATTAACATAATTATCTCCTTGTATTGAATAATGTACCTACTCTTTAAAATGTTTGTGCACTGGAAACGGCAGAATATTCTAGATATTAAAATATTTGTAACAATATTCTGACAAATAAGTTTATTATTATTACTAGCTTTCCGCCCACGGCTTCGCCCGCGTGGTTTCTCGGCTTTTCTGCTAATTTTTTCCCGTTTTTGCAACATTTTTCATTTATGCTCCGCTCCCATTGGTCTAAGCGTGATGATATATAGCCTACAGCCTTCCTCGATAAATGGGCTATCTAACACAGAAAGAATTTTTCAAATCGGACCCATGGTTCCTGAGATTAAGTTTGTTCAAGCAAACAAACAAACTCTTCCGCTTTATAATATAATATAGATATAGAATATAGATATAAGTATAATAAGTATAGATTACAGTTCTAGTTATAGGTAGGTAGTTACACTCAAGATGACCTCCCATTGTAACGGTTTTCCGTACAATTCAAGCCCAGCCTTTACTGGTTTTGTATAGCTTGATGTGTAGCCGCACAGTACCTACCTATCTTGAGTATAACTACCACAGACCAGATGAGTTTTTATTTATTTTTCAGTAAAACAAGTGCATCAAAACATCTTAGGAATAAATAGGGGTTTTTTACACAGGATCCTAATATGTGTGATTAAATTAAGTACAGTCGCCAGCAGGTCAAGGTATACAAAGCTGTCAAATTTCTCCAAATGATTTTAAACCTTAAACTGTTGAAGATAAAGTTCAAAATCAACTGAGAAAATTTTACATTTTGTGGTTACTTGATGTGCTGGCCACCGTACTAGAAAAGTAAAAACTTTTTGGATAAAATAGTAATACCACTAACCTGACGTCGGATAATACCTGCCGAAGAGGCATCGCTTTAGCGGCGCGTAAGCTTGTGACTTTATAATATTGATGTATTTTTTCAGTTGACTTTCCAATAATCTCGCCGACTATTAAAAAAATAAATCATAAACAAGGAAAACCAAAAAATGAATGCAGGTCTAACATGCATAGTTTTCCAAATTTTATGGCAAAAATGTAAGGTTGAGCGTCCTCTTGGGTACTGGAAGATTCGTTAGTCTGCTATATGTTGGAACGAAAAAGGGAGGGTAGCATGCTTAGATTAGTAAGTAATTGATGGGTGTAAAGCAAGGGTGCCCAACATTACCGGCAGAAGGATAGATAGATAGAATATTCTTTATTGAAAGACCAGATATTGTAAAGAAAATTCTAATCGGAATGCAATACCGACCAATTTGCTTCAATGGTTATTTCACAGTCGAATTTTGTTCATAATAATGTGAGCCAGTTAGCCAGCTATTCCAAATTATGATAAAAAGTTTTCTGTTTCGTAAAGTGGGGTACAGTTTGTTCGAAATAAGTAAGCCGATCAGAAGTTGTCTGCAAGTGGTTTAGAAGTGGTAAATTTTAATAGGAAGAGTCGGTGTAATGACAATTAGAGTCGTATATGCTTCACATTTCTAATTATTTTGTTTACTGGTTTCGATATTTATGTATTAAAACACTTAATTAAACGATTTTATCACCGCAGTAGTTCGGAACGGCTAACTTCCGATCGGCTTACTTATTTCGAACAAACTGTATGTCATCTGCGTTTATTTATTTCCAAAGGGCATGTGGAGACTGACGAAATAAGTACCTATAGGTATGTGGCGAGTACCAACGTAAAATTTGAATGGGACAACCTCGGTGAATAAAGGTACCATAACCAAATTGCAGACCTTTGCAGATATCTTATTACTTAAAATTTCCGAAGTTACTAGCTGTGCCTGTCATGCATTACATAGGACTTTTTGAGACAAAATCTAGTCTTCTACTATCTATAATATTTACATCTACATAATTCACCAAAGTTCAGTGGTTTAGGTGTGAAAATGTAATGAATTGACAAATATGAGTAACTTTCGCTTTTATAATATGATGCTAAAGTTTTTGAGACAAGAAATTTTGTGGTAGCTTTCTTACATAACAGGCATCTGCTGAGATGGGACTATGGTAATTTCTTGTATTATTGATTAAGAAAATGGAGCCTCATTAAATGCTTATGAAAAATTAACACTACAAGGTCTTTTGATGTCAGAGCTTATAAAATTTAATATGAAATAAAATTGCCATCATGTGCACCTATTCATTATAATAAATATAAATAAAAATATAAGTGTATACAAAGCCAAAATAGTGGATAATATGAACAAAAAATATCTAAATTAAATAAAAAGATTTACGTAGGTAAAGGTAATGTAAAAAGGGGGATGTAATAAAATCTAACAGGTATTTTGCTAACCTGAACTAGTTAGATAAACATCGAATTTATAGCCCCGTTTGATTGGCGGGAATAATTTTACCCTTTCGCAGTCCAATGACATTCTTACCGAACTTTCCAGTAGTTTAGAGCACTAGAAAACAAATTTATACGCTCAACCTTCACATAATATTTTTTAAATTATTATATACTAGCTTTCCGCCCACAGCTTCGCCCGCGTGGTTTATTGGCTTTTCTATACTAAAATATGTATGTATTATACATATAAACCTTCCTCTTGAATCACTCTATCTATTAAAAAAAACTGCATCAAAATCCGTTGCGTAGTTTCAAAGATTTAAGCATACAAAGGGACAGAGAAAGCGACTTTGTTTTATACTATGTAGTGATGATTCTCTTTTTGTTTATGTCCCGTATAATACCAGCCTGTAATTATACTAGGGGGCCACATCAATCATTATTGATTAAAATCTAGTTGGTTAAGCTTATAGGAAAATACATTACAGTATACACATTTAAATATAGAATATTGAAAAATTTCTTGCCTCATTAATACAATTTCTTAATTTAAAAAAAGAATCATTTTTTTTTGGTTCTGTGTCAAATAGTTGCAGGCATAATATTCTTTATTATTTTATAGAATATATATATAGGGGACGAATGACCGAATTAGTAAAAGTAAGAATTAAATAACAATTAAAATAAATGCTGTATAAGAACCGCACAGCAACATTCATAAAAGTACAAATAGAATTTAAGTCCTATTGGAACAATTGGAACTCTACACTTTGTTCGAGATAGATTTAATTATATTTGATTAATGTAACATCACACCGTGCGCTTACCTTGAGGTTAAGTAAGGGTTCTTCGTTTTCCTCCTTATAATACTCAATGTTTACAGTGACAAGGCCACGGTCGAACAGTCTCACGGAAACAGTAGTTCCCTTTTTACCGGTCAGAAGCTTAAGCGAACCTCCTTCGAGTTTTAAGTCAGCAGCTAAAATAAGATTCGGTATATACTCTTTTAGCACGGTTTCCAATTGCCCAAAAACAGTTTTTTGGCCATTTTCATCTCCCAGTCGGGCGGGGTCGATGGAGAAGTCCAGTAGTAGCGTTTGCACAGACATTTTCTTGTTTTAAACGCGAATTGCACTGTTAAATATGAGAATAACTAGTTGGACGGTCCCGGCAAATCCAAAAGTACGAAGAACGAAGCCGCTCTCTTGACTAACTTGACTTGAAATTGAAGGAAATGGCAAATTGAAAGATCTATTTTGATAGCAGTCCAGTGTTGCCGGCTTTAATATTTTTATCGATTTTTATAATATTTGATTCGAAAATTCAAATGTTTATTTTAAGAAGGTAAATATTGAACAAATAAATTAATATTTATATTCCATTTAAAAGGCATCAAGAAGTTTAGAATAACTTTTAATGCTGTTAACATAAACATAACATAACGAAGGGTTAGGCAGAGGTGTACTTAATGTACACCCACAGTTCGCCGGTATGTTTGGGTCCCATGTAATAGGGGGCGAGCCTATTGCCATTCACCGGGCACAAATCCAGACTCCGAGCTGCTACTGAGAATTTTGTAGAAAAACTCAATAACACTGCTCGACCTGGGGATCGAACCCAAGACCTCTAGCGTAGCAGTCGCGATTGGGACCACTAGACCAACGAGGCAATGCTGTTAAAACTACCTAATAAGAATAAGAAATATCAATGAAATCTGTTTCCTTTTTTGAGAAGCAACTCCAAACTAAGTATCTTATTATTGTGAGGTTGCTTCTCAAAAAAACTGGATATAGATTTTTTTTAGACTAGAACATTACAATAAAAAAAATGTATTTCTAGCTTCTCATTTTTTTTGATAACTTCTCTTTTAAATCATTATTAATCGTCTCTGTGACACGCGTCACTTAGACAGTGACTTGACTTCTGACTTGGACAGTCCGACGTAGGGATGTTAAAAAATAATCGATTATTAAAAAAACTATTATTATTTCATAAAAATCGATTTTTTATGAGCGATTATTATTTGTAAAAAAATCGATTATTTATTAATCATTTTTCTTTTTAAGCGTGCCTTTTTTCGATTTTTTTCTAGTGGCGGCCATTAAAAAATAAAAATGCAACACCGCTACCCTGTCCTTTTGATGGGGGGGAGTGTGTTTCGATATTATTTTGCAAATTTGTTGTATATAATTGAGGTGTTATATAAGAGTGATATTCAGGTAATTCTATTATTGAATATATTCACTAGCTCATTATTAGCATACCTATTATCGGGTATTAGTCAAATATTAGTCTGACATTTGGAGATTCCGTATTCATTACTCGAACATAATATTGTCAACTTACCTATTCTCAGTATTCATTACTCGAAGATAATTTTATTTATATATTTATTATTGAAATCGTATCTTATCTCTAAAAAAATGATTTTTTGATAATTCATCATAGAGAATTATAAAAAAAAACGATTTTTTTAGAAAAATCGATTATTATATTATTAAAAATCGATTTTTATATAATCGATTCTTTTGAGAAAAATAAAAATTAATTTTTAAGTAATCGATTTTTTTATCGTGAAGTCACATCCCTACGACGATCTCTTTGACCGTTTGACGTTTTATTTCATGAGTTGCCATATTAATTCCGGAATTTATTTATTTATTTATTAGCTAAGACTGCCATTATTTTAAATAAAAACTCTGGCTACTTTTATGATAATACTTTATTAATGTGCTTTTATAGGTTTAATCAAATTTATTGAATTAAAATTCGCAACACAAAATACTTGTAATATAGAAAAAAAAATTACGAATGAGGCTTGCAACACTACATCCGTCAGTCTTTCTTTTTGTAAAAAAAATTGCATCGTGAGATTCTTGTGAGTTGTGACATGGCTGGAAATAATACTGAAGAAGTAGAGGTGGGTAGTTGTAACTATTTGTGATGTAAATTAAACCGTCCACCCGTATTTGGCATCAATTATAACGTACTTCCTTTACTTTTTACGTGATATGCTGATGTGGCTGCACCAACTTTCACTGTTGCATTTGTTTCGCATTTGTAGTGTTTCTTGCTAATTTAACAGTTTTACATAATCAAAAAGTTATTTTATACGCTTAAGATCAATAAAAATAAATAATTTTGCTGCTTCTCAAGTTCCTTGATAAGTTTTTTTAGGTTAGGATAAGGGGTATAAACTATAATGACTTGTGTATTCAAGGGGTCTGCGACGACAGAGACCAAAGGCACTACTAATGCTGAGGTCCCGCCGGAGTTCCTGATCAAGCATCCTCTACAGAACACTTGGAGTCTCTGGTTTTACGACAATGATAGGAACAAGACCTGGGAGGAGAACCTAATTGAATTAACAACATTTGATACGGTCGAAGATTTCTGGAGGTTGGTGTTTACATAACTTTCACAATCTATAAAAACATTATCTGTATGTATTCCTATTTTTAGTGAGAGATTAGTGTAGTAGCATAATTAATCATGACTGTAAAAAAGAAGTATACCAAAAAGTTGTATGCTGATTAAACAATTAAAAAAAAGAGACTAAACAATTGAATTACAATATTGCCATATTTTTTCAAACGGTCTTAATTTGACTCCAACTGTCAGACACAACATTTAATTTTTATAAGGATTTAATAAACACTTCATTATTAAAATTACAACTAATTTATTCCAATATGAAATATAAACAATTCAATATTTACCTACAGAGTTCTTGGAATTGTGCCAGAAACGTTTTTGAAAATTACATCATACATTAATTTTGTTTACCTACATTACTCTAGTCATAATTATGAAACATTCAAATGCCTAATCTAATTTATTAATGCAAAATAATACTGTGTTGTGCCGACACATGGAAAATAATCATTCGGGGATTGAAATTGGATAGATTTAAGCCCCTGATACTATGCTAACCACTCCAACCAAATAGAATTTTATCTATTTCTACTTGAAGTTTTATATACACAACTTAATGCCTATTAAGTTATGTTTATTTGAAACAAGAATCATATGACCATAAAATTACACAAAAAAAAATTAACCAACACTTAGTATCTTAGTAAAACATACCTTATTTCCCTTCATAATACTTCAGTTTTCTGTTACATCAATGCTGTATTTTTATGTCTTGGAGAATGACCGTATGTGAATTTAGTGGGGCTGCAGTAAACTGCAAGTCTTTCAGTTTTTTAGTACACCATGGACTACCCCCCTATTTTTTTCATATTTTCTGTGTACATCCAAAGTGAGCCTTGAAAATATCGCTTAAAGCTGCCTTTGCCTACCCTAAAAAGATATAACACAACCTTATTGGTGAGATCCTTCAGAAATGATAGGTGTGTAGTACCCACAACTGGTGCATGTGTATGGCAAGATGTATGAATGTGAATGAAGCAAAAGAAATATGCAAGAATCATAGCAAATGGCATTCTGTAGATTCTGCCTACCCCTTTGGGAAAAAAGCATGAGTGTATGTATGTATGTTTAATTATGTCCTTATAAATGTAGTTGCTTTTATTATGGTGTACAATAAAGATTATTCTATTCTATTGTAATATTCTCAAAAAAATATTGTCACTAATTCAATGCCTGTTTACTTCCAGACTGTACCACCATATCAAGCTGCCGTCTGAACTGCGTCAAGGCCATGACTATGCTGTGTTCAAGCAAGGTATCCGTCCTATGTGGGAGGACGACGCAAACAAGATGGGTGGCAGGTGGCTCATCAGTCTTGAAAAGAAGCAGCGAAACTCTGATCTTGACCGCTTTTGGTTAGATGTGGTATGTATTTGCATGAATTTTTTTTCACACAGTAATGAATTTTTCTAATGAAAGAAAATTTCCTAGTGAAAGAATTTTCTTAAGAAAATTCTCATCTTTGTGAACATTTCGCATTATTTAATGCTAAAATATAATAAAAAATAAGCAGTTAATTTGTTTATCATTTATCTCAAATTAGACTAAAATATTTAAAGTATGAAGAATCAGATTTTTATATTATTTGTCACAGCAACCAAAACCAACAATTTGACCTTATTTTAGTGTATGTCGTAAATATATTGTATAATAATATAATGTATTTTTTAGTACATTCTGAGTAAAAGATTTACGATATTTCCTATAACTAGGGTCTGGCTTTCTTTACTTTTGTCTGCTATATAAAATATAATACTATCCAAACAATAATCTATACTGACGATATATTTAGTACCTACCTTGAAGATTTTTTGCTAAAGTGACCATGACCTAGTAAGACAGCAGTAAAAGTTGAATCATGATACTTGAAAGCAACCTTATGTATAAAAATACTCTGATATGTATTACACTCACTAGCTGTGCCCTGCGGTTTCACCTGCTTTGCCCCACTTCTATGGAATATATAGTGATGTTAGATAGCCTTTCTTATTATATACTTATTACATACTTCCAGATATTCCAGGTAGTGAAAGTGCTATTACAGGCATACAAATTTGTAATTTTTACCATGAATAATATTATTTTTTTACTTTTTTTGCTGCTACAATATAATAGACTGAAGTAACTGAATAACTTTTTTTCTTTTTTTATATATTAATAATTTTTTGTCAGGTTCTCCTGCTAATCGGCGAAAATTTTGATCACTCTGAAGAAATCTGCGGTGCCGTTGTTAACGTTAGAGCGAAACTCGACAAAATTGGTGAGCTATGATATGATATTACATTTCTATTCAAAGATTCTTTACTAATACATTTTACCATACATAACTGCCTTATTATTCTATGATCGTAAGCGCGACGGCTTCGCTAGGGGTGCTGGGTTCGATTCCCAAGTTGTTGGTGAGCAGTAATATTGGGATTTTCTACAAAATCCTTAGTAGCTGCTCAGAATTAGATTTGCGTTAATAGGTTCGCCTTCTATACATGGGACGTTAAAAATAACATACTTGCCCAACCTTTCGGGGAATACAGGAGTGATAGTATGTTAGATTACTATAAAACACTGAGTATGGTTTGGTTTGCAGTACTTTTAATTTAACATGAATAATATTTCTGTATCACAGGAGTCTGGACAGCTGATACTTCGAAGCAGCATGCTAACATCGAAATCGGCAGGAAAATTAAAGAGCAATTGGGCATCCACGGGAAAATCGGCTTCCAAGTCCATAGAGACACCATGGTCAAACATAGTTCGGCAACTAAGAATCTATACACCGTTTAGTTGCTATTCATAGTTCGTGCACTCGATATATACAGTTGTATGGGGTAGCTAGATAAAATATCTTAATAATGTTGTTTATTTTAGGCGAGTTGTAGATACATGGAGTAAAAAATCGACTAAAAGTTTCAACTGGGGTTAATTTAGAGTCGATTTTTTACCGTTGTAGTTTATGTGCGTTCAGAAATGTTTGTTCTGTCGTTCCTTTTCAGTTAATTCGATTTTATGAATTCGAGAAAAGGACCAGTGAAAAACAATATTTGTAAGTAAGAGATGTTTTAGCTATACAAAGAGCTGTCTCATACATTGTTGTTGTGTTTTCTAACCATTGATTAGCTACAAGGAGTATGATATTTAGGTTGATTATAAGGAGTTCTCTCACATTATTTATCTTAATATAACGTGCATGTTACGTTTGTGGCTAGAAAACATTAAATTGTAAGTCTGACTTTTGTACTAAAGTGTGCATTCGTTGTAATCTATAGATATAATTGTGTCTAAATGTGCTTGTCGGTTGCAGGAAGTATTAAAAGGAAATAACATATATTTACACTTAGCACTTTTTAACTATTTTATTTAAAAACACTTGGCTTGATTTACGTTAACACTTCTGTCTGTTGTCGGTCATATTGTAACAGCATTTCAACGATGCAAGTATACCATAAAACATTAAATACAATTTTGTATAAAAAACTGTTTTTTTATTTATGTATATACCGTTAATTGAAAAAAATGAAAAAAGGTTTAATACTTAGTTTATTCGCAGCAATAGCATAGCGTAGCAATTTCTTGCTTATTAGAAATACTAGCTTTCCGCCCGCAGCTTCGCCCGCGTGGACACCACGATTTTGACCGATTAGTTTTTTCCAATTCTGGCGGGATATTGCAAATTATCCTTACATATCTTTCCGTCCGCTTCTTTGCTCGGGTAGACTACATAATTTGCCAAACTTTATTATTTACCGAAATATAAACTTATATCCATTCCCAAGGTCTAGTCTATTTTTGTATAAAATTTCGTCAAAATCCAAACCAAAATTCATCCCCTATTTCATCCCCACACAGTTTGAAATTTCAAAAACCCCATATCAAATATTTATTTCTTCTCAAGTGCCTAAACACAAAAGTTCAGCGTTTATCTTCAACAATGACAAACTCCCATACAAATTTTCATCCCTTATTTCAACCCCTTTTTTTACAACAACACGTAGCTTATATCCTTTCCCAAGGTCTAGTTTATTTTGGTTCCAAATTTCATCAAAATCGGTTCCGGGGTTAAACTTGAAAGCGTGACTTTGTTTGGACTTCTAAACGAACTTTCATCCCCTATTTCATCCCCACACTGGTCGAAATTTCAAAAAAGCTAGAACAAATATTTATTTATTTCTTATAAAGTTTCATGGTTTTATCTTGAAAAATTACGAACTCCCATACAAACTTTCACCCCCTATTTCAACCCCTACAAGAAAGTAAAACTACCTTAAAAAAAATGACAAACAGTTTCGGAATTCGGTGGTGAACATCCACTCCAAGCTTCGAGCAACACGGTATGCTCGAAGACTCTAAAGCTTCGAGCAACACGGTAGGGAGTTGCCTTAGCGATATAACCTAGTTTTATTAAATGCCCATTTGGGCTTGTACTTTGGCAGAGGGCAACGCTACGGATGGCTTCTCCCTTTCCGTGTTGCTCGAAGACTCAAAGCCACCGTCTTCCGAAACTGATAAAGACTTATGGTTATTTTTTTGAAGGCGGTTTTAGTTTCTTTTTAAAAGTTATTTCAGCAAGAAACGTAGACTGTTTTCAACCGACTTCAAAAAGGAGGAGGTTCTCAATTCGTCTGTATGTTTTTTTTTTGTATGTTTGTTACGCGATATCTCCGCCAGTTGTGGACCGATTTTAATGATTGTTTTTTTGTTTGGTAGTCATACTTCAGAGGTGGTCCCGTTCAAATTTTATCGAAATCGGTTGAGCAGTTTTGAGAATATCAACAAAAAACTAAAAATTGTTCACATCGATGATATTATCGTTTACTTCGAAACATCGCTGTCTTATTGGAGCAGTGCGTTTAGTTGGCTAACAAGTACTTCTAAACAAAACTTTCCACTAAAAAATACAAAATAAAATTACTTTTAACAAAAAAGTTAAACCGCCTTCAAAAAATAATAAAATAATTTTGTCTAAACCAGTTTGGGAAGTCGGTGGCGAAAATAAAAGACCCACTCAAATAGAAGTCACCGACTTCCCAAACTGGTTTAGACAAAATTATTTTATTATTTTTTGAAGGCGGTTTAACTTTTTTGTTAAAAGTAATTTTATTTATATATAATATAGGTAGGCCAACTAAACGCACTACTGCAGCGAGACAGCGAGGTTTCGGAGTAAACGATATTATCCATGTATAAAATCTTTAGATTTTTGCGGAATTGAGAAACTCCTCCTTTTTGATGTCTGTTAAAAATATTCATGAAAGAGTATCGGAGTAAAAGTCTAACGAGATAACGTTTATAATAAATACTTGATACCAATGTTCACCCGGTGGTCAAATTCGACCGTAATATTTTTCTGCACTCATCTATATGAATTAACTTTAATTAATTATGCCATACACACTCCCATCGTGCGTGCAATGTGCTTAAAAAGAGTACAATAAATATTGCTTATCGACAGAGACAATCGCTCAGTCGCGGCCTTGTAGAGCGTTATCTCTGTCGCACGAAGCACGAACAATAGTGTGACAGAGATGACGCTATTTAAGACGAGGCCTCAGGCCTCAGCTGATCGGTTGTCTCGTTCAGGATCAGTCGATGTGCAATATTTTATCGCCGAGTACCTACTGTACACATTAAGTTTACACCATTTGTACAAATAGGTATTGTATCAGCTATTCCCGTGGCTATTCACTATACCACAGATCCCACTGCACATAAAAATAAACAACATATCGCTAATCAGTGCTGGCTGTACAGGAAATCCCCTCAATTTGTGGGGGAACTCCCTTCTATGACCTCGAGGTGTGACAATGTTGCAAGCATTAACCGCTACTATTATAGTCCTGCCATAGTGTAATGAAATTGGTCCTGCTCAGCACTGTTAAATTATTTTTCGCACATGCAACACTGGGTTTTAAGACGCGGGGCTTTAGGGATCTGTCAAATATCCGATAGAGTGATTCATAAGGTAATAAGTAGCTAGGTACTTGTTGCTTGCTGTGTTTATTTTAAGTTTTGAACATAACGTTATTGAGTGGAAGTGAAGCAACACGCGGTGTAAACTTTGGTAAGTATTTTTTATTTAATTTTAATAAATAACTTTTATTTTGGTCTCGAAGTTATCAAGCACTCTAAAAATGTAGCCATTTATATTATTTGAAAGCTGGTTTATTTTGAGTAATCATATTCATGCATTAGTTAACTTATTGAAAGTTTTGTCAGTTAACTATGTTAATAAAAGTGCGTTACAAGTGGTCCCTTAGTATTATTTATAACTAACCCTTGCCCGCGGTCATCAGATTTTGCGCAGTAGTTTTTGCGTGTTGCGTTTACAAAAATGAGTACAGTACCTACAGAGACGCTTCTGTCGCTCTAATACAGATCCCATGTTCGTTTTTCTTAAATATCCAGTTATACCTAATATTGATATTATGTAAAGATATGGTATATGGTAGGTCCTGTACTAAGTAGATAGGTACGTATGTTTATAGCCCAAAAATGTGGAAGAGGAATTCGAAAACTTCGCAGGCAGTGGTCTCGGTAGCTTAGTTGGTAAAGCGTCTGGTGTACTTAAACAGAGGGACGTAGGTTCAAACCCTGCCTGAGGCCGAATTTTTCTTTCACTTGGAAATTTTCTTTCAATAGAAAATTCATATCAATGATTCGTATTGATAGCAGCAGGTAGAGCTATCTATTTTACATTTATTTATTTAGATGAGTGATACCTGTTATCTCGTGTTTTTTTTAACAGGCAATACAAAGTACAAATCAGTTTTAGAGTGCTAGTGCTACTTATACCAGTATTCGTTGTGTATCTTATCTGGTTTATACGTTATCATAATAATGATGTAGGTACTTATTGTATATTTTTTAGTTAGCAAGCGCTTGTCAACTAACTCGGATTTAGGGGCACGCCCGAAATGTTATCGAAATATTATCCGAAATATGGAACCTCTAAACCTCGGTTAATCGCACACAAATATAAAACAAAGTTGGTACGCATGGCTACACGTCCAGCTATACAAATCCAGTTTACACAGGCCTCGTATTGTATGGAAAGCTCATACAATACGAGATCAGTTAAACTGGAATGTCCTTGAAAAAGTTTGTCCCGTAGCCGTGTGTACTTATTCACTTTGTTACATGTAGGTATGCTTGTCCGTGCAGCTATAGTAAAGCGTAGGTACTAGGTAACTTAAGAAATGCGCGCTCATTATACACAAAGAGATTTATATACATCACACATGTATACACTAGCTTCCTGTTTTCATTACATATCTAACTATATACCTACTTAAATACGAAACTGTCATTGGAGAAGCTAGACTGCCTCATTAGTCTAGTGGTCAGGTCGAGCAAAGTGTTATTGGGTTTTTCTATGAAATTCTCAGTAGCAGCTCGCAGTCTGAATTTTTGCCCGGTTAATGACAATAGGCTCTCCCTCTATTACATGGGACCTAAACATACCGGCGAAGTGTGGGTGTACATTAAGTACACCTCTTCCTTACCCTTCTGGAAATACAGGCGTGATGGTATGTTATGTTCTTGGAGAAGCTCCACATTTCAGATGGTTCGTAGAGGCTGTAGGTATGTTACATGCACAGATTCACATTCAAAGTAATGGAGGAAACACTGAAGACATCTAGGTATAGGTAGATATCTGTATGTACTAAATTCATATAGAGAAATGATTTGTTTGTAAACGATAAACTCTGAAATATAATATAACACATGTCATTACGCCAGTATTCCCCGAAGGCACTTATGTACACCTACTTCATACTTGTTTTAAGTCCTATGTAATAGGGTATAAAATAGTATAGATTCGGAAAATTTTAATTTACCCGGTACTCTGTTTAAAAAATCTACACATTTACAGTTTGTTCGAAATAAGTAAGCCGATCGGAAGTTGTCTGGAAGTGGTTTATAAGTGGTAAATTTTAATAGAAATAGTTGGTGAAAAGATAATTAGAGTCGTATAAGTTTCACAATTCTAATTATTTTGTTTACTAATACGATATTTCTGTATTAAAACACTTAATTAAACGATTTTATCACCGCGGTAGTTCGGAACGGCTAACTTCCGATCGGCTTACTTATTTCGAACAAACTGTACTTACTGTTCCTAGGGACGAATTGCTGAACGAGTTAACAAGATGTTGATCCCAGAAAATCAAATGAAGCATCCTCTAGAAAATGTATGGAGTTTCTGGTTGTTCACAAACAAGAAAAAGAATTGGGAGGCGAACTTGGTTGAGCTGACGAAGTTCAACACCGTGGAAGATTATTGGTGGTAAGTGATGACACTGTTTATGTAACTTGCCATTGATGTTTGAGGGTTGTGTAATTATCTATCTATACAAGTATTAAAGACCCTGTTGTTCTTTGAAGGGGAATACATATATGTATACATTCCTAGGGTATTTACATTCCTAGATATGCTCTGCAGTTTCATCCGCTCCTAAGGATCGGAGGTCGATGCTACAGACTTCCTCATGAATGTGGCTATTGTAGAAAAATATTTTTTCGAAGTCTACTCGTAGTTCCAGAGATTATGGTGTTCAAACTAACAAATAAAGAAACAAACGGTCCAGCTTTATTATACCTATTAGTATAGATTTTCCCCGTTTTTGCAACTCTGTCATACGCCCCTAGTGATCGTAGCGTGATGTTATAATAGCCTTGTCGATATATTTTTTTCAATTCGATCCAGTAGTTCCTGGGAAAAGTGCGTTCAACCAAACAAACTCTTCTGCTTTATAATATTATCTAGTATAGAGTGTAGGAATCCCATTAAAGAAATATAAATTTAAATACTTATTCAAACTTGGTTTGCGGATATAGCGGCGCTCTGCGACAAATATCGGGAGCCTCATTGTCACTGATTTATCAAAGGAACTCACAATTTGAGCTGATTATCCTTACAGTTTATACCACCACATGAAGAAACCTTCCGAGTTGCGTCTGGGGCAAGACTACGCAATATTTAAGAAGGGTGTCCGGCCGATGTGGGAGGATGAAGCGAACAGACATGGCGGACGGTGGATGATCTTACTCGAGAGCTCGAAGTCGCCACGTGTTATGGATACGATCTGGTCGGATGCTGTAAGTATAAGTTTTGCTTTCGACGTATTAAGGCATGAGAAGGAACATAATCCTTATGTTAATTATGGTAAGGGCCCTTAAGGGTATTACATCGCTCAAATCCCAAAAACACCCTAGGTTTAAAGAAGTTTCTAGATGAATCCTTATGTGCCTTTGCCATATAAAAAATATATGTTATACTTAAGGTCATCATAAATAAATTGTATTGTTTAATTTTTTCATAAAATTGCCCCATTTTTTTTAAATAAATCCAAGAAAATAGTCCTTTTCCAAACTAAATTGCATTTTGTCTCTTTAACCGCTTAATAGTTTGTCATAAATGTTATACCAAAAAATTTGTAATGACACACTTAACAACTTGTATTGTTTAATTTTTCCTATTTCTTTGAATATTTTTAAATAATAAAGAAAAACCCGAAACTTCACTAGCGCCCCCCGTGAAGCACCCCCGCAATGCCCGTGATGAATACTCAGGACGCGAATATCAGTGTCTCGACGACTCTTGCGACGGGTGGGCTGTACGTGGGTTATTGTTTGCAAATAAATTACAAAAGTGATGATTTTTGAATGATTTTTGAATTAAGTAATATCGTAAATAGTACAAATATAAATATTACGTAGAAATTAAGTTTGTAAATATATTTAAAGTAGTTTATAATTTTGTTTTTGTTCTTGATCATTATCATAGACTAACCATAGTGTAATGAAATCTACGGGCGCACTCCTTTGTCTGGCTCTAAATGCCGACAATCTTTTTTAATCATTTTAATTCAATTATACATAATAATCATGCTATCCAAAGTTTGAATGAACCTCGGAGTACCTAAGTAGGTACCGACTGAGATACTAGTTTATCTGACCTCGTAAGTAAGCTGACCTTTTATTGTATGAAAGTCTTTATAATGCGAGCTCAGCTCATATGTATAACAAGCTATACCTACATCACCAGTACAAACTGACCGCTTATTGTACGGACAGTCTATACAATGCGAGGTCAGCTTATACTGGATACCTAGGTTTAACAAGCTATACATAATCACCAGTACAAGCTGACCCTTTATTGTACGGAAAGTCTTTACAATGCGAGATCAGGTCAATAGGAGTTGCGTATTTTCACGTCACCAAAAGTCGTTATTCCCCTCTTTATCGAGACGTATTTCAAAATCAAAGATGGCGCACATCATTTAAATAAATTGATATGGGTGTCAATTTCGAGGTATCTTGGGGTACTGATGATGAAAATGGCATTGATTTTGTAATCCAAGATGGCGGACATTATTTTTCTTTATAAATTGATATGGGTGTCAATTTCAAGGTTTATCGGGATGCTAATTACGAAAATGACATTAATTTTGAAATCCAAGATGGTGGACATTATTTTCTTTATAAATTGAAATGGGTGTCAATTTCAAGATTTATCGGGATGCTAATTACGAAAATGACATTAATTTTGAAATCCAAGATGGCGGACATTATTTTTCTTTATAAATTGATATGGGTGTCAATTTCAAGGTTTATCGGGATGCTAATTACGAAAATGACATTAATTTTGAAATCCAAGATGGTGGACATTATTTTCTTTATAAATTGAAATGGGTGTCAATTTCAAGATTTATCGGGATGCTAATTACGAAAATGACATTAATTTTGAAATCCAAGATGGCAGACATTAGGTATTTTCTTTATAAATTGATAAGTACCTATGGGTGTCAATTTCAAGGTTTAACGGGATGCTAATTACGAAAATGACATCAATTTTAAAATCCAAGATAGCGAACATTATTTTACTAAATATTGATATGGGTGTCATTTTCAAGGATTATCGGGATGCTAATTACGAAAATGATATTAATTTTGGAATCCAAGATGGTGGACATTATTTTTCTAAATACCTACATAATTTGATATGGTTGTCAATTTCAAGGTTTATCGCAATGCTAATTACGAAAATGATATTAATTTTAGATATATTTCAAGGCGGACATTATCTTAATTAGCATCCTGATAAAACTTGAAATTAACACCCATATCAATTTATTTAGAAAAATAATGTCCGCTATCTTGGATTTAAAAATTAATGTCATTTTCGTAATTAACATCCCGATAAACCTTGAAATTGACACCCATATCAATTTATAAAGAAAATATTGTCCGCCATCTTGGATTTCGAAATTAATGTCATTTTCGTAATTAGCATCCCGATAAACCTTGAAATTAACACCCATATCAATTTATAAAGAAAATAATGTCCGCCATCTTGAATTTCAAAATTAATGTCATTTTCGTAATTAGCATCCCGATAAACCTTGAAATTGACACCCATATCAATTTAATAAGAAAAATAATGTCAGCCATCTTGGATTTCAAAATTAATGTCATTTTCGTAATTAGTATCCCAATAAACCTTGAAATTGACACCCATATCAATTTATAAAGAAAAATAATGTCCGCCATCTTGGATTTCAAAATTAATGTCATTTTCGTAATTAGCATCCCGATAAACCTTAAAATTGACACCCATATCAACTTCGACTTTGGCTTTGACTTCGACTTACGAAACTTTCTGCATTTCATGCATGTTTGTTTGCATGTTTTTTTCTCTGTAAAGAGAAACAAACATGCACGTCGTTACACTTTTAAGTGTCGTTTTTTTCCGTCTAGTCCCCTTTCGCAACGCGTGATAAGGAACTTCGTTCCAAAAAGTAAAGTGAATAATGTATCATGTAGTAGCACCCACACTCAATTTGATGAATGTTGAAAGCCAGCTCATCCTAGCTATCTCCGTTTCTGAGAATCTAGAAGGACTTACCTGATCATCATCAGACCCTCAGAATGTATCATGTAGTAGCACCCACACTCAATTAGATGAATGTTGAAAGCCAGCTCATCCTAGCTATCTCCGTTTCTGAGAACCTATAAGCACTTACTTGATTATCATCAGACCCTCAGAATGTATCATGTAGTAGCACCCACACTCAATTAGATGAATGTTGAAAGCCAGCTCATCCTAGCTATCTCCGTTTCCGAGAACCTATAAGCACTTACCTGATCATCATCAGACCCTCAGAATATATCATAATTATAGTGGCACCCGTATTCATTTATATGTAAACATAAATAAATGTTTTAAACCAGGTCACCCTAGTTATTTTCATTAGGTACTAAAGTAATATGTATGTAGAAAGGTGTAGGTATCCCTTATTTCAAAATAATCAAGAATTACCTATAATAATTATAGATGTAGGTAACTCGTACAAGACTTTTATCTAGAGGAACAAAATGTCTTAAATCTTTCAGAGAACGAATAAAATAGGTAAATACGATGACGACACTGCGACATATCTGTATTCTTGCTTAATCTTCAGTTCCTTTTATTGAGTACGATCAAATGTCGAAAGATGGCGCTGAAGTAACAAATACTAGCACAAAAACCCGAATCCTCAAGGTCATTCGGCAATGTAATACCCTTAATTTGTTTATAACTGTACTGTACTGTACTTACTTACAATTTAAGTGTGAAAAAGCGAAGGGTCCCAACAACGAAGTCGTATGTTAAAATTATCTAGTTGCAGTGCGTAAGTTCAATACCTACCTAACACAGATTAAAAAAAAATACTTACCTACATAAAAATAATAATTTAGAACAGTCTCAAGTCAAAAGATTTGCAATTCACTGCACACATTCAGGTTTTGTGATCTATCGTAGTAGGTAATTAGGAAATACTGACATAATAATCATTATTTAAAGGTGTTGCTCCTGATTGGAGAGAACTTCAAACATTCGGATGAAATATGCGGGGTCGTCGTAAATGTGAGAGCAAACAACAAAATTTGTAAGTATTCATTTGATAATTCCTACATCCTACATGTTTCACTGCTGGATGTAGGCCTCCCCCAAAGAGCGCCAACCATCCCGGTGTTGGGCAGCTCGCATCCATCCGCTGCCAGCCACCTTCTTCAAATCGTCGGTCCATCGTGTCGTGTTCACAGTTTTTTCGAAATAACTTTGCTCGTCTGATGTTAGCCGTCCCGAACTGCCGCGCTAGTAAAATCACTTTAAGAAGATGTTGGACAGTCGCCAGCACATCACATTGGTTATACAAAACTGTCAAAAATCTCCAAATTATTTTAGCCCTTAATGTGTTTATAATTAAGTTCAAAATCTGACTGAAACTGAGAAAATTTGACATTTTGTCGTAACTTGATATGCTGCCGACTGTACATAAATAACGAAATTACTGATGAAAATAATTACTAAGGCAAAACATTTACGACCCCCTAAGTGTCTGTACATGGAGTCTTTATATTTAAATTTACTTACCACTGCAAACCCACTTGCAGACAACTTCAGGCGTGCACAGTTATTTCGAACAAACTGTAATACCTAAGAGCTCTCTTGAGATAAAGATCCAATGTGTTCTGTGGATCCAAGGCACTCGACTTGATTTGCTCAAACGACTATCGGGTTACATAATATATCAATGGGCCGCCTCGTGTAGGTATTAATTGAAAGATTTGTATAAATACCTACTTATGTATTTAGTGCATTGAGATAATAACTTTGTTTTTTGTTTATTAAGTTTTATTATTTTTTACATAACATTTAACATACCATCACGCCTGTATTCCCCGAAGGGTTAGGCAGAGGTGTACTAATGTACACCCACATTTCGAAGGTATGTTTAGGGTCCCATGTAATAGGGGGCGAGCCTATTGCCATCAACCGGGCACAAATCCAGACTCCGAGCTGCTACTGGGAATTTCATAGAAAAACCCAATAACACTTTGCTCGACCCGGGGATCGAACCCAGGACCTTTAGCGTAGCAGTCGCGCTTAGTACCACTAGCCTAATGAAGCAGCAACAATTAGTTATTATTTTTTAATTATTATTTTACCGTTTTTTAAACGATGTTTCAAGTTATAAATAACAAAAGAAATTCGATCTTAGGCAGAATTAGACCTGCGTAATAACAATCTTTTTTTGGTATTTCACGCGACTCATAGTAAAGTTTTCTTAAATAGTGAATTAAAACCAATTATACCTATATGTTACAGGTATTTGGACACGCACTAAGCACGCTAAAGCAGCAATGGAGATTGGTCAAAAATTAAAACGAGAGTTAAACATTAATTTTAAGCTACAGTACAGTTTACATAACTCGTCCAAAATTTTGTACACAGTCTAATTAAGATATATTTAACTATAAATAAGATAAAATATGTTGTTAGATGTAGTATGTAAGTAACTCAGATTATTTTCTTTAATCTGAGGTCTCAGATCAAATAAAAAGTAAAGATGGAACTTTGCGAACCAAGAAGTGAGGCTGGCTAAAACTACGCCATGCCGTCTTCAACACACAATTACACGCACATAGGTATACCGAAACTACGCCTTATCTTGTCAGTCGAGCCATCGAAAGCTCGACTGACAAGATAAGGCGTCGTTAACTAATACATGTGTGCGTGTAATTGTGTGTTGTACATACACAATTTATTTGATCTGAGTCTGAGGTAAGTTATTAACAAGAATAAAATAACTGTAATTATTAGTATCTATATTTGCTATTTTAAAGTTTTGCTCTGTAGTTTATGCCTAACCTTGTCGGAAAAAAAGATTCAAGTACGGTGGCCAGCACATCAAGTTACCACAAAATGTCAAAAATTTCTCAGTTGACTTTAAACTTCATCATCAACAATTTAAGTTTTAAAATCATTTGGAGAAATTTGACAGTTTTGTGTTACTACGCTGGCGACTGTACCTAAGTATTTATTATCATGTAATCATGTAAGTATTTTATATGATTGATTTTGATATTCTATTTTCTTTTACATGTAGGTAACACATAAACTCAACAAATCGTAAATCTGGGAATAAACAAAAAAAAATCATCCGCATCAACGCGGCTTGGGAGAAGAACGCTTGTATAAAACCTCCTTGCTAAAAAAAAGCTTAATTTTTTATATCTTTCGGATCATTCGCGGTGTAGCAAATGACAATAACTGTATATCGTGATGATACCTCCTTGCTAAGAAGACTCCATAGACCCCACTCCCAGGACCTCCATTGCTTCTAATTACTAGATATTAAGTATTTTAGTTAAGAACTCAATTTTTGTATTAAGTATGCGTTGCATTGTTTTTGTGATATAATATGGTGTGCCATGAGTATGTAGGTGGTCTATGATAATGAAAATATATTATTTTTATACTTGTCTTATATTGATTACCTATTATTTTGAGCCATGCCCTGTATTGTGGTGAGACATCTCCCTTTCGATATATTCATCAAGATTTTATGTAAATAGTTTCATCATCATCATCATCATGAACCCATATTGTCCCAGAATGAGGCGGATTAGGCTGTCAAATAGTTTGTAGTTCTATTTTTATGTGTACGTAAATAATAATAGCAATAATAAAAACGTTTATTTGTAAGCTAAACATACAAGAGGACGAAACATTTACAATATCACGCATGTTCTAGAGTTGGTCTGGTTCCTGATCTCTGTCTCCACAGTCTCCTCCACTTTGTGGATGGTGTCTTCAGCCGAGTCTATGCCTTTGTGGACATTTTCTGAAAAAAAAAAGAAGAATTATACTGATGTAATAAAGAAGAAGAGTTTGTTTGGACTCGCTAATCGCTCTAGAACTTTCTTATTTCTTGAGTAAAGTTAGAAGCTATTTAACACCATGCTGGCTAACGACCGTCAGGAGGGATAATACGGACTGGTAATTAACTTGCCAAAAATCAAAAACCGTAAATCAGTCATTATCCCTTGATAAAGTGAACTGCCACTGTACGTACTAATACATAATAGCTTCATCCCTCTCTAAACAACAAAACTAGCTTTCATGTAATCCTTCTGGATATCGATAAGTATTTCTAATTCTGCTGTTGCGAGAATCGAACTCGCGCTCTAAATGACGGCAACTCTCACTCAACGGCATTCTTCAATTCGCTATTTGTAAGTGCAGCAGACACCATACACATTGTATTTTTAAGTGCCGTTATATTTATAAAAAACTGGTTGTAAAAAACTTGATGCATTATCTAAAAAACAGCTTACCAACAACTTTTTCTTCAATTACCTTCCCCTTGCCCATACAAGAATTTTCTTTATCTCTTAACGTTTGAAACATTCTTGCAAATCGTCCTTTTTCCGGCGTCTTATGAACCACGACGTCACATTCTTCGTTATGTTCAGGGTCCTCGGGTACATCGATGTGGTCTTCACTTCTCACAATAGGCATCACAGCTTGGGTCTTCGTTTTGCCTGCTTGTGGGCTAGACTTGTCCGACCCACATGGTATAGTCTCATTCTCAGATTGTCCATTATCACTTTTCTGACCATCATCGCTGTGTTTACTTAAAACTGGACTTATTTGACTTAAATCTGGAATATGTAGCAGCTCAGGCAATATCGGTGTCTTAGGTGGAGGTGAATTTGCTACTTCTATCAATTTGTTTGGTATATCCAGCACTTTCTTCGCTTCGTCATGTACTACAGGGGGAACTACTGCAGCTTTCTTCACAAACTCTTCAACAACTTCCACTTTCTCATTTACTTTGTTCGTTACAGTTGTAACAACTTCTTCTATCTTGGTCTCGGCTTTATCAGCCATCGTGTCCATGCTTTCGATGACCTCCATAACTTTTGTTTTACCATTTGGGGAAGACGAAACAATTGTATCTGGTTTTATATCGGGCGCGTCATGCGTGCTTCCGTTTTCGTTCTCAAGGTCGTTTATGTTTACTATGTGGGAGCCGCTGACGTTGGCCTCTAATGAATCGATCGATCCGGACTCTTCGTTCACATTTCCATTCACGTTATCGGTGTTGTGCACGTCAACGTTAGAGTTCGTGATGTCCTCGATAACATGCGAGTGTTCCTCGGCTTTGTTCATGGCCGGTATTTTCTGTAGCGGCGGGAGTTCAGTGAGGGAGATCTGCCTAGTCTGTTCGTCGACTACGTTGAAGTCGTTATTGGTGAAGTCTGCGTTGGAGCCTTTGGTTGCAGTGAGTAGCGTGTGGCACCCTCCGCAGGCTACATTGTCTACTATGTGCCCATTCATAGCGGTGACCCGCTTAGGTGTGTATTGATTGGGGACGGCTTCGTTCGCGTTGTCGGCATCGTCGATCTCCTCCAAACAAAGTTTATTGTGACGGGACTCGCCGCAGGCGTAAAGCAAACCGTTGTCTGTAACGTAAAGCGAAGTTTTACACGACCACCGACGACAAATGGTTATCGAATACTGATCATACCGCTCCACCGAAGGTAATTTAGTCACTATTTATGTTGATGTGACAATGAAAATAAGTCAATTACATTACATATTGAATGTATGTCAGCAATAAATGTCCGGTTTTGTTATAGGCCACCGGGCTTTCTAATAAATTATTACGAGTATGTGTGTCATTTCCCTGATATTAATTTATTGAAAAGTTCTATAGTAAAATTGCGTACGCAGTCAGATTATTAATATATGTATAAGACTCAATATTGATATTAATAAAGTATTAAAAGTTTCCTGCTCACATAGGTTTTAATCGAAATTGTATCAAAACTTAAAGTACTATTTATTCTGTCGCACTTGTATCATTTTTCGCAGGGACTTGCGTCTACAGGTAGATCTTACTAATTTTTTATGTACATCATCCCTATTTCCCTATTAATATTATAAATGCGAAAGTAACTCTGTCTGTCTGTCTGTCTGTTACGCTTTCACGCCTAAACCACTCAACCGATTTTGATGAAATTTGGTACTGGGATAGACTAAAGCATGAGAAAGGATAGGCTACCTTTTATAGCAAAAAATAGTTTTGAAGGGGTTGAAATAGGGTGTGAAAGTTTGTATGGAGTTCGTCATTTTTCAAGATAAAACCATGAAACTTTATATTAAGGCACTTGATAAGAAATTAATAAATATTTGTTCTAGCGTTTTTGAAATTTCGACCTGTGTGGGGATGAAATAGGGGATGAAAGTTCATATGGAAATCCAAACAAAGTCACGCTTTGAAGCCGGATTTTGACGGAATTTGGTACAAAAATAGACTAGACCTTGGGAAAGGATATAAGCTGCATTTATATTTCGGTAAATAATAAAGTTGGGCAAATTTTGTGGTTTACCCGAGCGGACGGAAAGATATTATTATGTAAGGATAATTTGCAATTTCCCGCCAGAATTGGAAAAAACTAAACAGTCAAAATCATGTTGTCCACGCGGGCGATGCTGCGGGCGGAAAGCTAGTATTTAATAAAAGAACTGAACTTTGCAAAAGTATATCGCACTTGCCCCGATTGACCTTACCATAAGGGCGGTGTACAAGACTATATAGATTTTGTATTGTGTCTGTAATTATATACATAGAGGGTTAATATTTACTTTTTTTTTTAAAAGCTTACTAGCTATGTGGGTCACACATTACTAGTAATCTTGTTAATCAACATTACCTGTAACGAAGGCAGTGTGCATAGCTCCACAAGCGACCAGCTTCAGTTGAAATCCATCGAACATCTTCTCCATGTCAATTTCTGTGGGTTCCTTCACATGTTCCACGTTCTTCGGGAGTCCTAGCTGTCCTTTTTCATTGGATCCGAAAGCGAGGATCTTGCTCTCGTCCATGGAGAGGAGGAACGTGTGGGCGGCGCCGCAGCATGCACTTTTCATTGGAATAGTCAGTGGTAGTACTTCGGGCACGTATATTGATGAAGGTTTATCAGGTATACCTAATTTCTGGTTTTCGTTGTCACCGGTTACGAAGACTGCGCCTTTAGCTATTGAAGAAAGATAGATGTAAGTACATATTAGTTGAAATGTCATTAATATGTGAAGAATAATTATTCCAGTTATTCTTTCATGTGAAAGTGTTTAACATACCACTACGCCTGTATTGCCCGAAGGGGTACGTAAAGGTGTATCAAAGGACACTTATACAATACTAGCTTTCCGCCCACGGCTACGCCCGCGTGGTTTATCGGCTTTTCTGCATTTAATTTTTTCCCGTTTTTGCAACATTTTTCATTTATGCTCCGCTCCTATTGGCCTTAGCGTGATAATATATAGCCTATAGCCTTCCTCGATAAATGGGCTACCTAACCCTGAAATATTTTTCAAATCGGACCCGTAGATCCTGAGATTAGCGCGTTCAAGCAAACAAACAAACAAACTCTTCAGCTTTATAATATTATAGAATAGATAAGTATGGTTAAGTCATGTTATAGGGCGAGCTTATTACCAATAACCGGGCAAAAAACCCAAGCTCCGAGCTGCTACTGATAACTCCAGGTGAATCGCGTCAATATAGGTACCTAATATAATAAGTGTAACTGTATAACGCATAAAAATGGCAAATGATTTGACGACATACGATGATGATAGAACAAATGGCTGTTACTGCGCTACGAAGGTACGCTAGCTAGGTAGGTTAAAGAGCCTGGGCGTTTGTACATGTCAAATTTGTGTATTCAAACAATACCTTAGAAATCTGTGTGACGCAGTAGTAAAAAAAACTCAAAACATATTATAAATGGTGCCTAGTGGAATGATTTAACCGCAAGTTTTGGGGCAAGAAACACTTCTAATTAATGACCTTTCATATTTGGGTTTTTAATTTATATACTTAGTTGTTAATTGTTATTACTCGTGCGTCGCGACGATAATTAATGTTAGTCATAGGCGTCGTAGCATAGACTACGTATTTACGTAGCAATTAAATCGTAACCACCGGGGGCTCGTAGGCCGTAGCAAGCGGCTGCCTACAAGATTGCCGGTCAAGCGCAGCCTACGATTCCACAGGCGATGGCGGCAAACGGCAGACATTATTAACACAGCGCAGCGCTGCAGCGTAAGAAACTAAGAGAGAGTTAGAGTTCTTTAGACTTGTAAGAGACAGATTTAGATTTGGATTCGGCATACACTGCAACATCGCGCGCATTTGCATGCGTATGTCAGAATCGGTGTCGTACAAATAGTATGACTAATGCTCCTTGCCGCCGTGGCGGTTGCCGTCTCCGTCTGTCAATAAAATCCACTTCTCGCATAGCGTCAATATTAAATATTTGTTTAAATGAAAAGATTTACAGCAATCTCAACTCAACGACCGGTACCAAACGATCCTTACGATAATTATGTTTACGTAACTTAATTATCTTTATAACTAGTTGTTGCCCGGAGTTTAAGTAACTCACTTTCCGTAAATGGATTTACTGAATATAACTCTTCTTGAAAGCGTATCAAAATGAAACAAGCAATGGATTTTCCCCTTCTTCTCCCTTCCCCTTTTGCCGTTCATGCCGACCCTTTCATGCTGGTATGAAGACATGCCAGAAAGGCAATACCACTACGTCTGCTTATAATCGCCATTTCGCGTTATATATTCCCATAAGATCGTACTAGGATCATAGAGGACTTCTAGTTACGTAGATAAGTATAACGCAATTATATAAGATAGTCTCTGACCAGTTATGAACACGGTGTGGTAGTATCCGCACTCGACAAAGGCGATCTTCTCCATGAATTTGAGTTCGGTGAACTTGACACAAGACCTGGTGTCCTCCCCCAGGCCTAGCTGACCTTCCGTGTTGGAGCCGCACACAAACACGCGACCATCATCTGGTGAATGCAGAAAGAGTTTCGTCTGTTATGCTTTACAAATTTTTTGCCGGGCTCTATGACTAAAATCATGAGGAAAGAAAGAAAGTGATTTCTAGGATCCTGAAGAATGACAGTCCATATTACTCAGCGTAAGCCATCGATTTGAAGCCCTTTCTTAATTTAAAAAACCCAAAACAACGTATAATTGTTTCTTTGCAAGAAATCATTGCAGAAGCTCCGCTTATGTAGGTGATTTATCCGTCGGTGTCGATGTCAAACGGATGGGACAACCAAATATAAAACCGGATAAAAGGCTAGTTCTAAAATAAAACAATAGGCCTAGTACTTTCATGCGAATGTACCAATACGCAAACACACTCCCTTCACTTCCTTCAGCGTTCTTTTTACGTGACGCGACTTATTAGCAAATCTGCTGGCAGATTTCATATTGAAATTGACCATTACCAGTAAGTATCGCGGTATGGTTGCTCCCGGCTGACACCTGTCTGATGGGCCCTGTCTCCCCTTCCAGTTCCACGTACTGCGGCACGGTGTGGTGTTCCATATCGCCAGTTCCGAGCTGACCTTCATCGTTGCAGCCCACTGTGTAGATCGCGTTTGCGTCTGGTTTGAAACAAAGAAATCACAAGATAAAGAAGGATGTAATATTGAAGATTGAATTGTGTCCTCCGTACGATACCACGAACATAATGGAAACATTTGAGGGAAGAAGCGTGCCCCAAATGCAAGTATGCAAGTTTAATGAGATAGATCCTCTTAGTGTTTAAAAACATATCATCCATATTCCTCAAAGGGTTTAGTAGTATTATACATCCTTATCCGAGTACTAATGTCCTAAGAATCATCAAGCTATACTTACATTTACAGATTAAGCTGATATCGCATCACCTATCCGTAGAAGACGAGGGCAGTTTATACTGGAAAACTATAGCAGGATATGTAGCTGTACGTTTTGTGCCCCCTAGACACAAAACGTACAGCTACACACTACTCTAGGGGTCCAACGGCTTAGGCCAAGCAACACTTACCTGTGACAAAAACCGTGTGTGCTCTCCCGCAGGCCACGAATAATGCTCTATGAGGCTTGAGCCACTTGACGCAGCTGGGCCTCGTCACCTCGTCCTTGTGGCCCAGGCCCAACTGGCCCCACGCGTTCCCGCCAAACACAAACACGCGTCCATTCTCTACAAAAAATAGACAATTCGACATTTATTATATTTTTTTTACTTATCGTTTTTATAGGACTGGTTTGAGGCTTCTGATTAAGTCACCGGTAGAATGACCCCTTTAATTGGTGCAATTAAAGGGGTCATTCTACCAGTTAGTCATAACATATACGCATACGTGAAAAAAGCCTATTTTTCGTACTAAGTATGCCTAAATGTGGTCATTTGTATAGGAATATGTCATGTATTTATTTTCCATGAATAGGGTGTGAGTTTCCAATTCCTCTTTTTTTTAATAATTATTTTTCCTTTTAATAGAGATAGGTATTTAGATACATTATTTTTTTTATACTTTGCATCTGCAGCTCTTTAAACCTGAGCATATATGATCTTCAGTATGTCTAAGTGCCTATTAGCTATACGTTATTTAATATTACGTATACGTGCAATAAGTGTATTTTCTATCTTTTTACGACATCTGACATTTGACCTCCTCACTTCTCCTGAGCGACGAATTAACGATTAAAACTGATAGTACGATTACCTTCAAAGTGAGCATTAAGATCGATGATAGTGTCTGCAAAAGGGTCTTAACACGCAATGTCAAAAGAGGCAGTTCGGGCGGTAACAACAGATCTTATTATGGATGAGTATAATGTTTAATGGGTAAATGGTTGTTCAATGGGTAAATAGTGCAGTGATAGCCTAGTGAAATGATCATTGGACTGTCAGCCAAAGGCATCCACTGGTAGACTTTTCGAAGTCATGTGCGTATTGATAAGTAATTATCGCGCGCTAAATGGTGAAGGAAAACATCGCGAGGAAACCTGGATGCCTGAGAGATTTTCTTGACGGCGCGGCGTGTGAAGTCTGCCAATCCGCATTACGATAGCGTAGTGGACTATAGTCTAATCGCTCTCGTTCTGAGAGGAGACCAAGCCCAGTAGTGGGACAATGTATGATGAGGTAAATGGTTTAATACACTTACGGCATATGACAGCGCTGTGCTCGTCGCCACAGGAGATTGCAACTATGGGATCGTTCTTGATGAAGAAGTGGCTTGGTTCGTTGTCGGCAAAGTGTGATTTGCCGAATGTAAACACTGCACCTGTTTCTGTGGTATAAAATAGACCGAATATTAACCATAGAAAGAAAAAATAAATCTTCTTTCTTTCTTCTTTTTTTCTAATATTAACCATCGCAATATTAACATAGCTAAGAACATTGCCGACTAATTCACCTTTTAAACAAAAAAATAAATTAAATCGAAATCGGTCCATTTGTTCGGGAGCTACGATGACACAGGCACACACACACACACACACGCACACGTCAAACTTATAACACCCCGTCCTTTTTGCGTCGGGGGTTAAAAGCAAAAGTGTTCGTTTGGTGTTTGTTTGCTTGAACGTGCTAATCTCGGGAACTAATGGTCCAATTAAAATTCTTTCAGTGTTAGATACGCTAAGACCAATAGGAGCGGAGCATTAATTAAGAATGTTATAAAAACGGGAAAAATATTCCTTTTAAATGCAGAAAAGCCGAGATCCAACGCGACTATATATAAAGATAAGAATGGTTCAAGGGGTGGATGTTCCATGTTCCAGTTATTATGTGTCAAAATCACAAACTAACAATAAATGCTATATAAAAGTTTTATAGAACAGTTCGCGTTACATTTTATTCTTCTACGTGTCATTGTGAAGTAGAACCTTACTAATACCATAAAGGCCTTACAACCCAGGTCATTATGGGTAAAATAAAAAATAATAATCTCCGTCCATCAAACCTGAGGTCTGACCCCAAGGTCACACGTCGGAAGTAACGTGACCCCAAGCTAATGGTTCCTTACTATTTTTACTTTCGATAACAGAGGTGCTTTGCAATTAATAATAATAATAGTAATAGTGATTTAGGCTGGGACTGACGTCATTCGTCATGTTTAAGGGCAATTTTATGCACGGTGACGAGAATTTTTATGTTTAAGCTTCAAGTACCTACAAAGCTTATTTCTGGTTTACGAACCTGCTTTCATGTGCTTTGATTTATGATGGAAATAATCTGAAATACCCTGAATGATTTAAGGCAGTGTGTCGCCTTGGACGCCAAATTAAATTTGTGTTTGCGTTTTTTTGTTCGTCTATAAAAGATTAGTTAGCTATAGTACCTAGTGTAAATTGTCAGTTTTGGTTAAATCCTTAATTTACATAAGTACTTTCTGCTACGATGTCAACTTTGAAGCAAAAGTTTAAGTACTCAGTTGTGAATAAGTTCTAGTTGATGTCGCAATTCTTAAGCTACCATGATCGTAAAATGTGTTATATTCTGTAATGATGAAATGATGCGCCTTAAATAAGTTTTCCGTTTTTTTTTTTCATATAGAACGGAAAATCTTTATGAATCGTCTGTCACCTGGGGAAGCCACAGGGTATGTCGGACCTACTTGCCTTCACTTGCCCTTTAGTCACCGGCCTTGGGATTCGTGACATTTACCACGACCAATAATCCTTTCAAAGCTCTTTTTGGCATCATATTATTCGAAAATTGTATGACCACTGGCACTAACAAAATAAGAACCACCGCCGCTACCACCGCTTCAAAAAAAAAAAAGATCAATGAAGAGAGAAATGCGGTTAAAAGAACAATCAGGCCAAGTCTACTTGCTCGATTGGGTTTCGATGGATTGGATGCTACGATCGTGAGCTATCTGCGTAGCTCGTAGCAATTCGCTACGACGCGCGTAGCGGCTATAAACGCTACCCATCCTTAGAGTGACTACGGCAAGCGCACCGTAACCTCTAGGTACTTATTATGTAGCCACTAGCCTTTTAACATAACAACATATTATCACGCCTGTATTTCCCCGAAGAGTAAGCCAGAGGTATAGGTACTTATCCGGGCACAAATGCGAGCCTGAGAATTTCATAGAAAAAATCAATTACACTGTTCGCCTTGGGAATCAAACCGTGAATCTCTAGCGTCGCAGTCGCGATGATAAAAAACCAATGTCATACGATTTAGGAACCTCTCCCTTTTTGAATACGGTTTAAAATAAAATGTAAAACGTGTGTATATATAATCCTTTTGCAAATGCGTGACCGATTCAATCATCCACTTTCGTACACTCACATTACACCAGCAATAGTTATGGTAATTTCGGCCTTCTAATAAAACATTTAGCTGACAGCTTAGTCTGAGTAATTACGCTTATCAGATTTAATGTTTCGGACCTTGAGAATGACCAAACGCTTTTCGTAAGCTTACAAAATGCTGGAGTTACTAGCACTTTGTAAACTGCGTACACGAAAAATTTACATTACGTCTTTTGTTGATTCAAACGACTTAAAAAAAGGAGGAATTACTATGCTCGACTGTATGCTGTAGGCTGTTTCGTATGTATTTTGTAACGTATGTTCACTGATTTAGTGTGCAATTACATATTTTGTTAGGTACTTTTGACGACTTTCAAAAAATGAGCTTTTTGTTCGACTGTATGTATTTTTTTTCTCCGTCAATTACGAACCGATTTAGTTTTTTTTTGTTTTAAAATACATACCTAGTAAAAGTCAAGAGATGTTTTTAACCAATTAGGAAATATCAGCGCCATCTATTTACATACATATACCGTCACACCTGTATTCCCCGAAGGGTTTGACACAGTCCCCATAATTATGTCCCATTTAATAGGGCACATGAACCGGGCACTGATCAAAACTCCGAGCTGCTAATGAGAATTTCATAGAAAAACCCAATAATACTTTGCTTGACCTGCGAATCGTACTCAGTAAGTACCAGCTTAGCAGTCGCGCTTAGAACCACTAGGCTAATGAGGCAGTCAAATATTTATAAAAATAAAAATCATTTATCTTTCGTGTCAACAGGATCAACAGGGTTTCGCGACTTTTACACAACATATTTATGTGAAATAAATAAGTTGTGTAAAAGTCGCGAAACCCTTCAATGTATTTTGAACCTTATGCCGTAGGTACCTGATACGTTTTCTCCCTCAAATAACAGATAGTTTTGCGTGTTCCTAGTTGCATATTGGAGTGCAGTGCACCAGTTATGCGTACATATTCCTACAAAGGTTGGCGTGACGTAGCATGCTTTATTTAAAAAAAAAAAGTTTTATGGTTTTATGGTTACATTGAAAAAACTCTGCGTCATACGCTGCATTACTTTACATGGCACCGGAAAAATATTACAGCTTTTTATGAGGTTTACTTCACTAGAGAAATATGTGTTGTAAAGTTGCCGGCACGCAATATTCCTAGTAACGAATAGACGAGATTAGTCCAGACTGCGTCATTAGTCTAGTGGTCCTAAGCGCGACGACTACGCTAGAGGTCCTGTGTTCGATCCCCAGGTCGAGCATAGTGTTATTGGGATTTCTATGAAATTCTCGGGTCAACCATCTCTCATTTTTATTACAATTTCTAATAAAAATTTGCAAATTCTTTATTATACTTTTAAAAAATAAAGGATAAATTTTTCTTAAAAAAAATAGTACAGATACGAAACAAATGTTCCTAAATAACGTTTCTATTAAAAACGGAATTAAAACAAACCTGTACGAAAAACAGTTCTACTCTAGTTAATCGATTTTTCATCAATAAAATATGTCTGAACTAAAGTACTACTGAGGGCACTTTACATAAAGTTTTACTGGGTCATAGGTTAACATAACATACCATCACGCTTGTGTTCCCCGAACGGCTAGGCAGAGGTGGATACTAATGTACACATATGTAAATATTTACATCCACACTTCGCAGGTATGTTTAGGTCTCATGTAATAGGGGGCAGGCCTATTGCAAAATACTTATAGACTCCGAGCTCTGAGAATAGAAAAACTCAAAAACATTGTTTGACCCGGGAATCGAACGTAGGATCTCTATCGCAGCAGTCACTCAGGACCACTAGACTAATGCGACAGTCATTTTCATACAAAATTATTTTTACTGATATTATTATTCTACTGATACTTTACATTACAATGATGTTTAAGTAACAAAAAAATATCATTATCATTGAACGACAACAACCCAAAACAGATTTCAAACAAAATAATAACAAACATTCATCTGTTTAAATTAGAGGCTTCTATGACTGAGACTGATCTTCTATCCCTTTCTGCTTTAGAGTTTCCAAAGAAAATACTTCTTATAACGTTTCACTGCGTACATATTCAATTCTGACCGATAAATTACACAGACTTAATTATAAGGCACTAAAATTATGACGTAGGCCCAACAATCTTAATCATGAAGTTTTTAAATAAAAATCTTATTATTAAAATTATACGTCACATACCATCAGATTCCCGCCAAAAAAAAACAATGGCGTCGTACAAATTTCAAAATAAGAACACAGTCACCTGGTATGTCGTCCGTCATGTTGGCGGTCAGTGATGGCGGCACAGGCGATCCATGGCGTGCACGGGGCGGCCGCGGGGCGAATACTGACCGCTGTCCACGTGCCACCCTCGGTAGCCGACAACCACCATTGTTGGACGTGGATAGCGAGATACTAGATACGACTGGACAAAGTGGTAGAAACTTTTAATTTGAAAAAAAAGGGTCAAAGAAAATCTTAGTGTCGCGCTGGCATATACATAGGCTGCACAACCGGGGATGTAGGTACTACCCTCCCACAGAATATCGACGTCAACTAGCTGTATGCATACTGTTGCGTTTCGTTCGGTGAGTGTGGAGCGCCGGGGGCCCAATTCTTCTTCCTTGTCCTTTTCTCCTAATAGGCTCGCAACGCATCTGCAACTCCTTTGGTTTTGCAGATGTCCATGGGCGGTGATGATTGCTTACCATCAGGTAGCTCGACTGCTCGTTTGCCGAGTTACCCCGTAAAAAAAAAGTCTCGGATTTTCTTCTGACCATAGAACATTATAATTTTTTTAAAGTAGTGCTGGCACAAAGCAGCCACAGTCGTCAGAGATCAGTAAAAATGGAGGAGAGTGTAAGTGTGGGCTGTAAATAACAATGAAGGGCTTAAGAATACTCAAGGAAATACTTACTTGAACAGTTGGAGAAAAACTATCCTTTCCAGAAAAACTTATATCTTTGTCCAATGTTATTGTCGTGCAGACCATTGGTAAGCAAAACAACATGACACCCCCTGCCCCGCACAAACCCTTTAAACTTTCCCCATTTTGAGGCTAACGGCAATTTTCCACAGGTCTTGCTAAAATGGTCATCAATTTATTGAAATAGTTTTTTTCTGTGGCAATAAATATCGTCTATTGGTTTGTTTACAATGTAATTGTTTACTGTGTGCATCGACCTATTGACTATGTGCCATTATAATGTGCTATGGAGGCTTTGTGAGGTTTGGTTATTGAGGAAAATGGCGGAAGAGTAGTACCTAAGACTCTTTAAAACAATTGTATAGAACTTCTGTATGACACTGCCCACAGGTTCGACATTATGTTTTAAGACCCCTTAAATCTATAATTCTGTCAGAAAATTAGTCTTTCCTTTAACAACAACTTTCCTAAAAACAGTTAATGATATTGAAGACGCGCAATGGATGTTGTCCAAGGACCTAATTGATTTCCCATCATATCATTTACGTAATCGTTTTGCTGGCAAATTATCGAATGACATACCAAAGGTGAGGTGTAAGCTTACAATAGATGTCGAAGTTTAAAGCAACTTATTGACAATAATTAAGTTGAGAAGCCAAATCCCGATCATATAACCTAAGAGATAACGTGAATTTCATTTGTTTGTATTTGTTTAATATCTGAATTTGACTTTGCAATAAAATAAAAGGAAATATCTAACCATATGAATACCGTTCCTACCGTACAGCATACAACACAGTTTACTTTATCGAGTCCTTACTGCAAGAGCTAGTATTAAATCAAAGTGCTTTTGCTTCCACTGTAGAATGAATGCCAAAGCGATTGTGCCAATAAACCCCCTGTTTGTTTGCTTCAAACAGCTGAATACTGTTGTAAGCTTCCGTGTAAATTTTGGCCTGAATTTTGTCGTGTTCGGTAAAGTGCCGTATTTGAAACCTGACATTTACGCTACGAATAAATAATATTTACGTATATAATGATTTTCCTTGTGATTTTTAAATTAACTTCCATTAGATATTAATGACATTAAAAGCTGTATTCTTTTTCCAAAAATGATACAAATAAAGAATAACATTTTAAAACTAAAAAGAACCAAATTAAATTTGGGACATGAATAGTTCGTCTCATCACCGAAAAACAGAGGTGGAGCTTAGAATGATGTTGAACTAAATAAAATAAAATTCACCATTCTCCACTTTCTACCTACCATCTTCTCATTTAATAGCTTAGTTTTTGTCAGCGGTGGAGTCGTCACTGTTCTCTGTTCTCTTTAAGCTCTTGATACGACTCTAGTCTCACTTATTCAATAAAACTTCTTCTAGTTCTTCCACTCCCTCGTCTTCCTTAAATTTTGCCTTCTAGAATTGACTTAAAGAAAGTTGTTGTGTCGTATCAAGTGACAAATCACTATATTACTTACTTACATAAATTAATGTGGTACGCACGGCGCCACATCAAGCTAAACAAAACCAGTATAGGCTGAACTTGAATTGTGCTGAAAAAGTTTAAAATGGGAGCCCAGCCTAAACTGGTATTGTATAGCTCAGTGTAGCCGTGTGTAGGTATATTTTACCCTACAAACAAAATGGATCTGTATAGTGATACCTTTCATTTCATTCATATTATCCTAACAGGTAACCTTGAACTGTATCGATTGTGTCAGGTTGATGTCATGTTTCTGTGATTGAATAAAAATGCATTTCACCTAGCTATCAAATGTTTTCTTTCCTTTGTTACCTCAACGGATTTTTCCGAAAAAAACAATTGGTAACAAACGGTAAAAGCGAATCAGGCACAATTGATACGAAATTATTTTGTGAAATCCCACCTGGACGGTTAATACATAGTTATGAAGCGTCGTATGCTTGGTTAATTTGGTTTACATCTGTTAAGACTAGTCTTATCTAACGAGCCGGGTGATGGTGCCTTCTATCTGCAATACTAGGAGTTGTTGATGCGTGAGGAAGGGTGCTTAAAGTACTTTAACATTAATCAACCGACTTCAAAAAGGAGGAGGTTCTGATATTTCTTTTTGTTTGGTAGTTCATACTTCAGAGGTGGTCCCGTTCAAATTTTATGGAAATCGGTTGAGCAGTTTTGAAAATATCAACAAAAACCTAAAAATTGTTTACATTGATGATATTATCTCCGTTTACTCCGAAACATCGCTGTCTTATTGGAGCAGTGCGTTTAGTTGGCTAACAAGTAGGTACTTCTAAACAAAACTTTCCATTAAAAATTACAAAATGAAATTACTTTTAACAAAAAGTTAAACCGCCTTCAAAAAATAATAAAATAATGTTGTCTAAAACAGTTTGGGAAGTCGGTGGCGAAAACAAAAGAGCCCACTCAAATAGAAGTCACCGACTTCCCAAACTGTTTTAGACAACATTATTTTATTATTTTTTGAAGGCGGTTTAACTTTTTCTTAAAATTAATTTTATATGATATTGTATATACGGCTACACGTCAAGCTATATTAATCCAGAATAAGCTGAACTAGAGACTTTTCATTCAGTGAGAGGTTAGCTTATACTGGAAAATATAGCTTGTATGTAGCCGATCGTACACAACCAAAAAATAAAATATATATTTCAGTTACCAACTTCCAGCGTTAAGACTTAGTGAAGTTAAGCTGTAATTATACAGCACTTAGCAATAGCCAACAAAACCTTAACAGTATCGCGCCGTTTATCAAGTTCAGCAACCTTCAATATTGCAAGTTCATTACCACGATCAGCGGTACTCAAACTTTAAAAAAAAAAAAAACTATACTTTGTATACCTATACCTTTAGTTCATAAAATACATCATGATACCTACCTTTTATATAGTAAAGAGTTACCTATACCTTATAGTTTATAAAATACTTTTTGATACCTACCTTTTATATACTAAGGAGAATCCTAATGGATCGTCTAATATTTACTTAAAGTTAATCGTAAGTAGCGAATATTATTTAAAAAATATGTACGAGTATGTATATTGAAATTAGTTATCTGTGCTCATTCCGCATATATTGTCTATGATTTTTGATGGTAGTTACCAATATTACAAAAGGACACTCAGTGCACGGGCGTGGGCGTCGCGGGATTCAGTTGAAAATGGAACACTAATAAAATCAACAATTCTGTGAGGGTATATTATAATTCTAATTTGTGGTCGTTTAAAGTGTAAATGTTGTGTGTGTTATAAAAACAGTGTTCTAAAATGAATTAAATAAGTGTTATGTGAACTTATGTGATACCAAAAACGTTAAGGTCAACTGAGCCACACGTATGCCCTGATGGTTTCAAAAGGTAAGTAGATAATTAAAAATAATATTTTTATGGCATGTCTTTTAAAACCTTTTTTTTAGTCTAAAAAGAGAGTCTTTTTGTCACTTTGTATGTTATATTGTGGGTACATATCTGGGGTATGTCAGTTACCAAGGCAGTTAGTCATTTTGTGATTTGTGGGTAAGTGGGTTTTGTCGAGGTTGGCCCAGAAAGAGGTGGCGGAATGATTTGGATGCGTACCGCGAGGGCTAGTTCTAGGTGGCGCAAGAAAAGAGAACCTGGAAGGAATTGAAGGAGGCCTTTGCCCAGCTGTGGGACAGTAACGGCTAAAAAAAGTGTTTAAAAAATGTAAGGTTGAGAGTCACAGTTCAAAACACTTTCTTGTGAGCGTTTGTTGTGACTTCACGATAGCTAAGAACAGCCCCTATGCATACTAAATCAGTTGCGTGAAACATTCAAATGCCATTGAACTGAATTTGCGTCACTTCAGTGGAAAATTCTTTTAGTTCCTTTTGTTATAGGTAATTATATATTGTTGTTAATAGTTTTCACTTCAAGACCAAAAGGTTTATACGAGTATTATATGTTTTTTAAAAGTGAAGGTCGCGTGAATTGAAATTGAAATGTACTAGCTTGAATATGAAATTATTACGTAAAGTGGGAGTCTCATACGCCGTAGGCAAGCTCTTAACCAACAGAGCCCTTTTTATAGTTCTAAATTTGAATGTCATTAGGGCAAAGGAAATGTTTAATCAGCAGCTGCAGCCAGTCTACTAGGTATCTAGATAGATTTAAAAAAGGAACACAATCCTTACGATACTACTCTACTAGATGAATTTAAAAAATGGAACAGAATATTTTTGACATATAGCTAGTCTACTGGTTACATTTGAAAATGGAATAGAATGCTTTTAACTGTGTCATAATATTTAACAAGGACTTGTTAGCAGTTGGTGAAACAGGTCTTTATATCCTATATGTATAGATAGAAAAATGATGCGGTGATATTTGTGGAAATTGTGTGATGTAGTCTGTAATACTGACAACACGATAAACAGTTCTTAGGAAGCATAAATCATAGTCATGCGGCCCGAGGATCAGATAAGCTCAGCCCTATGTCCTTGACTAGGAGAAGTTGAGTAATAGCTCAACGTTGAGTTCACGCTTATTGGTGGTTGTTCCAAGAATACTTGGCAGCTTTAGATGACGTAGGCTTCGCTTGCTGGTAAACTATTAACCTTAATATGCAAATAAATAGTTTTAAAGTTCTTAAATATAGGTAAAATATTATGTTCAGCTTAGCACCTTTTAAAGGCGTAGTACTTAATAGCTTGGTCACCATGTAGTCACCGGGTAAGTAATTAATTAAAAAGAAATAGTACTTATTTTAAATGTTTTTCATTTTACTGTGCATTTTTCATATTACTGTAAGTTATTGTACCCAGATTTTTACTAAGTCAGCATATTTTATTAGGCTGATAAGAATACGAGTATCATTTTGTCACGATGCTCGGGGCTATCCTACTGTAGTACAGTCGACGGAACAGTTAGGTATAAAGGCAGCATCATAGAGCAAGAGAAGACTGCCGCATTAGTCTAGTGGTCGCAAGCGCGACTGCTACGCTTGAAGTGCTAGGTTCGATTCTCAAGTCTAGCAAAGTGTAAATTGAGTTTTTAAATGAAATTCTCATAAGTAATTATTATTATTCTCAATAAAAATTCTCAGAAATTGCATTACGCTCGCTCCTATTTACATAAGATCAAAACGTACCGCCGAAGTGTGAGTGTACATTAGAATCTACATTCGTGGCTATCCCTTCGGGGAATACAGGTGTGATGTTTATAAATATTAGTCGTTAACATCCCGCGTTTTGGCATATGCGTGATAAAAAAGTTTGTCAAAACACAAATCTCGTCAGCAGTACCTATGTTAGCAGCCATCTTTTATCAAATAAACACGATTTTTTAAGCTGTTTCGGAATTAGCGATTATCATATACGATTATTATTTAGGTCCGATCAAATAGGCCTTTTTGCTACTAGGATCTATTCTATCACGCACGCGAGATCCCTATCGCTCACGAAGCGATGGAATAAAATGCTAGGTCGTCCGCTAGTTAACGGGGTAGAATAGTCAATGTTTCTGGTGTTAAAACTTTGTAAACCAGGCGGGAGAGCCATATGCGAGCCGAATTTTGTTTGTGTATGTATTTATATGTGGTTAGAAAATAAATTAGATACACTTAACCATACTTGACCTACTCATTGTGATAAAATAAAAAATAAATAGTGCAATAAAATGTTATAATTAAAATCGTTAATAATACATAAATATAATAAATAAAATGTATAGGTAATAATAAATATTGACTTCAACTTGGAAAATATAAATAGAACAAAATAATATAATATATAGACACGTCTCCCTCTCTCCTACTAAGCTGTGCTGTGCCCAACAGGGTCCATAATTGATTCCTAGATTTAAGCCTACCATCTGTTTTATATATTTTTGTACATTATGGAATGCAATAAATGAATATGAATATGAATGAATATATATGTACTTGCACGTATGTATATAGGAATTGCTTCCGGGATTTCCCGGAAACTTTCAACTTCCATGTAATACCGGTACTGACAACAAATCTCGGGAATTTCGGTACTTTCGAGATATATTATGTACTTTAGCTGCTACTGAGAATTTTATTAAAAAACACAATAAAACTTTGCTGAACCTGGGAATCGAAACCTAGTCCTGTAGCGTAGTCGCGTAGCAGCCGCGCTTAGGACCACAAGACTAATCAAGCAGTTATTTACGTTTTTTTTTGCGTTAAATAAAATAAATGACTGCCTCATTACTCTAGTGGTCCTTAGCGCGACTGCTACGCTAGAGGTCCTGGGTTCGATCCCCAGGTCGAGCAAAGTGTTATTAGGTTTTTCTATGAAATTCCTAGTAGCAGCTCGGAGTCTGGATTTGTGCCCGGTTAGTGGCAATAGGCTCGCCCCCTATTACATGGGACCTAAACATACCGGCGAAATGTGGGTGTACTTTAGTACACCTCTGCCTAACCCTTCGGGGAATACAGGCGTGATGGTATGTATATGTTTATGTGTTTAAATAATAATTTTCGTTTCGGAGCCTTTACAGCATCCCTATCCAAAGTCACGTCTCGGATAATCTAAGGTATTGATAGTATTGGTGTTAAGTACGTTGATATTGTTTATGAAAACGTTAATCTACCTTTGATTATTGATGAAAGTAATGAAACGTGTAAAGCAAAAAGAAAAATTCTCGAAATAAACTTAACTCTGCCTTTGCTCTTTGACTACCTCGTTAGTCTAGTGGCCCCAAGCGCGACTGCTACGCTAGAGGTCTTGCGTTCGATCCCCAGGTCGAGCAAAGTGTTATTGGGTTTTTCTATGACATTTTCAGTAGCAGCTCGGAGTCTGGATTTGGGCCCGGTGAATGGCAATAGGCTCGCCCCCTATTACATGGGACTTAAAACATACCGGCGAACTGTGGGTGTACAGTAAGTACACCTCTGCCTAAACCCTTCAGGGAATACAGGCGTGATGGTATGTTATGTTAAACTTAACTCAAAATTAAGCTCTTATCAGAACATTTCAAAAGTGTTTAGTTCAAGGAGTTAGTGATGTATTGGCCCACATACTACGCAGTTTTCACACACGGTATTTGGGTCACGACTGCTTGCTACCCCTCGTAATGTTAAGGCTAATCGCTGAGGTAATTATTGTGCGAACTAGCCTATATATTGCCTCGATTTAAGGTCATGTTTACAGTGCAATTAGTGTGTTTTATAGAGAAAACACGAGTGAAGAAATTGATTGGATTCATGCTTAATACACTGGCCTGTAGGTAAAACTAAGTGTCACACTTTTAAAATTGCAATACCTTGCAGTACACGAGATAAACTTCCGGAATAAAAAGGACCAGAAAAAATAGACAAGTAACATTACAGTATACTATAGTGTCACAGAAAGCTGATAAAATTTGCTATAAAATGTTTTTTTTTTAATTTAAATCTCTAACTTCTATAGTTTAGATAAAAATACTCTAAAAGTGTATTAGGTACTTAATTTTGCAGGCCGATGTATTTTCAATGGAAGGAATTAGTAAAATAAACTTTATTTTGTAACTCATTCTCCATACTGTATGTAGGTATGCAGAGGGAGTCTGAAATAGTCTTGTCAACGCGTGGAGGTAGCAAGTGGCATAAATTAAGTTCTACATTTGAAATAATTTGAATCGCGAACACAGCGACGCGGATTTGTTTGTTTTTGTTTATGCATTTATTTTTACTATCCCTCTGCACTAGCCTATGCAAATTACTATTCATTTTTGGCGAATGTACTTTCTATTGAATAGAGAATAATACTTACTAAGCAAGGATGGTCCCTCCGTCTTATCTATACTCTGTTGGATTATACCGCTTCGTTAGTCTAATGATAATAAGCGCGACTGCTGAGCAAGAAGTCTTGGGTTCAATTTTCAGAGTTATAGGATTTTTCTATTTAGCAGCTCGGAGTTTGGTTATGTCATAAGCTTCTCCCTATTACATGGGTTCTGGTATATACAATTAGATACATCTTTGCTCTGCTTAACCCTTGGGAAAATATAGGCGTAATAATATGTTTTATGTCTGATCATTATTCATTTGCTGATTTTTTTAGTTTAATAATGATTTTTTAGTTTTGGATTTACTATGATATGTTTCATGTGATTCAATAAATAAATTTCAGATGGGTGAAAGTAAAACCATATAAACTGATCATGTTACTTTTCAAAGCGCTGTAAATATATCTACATAAATTTATATTGATTATATCGTAACCCTTATTACTAGGGCTTAAACATATATTTTTGCGTGTTTTGAAGCTTAACTTGATTCAAACATGTACTGCGAAAAGAAAATCTATCAAGGAAAAGGACCATTTTCATTTCATTGCGCATTTTCATCAGGTAGCTAAGTCACATTGTTTATGAAACACAGCAATGTATTAGGAATAAATTGAAATTATCGTTACATGTAAGTCTCCTCGGACTGGAATGGATTGTTTGTCCACAGTGTTGCCATAGCAACGGTATCGTAATATCTCGCCAGTCGTGGAAATTACGCTGATTCGGTCAATGGGTCGTTGACCTTCGCGGATTTATGATTATTTTAAAGGTTATTTTTTCTATAGAGACTGTAAATAACTACCCTATACTATGTTATCAAGAATATTTATGGTGAGAACCTAAATTAACCAGGTCTTATTGAACTAGTAACTTTCCTGATATTTCTTTTTTAATGTAGATTTGTGTGTTTGATGTTTTTCTTTGATGATCTTCTAGATACATACCTTTTTCATCAACCCATATATATTGTCCCACTGCTGGGCACGAGTCTCCTCTCAAAATGAGGGATTAGGCTGTAGACCACCACGCTAGCCTACTGCGAGTTGGTAGACTTCACACGCTATCGAGAACATCTCTTAAGCATGCAGGTTTCCTCACGATGTTTTCCTTCACCGTAGATACATACCTACTCTCACGAAATTTGATATAGGGGCAGACAGAAAATCATCATCATCAACACATTACATTGTCCCACTGCTGGCTCCGGATCTCTTCTCAGTACGAGAAGGTTTCGGCTATAGTCCACTATGCTAGCCTACAGCAGGTTGGCAGAATCTCTCAGGCATGCATGTTTCCTCACGATGTTTTCCATCACCGTTTAAGCGCGTGATAATTAATTATTAATACGCATATAACTTCGAAAACTACAATGGTACAGAATGCCATTTGCTTCACTATAAGGAATAAAATACAGTAATTGCAATAGTTAATATATCTAAGTGTTATTCAAGTTAGAAACTCTGTTATTTTTAATCCCGACTTCATGCTATCTATGACATTAACCTCCATTGTCGTCACAAGTTATCGCCATAATGTACCAATGATTGATGTAACACCATTTATTTTAAAAGAGTGTCCATGGAGTTTCTTGCCAGATTCTTCTCCATAGCATAAACTTTATGGAACCGTGCAACTAGAGTCAATAAGTTTCATAAACTCAATACATTTATTGCACTCCACAAGTTAAATATATGTTACATTGGTATAATGGTATATAAGAACATGTGGGGCCTTGTCAGGTACGGCCAATGTAGAAGAGAGGAGGGAGTTTTATAAACCCTTTTAACTTCGTATTTTATTATGATTAATAATACTTTTTACTATTTTACTGTTTATATGTATATATTTTAATATTAATTGATTTTATATTTTTATGAATAAGACCGTAAGATTTTTGGCATAGCTGCCTTAAAGTGTGCAGGAAAGTTATGTCCGAATGATTTCCGTCTGGAAGCCTTTCGGGTGCCTCAACTTGAACAGTTAAGTTATCAAGCTTTGGTCCCAGAACAAAGTTAAAAGAATATAATAGTATTTTTTTTAAAAGCTTATTAGCGATGTGGGTCCCACATTACTAAGCTCAATGCCTGTGTTACGAGTGGTTTCACGTCGGTAGCGCAATGGGTGGGGTTCGAACCGGCAACCACATGATCAAAAGTCTGACGCCCTTGCCATTAGACTACCGCCGCTTCTTATTTTCTTCTTAGTTTATTGTTTTCTATATTACAGCCATCATTGTAGCAATTATTCGTTTACAAAGTAACTATAATAAGTACATAAAGCAAAGGGTTTAAGCGTCAGCTTATGCTTAAGCTCCTATATGAGGTTGCCATGCGCTGGTTTCAGCTTCAACTTTTGCGCTAGTAGGACCTACCTACGTCCTGATGAATGGTTCTATAGATTTGGAATTTCTTTCGGATTTCTTCTTTTACAAGTAACAATCGCTCTCTGTACCATCGTTCATAGGTTGTTTGGTGGTTCAAAGCCTTGAAGGCATTTGCTTAGCCGCTAAATTCTTCACCACTTTTTCAAAATGTATACGTCTATAATACATTTTAAATTCATGCCAGTAGTAATCGCGACATTTTCACAACTGAGACCTAAAACCTTTGTTTATAAATCGGATAATTTTCTTATTTTATTTATTTCTACGGGCTTGAAAGGTTGTTTCATTTAGTAGTAGCTAGATGGCGTTACTGCAATGTGTTGCAGATTCTGACACCATCACTACGAATTATTTGATTTAACATGATACTTGCCCCATAATATCAGGTTCTATCTAAATAAGATTTGGCTCCTTCGATAATTACTTATTTAAATGATTGCTTTTAAGTAAAAGTATAAAAAGTTTAGTTTTGCTACTCGTCACTAGATGGCGCTGTAGCAATATAAACAAACGTAGCGCTTAATAGATGTCATCATCAACATCAAAGGTCTGAATTTTATTATTGATAGCTACTTATGAAATTATATTATCATTATGTTGTTTATTTGAGCAGTGGTTACGGCTGCGACTTACGTTCCAATCCAGTCAGGCGCTTTACATTCTGTAAATTAATTCATCACCACTGCTTCCAAAAACAGTGAAGGAAAATATCGTGAGGAAACCGGTGTACCCTAGAATAAAAAATTAGAAGATATGTGACTTCTATCAGTTGTAGGAAAAGTTGTTGGGTACGACGGGACATTCAGGTGACTAAATCGACAACCAGTAGATACTATATATACCTAGTTCTTGGGTGTAGGTAGCAGTCCCCTTTCCAAATAGTGTAGTTATGGTAAGACTTCAAAAAATAAAACAAATAAGTTCTGATGATTCTTTATTTCCTTAAAATTTTAAGTAAATATTAATACTTAAGATACAATAAGGAGTTATTTTGTTCCTATAAATAAGTTCTCCACTTGCTTATAAACAATTCGCAGTATCTCGGTGTTGCTAGGTACTACTAAATTTACAATTAAGTAGTATTTACAGATCAAAATATTAAGTTTGATATTTTTAGCACTTATTACAAAAAATATTAGAGATGTTAAATTTTATAACTTATTTTTTATTTGTTGAAAATATGTTTTGAGGTATGATAGTAATACTATATTAAGCACGTCACTAGTTTCTAGTAGACTAGTATTTTTCAAAATCTAATAGCATTAGTTACTACAGTTAAAGTTGGTAAAACCTTTACGATACAATTTTGAAATAATTATCGCCGTCATAATTAAAATTAAAACCAAATCAACTGAAATGGATGATTAATCCGAGAATGACTCTTTTATTGATAATACTAAGCTAAGATAACGGTATTTCTTGGCAGTGTTTATTAAATTCCAGTTATAAAAATTGCGCATTTAAATTTATTCCTGATCCTCTGTGATGCTAAAAGACGTGAGGATATTTATAATAATTATGGTGACGATAAAAACGAGTTATATCTACTTAAGTGATGGGATAAGCCAAAATGGCGATATTTCCAAGTTTCATTGACAGCTTAAAAATATTTTACATTACACTTACACGAAATGTGATTTTTTAACTTCATAAATGCGAGGACTAAACAACTGGCAGTTAAGTTAACAAAACTATTAATTTATTAGGTTGTAATTAAAGTAAAAATTATCTTGGAACGTAAACTTACTTAGCTAAATAAACACGAAATGCCAATTATGATGTACGACACTTTTCTTGTTATTTTATTAAAATTTTTTAGTGAATATATTTAAAAATCAGTGAAAGATGATTAATTAATAGTTAGTTAAATATATAATTCCAATTGAAGAATTTGTCCAACGATTGTTGGAGTGCCTACATCGAAATCTTTTTATATTTATTAATATTATCGAAACTATGAATAAGATTAACATATTAGTAGTAAAGAATTATATTTTTCTCATAAAACTTACTGACTAGTACATTATAAATACAAAAAATAAAAACATTACACGACGCACTTAATTTAAAAGCACAGCATTATCAATCATAATATTAAAAACATGTGGAATATAAACAAACGAAATAATAAAATAAAAATAGATGTGTATCACATCTAAACCTTTAAGTTAATAATCGTTTAACTTATTCGCTGGACTTAAATAGTAAGATCTATCAACATTTTAAAATCCTACAAAGGTTTCTTATGACGCCCTAATACAACTTCATATGCATCGATGATATAAACTACTCGTAATATTTAATTTTAATGTCAGCAGATTTGTATTTGAAGAAAGAACCAAAAAGGCTTGATTCACATTTACGACTAATCGCAAATGCGACTATCTAATACAATATAGACTACAAGTAAACAGATGCAATAAAGTGGTAACTAAACTATATTGACAAGACTCACACTGGATTGCAGATATTTAAAGTATGGATATATAAGTATAATAGGGCTTAGTTTTTTTCGAGTAGACAAATAGTCGAAGTTCTGGCCACTCTAGAAGCAAGAGAAGAAGAACATGGAATGACACTTTGCGATACTAAGGAGCTGGCGACGTTATAATTGTAAAAAAACAATAACTAAGTATATTGTTGGGAAAGTTATATATCGTCCAGTGACTCTATCAAAAGATATCGAATCCTCATTCAAATTGATATTGATAAGCAATAAGTTAAAGAGGGACACGCTACTATAAGAATGAGTTTATCACAAAGTGCCAGCAATAAAATAATAATAAAAGCAAAGTCGGAAATAGTTCGGGAGAATTCGCATGGAACTTAAATCAGTATCGAAGAATAATTGATTCTTAAACAATCGATATGTAACGATTATTTGAATCGATCAATCGTTTAATCGGTACTGCGGTTCGATTTGGTAAGCACGACGGGCTGATGCGGGAAGTCCATGTTGAATTCTTCGACGATGGTCTTGGGGTGAAGAGCACTGATGTTGTTGTCGACTGTGTAAGTTATTGCGTGTGTTTGGGCAAGTGCTTGTCTCGGTTCGTTTTCCAGCCAGTCGTCTTCGCCCAGTCGCTTGCGTCTTGCGATTTGTTTGTCGCGCAGGTGTCGCAGTCTTGCGAGATGGGCGTTGACCTGCTGCGGTGTAAGGCCGGTGTGGCCGGCAAGGAGGATTTCGGCGTTGCGGCGGAACGAGCCTTCGGGGTCGCGGCGGTTCCATGTGTAACTGGAATTAAAAACAATAACACCATTTGAAATGATAAATGATATTTATTTCTGTAAATATATCTTTTAAAGACACTTTCACAAGTAGATTTTTTTAAACTAGATGGCGCCGACATTTCCTATCTGACGACCTCTGAGAAGAAATTTCGAACTGTGAACAGGCCTTTTGAAGAAAGAGCCATAACAGCGTTGAGTTGACCTGACCTAACTGACGGCACGCATACATCGTAGCACAACCATTTTTTAGGGAGCTCAACGATCCGTCGCATGACGATACCAGATCAGCAGGACATTTGCGTAGGTCATGTGAAATACTCAAAACTGTCAGAAAACTTGTATTATAAATCTTAATAGAGTTAGAGCTAACCTACATAGTACCTACTCACATTTACATTTTTATCCTTTATTTTTTATATAACATTAAACATACACATTTCAAATTGAAACACAAGCATATCCAAAGACAATGTTACAATTTACATTAGTACAGATGTCAAAAACTATGCAAGATGAAGATTTTGGTATTTACTAACAGGAGGAGTGATGATTTGCGAAAGGTTGTTGGCAGAAGCTGGATGTGAAAAGCGGAGGACAGGGTGAAATGTCCAACAGTGGACTAATATAGGCTGATGATGATGATGATGATGATGGCATACCATCACGTAGGTAGGTAAAATGTACGTTAATGTCCCATGTAATAGGAGGCGAGCCGAGGCCCCTTAAGAGCTATAACCACCTGAGCCATTAATCGGGCACAAATGCAAACTCAGAGCTGCTACTGAGCATTTAATAGACTAAGACATAAACTAACACTTTGGTCGACCTGGCAATCAAAATGAATCTTTAGTTTAGTGTTTGGACGGAGGTATTTACTAACGGCCCTAAGATTGTTCCTTGTGGCAGTCTCAGTCTTCGACAAAGTTTTACATTCCTAAATAATTTATTAGGACAGTTTGTTGTGGTGGTTTTGCATTTATTAATTGAGAGACGCACTGCTCACTTGTTAAATATCTATTAGAATAGATATTTAACAATTAGAATTGATACTTTGCGCATCTGCACAATATTCTGTGCCAAATTTTCAACCACCAACATTCAGACGGTCTTTAAAACAACACAAGAAACACACATTACTGTTTGTAATCACATATTCCCAATATTGCCATAAAAATAACCAATAATTCAGCCATTTGAAACGTGGACGATAAGGGCGAAGAGGTTGAAGTTAATCTGATGTATTGTTGTAATAAATGTACGTTTAATGTGGTTTGTTCGGAAGTACGTGCTCAGCAGGGGAATTGATTGCAGGCGCTCTGGTAATGGGGGAAGTTGGGTTATTAATGGGTCATGTATTTATAGCTTTTATATATTTTTCCCCAAAGCAAGGGTAATGTTTTTTCCGTGTACCTATATCGGATCCTGTTTTGAATATAGTTGATTTTACCTGAACGGTATAGATTAGCGGTCGGTTGTAATAACAAATTTATCAGTAACCTTGGTTACTAGATATAGGATCTATATTAATATGTGAAGAAATAGCTTTGTACCCCTTTTTAATTCTCTATATTGAGCGCACGGAGGGGTGTAACATTTGGCAAAAGTAAATAAAGTTCAGATAGAGAACTCGCCAAAAAATATTATGGTCGAATTTAGATCTTGGGGCGATCATGGGGGTTTTGTTACAAGGCATACAAAAATCCTATCTCTAGCAGGTAAGCAAAACTACTGAATTTACACAAAACAGAATAATATATGTATTAACTTAACATAATTATTATCCCGCCTGTATTCCCCGTGGGTTTAGACAGAGGCGTACTATGTACATTGACATTTCACTGAAATATTTAGGTCCCATATAATAGTATGTACCTATTGCCATTAACCGAGCTGCTACTGAGAATTTCACAGAAAAACCCAATAACACTTTGCTAGACCTGGGAATCCCAAGACCTCTATTAATACAGTCGCGTTTGAGACTACTAGCATTGAGGTAGTACCTACGGCTAGTTCCAGCTAACGAATACTCTCCAATTCTACTCATATTATAAATTTGAAGTTTCTATATTTGGGTCGTTATTACTCAATCAAGCTAAAAGGTTTTGTTATTCTAGGCTGTTCCCCATTAAATAAAAAGTAGTTTTTTAAGGTTAACTAACCCTGGGAATGGTCTCTTGAGCCGCCTGCGCACCGAGGATCTCGATCGCATCTTCAACTCATTGGGCCTCAAATCGTACGCTTTCGGATTCTGGATCATCTTCCTTCTCTGTCCGAATCGCTTCGGGCTGGACCGTGGATGGTTCTGTTTGGGGCGCACATTATAAGACTTCGAATTGGATACAGGGTTGGCTGCGACGTCGTTCACCATCATGGGGTCGTTGTCTTCCCTGCTGCTGCTAGGTGCGGTAATTTCGTTAATCTTGCCCGTTCTTTGATAGCGTCGACGCATTTCCTTTATTTTGGTCTTTGGTATCTTCTGTAGTCTTGTTTGGCAGATGTAGTGGCGAGCTTCGAAGCAGGGTTGTGGCGACCACCTGAAAAAATAACGTCGATTGAATAGGTTGTTTGTTTGCATGGCTATAGTTGAGATATATAAGTCCAGTTTATGCTGGCCTCTTATTGCATGGAAAGCCCCTAAGATGTGAGATCAGCTTAAACTGGAACTCATAGGTTGACTTGTAGCCGTGTGTATTAGCACTGAATTATTTATTTATTTAAACTTTAATGTACAAAAAATTTAACATAAGGCGGATTAAAATTATTGCTTAAACCACTGTAATGGATTCTGTAGTCAATTCTAAACAAACTTCTTTGAGGTCTTGCGCTAATATGTTACACGTATCTTTAGCTAAAAAGGTTAAAGTAGTTACATCAGAAACTGACTCGCGTAACACAACTACATAGTAACAAGGATAATCTATACAGAGGATTTAGTACGATCAGGATCCTAACACTATAGATTTAAACTCATACTTACACATACGCACACACACACACACACACACACTTACATACACATGAACACACACACACACACACACATACACGCACGCACACACACACACCACATCAATTGAGAAATGTTAGAAACTGAGTACATAGTAGTTTTTTATTTAATTTAATTTTTACTTTTAAGATTTTTTTCTTGATTAACACTGTGTAAATTGTGTTCGTGTTAATACTTATGTATTATGTTTATAGTGTGCGCGAGAACGCTGGTACCCTAAACACAAGTTAAATCTTATTCTGGGTACCAGAATTTATCGTAAATACTAGTTTTTGTGACACCGTAAATGTATTTTTGTGCCAAATTAAGAAATAAATCTTACTTACTTACTTACTTAAAACTTAATAAATATACCATACCATATAACAAACAATATGGCCATTAACTGTAATATATTCTAACCTACATCTTCAAACGGCTCTTCCATTATTATTACCATGTGAAACCCATGATCACACCATAAGACGTTGGTTTGGCCTTCAGCATTTTAAACAATCATAAAAATGTGTCTACTAAAAATAGGGTATATAGGTATGATGATGTCACTATAGCGCTAGGGACAAAGGGCCGACACAGGTCGCGGATCGTTAAACTTATTGCTTTTTGACAGACTACTCTTGAGTAGGACGGCGTGAATTTTGGAGACTTATGGTACAAGGCATAAGAGAGAGACGAAATTGGAAATAGTAAGACTAATTACTATATTATATAGTGGTCTCTATAATTTACTAATACTGGGTGTGCCCCTCGGTTTTTTCTCCTTGCTCCTTCTCCTTATACCATCAGCTATTTACATGTAAAAGTCTCGTCGAGAACAGATCGAGAAACAGATAGACAAGTATACAGAAAGAAAAAAATATTGAAAATGTTTTTTTTTCTTGTCATAATTCACTTTCATATGCATTTAGGTAGCAAAAAGCTGTTAAAGCTTTAAAACCTTAACCTTTTATTTATTATATCATTAAAGAGATCTCCTGCAAGCGTTTGCAAGCAACTTCCTTATTTTTGAAATATCTATATTTTTTTATACTAGTCTAGCTTTTATATTGTTGGTAGTTCCAAACTAACCTATAAAGCAGCTCAGGCATCATAGCGATGCAATGGAATTCGAGTTCTTTGGGTGTCATCCTCTTCATCTTGGAGAAGGACTGGTACTGCATCTTGCGCAGGTCACCGCCCCACCGCCACGCCGCAGCTTCGCTGTCGTAAAAGCCACCGATCCATCGACTCGCCTTCTCTGTAGTGTCAAAAATATTTACAAATTGTATTACATGTTATACCTGCTCGTAGATTGGTTTGGCTAAAACCTTCTTATGGGATAACTCGAGAACAAGCAGAAGAACCACAGAATGGTAAATAGTCATCGCCGCCCATGGACATCCACAATACCTAAGGAGTTGCAGAGGAGTTGCCGAGCCTATTTGAGAAAAAGGGAAAGGAAGGAGAAAGAAGTGGCCTGAAGGAGGAATTGGGTCTCCAGCGCTCCAGACTCACCGTACGAAATGAAACAGTATGCAGTATGCATATGAAACAGTATGCAGTATGCATACTCTTTCATTTAACGTCGATAACGTGCTATTTGACGTCGATCTGTGGGAAGTACTTCCCCGGTCGTACCGACTCATTCATGCTGGCGTGTGTAAACATGTCAGCGAGACACTAGTATTACTGACTTTTATCGCGATACATTAATTCCCGACGTTTGTTGGATCCTTTGCGCCATCCACGGTGACGGTTGTACCCGTGGGAGCGAGCCTATTGCCATTAAGCGGAAAGAAATCAAAACTCCGAGCTGCTACTGAGAATTTCATTACCCAATAACAATGCTTGACGATTAGCAAGACCCAGTGTAGCAGTCGCGATGGACTAATGAGGATGTTATTATTGTATAATATAAATTGATAATATGTTATATGCTTACCGACTTTAGGTTGAATGAGGTATTTGCGGAGATTCCTGTCCTCCCAACGCGCCGGCACTGTCAGGTTACTCTTGTGGTCCTGGAACAAGAGTTAATCTATTAATATCTTTATTTATGCGTTGCCTCTTAAACTAAGGAGCCAACAACCCACTGGGTATTTCCTCTGGTGGGGTACGGCCCGATTGTCTTTGGCGTAGCTTCCGCGACGTAGGATTCACTTCATCGAGTTTCGTATGAATCGTAATAGATGTCTACATGTTCAAGTCAGTCCAGTTTTAGAAAAGATACTAGTTTCTGCCCGCGGTTTCCCTTGCATCCCAAAATACTTTTTAAAACAAAAGGTAGCCTATGTCCTTCCCAAGGTCTCAAACTATCTCCATGCCAAATTCCATTTATATTGGCTCGGCGGTTAAAGCGTGAAGAGGTAACAGACACACTGAGCATAATATAAGTCTAGATTGACGGTTCTCACTGTATATTATTATAAACCGTTCTTAGGTCATGCAAGGAGGTCATCGAGTGGACTGATCGTGACTATATACGTTTTAATAATCATGTAACTATCGTCCAATTTAAACTTCGATGGTATCATGTGCCAAACAACACCTACATCATTGTCAAAGCCTTAATTAACTCTAAAAGCTAAGCTAGGAGTGGCAGGAAGCGATCTGATGTCATCTTTTGGAGTCAGCCAAGGTGTCTCAACACGTAATGAAAACTCGTCATCTATATGATAATTAGTCAAAGCTCCGATTGTCATTCAGGCAAAGCCTTCAACTAGTCATGTATTACGAATATTAATTTAACTTAAAGGTCTAGGAACTATTTTACGATCTTTAAAGTGCCTCGTACCGTTTGGATTTCCAAAATTTATTATCATTTACATTAATTTGTATTCATTTAGAGGGCTGCGCGAAATTACTTGTTAGGTTGTGGGTGAGAATTAATGAAATTAGGGACGCTCTAGTGAAATAATAATGAAGAGTTGCGTTAGGTGTCGCCTCTCTGGCGGGGTGTTCTACTAAGCGAAAAGAACGTGACTTTCGAAGTATCTTTAGTAATTTCCTTTAAAAGAAGGTTAAGTGTCCTTTCTGTAAATTCGGATGGTAATAAATAAAAAATAATATGACATCTGTTATGAGCAATTTAATACAATTTATTGGAAAAGTTTGTCCAGACAATAAGGTACTTATCTTCTACTTACCAAAGTTATCTTTTGAATTGAAATATGAGTTGTGCTTGATGAGTTTAAGTATATTTACGACATTCTACATAGGAAATGGCAATAGGCTCGCCCCCTATTACATGGAACTTAAGAGGATAGTATCCGCTTCGCGCTCCATACAAACGTAGTTTGGCCCTTGCTTGAATTTTAAACAATGAAAGTCATTGAAATTTTGCAGTAACAATCTTATCATTAAAATACGTGTTCCTGTAGTATACAATTTCATTTCAATATACGGTTAAAAAGTTACACGAGCTCAAAGATTGGCAATTTTCGTTGAAAAACGGCCCAACTTTATGCTAGTATTTCTCGACAATGTATCAATACAGAAACATTCTGATTCGAAAGAAACCCAGATAATATAGTGAATATATTTTTACAAGTTTTTTTTTTACGTATTAACAATATTATAGGAGTAATCTCCAAATTCGGAACATAAGAAATACGCGTGATAATGTTGCAAATGTATTGTTGTTTCTCCTCTCGGGCACGCGTTCGCATCGCGAGGGATGTTCACCATTGTTGCGTTCGCGAGGGACACTCCTCTTAAACATACCGGCGAAGTGTGGGTGCGTACCTACATTAGTACAGCTCTGCCTAACACTTCGGGGAATACAGGCGTGATGACATGTTATGTTATGTTATGTATGCTACATAGGAAAAATGTGAGGAAAATAGTAAGTAAATTATTATTATTATTATCAATTAATTTTACAACTTTGTCTGTATGTTTCTACGCGCATCACATAAAAACTGCAGCACAAAATTGGATGCAATATTTCCATATATTTTCTGGGAGTCTAATTAAAGTCTGATGTATTTTTCATGTTGATCTACAACCTAAAATCCGAATTTAATATGAAAATCCTTTAGTGCATACAGACATCAACATAACATACCATCACGCCGGCGTTCCCCGAAGGGTTAGGCAGAGGTATACTAATGTACACCCACATTTCGCCGGTATGTTTAGGTCCATTTGTAATACGGGGCGAGCCTATTGCCATTAACCGGGCACAAATCCAGACTCCGAGCTGCTACTTACTAGGAATATAATAGAAAAACCCAATAACTTTTTGCGCGACCCGGGGATCGAATCCAGGACCTCTAGCGTAGCATTCGCGCTTAGGACCACTAGACTAATGAAGCAGGAGCAGACATCACCGTAGTTAATATTACCGAAATTTTCCTAAAACCACGTCACGCTTGTAACAATGAAGTCATGAGTAGAGAAGTTTATTGTCAGTTGTCCTACTTCGCAAATCGCGGACAATATCTAAGAGGCCGCCGGCTTTGTTCGCCAGTTACTATTCCAAGAACTAATGTAGTTTACATGTTTATACACGGGACACCGTGGGCTATGGGTGTTACATACCATCACGCCTGTACTCCCTAAAAGGCTTGGACAGAGATGTACTAAATTACACCCACAGTTCGCCGGTATGTTTAGGTCCCATGTATGTTGCCACTAACCGGGCACAAATCCAGATTCCGAGCTGCTACTGGGATTTAATAGAAAAAAAAAAACCAAAGTAATATGCGAGCATATTGTCATTACCGGGTAAAAATTCTTTAAATACACTGTGGGTTGGTTAATGAAAATAGTTATCGCCACGCAGCTTAAAGCTAATAAAAGCTTTAATTAAGAAAAAAAGAAAGGCTATCCTTTCGGGGTTCTGTTTAAACGCTTGTTTTTACAAACAGCCGTTTAAACAAACCGATTTTTAAATCTAAGTGTATGACGTAATCATAACTCATGATTAATCTTTAATAGTTATAATCTAGTATTTATCTATAATATTCATTATTACCTAGTCCTATTTATTACCTACATTCCAAGCTAATATCACACGTTTACGCGCAAAAGAGCACAAGGTTTGTATTAAAAAGGTTGTAATAATTCATAGACACGTTGGAGTTTTTTTATGTTGTCGAAGCTTTATATTTATCTAATAAGATCAGTACATTCTTAGTTTAGGAGATGTGGTTTCAAGTATTGAAATCAACATTTTTATATCCACAGAAATATAATAACTCTGTCTGTCTGTTTCTGACGTTTACGCCCAAACCACTGCACCAATTGTGATGAATTTTGTGTTTATAATAGATAGACTTGATCTTGGGGCAGGACCAAGGCTAGTTTTTGTTTTCAAAAGTCCTTTGAGATGCGAGTGAAGCAGCTTGTACAAATACAATTACTATATTTTGTGGGCTAAGTGATTCTTAAAGTACAGACGAGATGCTACTAAACACATTCACTGAAAGTCATAAGCAATTAATTCTCTTCTAGATTGTTGGTTCAAATACCGAATTATTTAGTTCATTTATATAATTTTAATTAAAGTTTCACAGAAAATCGTTAAATTTCACTGAATGTTTAAATATTGGTGCTCGCGAGTATACATCTCTGTACCTACACCCTTTGTAAAGCTTAGGCGTCATGGTATGCTATGATAAATCTACTTCATTTCGGTAATGGCTTTATACGAGAAGCATAACAATTACTAATAAAAGCGACGGTTATTGAACTATCCTTCTTAATATTGCCATTTTATATTCAAAGCACCAAATGTTGCAAATAAAATCGCTGCCAGTTGAACGCGGTCAAATTCATAATACAAAAGTGTCACTCATGAATCATTTGGCTAACAAATATGGTTGTAATTATCAGCTAAAATAATAACGTTTAATAATTCCTAATGTTTCATATCGTCTTGGCCCTATTCGAGATTGAGAGCGACAGTGATGTTGCCAAATGTGAATTTTATTAAAGTAATTGGTCTTCGACAAAAGCTCCAAGTAGGCACTTTGTTGATTCATTTTAATTTATGAAGCTATCAATATACAGGGTGATATTGAAGTCGCCGACAATCGACATCCATTGAACCTATTTATCTTGTACTTATGCGGAATACCTAGGAAAATTAATAAAACCTTAATAGTATTAAAATGTAATGTTTAGTTTAGCGACTTCTCCGTTCTGCGCGGCATGTGACGTGCTTTAAGATTGTGTTACCTACTTGAATATTTATTGTCGTTTAATAAATATACTGTTTTTTTATTATTTTTAATCAAAACTTAATTTAAATAAAAACTGATAAATTATGTTCCTCTTTTCTGTGAAGTAACTGAGTCGATAACGCCTATTTTGCTATGTTGTGTTAATACAAAATTAAACCTTCCTCTTGAATTATTAAAAAAACCGCATCAAAATCCGTTGCGTAGTTTTAAAGATCTAAGCATACATAGGGACAGAGAGACAACGGGAAGCGACTTGGTTTTATACTATGTAATGATCAGACAGTTTGACGACAACACATTAAAACTGTAATTAAGAAACAAGAAATTTGATTTGGAAATAGAATTAATCAGAAACCAGTCTTAATCATCATTGGAACCCATCCAAAAAGGTCAAGGATTTGCTCGCTACTCCAATTCTTTCCTTTGTGTTCTGAAGCGCATTTGAAATAAGAATACCATATGGTTAGCTCTAAATTATTGCCGTTTCTTTTTATTTTATTGGCCACTCGAGCTTGTTGCCATGTGATGCATCGACTTAAGGCACGTTTACACATATCGTTAGAACAGTGATTGGATTTGAAAATTGCTTTTTTACAGTTAGGCAACTTAAGTTTTAGAATAACTAAATATTATGTTTATTATCCATCGTGAAAGCTTATGGAAAATGGCGTGTGCCATTTCTCCATGGGGTCTAGCATATGCATTATACATATTAGACGTGTAAAATATGACTCCATCTATGTAGAAACATTGAACACTGAATGTTCTGGCCGCAGTTTAAAAAAGAAAATATTGGTTTGGGAGGCAGTGTTTAAAAAAAATTGGTAACTGTCGTATCTGAAGTTAGCCGTTCCAAAAGGCCGCAGTGGGAAAAATTTAACCATATGTAACCGGTAAAAGTTCACCAGATGTTCTTGTGCAAAAATATCTAAATTTGTAGAATCTACCATAATAATGCCCTGTATAATGCTCTATTTTTAGCTTTTACATCGAGTTTTTATAATAAAACGGCTTCGCCCGCGTAGTTTCTCGGCTTTTTTGTAGTATAATATGTATGTATTATACGTATATAAACCTTCCTCTTGAATCATTCTATCTATTAAAGAAAATCGCATCAAAATTCGTTGTGTAGTTTTAAAGATCTAAGCATACATAGGGACAGACAGACAGCGGGAAGCGACATTGTTTTATACTATGTATGTAGTGATTTACCACTGCGCAACCATTTACAGACAACTTCAGAAGCGCAGTTATTTTGTCCAGTGTCTATGTAAAAAATTGCAAATCTTATTACTTTCTCCACTAAAAATATGCTCGTGTAAATGAACCTTAAGCAATTTAACCGTCTACCGCCCGTTGCGTTTCGCCTTACCTTGGCTTTGAAGATATTTGTGTTACAAAAACAATGTAAGTGAGTTAACGTGTGTAGGTTTAGAGGTTACAGTTTTATTCTATTTTTCCTAGTATTGCATTTGAATTTCCTTTGGGAAATTTATGCTCTATCTAATGAGTTCTTGCTATGTGGTCTGAATAAGAATACGTCTGGAAAATAAGTTCTAAACATATCTACACGCCAGAGGCTCCTAGATTCAATTTTCGGGTCGAGCAAAGTTTTATTTATTTATTTGGATTGATAATAGTTATCATACTATACAAGAAAATAACAGTAATCTGTGACAGGCAAACACCACATGTATTAATTAATTATTGGCATTTCTTATGAAGTTCTCTCACTCAATTTGCATTTATGCCCGTTTTTTGGCATAGGCTCGTTCCCTACTACATACCGGCAAACTGTAGGTGTAAATCAGTACACCTCTGCCTAATCCTTCTACAACATATTCGTGATGGTATGCAATGGTACTAAAAAGAGTTTGGTAAAATAAAATATCTTCGTACCAATTGTGTGCTGTCTTTACGATGTTTCTTAAAAACGTAATTGATGTTTTCTAGTGAGATTTTACTGCATAACCACATGATGAGATTGACTAGTTTTATGACTATTCGTTAGGTGCGGTAGCGAGAGGGTTAACGCTAACTACATATTTATTTGTTTATGCACTATTTTTGTTGAGGTGCAGAGAGACAGATTACCATATGAGTTCTAAATCCTTATTTTTTTGTGCCCAAAGAGCATCAGAGTATTTAGCGCATTTTTTGTAGATAGACTTTATAAGAAAAACGTTTACAATAATTATGTCAACAAGCCTGCAAGTCCAACTAAAAATAATTATACCTATCTTATGTTGGATAGCATCGTTGAAATATTCACAAGAAAAAAGAAAGATATAAGCAACTATTCCTTTTTAACACATCTTCCCTCTTAACTTGTAAATAACGTGAATCAATTATTATATTTAAAACTAACTTACCAGGCGAAATTAGTACCGCCATAATCATATTACGAGATTTAAATAATAATTTTTAATACTGATGAATTCTTGTCCTGACAATAACTAACATAAAAAAAATATCCAATTCGGTGCAGTTGTTCAGAAATTATGCGCGTACATACATTTCGGCAATTCATTTTTATTTATTATAGATTATTATATTGCACACCAGAGGAATTTGTGTGGGTGACTACAGATAGTGTCACAGCTGTATGGGCAGACTAGCTGGTTTTTTGTTTTAGGTATTCTATTGGCTTTTTTATAACTGTATGACAACATATCTTATTGCGTGAAGAGTCTGTAGGGTCATGTCTGACTGATTATATAATAGTAGCTGCTTCCCGCGGTTTAATTCGCGTTCCAAAATTATTTAATTTATATTACTCTGCTTCTAGGCAGAGTATCAAGAACAAGATGAAAAATACACCAGATAGACAGACAAATATTTTTTTAAGACACTATTGTTTTGGTTGTTGTTGCTCTTATAAAGATCTCTCATATTAATAACAACATAAAAAATACCATCACTAATTCCCCGAAGGGTATAGCCGAGGTAGGTATACTAATGTCCAACCCTACTTCGCCGGAATAAAAAAACTGAGAATTTCATAGTAAATCTCAGTAACATTGCTCGACTCCTGAATAGAATCTAGCGTAAAAGTAATGCTTATGACTTTACTAGACTTCCTAATGAGGCATATTATTTAGGTAGTTTTCTTTTCATCTATGTAGAATATAATTAGAATAAAGCGGCGGTAGCCTAATGGCTAGGGCGTCGGACTTGCGATCGTGTGGTTGCCGGTTCGAACTCAACCCATTGCACTACCGACGTGAACCCACTCGTAACACAAGCATTTAGCTTAGCACGAGGGGTTAACAATAATACTAGTAATGTGTGACCCACATTGCTAGTAAGCTTTAAAAAAAAAATCGTTGCCATAAAAATACACATTGAAAAACACAAAAATATATTGACTTATGTAATATTTAATTCTACTTCCACTAAACATCTGTCAGATATTTTTTTAATGAATGTGATTACTAGCTATCCTTGTAAGGCAGTAAGTAGTCCAGCTAATTGTACTAGTACGTGAAGTTGTTTGTACGTTCGTCACCACATCAAGTTACCACATGTGTTACATTTTCTCAGTCGATATTGATCTTCACTATCCACGCTTTAAGGTTTAAAATAATTTGAAGAAATTTGACAGGTTTGTTTAACCTGACGTGCTTGCTATTGTACAATTCACGAAGGTGTTTGTTGTCACGACAACTTTTTGTAGCGCAACACATTATTGCAATTTTTCAATGCAATTTATTGGCGCACGTGCGCGTATTTTTTTTTATTGACATAACGTAGGAATATTTTTAATCGCCTTGCTAAGCGGAAACACACCTACATGCTATATACGACAAGATAATCAAACTGTAATTTTGATATTTCAAACTAAGTTATGGTTTATGTCTTGAAATAACATACCATCACGCCTGTATTCCCCGAAGGGTTAGGCAGAGGTGTACTCAATGTACACCCACAGTTCGCCGGTGTGTTTAGGTTCCATGTAATAGGGGGCGAGCCTATTGCCATTCACCGGGCACAAATCCAGATTACGAGCTGCTAATGAGAATTTCATAGAAAAACCCAATAACACTTTGCTCGACCTGGGGATCGAACCCAAGGCCTCTAGCGTAGCAGTCGCGATTGGGACCACTAGACCAACGAGGCAGTCTCTAAATAAAACTCAGGTCTTGAAACAAAACTACTTTTTATGGGTTAACATTAAGAGGATAGTATCCGCTGCGCGCTCCATACAAACGTAGTTTGGTCTTATCTTGAATATTAACAAATGAAAGTCTTTGGAATTTTGCAGTAACAATCTTATCATTAAAATACGTGTTCCTGTAGAATACAATTTCATTTCAATATACGGTCAAAAAGTTACACGAGCTCAAAGATTGGCAATTTTCGTTGAAAAACGGCCCAACTTTATGCTAGTATTTCTCGACAATGTATCAATACAGAAACATTCTGATTCGAAAGAAACCCAGATAATATAGTGAATATATTTTTACAAGTTTTTTTTTTACGTATTAACAGTATTATAGGAGTAATCTCCAAAATTCGGAACATAAGAAATACGCGTGAAAATGTTGCAAATGTATTGTTGTTTCTCCTCTCCGGCACGCGTTCGCATCGCGAGGGATAGAGACAGCGACAACTGTGCAACATTGTTGCGTTCGCGAGCGACACTCCTCTTAATATTTTTAATTCCGATTATTCCAGAACGACACGTAACATTTTAATAGTAACACGTTTAAACCGTAAAAAGTAGTTTTATTTTATAACATAAGATACCATCATGCCTGCACTCCCCGAAGGGTAAGGCAGAAGTGTACTTTGCACACCCACATTTCGCTGGTATATCTAGTTTCCATGTAATAGGGGGCGAGCCTATTGCCGGGCACAAACCGGGCACAAATCCAAACTCCGAGCTGCTACTGGGAATTTCAGGACACCTTGTGTAGCAGTTGAGCTTGAGACCACCAGACAAATGAGGCAGATATTTAAAAAAAAAATTAAATGCGAATATTAGACTATTCGCATAAGCTTCAGAAATCAGTAAAGGCTATTCCGTGAATACTATGTGACGTCATACATTTTATAAACCAAAGGATAAGTAGAGGAAAGTCCATTATTAATTGTGAATACGAAATCGACTCGTTAATACAGTACCCATTAAGAAACAATCTAAAATTAAACTTGACCTAAATACCTGATGCAAAATAAAATCAACACCTCCAATATTCCCCGGGTAATTTCAAAGATTTTCAAGGATATACCGACGTGCAGACATTTAACAGACTGCCCATTTTTCATTACGGACAGTAACATGTGCTCCCATGCATTACGAAAAGAAATGAATTTTAAATAATAGCGCTGTAGCCAAAGTAAAGCAGACGGAATTATTACAAAGATTCATGGGAAGATTTTAATCTGTCAAAATTGATTTTCAACACTCGCGCTAAATCATAGATTGATGCAGCCGAAATGCGTCATCTTGGGTATTTTTCGCTTTGCCAAATTTAAACAGTTACGGTGTCAATTTGCAGCTAAAATAACATTAGGTAGGTAAGCACGGCACCACATCAAGCTATATAATACCAGTTTAGCTTATACCATCACGCCTGTATTCCCCGAAGGGTTAGGCAGAGGTGTACTAATGTACACCCACATTTCGCCGGTATGTTTAGGTCCATGTAATAGGGGGCGAGCCTATTGCCATTAACCGGGCACAACTCCAGACTCCGAGCTGCTACTGAGAATTTCATAGAAAAACTCAATTTAACACTTTGCTCGACCTGGGGATCGAACCCAAGACCTCTAGCGTAGCAGTCGCGCTTGGGACCACTAGACTAATGAGGCAGTCAGTTTAGCTTATACAATGCGAAATCAGCTTAAACTGAATTTGTATAGGTTGACCTGTAGCCGTGCGTACAGTAGGTTATAGCTGTTGCCTGACCCACCCTAGGTGGGACGGCGGGGTCTCGGTGGGTCAGGTAACAGCTATAAACCACTGTACATAGCGTAACGTCTGTTGGGTGAAGTTCTTAGAGTTGACGGTTTAAAATCATATTATGTAGATATGTTTTTAGGTTACAGACACCAATGATGAGGAGAGCGGTGGTGGCCCGGTGGTACCGGCCACGACTTACGAGATATAGGTTGTAGGTTCGAACCCAGACAGGCGCCTTACTCTGTGTAACCAATTACTTTTACATAGAAATAATATTGTAAAAATTAAAGTTAACATCACCGTGTTTGAGTAAATTCAACGATTCCGTCAGATGCTTACCTGAAAATAAATAAATAGGAATTAATAAAATGATAAAAATAACAACAATTTACATATTAAAATTTAAAAAACCCCCGGCGATTGCATTATATCTCGACCGATTTTCATCAAACTTAGAGCCTAAGAACACTCCCGACTAATTTTTCTTAGTAACTTTCCTTTCAAACAAAAAAAAAACAAAATCAAAATCGGTTCATCCCATCGGGAGCTACGATGCCACAGACAGACACACACACATAAGTCACGTCAAACTTATAACACCCCGTTGTTTTTGCGTCGGGGGTTAAACACCCCGTTGTTTTTGCGTCGGGGGTTAAACAACCCGTTGTTTTTGCGTTGCTGCGTCGGGGGTTAAAACAATATCTGTTGTACATATATAATAAAATTTTAACAAGCGAATGTTTGTATGTACAGTCGCCAGCAGGTCAAGGTATACAAAACTGTCAAATTTCTCCAAATTATTTTAAACCTTATAAATTGATGTTTAAAGTTCAATATCAACTGAAAAAATTAGACATTTTGTGGTAACTTGATGTGCTGGCCACCGTACATTGTAGATATCCAAAACCGCATATTTTAGAGATGTATGTCTATCAGTCTGTGTGTTTGTATACGTAACATGCAAAAACTTCTCCACGAAATTAGATGAGGTTTTCAGGTGTATTGCTGGACCCGATACGCCACCTAAAAACCTAATTATAGTAAGTAAATTGTTTTGAGTCGTGAGTGAAATGACTATTTTTTAATACAATTATAGTTTCGTTTCGACGACAGTTTTAACGACCACAAAATTGTTAAATACTTTCAACCTTCAATATTTATTTTGTCACGTTTGTCCACAAAGAAATATACGAAGCTATTAAACGATAATATACATATTTTACGAAAACTCAAATTACTTTTTCAGACTGGTGAAGTACACATTAATGTATATTTATTTCTTTTTTTCTTTCTTTCTAATGTCGGAAGAGGCGTTTAGGGAAGTTTAGAAATACTTATAAATGTTCGGTGTATTTCATATGTGTTTTAGAACTACTGATTTGTATATGGATCGGTGAAAATATACATCAATACCGACATTTCCCCGTTTTGACAGCTTATTTCCTATTGCACATGCGTGGGTTGGAGAAATTGGATTGGTTTTAGAAATACGGGTTGAAAGCTTGATATTTTACGCGAATCGACACCTGAAATAGTTTACTAAGCTATTTTCAAAATAATTTTTCTCATGTGTCAGGATTTTTTAAAATTTACAAGTAAATATATATTATTTTAATGCTAGATGACGCCAATGTTTACAATTATAAACGCGCTATTATTGTTTTGTTGACGTGTTAGTAATTTTTGTATTGGTGTTATTAAAAAATGAAATAATTTTCGGAGCCAATTTTGAGTTAAACGTAATTATTACCAACCCTATCATGACTAAATTATTACTATAATTTTAAGATTTTATGTGTCAATAATTTCCTTGCCAAGTGCAATCAGCAGGACCATTACTCTCAAATAACAACAAAACTCCCGACTTGACCATCGAATTCCTTCACGCACTACCAACAATTAATTTATAGAAATGTGAGTGAGTCGCAGCCAAGTTCAGCGTTCTGCTGTTTGGCAGTGGTCCAACAACTTCCACTTTCATCTGGTGATCTTCGAATTATTTTTTGATATACGTCAACGGCAAGGTTAGGTCTGTTAATTGAGATTTAAATACTGAATATTAAATGGATTTCCTTGTTCTTCATTTGAATTTTAAATAATGTTTTTTAAATTCGCAATACTGGTTCGAGCATTTAGTTATTAAGAATTAATTTAAAAAGAAATTCACGACGAACATAAATATTGGTTTGGAAGTAATTAATTTAAGTTTAACTGATTCATGTACCTAGTTATAGTTTTACTGTGTAGCAGTGAATAAATGTTCTTTCTTTCTTTCTTTCTTTCTTTCTAATTAGTTGCTCAACAACACTCATCGGAGAACTAGCTGGTCCAAATATTTATGAATTAGCTTTCCGCCCGCAGCTTCGTTCGCGTTTTCACACCTTGGGTTATATTATTGCATTTTTATTAGGGATCTCTATTTAAAAAAAAAAATAATATAGCCTATGTAACTCGGTGAAGATGCAGCTTTCTAATGGTGAAAGAATTTTTGAAATCGTTCCAGTAGTTTTTGTGTGAAAACATTACAAACATACATACAAAACACAAATGTTTCCTCTTTATAATATTAGTTTAGATTAACATTGTAAGTATATTTTTCAAAATTACGAAAAATACATACTTGCAATTTAGTTTAGATATCTTAAAGACGCTACAGAGGAAGACCCCACACAAGATGCAGGATGACATCACTAAAACAGCGGGCCCAAAGAAGAGACCAATGGACTTCTTTGGAGGAGGCCTTCACCGAGGAGGAGGATATTAGAATACTATGAATATTAGAAGCACTAATTATTACTAACAATAAGTACTACAGAATTAAAAATAAAGCTGATTTTTAAAAAAAATAGTAGATTAAACATTTCATAGTTATAGGATTTTGTGTATTGTTTATGTACTTACTGCTTTTTTTTGTAAGAAATAATAAAGGCTTTTTTATTTTTATTTTATTATTTATCTTAAAGACGACTATTTACTATTTCTTGTCATTTCATTAACTCCTAATGACACATGAAAATCATCTACCATTAATAAAATTTTCACATAAATTTCATGTCAAAGCTACATTCGTCTTTTCGTAGTATAACTGTATAACGCTATTTAAGATTTAGCGTGGGAAACGATAAAGTACAGTGTTGATATAGATTGTGACAGCTCAACTCTGCCAACTAGGTTACGTGAAATACGAACTTTTTTTACACGACATTGTAGTACCAATTTTTTTAACTCATGCCATTAAATAGGTACCAAATTTCTAAATCTGTGTGTTTGTTTGATAAATTTTCACGGCAAATGCCGAACAGACATCGATAAAATATGAAGGAAGTAGATATGCTAAAGAAGGACATGATATATGCCTTGGACTCAAAAAGTTGTTTGGGATAGAAAGAATCGGGCAAAAGCTAATTTAAAATATTTGTTAACCGATTTGTTTGCACATGTGACGAAAAATTTGGTTCGGGCAGTCGGGAAAAGGAAAGGAAAAAGGTGTTTCTTCATAATAATATAGTTTAATAAATAAATTTTAGCGGTGGTATCCTAATGGCTAGGGCGTCGGACTTGCGATCATGTGGTTGCCGGTTCGAAACTCACCCATTGCACTACCGACGTGAACCCACTCATAATACAAGCATTTCGTTTAGTACGAGGGGTTAACATTTGCTAGTGCATTTGCCACTGCTAGTAAAGCTTCTTTAAAAAAAAAGCGCTAGATAATAAGCGCATCATGTTCTGCAAAAGTCGGGCACTCTAATATTTTATTTTTAAAATAACTAGGTAGTTCAGATTAGATGGATCTAAGTGATCGGTTTTTGCATTGTTGGTCATGAGTTTGATTATTAATACTAATGATGATACTTAGACCTTGAACCTTGAACCTGTGAGAGATTTTCTCAACGATGCTGTGTGACTGCCTGATAGCTATACTATATAGGAGACTTCTGCCCAGCAGTGGGATGGTAAATGGGCTGATGATGAATCCAATAATTTTATTTTAATTCACTATTTATCTGCATCATATTCTTCAAAGACTGCCTCATTAGTCTAGTGGTCCTAAACGTGACTGCTACGCTAGAGGTCCTGGGTTCGATCCCCAGGTCGAGCAAAGTGTTATTGGGTTTTTCTATGAAATTCCCAGTAGCAGCTCGGAGCCTGGATTTGTGCCCGGTTAATGGCAATAGGTTCGCCCCCTATTACATGGGACCTAAACATACCGGCGAAATGTGGGTGTACTTTAGTACAACTCTGCCTAACCCTTCGGGGAATACAGGCGTGATGGTATGTATGTATGTATGGTATGTATATTCTTCAAAGAAATCATTTTTGTTTCTTTCAAGGTGATTTTGCAAGTACGTGATAATTTATTGGTTTGTGCTTATTATTAATTCAGATTACGATTGAAGTTTTGGCAGGTGGTCGATTGACCTTGGGTATAACCTTTCGGTGTCCGGATTTTTTTTGCAAATTATTGAGACTGAGACTTTATTGACGACTTCACATGCCGTCAATAAAGTCTCTCAGGCATGCAGGTATTGCAAGTACCCAGTTAAAAAGATAATCAACCTCACACATGGCGAATGTAATTATATCTCGATAATAACGAAACTAACTAACTATATACCGAAGAAAATCCAATGTTTAAGGCGCTCCTAAGTTTATGATTTAGTTTAAAAGCGCATTTCCTGAACACTTTTATTAGCAACAATCACATCTTCATTTCATCGCGTCAATTCAATTTCAGCTTTGTCATCTAGCACTTAAAGCTTGGATTACATAGTGTTGCGTTTGCACTTACGTTTTGTCGTACTAAGCTGAGCTTAAATGGACGTTTCTTATTACTGAGCTAAGAGCATTTAAGCGCTTAACTAACACTAGATTCTTGTTATGGGTGAGAGCAATTACGTATATGGACAAGTATATAATCAAAGCCTATATGTTCTGGATTTTAATACCATGAAATAAGACCTCATTTGTATTAGAAGGCTTCAAAAAGAGTATCATTGAAACTGGCAGGTTTTAAATCAACTCATATTTGAAAAATGAATGCTACAGTATGATTATAATATGATCAACTTCTTTAGTTTCAGTTTCGAACGGTTGAACTTGGCACAGGTTTTTAAAAATACCAAAATGTTATGTAGGGTGTGTAGGTATAATGTTTTCCGATTAAACTTTTGATGATATTAATTATATTTGGAGTAGTTTCTGGTCTAAAAAGATACGACGGTCAAGACGACATGCAAATTTTATTTTGACAAGTTGCATTTTTAATTAATTGACATTGAAATTTGAATTTAATATTTTGACATTAAGTATTATCTTTTAGACATTGTATAGATTCCTATTATAACTTTTTTTAAATATAATGTTATTTGTTACCCACATTAAATAATATATAAAATTAAATTTAAAGTGCGTACTTATTTTAAAATTGATTTACATACTTCCTTATTTATATATTATTTAGATATTCTCAATGTTAGTGATATGCTGCTTATGTTTAAACACAATTTTAACTGGTTTATGAATACTTAAAGAATTTAATTAAATTTAATTGACGTCAGGAAAAGGATCATGGACTTGAAATGACCGTCGATTTCCTCAAAAAATTGTTATTCTACATATTTAACCCCTTACACTGTCTACAAGTTTACAAATAAAGGTGTTTATTCTACAACGGACAGATCTGTCACTGTGTTGCGTCTGCGCTCAATAATTGTTGGCTATTCTGCCGAGACAGCTACTTATCTCTTTGATGTTCTGCCGATTCCAATCCACGCCTTTGAAGCTTCCCTTCTTATATGGACTATAAATATATACAGAGATGCCCTGTTTCCTATTCACGATAATATATCGATATCTCATGTTAATCCATTTAAGTTGGTAAAACTATTCGGTATCGAATACGAATCGATTTTGTTTTACATTGAGTATTTGTATTAGGATCTAAATCGCTAATCCAAACTCCGAGCTCCTATTGAGAATTTCGTAGAAAATCCCCATAACAGTTAGCTTAAACTTATAACTATTAACCAAAAATTTTACAATTAGTTTTTGTGACACTTAGGTACGTGTGTCTGGACTTTCAAAACGACTTCTTGTAGTTAGTTAGTCAGTAAATACCATCACAAACTTAGGCTAAAAAGTTAAAACATTAACATGTAAAAGTAACTTTAAAAGATTTATTTACATAAAATAAACATATACAGCAATAAATTGAATGTCGATGAACTCGCATGTCGAATAATATTTTCTTTGATCCCAATCTACCTAATAAAACAGGCCTGAATCCATTAGCAACATTTTAATAAGCAATGATGTCCACGTCTATCAGCTACCTAATTTCCTTGCGACACTCGTGTGAACATGTTATTCGGTCCATTAATGAAAGGACCACCCATCACATCCAATTCACTGAATATAAATTATCCAGTTGAGTTTCATATGCGCAATCAATCTTATGCTGACCCTTAAATAAACTGCTAAATCAATTCTTAATGGGTTACTAACACCGATTACAATTAAGGTCTGCGTCCAGTACATCGCACTATAGGACCGTATTGGGCACAACCGCACGAGCGAAATGATTCAAACTAGAGCAGCAATGTCTTATTCGAAAGATTTTTGAATCTATCGATAATTTGGTGTTACGCCCTATTCAGCGGAGTCCTTAATACGATGGCACAATCATGTCATCTGTTAATTTGTTCAATTGGTTGTGAATTTCCATGTAATCACCTTGTTCATTAGTTTCATGGTGATGTGACCCATATATCATTATTATCGCTGTTTACTCACGATGGCGTCAACTGTGGCGCCTCTCATGGGTGTAGGCTTGTAGGGCTATTGTGGGTTAGCGTGTGGTGTAAGTTTATATAGGATTTCTGACACGCGATTAAGTTTGCAATGAAACAAGATTTCACGGATTTTTTCGAATTATCTACGATCAATTTAATAATATACTTAAATATACTTGTATAAAATAAACTATCAAAATTTTGGTGTGTTGTTGTTTTTTAAATAAAGAAGTGTATTAATAGAGTAGGAAGAAACTTTTATTGTAAACTGTATGTAATGATGCCATAAGAAATGGATAATTTTTTTTCCGTTTAATGCGTCAAAATGCCTCATTTGTTTAAAATCACTTAGTAGGTACTAACTCAGATAAATTGAAAGTATATTTTTGGATTCGTGAGGTAGGTACTTGGTTTCCATTCCCAATTTAATTATTATCGAGTTTTCAATAAAAATCTCTTGCTTGCCATTAACCGGGCAAGATCCAGACCCTGAACTGCTACCGAGAATTTTACAGAAAAACCCAACAACACTTTGCTCGACCTGAGAATCGAACCCAGGACCTAGTCCTGGTCCTAACCAACCTCCTGGTCCTGGTTACAAACTCATTAATAACCGTTCGTTATTCGCTTCTATTTAGACCATACATTTTACGACATGCGTTTGTTTTTCCGCTTATTCTTATTACGCACACTGTTTGCAAGGTTCGTCCTATTCAATAGACTAAGATGACCTCAATTTCGTATTGATTTCGAGACAACGGGTTTATGGTAATCACATGGTAATTAGGTCTGTCTATGATCTAAGATCAAGGTGGATTAGTGGTATTTTGATTACGAAATTATGGATACAACACACCCTGTAGTTTAGTTATGATCTGTCGCATAATCTGCATTCTTAGGTTTTTTTTAAATATCAGATAGCTTATCTGATTTCAATATGGTATTGATGTAACCTTTAGCTATTTTAATTTTAATTTCTTGCGAAATTTTGCGTCTTATTATGGTGGAAAATATAATGCTATTCTATGAGTATTCTACATGTAAACTCTTTAAAAATAATTATATTTTCAGCACCTATTCACACCATCTTTATATAAAAAATCCGTTGAGTTTTATTTAGGTTTGATCAAACATTAATTACATGATTATACTTATTTTCTGAATGGAAATATAGAAAATGTTTTTTGACAAAAAAATCGTTAGAAATAACTAGGTATTGAATTGTATAGAGGTGAAATAGGTACCCAAACTTAAGACGATAATTTAATTTATTTTCGACTTTCAAAATTGTAGCCATAGTCTTAAGTATTACCAGCTTCTGCCACACAATATTTAATGCCTCCGACTAAATTTATACAATATTACAATGTTCCGTGGTGCTAAAGTTAGTGTTTATATTAGAACATTTGCTCTTGCCTAGTAATATTGGGCCATTAAGAGCAGCGATTATAATTTTATGGCTACATTAGCGAAGTAAGCCGCCTGGATCTAAACTTTTAGAGCCTTTTATAGACCTAACTGTCTACAAAACAAACCTTACAATCTATAACAGCTGATGTCATAGACAATCTAGAGCTGTAACAGCACGTTTGCTGTAACAGTTAAGGCTAATTGTTCAGTTTAACGAAGTGTTATTGGGTTTTTCTATGAAATTTTCAATAGCAACTCGGAGCTTGAATTTGTGGTCGGTTAATAGAGAAGCTCTGAGAAGAAACGCCCAAACAAACTAAGAGAATTATGTTACTTAATAATACCGGCTAGTAGTTAGGGGGTTAGTGGGTTAGTAGTAGTAGTAGGGTGTAGGTACAAACCTGCCTAAACTTTCAGGGAGGATAGGCGTGATGGTATGTATATATATTTAAATTAGATATATAGACTGCCTCATTAGTCTTGTGGTCCTAAGCGCGACATTTACGCTAGAGGTCCTGGGTTCGATCCCCAGGTCGAGCAAAGTGTTATTGGGTTTTTCTATGAAATTCCCAGTAGCAGCTCGGAGTCTGGATTTGTGCCCGGTTAAAGGCAATAGGCCCTATTACATGGGACCTAAACATACCGGCGAAATGTGGGTGTACATTAGTACACCTCTGCCTAATCCTTCGAGGAATACAGGCGTGATGGTATGTTAGATATATAGAAATTCAGGTACGACAATGATAATGTTAAATGCCGAGCTAAAATTACCATATACGTGAGACTAGGCTATTGTAGTAAGACTGAAGTCTAGACGCTATTCAATGGGTCAAACTGGCTCTATATATCTGCGCAGACACATCATAGACGCATGTATCAATGTGGGCCATCTTCTCAGTGACTACGCAAATCTCCCTGTGTTTGCCACCCATTGTTCGCTGTAATTGCTTCAGTACAATCTAAACACGTATACACGGCTACGTATCAAGCTATACAAATCCAATATAGGCTGGTGGAATTGTTAGGAAAGCGTTTACAATGCGAGGTCAGTTACGATTTATATTTTTGTTGGAACTAGGAGATTGAGGTGTCTGTATTCCCGAATTCGTCGGGATTATTTATTTATTTAAATAGTACAGCCACATCAAATACATTTAATTTTAAGCTATTTATTATTAATTTTAAGCTAGCTAGCTTAGCTACCTACATAGCATTTAGAGATAAGCATTAGAGAATAGCAAAATCTTTTTCTTAAAATATAAAATATGGCAACTTGTCATTGTATAAGTCTAATTTAGATTTTTCAGTGGCAAGATCGTTGTATTTTTTCAATATTCTTGGAATGGGATACTGTTTTGCCAATTATTCTGCTTTTAAGCAAAAATATATTTACATTGTTGTATAATCGTGACATTAACGATTGTCATAGGTATTGTGAAGGAAGTGCTATTCAACAAAATAGGAGCCGAAATAGACTACTGCGTTTTGCCCACCGCGTTTTAAAAAATAATTAAAACCGTTTTTTTCATCATGATATTATTAAGATGTTCGTCAGTCAGATTTCTGTAAGTCAAACAAGGGATACGATTCTTCAGAATATTTTTGCTTTTATATCGTATGCATTCAAACGAATGCTTACAAAATCTAGAAGCTTTATAACGCCATACAATACTGTACCGTTCCTCGCATATTGAGATATTTAAATCACGTGCCTATCTTCAAGTTTTCTCAATAAAAATATCTGACACTTCACTCGAAACTTGGTCGTTGATTATACCTTAATGGTCAGTTTAGTATTGAGGTAATATGTCCTAGGGCCTGGAAGATACTACGAGACGAATAGTCGATGCATGAGTTCTAAGTACAATTACGCAATGAATTGCAAACGCTAACGATAATATCGATTATTAAAAAATACAATATGTCAAAGTTATTATAATATTAAAATTTTAAAAGCTATTCTAGGAAACAAGGTTTACGATGTCAGGGTGTCAAGGTGTCTGCAGTGTATTGTGCGTAAATGTACTTAATACCTCAATGTATTTTACAAACTTATTCTGCAGTCGCTACAACTTCAATTACTTTCAGAATAAGGATCAAAACCCTGTGCCCGACTTTCATGTACGAATTTAACCTGGTGAGTTTCGCTTGTAATCTAAGATTACTCGACCATCATGTCTAAAGTGACATTCGTCGGAGTATTATCATTCATGGAGTCCATTGTGATAGCAAAATGATAGACAGCTATAGTTGTCATGTAAATAAGAACATTTTTAGTATTAGGTCACTATGAATATTTATAAGCTGTGGTGTAAGCTATGTATGGTTTTGATCGAGGAAATTTGATGATGGAGCTAGATTACGTAGGTGCTATTCGAGGAATAATATTTAATATTTTTTTCCCGTTTAGAGCAATCGTCAAAAATATTGAAAGTTGCGTGGAATACCTCAGGTGCTACTCACTCAGATGCTATTCGGCTGGCTGTTCTTCCTGCAATAAGCAGGAAGCGGCGGACTTGCGATTATGTGGTTGCCGGTTCGAAACTCACCCATTGCATTACCGACGTGAACCCCCTCGTGATACAAGCATTTAGCTTAGTACGAGGGGTTAACAAGATTACTAGTAATGTGCAACCCACATTGCTAGTAACCTTTTTTTTTTTAAAAGTACATCGGGAGTTTCGTAGAAGAACTATGAGTCTTTTATCTCATTCATTCGTCTCATTCGTCATTTAGAAACGTATGACGGAAGCACGCGGCTAATATCTACGTTGATTAGCAATAAGTTTAAGCTGCGCTTGCCGCAGTAAGCCCATGGATGGGTAAAGAGTTTAACACATCGAGACCCTCATTACTTCTAGAAGTCTAAAACAAATCTGACAACCAAATTTATCCTTAGTCGGTACCGTCCAGAAATTAGTTTAAGGTTTTTCGTGTAAAATACTGATATTCAGTTGCATCTAGTTAAACCTCCAAATACTTGATAAAAGGAAGGAAGGAAAACTTAGAAACTTACGGCAAATCTTTAGCCTTACGGTAACATCTGGTACAACACAATACCAACCCCATTTCCCCTTACAATTCTATCTGCATCGCCTCGTGCCAGTACTGTGAATTTCAATAGTGGAGTTTACATGACAATACGGTACAGACAATAGATCATTCATACAGTTCATTACAGGCATGCGAAATGAGATGAGGCAAGATCACGGCCAGCAGCCTCACTTTCATACATAATGGAGTTGTTTTTTAAGAGGCTGGTGATGGATTTAATTTCATATGACTTTGAAGGTGTGGGGGTCAATGGAGCTTCTTTTCTGTGCATATTTGAATAATATATTTTTAGAAGGCATCTTCCATACTGCCAATAATGTATAGATTTTACATTACAAACAATAATTTCTGCCGATATAATCTGTGCGTATCTGAATGCTTTGTTGTTCCGAACGGCTGCACAATTAAACATGACATAGTATCACGCCTGTATCCGAAGGAGTAGGCAGAGGTGTACTAATGTGCACCCACATTTCGCCGGTATGTTTAGGTCCCATGTAATAGGGGGCATGTAGCCAGTAACCGGGTAAAAATCCAGACTCCGAGCTGAACCCAGGACCTCTAGCGTAGCAGTCGCACTTAGGACCACTAGAATAATGAGGCAGTCACAGGCTGCACCATTGAAAATATTTAATTTTTTTAACACCAATTGGATACCCATTTTTTCCCCGATATTCATATTTATTTTCAACTTTGAAGTTCTACAGACGTAATTCCCAAATTACGTCAATACGTTTAACGGTGATAAACCCTTGGATTAAAAAAAAAAGTCGTTTTTGACATTGACATTTGACGTTTCATTACAATATGCTTTTTAAAACCACAGTTAAGTGATTTCATAGTTACCCCTTAGCAAAGACATCTACTCTTTATAAATGGCATCAGCACACGTTTTTGGGTTGGTTTTTTATAAAACAATTGGGACATAGTGGTAAAATCCATCCTCGTACGGAACAAATATTTTAATGGCTTCCAGAGTTCATGCAGATAGGAACTCATGGTTGGGAGAATTTGTAAACTATATTATTGAAATCGAAGCAAAAGTAAACACTCATGTTATATAATAACACAATGTGGAGTAACGTTTTCAATACATCAAAAATAATTACTTACACAAGCACCGCACGCGCCAGAAAGAATCGATTCACCACGTATCCGAGAATGTTTCAAAACATCGATAAATATCATCGAATAATGACACACCGAACAATGATTCGATAAATAAAGCAATAAGAATCGATTGATTGAATCGGACATGTGATCGTCATTGACAGTGTAATCGAATCGAACGAGATCAAGATCACGGTCGAATCCATCGGCTGTAATTGCATAACGATTGTCGGTGCATGCTGTAAGCGAAGAGCGGTTGCAAATGTTATTTTATTTTCTTCTAAATATGCTTCAGCTTGGTGCGTGAATGATTTTTCACAAAAAAAAACAGGAGAAATAGCCAATGCAATGCATAAAATATCAGTTGTTTCTTTAAAAAAAAATGCAGCCTGCGTATGTTTTTACTTTTAATACTTGAAAACTAGTCGATACATTGAAAAGTAAGTTTGAAATTAAAAAAAAAAGAATTTATGGTGCAAGATCCTTTATTTTTCGGAATCATTATGTTACAAACTAAAAGTAAAATAACTGTTATAAACAATGCACTCATGGATAACTTAGAACGTTCTTTCAGTTTCACTAACTATTGTTCTATCACTAAATATTAGTGGGAATATTTTAAAAATTGTGTTTAGAATAAATCTATAATTTACGAATTTAAAAGAGTAGGAATATTGCATGTCTATATCTACTTCGATTAGTATTATCCCAACAATGCAAGCTAAAGAAAATCTATTCAAAATTTCTAGGTATTTCGCTTTTCTCTCATCATTTGAACGTAATAATCACTCGCATGGAAACAAAATCAATTTCTAAAGCGATCATTGGTCGGTTTTTATTATATTTATCCTCTTAGCAACCGGGATCCGATGTATTTTTATCAATGAATGTATTCTTTATATGCTTTTAGTATCGGATTAGTTATGTTACGTATTTAATCATAATGCTCGACAGTAAGAAGCGCCGCTTACACCGCTCACAGTTAAAACGATTATAATGTAGTACTAGGCTTTTCCCGCGACTTCGCTCCCGTGGACGAATAGAAAGAATTTAATAAAAAGCCAACAGTGATGATCGCTTCTATCTATGGATCTGCATAGAATAGAGAGATTAAGCTCTGGTCAGGATCTGTTCAAATAATTGAGATAAGATGTACCTACCGCAGTTTTTAAATGGGAGCAGATGCTTTCGAACTAGTGAAAACTACATTAAAATCTATTCATACGCAGACAAGAATTCCAAAAAAACATTTTTGGGGTCGGAGACGTTTATTGAGTCTAATCTACTTGATTTTATGATATACATTAATAATTACGATGATATTTTCAAATAACATAGTATATTTGTGCTCCGCGGCTTCACCAGCTTTGCCTTACACCTATTGGTCGTAGCGCGATGTAAAATAACCTATATCCTTCATCATGAATTGCCTGGAAGTTCCAGAGATTAGCGCGTTTACACAAACAAACTCTTTAGCTTTGTTATATTAGCATAGAAATATATATTATACTGTAATAATTTGGTATATATTTTGATTAGGCACATGTCTAGTTGTATAGCTTCATTTATTTTGTTTTGTATGTTTGTGTATCACTATACTATTCAAATAGAATGGAAAAAAAAGCCGTGTACTCTTGAAAAAAAAAAATTAGGTAGACGCCCACATAGGTATTACTCAATATTTAGAGTTTGGATCTGTGCCCAGTAATATTATCTCTGCCTAGCCCTTGAGGGTACAGACGAACTAGTGCGTAATGCATATTTACAATTAAGAAGCAGAAATTTACTGGACAAAATATATTTAAATTTATAATTATCTTTGTCCGCTAACTAGGATGGTATGTATTTACTCAAAAGGAGAATCATGATCTCTAAAATACAAGTTTTACTTAGTTGAGGAATCGGTCTACTATCTGTAGTGTTTGTATTTCTATATCTGTTTATTAGATATAATAACACCGTCTCACATACACAAGAAGTAGCGGATAGCTTGACAGCTGTCTGTTGGCATAATGGCAGTGTGACCATTGCTCGATAAATATAGGTATCGGGCGATTACGGAGGGACATTTTTTTTCTCTATCTTACGTCCTGCACCATTGGGCTAGTGCTTGGTGTATTGGTGAGCCAATTAAATAATTATAGGTAATAATGTTCTATTACAATAATCCCTATTGTTATTCCTAAAATTATGTAACTGTAGTTAAAAGCACATTTGTACTTTTCTAGAAATAAATAATAGTAATTTTAATGTTTAATTTAATGGCCTAAATGTTTAATTGCTCACGTCTATTAATTTTAATGAGATCTTTTATTTGAATCTATTTAATTGTAACTGTTGTTCTATACATAAATTACAAGAGCTTTCAACAACAATAGATTGCTCTCCATCAACAACTGTCAAACTCAAACGCATCATTATTGCGTTATAACATTTTTTTTTTAAATTTGACGGGGTGTGAAATTGTACATCATTATTCCGCGTTACTGACTTGACAAGTTGGCGTGTTAATGATTAATGAATTAACTGCAGCTAAAGTTAAACGAATTAATTAATATTGAATTAAGATTGTGTGAAAATTTTAATTGGATCTAATGGATTGTTGACTGATGACGAAACAAAAATAAAAGAAAATAGTATTATGAATGACCCGAGGATAAATCTGTTAACATCCATTTGTTTTATCATTCGCGTATACATAGATATTTTGAAGTTAATGGTCTAAAAAGCCTTAATACGTAAAGAACCTTGAAAAAGCGTAATTATTATGTAAGCTATTTCTCTGACTAATGAGAGACTTTGAAGCGGCGCGTTGCCTAATGGCTAGGGCTGTGGTTGCCGGTTCGAAACCCACCCATTGCACTACCGACGTGAACCCACTTGTAATACAACCATTTAGCTTAACACGAAGTGTTAATAAGAATACTAGTAATGTGCGACCCATATTGCTAGTAACTTTTTTTTTAAGAATAAAGCTCCTTGGTGTGTATTACGACTTAGCGTAAGAGAGGCTGTTCCCCGTTGGTTGTTGCGACTCTGACAGTTTGCAGTGCGTAAGCGCAACGGCTCTTATGGATTGGCATCGTATCAGCAACTCCTTTTTACCAAATGTTAATGGGCAGGGCAGCAATGAATAAAAAAACAAAGCTGCTAAGGAGGACTTAATAGAAAAACCTAATACATGACGATTGCGTTAAAAAACAATTGAAAGAAAGGAAGACTTTACGACCATCTATTTAAGGGAGCAACCGTAATAATAATGTACAAATAAAACCACAGGTGAACGCACCGAAGTTAAAATAAATCATTTATTTTCGATGACGCCACTCTTAGTGAGCTCTCCTAACATGATTTGGTAAGGCAAAATGCACCATATTCCTTTGAAATACTGTACTCGCCTGCAACTTCAGAGAGTTCCAGAAGTTTGGCGATGTCTCTAACTAAACGTTTTATTTAGCTCCAATTAATTACAACATATTGCTCCAAAGCTTCCGTATATAATATTATGATTTATTGTTTCTTCTTGCGTATGTTAATTAAGTCTAGATTTATAAGTTTAGTTTTTGTCGGTAGCCATTGCCGGGGGTGTTTATTAATTGAAGATAATAAATAACATTGATGTATAAAACAATAAGTATGCGCGTAGGCAATCGAGTAGTTTTATTAGGAACAAGTTTATTTTCTCTGTAAGAAGTGTTTTCCGTAGGATTGCACTTATATGGGATTGCTTTGCGGAATTATCTTATTAGTATGTTTCCTTTTAACTGGTTCTTGGACTATGAGCAGATATTATTAAAACTGCCTCATTAGCTAAGCGCGACTACTACCCTAGAAGTCCTTCAAAGGAAGGCAGAAAGAAAGGGTTCGGTTTAGGTCGGTTATTTTATGAAATTCTCACTAGCAGCTCGTAGTCTGGATTTGTGGCCTAATGGCGATAGGCTTGCCTCCATGACATGAGACCTATACATACCGGTGATATGTGGGTGTACATTAGTATACCACTCCCTCACCCTACGAGGAATGCAGGCGCGGAGATATGTTTAAAAAAAAGTCATAGATTTATTTTACATGACTGAGGTTCATAGGGCCAGTCAAATTAGCCAAGACCATTTTAAGCTTCGCATTGCATGGTTTTTCGTACAATAAGAGGTGAGCTTAAACTGGAAATGTATGGCTTGTTATGAGCGTACCTACTTAAAATAAGCTACGCTACACCATACTTACCTACACAGTTTACTAAAACAACAACAAAAAGAATTGTATTATTTTGTTATTAATATTTTATTGTCTGTTTAGTACTTATTTAATTTCATGTTAGATCTCTGTCTATCTTTTAATTTTAAGTTTATTTTAAAATCTCCGAACCAAAAACTGACTCCAGCTTCCACGAGACAGGCTCGACCTAGTGTGGAAGCTACAGGAAACTATCTCCGTAAAACACACTTGTAAAACCTAATGTTACCTAAATGTCTGGAAATGTAATTATTTTTGAGTAATAAATTTATTCTTATTCTTATTCTTATTCTTAATCCATTGACATTTGCCAATGTATGCTTCACATTAAAAAACATTATGTCATCATAATATAAAAACTAAACGCAATGACAACTACTTCTAAAATAATACTAATGTGTTTTGGAACACCTGACGTGTTTATATCTGGGTGGGCCAGATGCCGAGAATAGCAGCCACAGTGCAGTCACTATCAGCGGAACAATTCAGACATTTACGCTAGATGCTGTGCCAATGCCATCGGTCACTGTTACCAACGTTCCACTTCTGGCACACTTCTCGCAATGTGTAAAAGTACCAGTATAAAGCTGAAAGATGGGTGGATGATGAAGTTGAAGAGTCAACAGTATGCGTTTCGGCAGAACTTAATCATGAATTCTTGCATTAGTAGCTAGTATTAGCTAGTATTAGCCTTATCGTAGACTGCGATTTCTTCCATGATGTAGTTAACATAAACCTATGTGACACTGAATGACATGTTCGAGAAGTGCTGTATAAAAGATAACTCTCGCGTTAGGAGAACAAGATTTTTGTCGTAGGGGACTTCACAAACATACAATTTATTATACACAAAGTATATACACGGAGACTCAAAACAAATATCCGTAGAACACACAAATAATTTGCTTTGGGTAGAAAGCATACCCACGATGTGTCACACCCTGCTAAATCATGCAATCAAACAGTATATATGTATGCTGTTAGGTCACGAATATTTAAAAAAAAACCAGTTCCTTATCAATTTCAAGATATTCCTTTTTACAACCAACCCTTAAGGCTTAATAGTTTCGGACATACAAAATACGTTTGTAGTTGACACCGAAATAATATCCAAGTCAAGAATGATATTCGCTTTTACCTTGCACCAAACACTGTCTAGTCAGTTTGTCTGTTTCTCATTTGTAGATAGTATTTGCATCTTGTACGAGTAGAAGTCTTGAGCAATGTGCGATGTATAATAGTTTAATGGCCCAATAAATTGCATAAAATATGTTATCAAGGTTCCCAGAACGCTCATGAGAAACTAGATTTTAATACTTAATGTCGATATAAATGTAATCTAGTTATATCGTCATACACTGGCTTCAAAATGAATTTCTCTTCGTGGAGTAGGGTAAAAATCGGTTGTAGTCTCTTAGGAATTGTGAGATTTTTTTGGCAAATATCCGTGCTTCGGTGGGCATGTTAAACTGTTAGTCCCGGTTCTCGTACGAACACCTATGACAATCGTTAATCAGAAGCTCAAAAAGCCTGACAACTAATCTATCCTTTGAAGAACAGTATTGTCCAGAAATTCGGTTGCAGAGACCTGATAGCAGTCGCTTCGTAATCTACTACTATATAATAATATATTCGTATAGTACTAAATACTGGTATTTAGCTGAATCTAAAAGGTATAATATAGGTTGCCAGCAGGTGTGTTGCAGGCTTGCCTGGAGTTTGCGGGAGGACTTACATATTTAGGATCCCTCTTTTGAAAAGTCATGTTACGAGTCTATACGTCATCATAATCGACATACATATATCATAGAGTCGTATAAACCAGTCTTATTTTAGATCAGATTCTCATTATACAAGCATTCCTCTCAGCATTGCGAATGCATTCTATTGTTAGAACTTAGATATAACACGTCACTCGATTGAGATGTTAGAAAACCTGTTAACGAGTCCTCAGCAAGCAATGCATTCTCCGATGACTAACGCGGTATACAGGTCCATATAGGTTTTGTTTTTATACTCTGAGCTTCGCTTAAATAAGTAGTCTTAGCTTTAATTAGATCAGCACTCTTCCATTGGGCGTTGCAAAAAGATGGTTAAGCTGTGAAGTGATTTAGAATCAGGTTCCAAAAGCAGTACTTAGTCATGAATGTCTCCCATTTTTTTCTTCCTTTGGATCAGTTCCCAATACCAAGCCAAACCGTAACTAAATCGGTGAGAGAAAGGTAAAATGCCGTATTTCCAATAAGCCCTATATCCAGCAATGACTGCCGCAAGCTGTTGTTGATGATACTACATATTACCGGCTGCGTATTACATTCCCTTTTTAAATTTATGTCACCAATTCATTTCAGGTATTCCATTTGCTTGTTTTACATAGCCTATGATGACTTAAGCATAGATGGCTCAAAGAACCGGTCCGTGGAATTGGGTGGTTAAACGAATAGAACGGAAGCAACTTGAATTAGGTGAGCGGGTGTTTTTATGCAACTCATGGTTTATAGAAAAGTGATGTTGTAATTGTTAAAGTATTAATGTTAGTGTTACTATATGCAAATAACTACCGTTGAGAAGGCTTCGGAAAATTTTATTCTATGTGACCTTGACAGTGTTAAGGAAGATTGTAAAGCTGAATAAACTAACAGATGTTATATTGTATATCGTTGGATATTGTTTCAACATATTTTACGATTGATTTAGGGGACTTTGAGGATTATTAACGCCTGACATAAAAGGGAGATTTATAGGCCCTTCATGATCTAATAAATTAAAGTCAACTGGTATCCCATATTTCATTCATGAGTCAGATCTTTAAGTATCGGCCTTCGCACTTCATCAGCAAACCTTGGCTGAATAAAATTAGACGTTGGGTGCAATTGACTTAACCCAAAGCTGGCCCAGATATTATTTTTGTTTAGTTTAGTTTAAGCTTTGTGACAGCAAGGTCGTTTTCATTGCAGAGTCTGAAGAAGCAATAAAATGCCAATATTCGTTTAGCCAATTTATAAAGATAATGTTGCCTTACATATTTGGCAATACAAAAACTGGCTACATTGTCTTGATAAGGTTTAGATAGGTATTTATACATTAGCGATGAAGCTTTGAAATTGACTTGATTGTGGCTCTTTACTAGGAGAAGTCTACATCCAGCAGTGGACGAGTAAAGGCTGATGATGATGATGAAGCTTTTGATGAAAGTTTAACCAACATTGTTAATTAATGTGCATTAATGCAAAGATATTATTTCTAACGTCATAGAAAAACTGTAGAGCCTTAAGGTAAAACAGTAGCTTCCGTAACGCTAGCGAATCATGCGTTCATCTGGAAAATCCGAATCATAGGCACAAAAATAGATCACAAGATTACACAAAAAAGAACAAGACAAACAAACACAGGCAAACAATAAAGTGTTTTTTAAGAGCATTTATCTGAATATTATGAGCGATCAATTTTATGAACCACTTAACGACCAAAGATTGACGAGAGCCAATATTGAAATTAAAAACCACATTAAATCCAGGCGTAAAAGAGATAGACATACATTTTATGAAGACAAGGATAGAGAAAGAAAACAATAAGGACTGTTGTGATATAATTTGATATCTTTTTTAGATCCCAACAGGTTAATAAATGATTTAATAGTGATCGTAAAAATATTCAGGATAAGGCCACTGACCGCTTATGAAGTGCTATTGTTGATACGCGCCTCTGAGTTGTCGAAATCATCTTAATAATCATTCTCTTAGAGATTTTCTTAACAGCTTTGGAAGTTCACAAACTGATCTGGCTCAGTAATGTGGACCAAGCCTTAAGTCTAGCCTCAGTGGTTCTGAGGAGTGGCATAAAGTTCATGATGATACATATAATTTACATAATGAGGATGTTTAAAGTGCAATGCTGTTGAATAAGAATATTGGTATCGTCATTATAGAAAAAATTTGGTTGTAATGTTTTTGGGTTATGTTTTGATTGAATTATCGATTCTTTTTTATGTGGGAGGCACATTACTAGTATTCTTGTTAACCTCCTCAACCCTCGTGCTAAGCTTAATGCTTGTGTTACGAGTGGGCTCAAGTTGGTAGTGGAATGGGTAGGTTTCGAACCGACAACCACATGATCCCAAGTCCGACGCCCTAGTCATTAGGCTACCGTGCGTCGCTTCAATGATAAACTTTAATTATGAATTTTAATTATGGCAAAATTCATATTTTTCCGTATGAGCAATGGACTTATTTCTGATAATATAATTCTTGATTGATGTCACACACCCATTTGTAGAAGTTATTTTAAATGAATGGCTTCATTCAAAATTACTCCGTAAATATGTAGTTCATTATAAACTTACTATAAATTTTTACACAACACCTTTGAAAGTATAACAACTTTAAATATTTAAAAATAAACATAGCATGACCTCTGGGTTCTGTTAACAAAAACTTTAATACAATGGCGGCAGTGTACACAAACGTTCATTGGATAGGTCCAATGTCGCGAATGTGGGTCGTAGCGGTGCGCTGGCGCCGGTACATCTGTGCAATCAGTGAGGTGCGCAGTGACGTCACCTGACTACAAGCAAGTTTATGATTGGTGGAATGCTTTAAGTTATAGAGTTATTAAAATTGGGTTTGTGAGGCAAGTGCTTTTCACTTAGATATGTTATTTTATTGTTAACTTGAGCTTGTTAGTAGGCTTCACGATAGTACTTTCTGGATGGAATGTTACAATCCGCGTCAAAGATTTTTCAAACTGATCCTTTTAAACTGATTTATGCTGATTCGTATGAATGCTGATTTAATAACACATGATTGATTAAAATATAATTTCATGCTAGTTTCTTCGGTTCTGTACATATCCAAAACAAATCGTTTTACCACGGAGAAATAAATGTAAATAATAAAGACATATGTTTTCGGTTAAGACGTTTTAACGTTTATTATAATTGTTAAAGTGGCTTGTGTAGTAACTGTAAATTATAAAATTAGTTCATATTATTTATACAGTTGCAGTAAATACGACCCGAATGACTCAAAATGTAGAAACATTCTTAACCTAAATGTATTAAACTAAAATATTGGTCAATTTGTTTCTGAAAATAAAGCAAATATAAATGTAAATATGGATTCGAAAAGTCGAAATAATAGAGTACATTTACTTACTTTCTCTAAGACAACTAAAGGATTAGCATTTGTAGTAAGATGGCAGTAGATACACTGACAAGAGCTTGACATAAATTTGGATGGAAACACATATTGCAAAATGTTAAAGAGGAAATAAACAGAATTTAATGCACTTGTTGCATCGACTTGTAAAGGTTCAAAAATATATGCTCTAGAGGTTCGTGAAAGATTTATATTTATATAAACTTGATATATAACTTTAACAAAATTAAATAACGTTTAATAACTTGGAGATATAAAACAGTCCGTTAACTCCAAAATAGTCTATTGGTTTATTCGATCAAATTTTCAACTGTTCTACCGTCTGTTTCCACTGTTAGAACAGCCCTTTTCAGTAACGATGTAAGTTTCTAGGGCCCGCATGGATCTAGGGCAGAATCAATGAATGTGATAACATGTCCGAAACAACCATACAAAAGACAGACAGTTGTGATCTCATCAAATTCTCAGCTAAGGCCATCGAAGTTACCAGTCCTATAAAAATCAAATTAACGATTGCCATCACAGGCAAATAATATCAACGTGCATTGCGCATGAGTTTGGCCTCACAGTGGCAATTGGAAAAGCAACGCACTAATAGTTGTTGTGTAAGCAGATGATGTCACCCTTGAATTGATCTTAATCGGACAAGTCAAGAATGTGACACGGAGATGGTACAAGTGTGAGATGAACTTATAATGGGAAATGAATTGCTGATGACACTCATTGATGGAACAGTTCCATTGATAGTCTTGATGAGAATTGAGAGAATGCTAGCGAAGTGTGACGCATGTATAACAATTAGTTGCGGGGACTCAATGTTAGCTGAAAGTGATGACGAAAATGCAGGCTTTACAAATATTTACTCGGAATTTATAATATGATTTTTGAACCGAATTTTCTTTTGTATATCAATGAATTTGATTTGATGAAATGCGTTTGACCTTAGTTTTGACTCATGGACACCACAAAAACGGTCTCGATGGAGCACGCAAACTCAGTGAAACTGTTTGGCACCTGGCTGATAAGCGAATATCTTTTATTTTAACAATTCACTGTGGCGTAAAAATACAACGGTTTGATTTGGGAAAAGGCTACGCGGATTTCGCTAAAAGTGCAAGTGTCGTGTTTTGCTAATTGTTCTACTAAAAATACTTGGGAAATTTATGTGTCATCGATTTCTATAGTGCATTCGTAATAGGTTCGTAGTACGATACTTATATATGAGGGATTGTGGCTAAGTCTGTAATTACAGATCTGTTCAACAGATCTGCAAGGTTAAGCTACGCTTGCCGCCGTCAGTCTATGGACGGGTGAACATTTTAAACACTCGGACGAACACCTATGACAGTAGTTAGACGCATTCAGAAGCCCAAAAAGCCTGACAATGAGTCTATCCTTTGAATATCGGTTTTGCCCAGAAATTGAGTTGCGGAGGTCTGATGGCAGTCACTTTATAAATGTACAATACTGATATTCTGCCGCATCTACTTGGACTGGAAGTCACCTCCGAACGTAATTCCTAATTCTCAATTCTCCTAGCCTTTGATAGGAGGATGATATGATACTTATATTTCTCACATAATTTGGCAATGGTTCCATCTAGATTGTGAATGGCGATACAGTGTAACAGACATTTGCTAGGATGGGCGAATTGCCATCATTGTTTTATTTTACTTTAGTATATTATTGAGCCAGAAATATTTTGTAGCTGACTTGATTCATCATCATCGGCCTATATTGGTCTACTGCTGGACGAAGGCCTCCCCTCGTGTGCACCATTTCACCCTGCCTACCGTTTTTCACATCCAGCTTCACATCCATCTTTACGTTACCGTTACGGAGAGATGAAAAACACAGGGATGCTTACCTGAAAATAATGGAAAAAAATCATTAGTAAATTGTAATCAGGAATTACACTATCGAAGTTAGCCTTTGTTACTCTTACCGACTCCAGAAGGTTTTAACATGATTAATAAATAAATGAATAAATGATTGAAGCGGCGGTAGCCTAATGGCAAGGGCGTCGAACTTGCGATCATAATTATATGGTTGCCGTTTCGAAACTTACCAATTGCGCTACCGACGTGAACCCGCTCATAATACAAGCGTTTAGTTTAGTACCTACAAGGGGTTAACTAGATTACTAGTAATGTGCGATCCGAAATGCTAGTAAGCTTTTTTTAAAAAAAAACAAAATAAAGGAAAATATCTGTTATTAAAATCAGGAAATAATACTTTAGTCCTAATACTTATTTCCAATTCCCTATCGCTATTTCTCAAAGCTTGCACCACGACACTTTGAACTATATAATTTTATGTATTTCAATTAGATTGCGAAGGCCAATGAGTAATGTCCGTGAAAATAGCAATAAGTGACGTAACTGCGTTGGCGCACGGTTTTCAAAGATCGGGCTGCATTTATGTATCGTTTTAATGACGTGTGACGTGTGAAGGAGATGTTATGTGAGTTGTGTCACGTTGTGTTGGGAGATTTTCGGGAAATCGGGGCCCTATTTTGTGACGTCACTGGATATTCCTAAACCGTTGTAACGAAAATACATATTATGAGCTTTTTTTGTTACGTATTTTCATATTTTATTGACCTAAATATTGTTACGTAAGTTTATACTATTTCGTAGTATTTTTTATGTACTTAAGAGCGAGTTCTAGTTTAGGTATTATTAAATACAATAAAGACAATTATTTAAGTTAGGTTAATCCTTACTTCTAATTTAGCAGAATCTAAATTACGAGGGGTTAAGAAATATACTAGTAATGTGCGAAATAGATTGCTAGTAAACGTTCTTTTTTTTTTTTTTTTTATGGGATAATTCGGCAAATGAGCAGGCGAGCTACCTGATGGTAAGTAGTCATCGCCGCCCATGGACATCTGCAAAACCAAAGGAGTTGCAGATGCGCTGCCGAGCCTATTTAGGGAAAGGGAGGGGAAGGAGAACAGGAGAAGGAAGGGGATTGGGGGAGGAATTGGGCCTTAAAAAAACTCCGACATGAAAAACTTAATAACACTCCTCAAAGTAGGAATTTAGCTAATGGGTCGAAACATACATGCTGCGCTCAAAAAGCTTTTCGGGAATAATTTTAAAATGTTATTTAACTCTTCAAGTCCCATATTATAGACACAATACTTAACCTATTGTTTTAGTCTCAGAGCTGTACGGACGGCGCTGAATTAATTAAATTTTTCGACAATCTTGGCGCCATGTTTTAGCGGAAGACCTTGACTATGAACCAATGTATATCAATTGGATCTCATAAAAATTCTCAGTAGGTCAACATAATTGACTCGGATCTAATAAAAGTCACAAAACATAATAGAGACTAATGCTAATTTACGTATTCCTATTACCATTATGTGGTAACATTACGCAATCCTAAATGGACTAAACCATTAAAATATTATAGACTTATGGGAATAGAATGTTTGTGCGTGTTTTGTTCTATAAATTTTCAAGGTTTCCTTGCTCTATAAATTAATTTCTATAGCATCCCTAATATTTTTATTGCTGGCAATAATTGTGGAGTTTTAATTACAACATGCTTTATAATAAACGAGCTAAGTTCGAAGTATAGTACAGTTCGGGAAGTTCGGGAGTTCGGGAAGTACAGTACAGTCCAATTTGAAAAAATACAGCGGAGTTAAATTTCCTCTGAAATTCTATTAACTACAAAAGCAGAATTCTTTTATACAATGGCATTAAGAATTTGTGTTGGTTTTCCACATCACACTTTTCGACGCATAATTTTTACTCTGTGGTATATGGTGTGGTGTGGTTTACTCTATACTATATTTCTGTATATTTATAAAGAGGTAAAGTTTGTTGTGAGTTTGTGACATTGTAAGAGGATCTAGATCTATTTAACCGACTTTGAAAATTCTTTCACCAATAGGAAGCTTGATTATTCCTGCATGACATAGGCTATACATTACCCGTAAAATTAAAAGAAACGAACCTATAGTCTACGCGGGCGAAGCTCCGGGCGGAAAGCTAGTATAAAATATAGACGCAACCCCTTTAGAATGTATTGATTTGAGGTTTGAGATTATTTAGTAACTTCAGATTTCGAATAAAAATATTCAACTCAAGCGCACCCGAGGAATAAGGTAGCATAGTGTATATATAACTAAGTCGTGAGTAAACCATAAAGTATTACACGCAGAACTTATGTCATACTCGTTGACATTTGCAGATCATAGCCTGCAGGTAACAGTGATAAAAAACCTTTTAACAGAAGTTATTTATCAAGAAGTCAATTACTTGTAATCATTAATTCATCCAGTTAATATTATAAGCATAATCATTTTTAGTAGATAATTTGTTTGTTTTTCTTTAATTTCAGTAGCTTTTGTATGTTATATTAGTAACGTACCATCGTACCATCACGCCTGTATTCCACGTAGGGTTAGACAGAGTTGTACTAATGTACACCCACAGTTTGCCGGTATGTTCAGTTGTAATAGGGGGCGGGCTTATAGTCATTTATTTTATTTTATTCATGATTTCTAGTGTCCGTGCTGGTACTGAGAATTTCATAGAAAAACCCAATGACAGTTTGCTCGACCTGAGAGTCGAACCCAGGACCTCAAGCCTAGCAGTTGCGCTTAGAGCCACTAGGCTAATAAGGCAGTCGTATTATATTTTGTTATCAGAGTTATTATATCTCTAATATTAATATATTTTGCCTAAACGTAGAGTATAGGCAAATTAATATAAGAGGTAGCTAATTCGTTAAAATGTTTTTTTTTTAGATTAAAACTGTTATATGGACGTAAGTAGCATAAATCCAACGTTTGATCGTCCTTTTTTGGTAATAACGAGATGGTGATGAACATTTAAAACTTTTATCGCAATTCTCAATAAATAATCTTGCTGTCACTAATTTAATGATGTCATTAATCACGACTTGCTACTGTTGTACGTAATTAAACGTATTATTTTCAAGTGGTTTTTTCTTTGCTAAAGAACGAGTTGATTTGCTTTGAGAAGTCGTTAATAATAAATAATACTTAGTTTAAAAATACGCTTTAATGGAAGACGCAGCTAAAAAGAAAAAAAAATGAGTTTAAAATTAGTAAGTAGAGTGAAAAAATGGTTTTTATTGTTTTTTAATAATCTTGTCGGCGAGGTTCTCCAAAAAGGTCAGGTGTGTAGTACTCGCAACCGGCGCGTGGAAGAAGCGAAAGACATATGCAATAGTCGTAGCAATTGGCAGTCTATAGTTTTTGCTTACCCCTGTGGGAAAAAGGCGTGAGTTTATGTATGTACGTATGTACAATCGCGAATTCTTAAGGGCCTGGTAGAAGTGCCTCAAAAATAGATACACACCAAACTTATAAAAGCGTGTTTAAAACACCACTGGTTATAGGAAACTATGATGTCAAATAACAAGATCCGTCATTATCATAACCCTAAACCTTTACACCGTCCTCTGAAGGAAGCTGACGCCACCGGCTACCATGAGTTGGCTCGCTCCCATATTGGTACCTGGAACCACCATGGTTTTGGCACGTACCACATATCGATAAAACTTTACGACTCTTCCTGTTATTTGTGGGGCAGCGCTAACCAGATCACACAGTGCTCACTAATTGGGGCGTTGGTTTTGAAATGAAAGTTATGATGTCGTTGTATTGTTGAATTGTTAAGGGAGAGAAAGAGACAGAACTAATGTTGTGATGCGCTTTTGATTTATTTTGGACTAGCTTTCCGCCCATGGCTTCGCCCGCGTGTTTTCTCGACTTTTCTGTACTATAATATGTATGTATTATAAATATAAACCTTCCTCGCGAATCATCACCATCATCAACCCATTACATTCTCCCACTGCTGGGCACGGGTCTCCTCTCAGTACGAGAGGGATTAGGCTATAGTCCACCACGCTAGCCTACTGCGGGTTGGCAGACTTCACACGCCGTCAAGAAAATCTCTCAGGCATGCAGGTTTCCTCACGATGTTTTCCGTCACCGTTTAAGCGTGTGATAATTAAATTATTAATACGCACATGACTTCAAATGTCAGAGGTGCGTGCCTTGGATTCGAACTCGAGACCTTTGACTTGGCAGTCCAATGGTCATATCACTAGGCTATCACTGCACACTTGAATCAATCTATCTATTAAAGAATACCGCATCCAAATCCGTTACGTAGTTTCAAGATCTAAGCATACATAGGGACAGACAGACAGCAGGAAGCGACTTTGTTTTATACTACGTAGTGATAGTAAAGTAAGCGATGAAGTGATAGCCTAGTGATATGAACACCAACCTAACCACGTAATAATTAATCATTGAACTTGAGACCTTTGGCCAAGTCAAAGGTCTCGAGTCCGGAGGAAAAGGAAAACATCGTGAGGAAACCTATGTGCCTGGAAGAAAGAATATCAACGGAGCGAGATAGGCAGATGACATTGCTATCATCGCAGGGCGAATATCGCCGAGACTTTTTCATTTTATTATTTTATTTTTTTAAAAAGCTTACTAGCAATGTAGGTCACACATTACTAGTATTCTTGTTAACCTCTCGTGCTAAGATTAATGCTTGTGTTACGACTGGGTTCACGTCGGTAGTGCAATGGGTGAGTTTCGAACGGCAACCACATGATCACAAGTCCGACGCCCTAGCCATTAGGCTTCCGCCGCTTACATTACTGCTAACATTACAGTTTGTTCGAAATAAGTAAGCCGATCGGAAGTTAGCCGTTCCGAACTACCACGGTGATAAAATCGTTTAATTAAGTGTTTTAATACATAAATATCGAAATTAGTAAACAAAATAATTAGAACATACCATCACGCCTGTATTCCCCGAAGGGTTAGGCAGAGGTGTACTTAATGTACACCCACAGTTCGCCGGTATGTTTGGGTCCCATGTAATAGGGGGCGAGCCTATTGCCATTCACCGGTCACAAATCCAGACTCCGAGCTGCTACTGAGAATTTCATAGAAAAACTCAATAACACTTTGCTCGACCTGGGGATCGAACCCAAGACCTCTAGCGTAGCAGTCGCGATTGGGACCACAAGACCAACGAGGCAGTCAAATAATTAGAAATGTGAAAGATATACGACTCTAATTATCTTTACACCACTCTTTCTATTAAAATTGACCACTTCTAAACCACTTGCAGACAACTTCTGAACGGCTTACTTATTTCGAATAAACTGTAGGCTGTAGATGATGATGTCGCCTTTCAGTAAGAGGTAACAGGAATTTAGACCAACGAGATGGCCTAGTACGTGTTAGAAGACTTCACGCACAGAGTACGTTCGTTTATTGTTGTTTAAAAGCACTTGGCAGTCGTCTATACAATTGTCCGTGGACTACGCTCCATTACTCAAGATTCGATGAGGATACAAACGCATATGTTACTTTGACGAATGGGACTTCTAAAGAGAGCTGATTTAAAATATTAATGCTTGTTACAATCGGACGGCCTCTCGGCTAAAATACGCTGATCAATCGATCGGCTTGCTGCGGCCAGTATATGGATGGGTGACAATTCTTAAAAAATCGGAACTGTGCCCTGGAGAGGACGTTAAGGCGTCGGTCCTAGATAAACTCCTGGATGACAATCGTTAATGGTATCCTGAAAAACGTTACAAGTAGCCTATTCAAATTCTAGACAATACCGATATCTGGTGGTATTATATGTCTGGATTTTAAGAGACCATGATTCTGGCGCCATCTAGTTTAAAAATATGTAAAACATTGACTTAAATTGTCTCGTAATTTTAATTTTTTCAATTGATATTTTTGTCAAAAAGGTTAGGAAGATGATTTTTACTTGTAACTTTGAGTGTCATATCTTTGGTTTTTCTTAAAAGTCCCTACCCCAAAAGTAAATTTAAGTGTTCGAAATTCTCCAGTAAAATAGAAACGCCAGTTTAATGTAAGATTTAGTTGTAAAGGTACATCAACAATAATATAGTTAATTCCCTCAGCAACACCGAACTCGTAAAGAATCTTTAAACTTATTCTTTTATAATTATAATCTGACCTTGATGTAGTTCTAAAGAGAATTCTTTGTAACAGCGTGTCTGTATCAGAGTAGCATGTAAATAACTGAACAGAAATAAATTATGGTATTCGTCGATGACGTATTCCATTTAGTATTGCTTCATTGCGTACACGCATCGCGCCTACACGGCGATAACTTGGTATTTTTATTTTAACGCCATACTGCCCTGGTAACATAGGTACCTTTTTTTTTTTTTTTTGTTTACGGGGGGAAACCTTCAAAAGGCGACCGATCCTTGGGGATCAGACCGGACAGTGTGGGATTTTTACCCACTAAAACCACCCCGGTAGCCACCATCAGCACATAGAGGGGGGCACTGTGTCCTCTTAATAGACCACCCCAGAACCCCCCTGTGCGACGCCAGTAAGGGCCTGGCTACATTGAGATTTTGGATTATGACTCTATCCCAGGGATTGAGCACCTTTATAACCCTTTTAACAGGTTAACTAACCGAGTTCCTTATGAATAAGGTAGATAAGCACTAAGATGGGATTTCTGGAAATTCCCACGCGATTTGCAAACACGTGAAAAAAATTGCAAGAATCATGTACTGAATTCATAGTAGTCGCGGTTTCGGGATGTCCCTCCCCCCATTCACAACTTAACACCATATTTGTGCACCTTGGAACATAGCCTTTCAACCTTTTTATCTCAAAAACTAGCTATAAAATAAATATTAATTTCCGCAAACATTGCTACTTTTACTGAAAACTAGGTTATAGGTTATTAACTCCCTACCTGGATGTTATGAGACCGACGCTAATATGTATATGCCGTTAGGAAACGCTACGTCAATACTCTAGCCAGAAATCTAGACATTACGCTGATGTCGAATGAGTCATAGTTCGTATTAACGTTACATACATAACTGTGCGAATTCGACATCTTGCCAACTGTTTATTGTGGCGTCTTTTAATGAATGCAAGAATTAAAAAGAAAAAAATGTAGAGCCTAAATGTAAATGAGCACTTGCTACGTTCAGTATATGATCGGAGATCAGTCTTGGCATGTCAAGACGTCATATGAAGAGTACGTTAAGCCTTTTGTCTTAGTTATTTTTTTTTTCCTAGCTGTTGCTGTCCCACTGCTGGGCAAATTCCGTCCAGGTACTCTTTTCTTGCGTCAGCTCGAACCAGCCCTCGCGTTACGCATCCAAATCGTCCCGCATCATCATCATCATGTAGTTATCATAAGAACAGTTATTTATTTAATTTAGTGATGGAAAAAATTTACTGCGGGTAGGATTCGAATCTGCGACTTCTGGTTTTATATACCAGACGCTATGAATTAAGCCACCGCGAGTCCCACCCGCTAGGTCGTAATCGATAAAGTCCAAAATATCTAACTCGTTAAACTTTTGCTTTTAGTAAGATACGTTATTCGGTGACTTTGATCGATGACTTTACTTTGTGCGCCCGCGCTGACTCGGATTTTGTTGAAACTCACAATTTTTGTTAAGATTGGAGTTAAGATTAGGTATATCTTAAGATTGAGAGCATTCTTCCAAGGTAGAGCTAGGCTAGAAGACTTTTTATTTAAAAATAATTTTATACAGTCTCCTCTTTCTTGGACGATATTAATTAGATACCCTCCTTCCACTCCTCTTGGTTAATAATTTTATGAAGCTAATCTTTTCAATAAACGTCAAACTCGTTAAGCGTTAGGCGTTTATCTTTCCATCTAGCCATCCCCTTCCTTACCATCCTGCTAGTTATTAAATCTTACTGAACATTTATTTTAGTTCTGACGCTCGTCTTATCACTTTCCTAAACGTCACAAGAACTCGTAATTGACCTTCTTTCACTTTAACCTCTTTACCATCTGCTCTTTGCTCTAAATATTAAAAAAAAAATACATTCATCGTTCCATTGAGATACACAAGATGCAATGACTCGTCCCAAGGTTACTGCAGGAGCAGGTATTCTACAAGATACAAACACTCAATACGCATGCAGATAAATGCAGCACATGTTTTTAACAGCCCGGCGGCCTGCACCCTGAAATAATTTAGTCCGAGATAACGTAAACAAGATTGCTGTAGACCGGGAGTCACCAACATTTTATTATAAGTCGGTGAAATATTTTTTTTTGCTTAGTCATATGACTTAGTTATCAAGCGCTAAAACGGTAAAGTAAAACATCGTTTGAAGTTTGAAGACGGCGTGTGAAGTCTGGAATATACAGGATGCTAAGAGTTATCAAAGGCATCAGCCAGTTATCGCCCAGTATTGGACGTACCGATGACGACAATGACGGACTTATCGAGTGCTATGATGCTTTCTTGCCATTCCATAGTCAGAATACATACACTGCTCTGTATTTATATATAAAAAAATCTGTCGGTGTAACTGCGTACATTTAAATTTTATAAACGGAACGAAAGAGCCTAGCTCCCACAACACAGGGAATCCTAGTGTGGGGCCTAGGGCTTCAACCCAATTTGTAAACAGTTGAGACAATAAATAAATGATAAAGGTTAATTATTAAATATAGCAGGCATGGATTGCCAAAGGTTGGGGATCTCTGCTGTAGATGCTATCTTAATAACGAACTTCAGGGTGGTCTCATAAACATTTAAGGCTTTTGTAAGGTTTATATTTTACCCTACACCTTGGGTCCAAGTCACTCCCAAATCTCAGTTCTCAATAACATAAGCACTGACAGATTCGGTTTAGACAGAAGTGTCAAAGTTTAAAAAAGTGCTGAAATACGAAACCCGGATTGGAACCCACTTTAGGAATTGTTTGTCGATTGTCGATGTCAATTAAAAATAATGAAACATGCCTATTGTATAATATACGTGGAATTTATTGTTTTTGTTCCGTGCTCGTATTATTTTAAAAGGGTTCTAAGAATGTGTGTTAATTAATGTTCTTGGCTCGGATTTGACCGTTTAATGGATTTTGAATGTTCCAAGTAGTAATTTAATTATTGTTTGTGACAAATAAAATATTTTTCCGATACCCAAGTCCCCACTAGTCAAACATACAAGGCAAAGAGTTGATGAATGTTGAGCTCCAACACGCTGATAAACTACACACTCTTCATTTCTGTCCGTACAGTAACAGGCCTTCCTCTTAGAGATTAGGGAACAGTCGGTGCTAATACTCAAAATATTTTTAGGTATTTTGCATCGCAACAAAACTTTACTAGATATCCTGACATATACATATCTATTCATAGCAATCATCTAGGCCAATATTACAACATAAAAATCTTTTCAACCACTCATAACTGAGTCGCTATAACTCATCCTCCTAATAGAAACATACGAGTAAACAAACGAAACGTTAAAGGAGCCAGCTGTGTATCTCGGTCAAATTGACTTGTTGAAAACATGCGTATCACTGTTTCACATACATTTGTATCAAGCATGGTATATGACGAAAATATTCAGGGGATTTTCCACTGAGAATAAAGAATTCCATGGGAAGCACATATTTTTTGTGGCCTCTAAATAAATTTTGGTATTGTTATCTTGTATAAGTATGTGATGAAAACCTCGATAACAGGCCAATTAGAATATTAAAATTACTGAAACTTAAATGGCCACGGTATGGTGGAAATGGTGATGATGATGAACATATCGATAAATTGTTAGATCTTTGAAATGGATCTGTGGTTGATGGAGCTAGTTTTTGTATCGGTCAATTTCCTTTACCCATCCATGTAATGGGCGGAACAGCAGATCAATTTGAACTATCGGACTTAGTAGTAATAGGTTTAGACATAGCCTTGAAATTGGTTATTGTATTAGAAGACATGTTTCATGACTTGTTGGCATAAGACGCACTTGTCATGGTCGTGGTCAATGTGACAAATTCCATGGTCGTAACCATAGGGTAAGAGGAGGTAAGTGCGGTTTTAATTGATACAAATCCGACATCTACCAAAATGGCAGGCGATGAATGGGGTTTTGACCTGACGCCGAAAAATATACCTTAAGACGCAGGTTCGGCCCAGTAATAGGGACAGATCCGGATGACTATCCCTTGATGCAAAACAGTGTGGAATCTGGTTAGAAAGAAAGCGAACTTACCATGGGAAAAGCAGACAATGTTTTTGGAATAGCGGAGTAGAATGTTTGTAAAATAAATATTTGATGTTTTTTTATTTGAATTTCTCTCCCACCTCGCTCGTCGGTGATCAACGGCGTCAGAATGCGTAAATGCTCAATACGTTACGGTAGATGTCTTGGGTTCGTTTCCCAGGTCGAGCAAAGCGTTATTGAGTTTTTCTATGAAATTCTCATTAGTAGCTCGGAGTCTGGATATGTGCCCAGTTAATAGCAATAAGCTCACCTCCTATTACATGGGACTTAAACATACGTCACACACAAGGTCGCCAGCACATCAAGTTACCACAAAATGTCAAATTTTCATTTGATTTTGAAGTTAATTATCAACATAGTAATGTTTAAAATCATTTGGAGGAATATAACAGTTTTGTATAACCTGATGTGCTGTCGACTACATTAAATACATCTTTGCCTAACCCTTCGTGGTGAGAACCGACTTGTACCGATATGTATGTATGTCATTCAATCAGGTATACATTCGTAGGACCGGTATCTTCAACACACGTGCCCTTGACCATTTTAAGGTCACTTTCCTCGGCTCGTTGAGGACAGTTATTACCGAATTATGCAGAAATTCTTTAACACGCATTGTTGGGGCGAAACAGTGTCACGTGTAAGTATTACTTATTGCCGGTTTAATTTCATTAATTACTTGTTTCATTCAATGGTCGTAGGCAGCTGATTAAGAAATGCACTCACGATAATATAACATACAATCAGGCTGTTTTCTCCTAAGTGTTAGCCAGAGGTGTATTAATGTACACTTTGCTGGTACGTTTGGGTCCCATGTAATAGAATAGAAACTACTCTATTCTATTACAGTTTCTTTTCAATATTACAGCCATCATTGTAGCAATTTAAAACTAATTAGGGGGAGAGCCTATTGCCATCAACCGAGCACAAATAATTGATTTGTTTCTTGTTATGCTGATCTGCACGAGTCTCCTCTCAAAATGAGAGGGTAAAGCTTAAGGCTTAGTCCACCACGCTGGCCTACTGCAGGTCGGGGAGTGATCATTTATTATTAATACACACAATATGTTTAAATAAAACTATTTTTTACGGATTTTATCGCGATATATTGATATTTATTATTGATTAAAATTAGTTTTATTGCAATGTCTAATATTCGCGTAAGTGTTAGAAACCAGTACATACAATATGATTATGAGGTATTGGAGGGGTAGAGAGTAACCAAAGAAAAAAAAAATGGATTGTGTGAAGTCATATGTGATGGAAAAGGGATTAAATGATGAGATGACGACTAACAGGGATGAATGGATAAATGCTGAACTCAATTAAATTGGTAAAAGGGGCAGTAAAATGATGACATGATTAGGAAAAGTTGGAGGCGTTCCTTAGATTCGAATTAAGTAACTAGGACTTGGCAGTTCAATGGTCATATCACTTGGCTATCACTGCATTTTTACACTAGCGCGTAAAAGAAGAGAATACATTTCAATCTTATTTCGTGTACAACTTAATTTCTATGCGAGTCTTATAAGAAACAGCTTCGTATACGATGTCAAACACTTTAACAGAAATAGCAAACAATATGAATACAGTCTTCTAATTTTGAAACACTTAACCTGACGTCATTACCGAGAACAGACGCAAGCGCAACTATTCTAATGGAGTGCGTATTGACTTAACTGATAACTAGGTAATGCTGATCGTGACCGGCGCGCGCGCAGGTTTATTTCTAGGCTTGGAAATTATTGGAAGGTACTTATAATTTGCTATTATTAAATGAATGCATTATTAGTCTATGGTCCTTAGCCCGACTGCTATTCTAGATGTCGATGTCGAGTAAAGTGTTATAGGATTTTTTCAATGAAATTCTCAGTAGCATTCGAAGTCTGAATTTGTGTCCAGTTAATGGCCAAGTCACTCCCAAATCTCAGTTCTCAATAACATAAGCACTGACAGATTCGGTTTAGACAGAAGTGTCAAAGTTTAAAAAAGTGCTGAAATACGAAACCCGGATTGGAACCCACTTTAGGAATTGTTTGTCGATTGTCGATGTCAATTAAAAATAATGAAACATGCCTATTGTATAATATACGTGGAATTTATTGTTTTTGTTCCGTGCTCGTATTATTTTAAAAGGGTTCTAAGAATGTGTGTTAATTAATGTTCTTGGCTCGGATTTGACCGTTTAATGGATTTTGAATGTTCCAAGTAGTAATTTAATTATTGTTTGTGACAAATAAAATATTAATAAATAACATACAATCAGGCTGTTTTCTCCTAAGTGTTAGCCAGAGGTGTATTAATGTACACTTTGCTGGTACGTTTGGGTCCCATGTAATAGAATAGAAACTACTCTATTCTATTACAGTTTCTTTTCAATATTACAGCCATCATTGTAGCAATTTAAAACTAATTAGGGGGAGAGCCTATTGCCATCAACCGAGCACAAATAATTGATTTGTTTCTTGTTATGCTGATCTGCACGAGTCTCCTCTCAAAATGAGAGGGTAAAGCTTAAGGCTTAGTCCACCACGCTGGCCTACTGCAGGTCGGGGAGTGATCATTTATTATTAATACACACAATATGTTTAAATAAAACTATTTTTTACGGATTTTATCGCGATATATTGATATTTATTATTGATTAAAATTAGTTTTATTGCAATGTCTAATATTCGCGTAAGTGTTAGAAACCAGTACATACAATATGATTATGAGGTATTGGAGGGGTAGAGAGTAACCAAAGAAAAAAAAAATGGATTGTGTGAAGTCATATGTGATGGAAAAGGGATTAAATGATGAGATGACGACTAACAGGGATGAATGGATAAATGCTGAACTCAATTAAATTGGTAAAAGGGGCAGTAAAATGATGACATGATTAGGAAAAGTTGGAGGCGTTCCTTAGATTCGAATTAAGTAACTAGGACTTGGCAGTTCAATGGTCATATCACTTGGCTATCACTGCATTTTTACACTAGCGCGTAAAAGAAGAGAATACATTTCAATCTTATTTCGTGTACAACTTAATTTCTATGCGAGTCTTATAAGAAACAGCTTCGTATACGATGTCAAACACTTTAACAGAAATAGCAAACAATATGAATACAGTCTTCTAATTTTGAAACACTTAACCTGACGTCATTACCGAGAACAGACGCAAGCGCAACTATTCTAATGGAGTGCGTATTGACTTAACTGATAACTAGGTAATGCTGATCGTGACCGGCGCGCGCGCAGGTTTATTTCTAGGCTTGGAAATTATTGGAAGGTACTTATAATTTGCTATTATTAAATGAATGCATTATTAGTCTATGGTCCTTAGCCCGACTGCTATTCTAGATGTCGATGTCGAGTAAAGTGTTATAGGATTTTTTCAATGAAATTCTCAGTAGCATTCGAAGTCTGAATTTGTGTCCAGTTAATGGCAATAGGCTCGCCCCCTATTTCATGGTAGCTAAACATACCGGCAAACTATGTGTGTACATTAGTGCACCATTAGCTAATTGTGTTTGTGAAATCCTTTCGTGGATACAGGCATAATGGTATTTAATATTATCAGTCTTATTTTATTATGATAATTTATGATCTACCTGTAAAATTTCATATACATGTGGTACAGGTCAACGATTTACATTTTATGTTTTGACCTAAGAGCCTACCATAAAATATTATATCGTTAAGGACTTATTACAACTTTACTAGTAACCTTGGAAGAAACCTTTGAATAGAATAATTCATCTTTACTGTACACTACAAGCGTATGACAATCTAAGAACAATTTTATGAATCAAAGAGTGGTCAATGTGTGGTGTAGACTAGTCTCAGAATGAGAGGAGTTAGGTCCATTAGGCTGGCCTAGTGCGAGTTAGCAGATATTGTGCGCTGATGAAAAAATCACTGAGGTATTTCTTCCTGAACCGTTTAAACGAGTGATAAATCTATACAGATACAGAGAGAGAACGAATTTTATTGTGTTTATAGAATAAGGAGGGTAATCTTCTGCAAGTTTTAGAAAAATGGTTTCTCCATTTGAAAGGTTTATTATTTCAGATATAGGCTAAGCTAAGGACATAGGCTATTTATATGTACATTAAGCGATTGTCGCCTAATGCTAGGGCGTTGGACTTGCGATCATGTGGTTGCCGGTTCGTAACCCACTCATTGCTCTACCGATGTGGATCCACTCATACTCGTAATACAAGTATTTAGCTTAATACGAGGGGTTAACAAGATTATTAGTAATGTGCCACTCACATTGCTAGTAAGCATTAAAAAATGTATATTTAAGGCTGCTAGTTAATTATACTCTTCTTGAAAATCTGGGACAACCCTGCAGACCTAACCGCAGCTAGAGCTTTGCAGTTTTCTGTGAATATTAGCGAAAGTTGTCGCGAAAGTTTTGTACCATTAGACCGTTGTGTTTTGAATTTACAACATACAGCTCATTATTCTTGAATGATTAATTGTGTATGGAATGAATGGGACAGAAAGGAAAATAATTTAAGTACTTTACTCACAACATTAGCATTCTACTTGAGAACAATTGGAAAAGGGAAACATTCTAAGCGACTAGAAATTTATTGCATACATTTATCCTGATGCTACAAAATACCAAGTCTTATTCTTCTTTACAAATAGCGTAATTCTTCCCTCACTTTAACTTGTTTAACCATACAACCATATGTTCTAGAGTATGGTGTGTTTCTTTTAACACAAAAGCAGGCAGAAGATAGAGTGAAATACTTAGCTGCTGAGAGACGTAAAAAGATTAATGACTACATGAAATTACGCTTGAATTAGGCATAGTCATACTGTATATGTTTACGACTATAATAGTCGAAAAATCATCTCGAGAACCGGTTATCGGACCGTATACTGCGCTCCAAGTATCAGGTCGCCGACGTTGGTCAAAAAGCTGCTAGCTTGGAATAGAATTGAGCTGGTCATGTCTATGATGTCTACCGCATCTCGGAACTCACTACTAAATAAAACTCACCACTGAGTGGAGCCTATACAACGTTAGACGTCGACGCGGCAAGCCCAAAAGGAAATGGTGGGCCGAGCTAGACTTTTACTGGAAGGATTGGAAGCAGAAAGCTCTGAAACAGGAGGGGTGGAAGGAGGGTAGGCAGGCCATTGCCCTGCAGTGGGACGAAGATGGCGTGGGCTGGGGTTATCAAGGCTATTGCTAGGCACAAACCCAAATCTCGAGCTGCTATTGTCAATTTCGTGGACCAGAAAACCCCATGGCACATATTAACATTTTCTGTTTCGGTTTGAAGAGTAATCAGTTACATAACGGGGCAAATCAGGCTTAACAGCTGAGGTCTTAATATGACAACTTGCGAGTGATACTACTGGAGTTGCTATCCTCTTAAGGCTGCGGTTGCCACTTACTATCACGCGAACCGTATGTTTATTTGTCACCGAATGCAGAACTCTACTCCAATGAGGCCACGCAAGTAAAAAGAACGGTATCCTTTCAATGCGTTCCTAACCATGTTCAAATACAATTTAAGTTCTGACAGCGACAGTTGTAGATACAATGAGACTGTTTGACATTCCATTTATTCGCAATTTTATTGTTGGGTTTGGTTTCAAAGCGTGTAATGAGACGCATTTGCATCATATTGGTAGTTCACGAACGTTCACGAGGTAGACGTTCCATTTCCAAGAGATTCGTATTCGTATGGAAATTACAAATGTTCTTAACTATGTTTAGTCAATGTCTGAAGTTCGTATTTTGAACATGAAAATTTAGACAGCTTGAGCGAAATTGATATCATATGAAATTTTGGATTTAGATGTCTTCTAATATTCTATTTTGTGATTAATTCTGCTCAATCTGAATCCATTTGCATCCATCCATCAACCTTTTTTATTGTTCTATTCCAATGCGCGAGTGATACCACAGGTGTAACTGACGTCTGTGTTGGTTTATTTATGGGTTAAGTCGGCAATTGAGTACATCAGCCAATTGTTAGTGGTCATCGCCACCCATGGACATCTGCAACACCAAAAAAGTTGCAGAGGTGTTGCCGAGCCTATTAACTGAGGCAAACGAGGACGCGGCCTAACTGATAGTAAGTAGCAACCGCCACTTGTATTCTAGTTGTGCTTTCGAACATTTTCTAAACAATGAAAAGAAAACATGACCAAGCCGCACTAACCAGCGCGGTGCCTGACGGTAGTGAAAAGGGAGGGTAAGGAGAAGAAAGGAAATTGAGGCGACACAATTCCTGAACGAAAAACAATTAAAGTATTCTGGAACTTGACGTAGATATTCTGTGGAAAGGTAGTACTTCCCTGGTCGTACCGACCCTTTCATGCTGGCATGTAGGCATACCAGCGAGACACTACTCAAACGGCTTCTTAGCCATCTTAGTGAAAATATTCCTTTTATAGATATCCTATTGCTTAAGCTTAATATATCACAGTATTAATCTTTACTATTTCGTTGGCGGGCGCAGCGTGACGTGAGCAAAATAATAGAGATTGCAATAACAGTTGAAGATAGTGCAATCCTGGGCCATTGTCTAGAAGCATCACGATAGTGCATTGGCCTCGAATAGTTTTAAGGCTTTACACAATGGCCTGGCCAGGCTTGTGGCGAGCGCGTGATGATTGATGGCTTTATTTTAGTACTTTTTTTATTAGCCTTTTTGATAGACATTTTCTAAGTATTTCGCTTCGTGGTTTAGCCTCCGAGAAATGAAACTGAAGACTTTCGTTTATAAGGATATGTCGAACGATTATAAATAAATATAAATTACGTGAGGAAATCTGTCTTGGCGATCTTTTACTATCATTGCTCGACAGGGTTTCCAAGGGACGGGCGCAAAGATTTAAGGTTTGGTTCGGAAGGGCTCATCTCACATTATTTATTAACGTTGCATCCTTAAGATATAAAGAATTGAGGACATAACTTTTTTTAATTGGTTATCAAGACTTGTATCTAATATATAAACGCATAAACGCTGGTTTTTATAGAAAACTGTTGTCAACAACCGAAAAACAAAAGACAACATGAATGTTTGGGATTTCCAAAAGATTCATGTTTTAAATTACCTACTGTCATCGGCAAACATCTAATGAGCTGTATTTAAATACGGAACAGGTCAATATTTAAAACGATTAATTTATTTACATATTTCAAGTTCAAAATATGCGGTATGCTTTGAAGCCATTTTAAAAACATTTGTCTGTCAGATATTATTGTTTAGCGACATTCATGCATCATTAATTAGTTTAAAATGATTATTTTTTGGTGATGTCCTCACTAGTATAGTGAGAGAAAGATCAGTTGCTGACCGTGACGGTATTGAGTTCGATTTCATTCAATTCGGTAGGAATCTGTAGTTAAATTTTTGCCCGGTTTAAGCAAATAGACTCGTATATGGATTACCCCATGTAATACTTAGGTTGGTTAGATGTACTAAACGTCACCTGTAGATGTAGGTACTAAAGTACTCCTGTAGATATACTAAAGTACTCATGTAGATATACTAAAGTTCTAAAGTACGCCTGTAGATGTATTAAAGTACACCTGTAGACGTACTAAAGTACACTTCTACCTGAAGAAGTTTGTCATCGATATCGATGCTAATCCTTACAGCTATGTAAGGTGCATCTTTTACTCTGCTACGGATCTCATTTCTGGTTAGGTTGATCAGAGATATACCAAGACCAGCTCTCTCCATAGCTCGCTGAATGACCTTGAGCTTTCGAATGAGATCCCAAGTAAGCGACTACATGAAGCGGCGGTAGCCTAATGGCTAGGACGTCGGACTTGCGATTATGTGGTTGCCGGTTCGAAACCCACCCATTGCACTACCGACGTGAACCCACTTGTAACACAAGCATTTAGCTTACCACATTGCTAGTAAGCTTTTCAAAAAAAAACGAATAAAAGATCACTTACATCTCCGCGCTATATATGTCATCACTTGTAATTAATACACACTTATTAAAGCTACATCTTATAATAGACCAAAGTGTCTAGACATGGTGTGGACTCAAACGGGTTCAAATCCATCGACCTCAATGTACCAGTGCGGTTAACCTAGTTCCAAATGCATTCAGCCAATGTTGAGTTAACAAGAATTGTATGCAGTCGGTTATCTTTGTGAATCAACTTAGATAAGACTGTGTATTAGAACGCGCGAACTTATCGTTGTTTTTATTTTTTCTTCTATTTTTAAAGTTGGTTGGAACACTATCTATGGTGTCTATTTTTAACCTGTGTATGTTATGTAGCATCTATTTATAATTTTATAAAATTGCAAAAAAACCTGGCTTTGTACATTGAAGAAATTCATAAAAAAAACAAGTGACAGTTATCCGAACCAAAAAAAGTTATTTATAAAATAAAAGTGATTTTGCTGCAACATAAAAACTGGTACATCTTATCTCAATTAGTTGAACAGACCCTGAGATAGAGGATGACCTCTCTGTTGTATGCAGATCCATAGAAAGAAGAGATCTTCACTGTTGGTTTCTGATTAAACTTTTCTATTCGTCCACGGGAGCGAAGCCCCGAGAAAAAACTAGTTTAAAAGATATCAAACAGAATACATTAAAAATAAACAAGAAATATTTTTAATTAACCTACAAATTCCACAAGTCTTTACGCCGGCGCGAATTAATGCTATCACATAACAGCGACCGATAAAATGTAATGTCAAGGTCTTGGTCACATCTCGCTTAGCGCCGTCCAGTGCGCACGCGCAGATCGTAGTGAAATGTTAAGGACATTCCACTAGAGCTTTAATGCTATAATTCGTATACAATAGTTAACAGGTTAATATTATGTGGAATCAAGGTGTTTATAAATTAATTGTTCTAATATAGGAAGCTTTAGCTTAACACGTTAGCTGCGGCACCAATTTTTGCATACTTTCCGTTCCTGCGGCACGAGGTATAATCGGCCCGTACCGTGACCAGACGTTAGGGCGACACGCGGTCTATTAGACCCCACCTCCTTTTACAGACTAAAATCCATTTTCTGGCGCGAAATCAAAGATAAATGAGAATTTTGGTCCTTATTGATATAGACAGTGAATTGATGAACCCTAATCCACCGTCGCCCCGGGATCTGATGGCTAGTTTAGGAATTATTAGCAAAACAAAATATGGGATCTTATACACCTCGTAACGCACTGAAATAGGGCAAATTTTCGCTGCGATTAGTGATGGGAAAAATAATATCGACGTTTTTAAACTGTCTTAACCACGCAACGACTTGACCGATTTTGATCAATTATATCTCATTAGATCGTTTTAAGGGCAAAACCTGGCAAAACAACACAAAGCTATCAAAGGATAATTTTTTTTTTAAATAATCTAAATTGTGCTTGAAGGCGCCATAAAGAAAAAAAACCGGCCAAGTGCGAGTCGGACTCGCGCACGAAGCGTTCCATTCTATACCATTAAGAGGCACCTATTCTTCCGACATCGTTTAGACATGTTCGGCGCTGTAAAAGGACGTGCTCTCCAATCGACGTGATGCACAACACTGGTCGCGGGAAGCTCGCGTTGAGTGCGGTACGAGGTCAGGGGGGATATGGGACGTTTTAGCCTCGTTCCGCACTGCATTAAAATTATATTAATTCAGTGCGGCACGAGGCCTAAGACATCCGGTACCAAGGTAGGTACACCACCGAGTCCGGAACCATTAGTCATCTCAAATATATATTTATCTCTTTCCTACACTGGACCAAACCAAAGCTATGCCATTCGCACGACAGAGAAATTCACTTTTTTGCTTGCCGCACCACAGGGAAGTTGCATCAGGGGTGATTTAGGCCTCGCTTCGCACTTAACGTGTTAAGCTTTTGAAGACAAAAGTATACTACCTATTTATTATTGAACTTTCCCGTGACACTATTTACTTTTAGTCGTATTTATTTTATTGATGAATCAACTTCAGAATACGAATTATTTTTTATTTAATTTTCCACAAAGCTAAGCTAGGCTTTTATTTAAAGGCGGATTATCTCGGCTTAGGCGCCAAATTGGTCAAATTGGTTTTGGTTTTTAGTATATTGTATGTCTATCACATTCTAGGTTGATGGCAATATAAACTGCGACATCTGAGTACTAAAACGTTTGCTTAAAAATCTTTATCGTAGCGGATAGTAGTGTAACGTAGAGGATTCTGCGCAATTTTTTTTTAAGCAAATGTTTTAGTACTCAGTTAAGAAAAAAATATAGTCAAATGTCACAATTTTACTGTCATGAAAAGCGAATAAAAAAAACAAACCGCCAAGGCGAGGCGATCCTCCATAATAAATCAAACACCAGTCAACAATTCTGATACACACGTAAACACGGCTACAGGTCAATCTATACAAATCCAGTTTAAGCTGATCTCACATTGTGTAGGTTTTCCATACAACAAGAGGCCAGCGTAAACTGGTTTTATATAGATTGACGTGTAGCCGAGCGTACTTAGACATTAATAACTTCGTTCATACCATTTTGAGTTGAGCCACTGTTGAATTTTTTTTCAATTCAGTCAACGATGTGGTGAGATAATATTTGATTTAACGACTCATTGAAGACATTACCATAATGAGTTCGGTACAAAAAACTAGACGAACTCAACTCGGATTGAGGTCATTAAACTCGATATTGCGGTTTGTGGTTTTATTACAAGCGCTGTGGCGCCAAGCAATCCCATCTTACCAATGCATGATCGTATGAGATATCCCGATATAATCACACGATTTCGTATTGGATAGGTTTTTCTACATTTATGGCAAGTTTATGCTGATAATGTGTTTATTTTAAACAAGCTTTTATAGTCCGCCATTTTGGATTTAGAATGACGTCACTAGCGAACGATGCATTGTCATCCAAACTGAATGTGTATGCAAACTTTCAGCTCAATTGGTTGAGAATAACTACTATAAAATTCAGTTCATAGATTTGATCCGAACGAACATACATATGATGCATGTTATATAAAAGCTTGTAAAAAGTATGGCAGATTCTGTAGCCGTGTGTACGACTGCCAAAATCCTCATAAAAATGCTGCTTAGTTTTTACGATCCATTATAACACTTAACGTTGGTCATGTTGGCTTAATTACCAATATTACTAATCAGAGACAAGAATACCGACCATAAAATATCAAATAGTTTTAGAATTCTGCCGTTACAAGCCAGTTCAATATAAATTAAGTATAACATTCCTGGTTCTATTTTCGGATAATGATCGCCTTTGATGGCGCATTGGTATGTAGTCTAATATAGATAGGAATGAATTCTAAAATCATTCTCCTAGCCTTTTCCCAATAAGGCCCAATTCTTCCCTCAGTGGAGAAGGGTGGGGCCTTCTCCTTACCTTTTCTTCTCCTCAAATAAGCTCGGCAATGCATCTGCAATTCTTTGCATATCCATGGCGACGAGGCACTACTACTATTCTCTTTGAGTTCTTTGACTACAAATGACTGAATACGATCGCAGTGACACTATAGCCAAAAATCTCATTATATTCCTAGCTTTTTCTCAAGTATGTTGGGGTGGGCTTCCGAAGCGACCATAGCCACAACATTTATATAAATAAAAATGAATCGAAATGAATCGAACCGATTTTTAAAAATATCATAATATGAAATATGGCGGTGAGAAGTTCGTTGGAATATAACATAACATAACATAACATACCATCACGCCTGTATTCCCCGAAGGGTTAGGCAGAGGTGTACTGAAGTACACCCACATTTCGCCGGTATGTTTAGGTCCCATGTAATAGGGGGCGAGCCTATTGCCATTAACCGGGCACAAGTCCAGACTCCGAGCTGCTACTGGGGATTTCATAGAAAAACCCAATAACACTTTGCTCGACCTGGGGATCGAACCCAGGACCTCTAGCGTAGCAGTCGCGCTCAGGACCACTAGACTAATGAGGCAGTCGTTGGAACAGCTAGTTAAAAATATAAATCGACTGGCTTTCGGTACAGCTTTCTTGATTTCTTATTCTGCCTGTGTCTAGCTCTAGTCTAAGGACCTAGTAGTAAGACTTACCGAGCAGGCGAACAGTGCATCCTTCCACGTGGCCTTTTCCTCGCTGAAGTAGTAGCAGCTGTGTCCCAACCGGATGAAATTCGGCGGGCACACGTAGGCCATTTTGGTGTTGTTCCTCTGACCTTCGACGCCTTTGCCTGCAAGTGAGGATATAAATTAGTAAGAGACTAATTAGGGGCAGTACGGTTAAATCCATAACTAACATAACATAACATACCATCATGCCTTTATTCCCCGAAGGGTTAGGCAGAGGGGTACTAATGTAAACCCACATTTCGCCGGTATGTTTAGGTCCCATGTAATAGGGGGCGAGCCTATTGCCAGTAAACGGGCACAAATCCAGACTCCGAGCTGCTACTGAGAATTTCATAGAAAAACCCAATAACACTTCGCTCGACCTGGGGATCAAACCCAGGGCCTCTAGCGTAGCAGTCGCGCTTAGGACCACTAGACTAATGAGGCGTCCATATCCATAACTAAGACTATTATTAGCCATTTGTATTATTTAAAACTAACATTATAAAGAGTAAAGATTTATTTGTTTGTAAGTAATCGATAAACTCTGATGTTATGTAAGTACAGTGGGTTATAGCTGTTACCTGACCCACCCTAGGGGGGACGCCCGGGTCTCGGTGGGTTAGGTAACAGCTATACCCAACTGTACATAATATTTCATCTCATTTCGAAAAGGTTAGACAGGAGTGCACTACTGAACACCTGCAGGTCGCACGTGATAGGGGGCGAGCCGATTTCCATTCAACGGGCCCCTATCCAAACTCCGTGCTGCTACTGAGAATTTCATAGTAAAACCCAATATCACTATCGAACCCAAGATCTATAGCGTTGCAGTCGCGCTTAGAACCACTACAGGCAGTAGAGTAGAGGCAGTTTTTCATAGGTTTTTTTTATCACAAATAGGCTTGGGCTTGACCTCAACTCGCCTGAGGTTAAGCAACAAAGTGTTCTACCACAGAATAAAAGGATGAAGTGCGCTTGCCTAGAAGAAAAGTATGCACTCTCGTCTTGAAGACACCCAAATTGTATGTCTCGGGGAACAAAGATTCCGGCAGCGAGTTCCACAATTACACATTATTAAACACATCTAGGCATACTTCATGACCGAATCACTGACCAAGTCAATCTTATCGGTGCAATAGGTATTACAAACTTCGCATAACCAGAGAAAATAAACGATAAGAAAATGAAATTCCTAGTGAGGTATGTAGGGAATTCCAATATAAATTGTTTTTCTTTGAACTTGTTTTTGTTGACTTGACTGCCTCGTTAGTCTAGTGGTCCCAAGCGCGACTGCTACGCTAAAGGTCCTGGGTTCGACTCCCAGGTCGAGCAAAGTGTTATTGAGTTTTTCTATTAAATTCTCTGTAGCAGCTCGGAGTCTAGATTTGTGCCCGGCTTTGTACCGGCGAAATGTAGGTGTACAACTCTGCCTAACTCTTCGGGGAATACAGGCGTGATAGTATGTTATACTGTGCCAACCTACAAATTGGAATGAGGGGATGATGATGATAAGGTTGACGTTATTTATATACAATACCAAGTATCTACTTAAGAGCTAAGATAATTAAGTAGAGTCATTATTTTCTATCATCAACCACCGGATACTGCGGATATTGCTCAAGGATTCCACTTAAGAAGAAGCAAGAATGTTTTCTAGATTAGGTATTTAAATAACATGTATGTTTCTATCTTCACCCAAGGTAATAACAACAATTATACATTAAACATTCTTGTTAAGTAAATCAAATATTGCGTAACTAACCTTCAAAGTGGTTTGACAACAATTTTGGGAGCCTCTGACAGCATTCTGACAGTTCTTGAAACATATCCCATTGTTTACGTTATCTTTTATCAAAAACGGTTGCCAACCACTTAGCTCCATTAGTGGCATTAGTTTAGAGACACATAGTGGGCGGATTAGTTAGATTCGCGATCAAGTTCTCGACCAAGGTTAAAAAATAGACAGGTTTCGATTTTTTATTCTATTAAAAACGTCATCTATACTTATAAAACACTGTGGTGCCTGATTCATTGGCACAGGCTAAACCAATGGACCCAGAGATTTGAAAATTGAAGGAAATATTCCTTAAGCACGTGTTTTGCAAAGTAGTGTACGACGCTCCTCCGGCAACATGGAGTGATGATTTGCCAAAGGTTGCTGCCTAAAGGTGGATTCGAAAATCAGGGTGAAATGGAGCACACTAGGCCGATAATGATTAAGATGACGATTCCTGTTGCATTCTTGAGTTGTACTAAGACGGGATTGGGGTATTGGGAAAAAGATTATAATTTACTCTTTATTTATTATACTCATATTTTTATATTGCACTAGTCCAAGACTGTTTTTCCTTTGTGAACTCAAAAGACGATCAAGTGTAACTTTATCTTCATCCATGTCCTTCAAATCTAATGCACCAATACTGTTTGTTGTTGCTACTTGGCCGAAATCTTACCATTTTATCTATCTATTATCTTATCATAATGAACATTCCGAAAATAATTTAATAGATATTATCTTCTGCATCATTTACCGATTACAAAAAAAGAGGTTCCAACTCATCTACATTTTATAATATGTTAGGTACGTTTATTAGTTACTTCATAAAAAGCATTCATCTAGCAGTGGATATATAAGGGTTGATAATGATGATTATGATGACCTCACGGTGTCAGGTCAGTCGGGCACGAGTCCGATATATATTTATTTCCTTTCCTGTCTCATTAATTTCCTAGGTAAAATCGATTTTGTTCTTCTAACCGCAATATGTGAGAATGCATTTCTTCCCGTCTACGATTTTCAACCGACTTCAAAAAGGAGGAGGTTCTCAATTCGTCTGTATGTTTTTTTTTTTTTTTTTTTTGTATGTTTGTTACGCGATATCTCCGCCAGTTGTGGACCGATTTTGATGATTGTTTTTTTGTTTGGTAGGTCATACTTCAGAGGTGGTCCCGTTCAAATTTTATCGAAATCGGTTAAGCAGTTTTGAAAATATCAACAAAAATCTAAAATTTGTTTACATCGATGATATTATCGTTTACTCCGAAACATCGCTGTCTTATTGGAGAAGTGCGTTAAGTTGGCTAACAAGTACTTCTAAACAAACTTTCCACTAAAAATTACAAAATAAAATTACTTTTAACAAAAAAGTTAAACCGCCTTCAAAAAATAATAAAATAATTTTGTCTAAAACAGTTTGGGAAGTCGGTGGCGAAAATAAAAGACCCACTCAAATATAAGTCACCGACTTCCCAAACTGTTTTAGACAAAATTATTTTATTATTTTTTGAAGGCGGTTTAACTTTTTTGTTAAAAGTAATTTTTTACCATATAGGTTTTAACACAACTTTGTACCCTAACTAAATCGAGAACAAAGCTAAAATTTTAATGTTTTCGCTAAAATAGATGTCTCATTAAGTTTAACTGGTATACAGCGAGTCAAACTGGGTCGGTAATTGCGGAAACAAGGAGTTATTGAGGAAGCTATGTGACCTAGCTTGAATATTACAATTACCTAGATTTGAATTAACATTTTTATGTGTACGCGAAAATGAAAGCGATCCACAGGATATTTTAAATTGGACATGTGCCTGTTTGGACGAAAGACTGCTGTCGTCTATGAGAATAAAAATAATACTAGAAGTGATGATGAACTGTTAAGATAAAAATGGTATTTTTTATGAGATTTTAGCGTTAAACAATGCAAATATCCTGTCACCTTAAAAGACGTAAAATGCGCAAGAGTAATTCTACATTACAGGCAGTGGTCGCAGTAGCTTAGTTAAAGCGTACGGTGTACTTAACCGTAGGGACGGAGGTTCGAACCTTGCCTGAGGTTGAATTTTTCTTTCACTAGAAAATTTCTTTGCAGATAAAAAAATGTTAATGTAACAAGACCATTTAATCCAGTAACTATTTTACAAGTTACGGTTGTAAATCTTTTAAATAAAACTTCAACATTGACTAGTGGTCTTAAGCGCGACTGGTACGCTGGAGGTCCTGGGTTCGATCTCCAGGTCGAGCAGTAGCAGCTCGGTTGATGGCAATAGGCTCGCCCCCTATTACATGGGACCTAAACATACCGGCAAAATGTGGGTGTACATTAGTACACCTCTGCCTAACCCTTCGGGGAATACAGGCGTGATGGTATGGTACGTTGGAGGCCTCGGTTCGATTGTAGGCCGAGATAAATCTTATTGGGTTCTTCTATAGCAGCTCAGAGTTTGGAATTGCGTCCGGTTGATGGCAATAGCGTGAATTGTGAATAGAGAACACACTAGAATAGAGTGAATTGCGTGATATATCACGCAGCTATATCACGATATAGCTGCGTGATATCTTTGAATCGTCGATCCCACAATGCCTAAAGACCAGGGTCTATAACCAGTGCGTCCTACCCGTGATGACTTACGGAGCCGAAACGTGGACACTCACTATTGGACTGGTCCACAAATTCAAGGTCGCTCAGCGTGCAATGGAGAGAGCAATGCTCGGAGTTTCTTTGGTGGATAGAATTCGTAACGAAGTCATTCGCCAAAGAACTAAAGTCACCGACATTGTGCGAAGAATAAGCACGCTGAAGTGGAAGTGGGCCGGCCATGTCTGCAGACGGACAGATGATCGTTGGAGCAGACAAGTGCTAGAGTGGAGACCGCGTTTGGGCAAACGTAGTGTGGGACGCCCTGCGACACGATGGACCGACGATTTAAAGAAGGTGGCTGGCAGTGGATGGATGCGAGCTGCTCAAGACCGGGATGGTTGGCGCTCTTTGGGGGAGGCCTACGTTCAGCAGTGGACGGCAATAGGCTGACATGATGACATGATGATGGCAATAGACTTGCTTTCTTTTATATGGGCCTTAATACTGGCGCACTGGGGATGTAGTAGATTAGTATGCCTAACAAAAGGGATAGGGTATATTAATTAAATTTTATGTGGAATGCCGTCGTGGAAAGTTACAGTGTTTTTTAACCCTGACTGACAGACACCACACAGATAGAATCTATGTGTATAGAAGCAGACTTACGTAAGTTCTACTCACCATCCGGGATTTTGGGAAGTTCCCACGGGATTGGGAGAAATGACAGGGAAAATTGGGAAAAGTGACTAAAGTAATTGTATAATACTCACATTGCGACCAAAATACGATGAACGTGATGGCAGCGATGGCCGCTAACTTTCCTCTCCGTTCCATGGCTTCCATTTTTTTTTATTCACAGTCCACTAGTCCAACACACAAACACACAACAACACTACTCACTGGATAGTTCTGAACGAATCCATATTTTTAATCACTTTAAAAAACTTGTTCTTCGACAGTTAGGGAGTTTTAAATAAAGAATTTAAAAGATTTAAATTTTAGAACTGTCACCTGAAACAAAAGAAAATATAAATTTAATATTTGAAACGTTTTTGTGTACAGTTTGTTCGAAATAAGTAAGCCGATCGGAAGTTGTCTGCAAGTGGATTAGAAGTGGTAAATTTTAATAGAAAGAGTCGATGTAAAGTTAATTTAAGTCGTATAAGTTTCACATTTCTGATTATGTTGTTTACTAATTTCGATATTTATGTATTAAAACACGTAATTAAACGATTTTATCACCGCGGTAGTTCGGAACGGCTAACTTCCGATCGGCTTACTTATTTCGAACAAACTGTATGAAGGTAGCGTTGTATAATGTAGTGTTGTTTTGGATAAAATATGGGTTACAGTGTTAAATTATTTTTTTATCTATTTATCGGGCATTTATCTTTACGATTTGCTATACTTATCATTTTGCCGAAATTAAAACAGTTGTATTGAGTATAAAGTAGATAAATGCACTTTATTAAAAAGCAATTCTTGATCATCCAATCGATGATGCATTATATAAATCATTGTAATCACATTTTGGACATATTAGGTACTTATCTTAGATAATAAAAAACAGTATAGGAGTAAGTATTATATCTTTTAAATTTATAGAACATTAAATAAAAAAACACGTGTAATAACAAATCAGAAGTTGGATACTGAAACTGCAGTTTTACACGGAACTTTTTTTATTGTTAGTTATAAAATCTGAAGATATTTTTAATCTACTGAAATTCTAGACTAAAAAAACGACGTTAAAAATGACTCATGAGCAAGATACCTATTTACTATCGAAAACTGATGCAAAGATATTTTGTGACCGTAAAACGAGACCGGAACTGTATTTTGGGCGTTATTTCCTTACCCGAATTGGCCTTCATATAATATTCACTGATATTATAACACTTTTATTGTGTCTCTGGTTTCAATAAAAACAGCTTCAAGTTACCACGATATACGGTTGACTGCAGTAACTTGACTATGTGGCACCTGGCCGAGTATAATATGCTTTCGAAGCAAAATATAAGCACAGACATTCTCATGTGTTCATATTACGATCAATGAACCTTTGGAATGTAGGTAATTATTTCTTTGCTTACGAGGGTAACCATCAAAGGGTGACCAGTGAATTTTTATCCACTAAAACCTTCATGATTGGACTACGTCAGTAAATGGTGGTGTCCTCTTAAAAACACGTCAGAACCCAGTTAACTTTACTTGAACTTAATCTATCCCGATCAGAAGGGGGAATGTCAATTGTATGTGTACTTTTCAAAATAACTAATTATCACTCGCTTAAAACGGTGAATAAAGACATCGTAATGAATACTGCATCATCATCATCATCATCAACCCATTACATTGTCCCACTGCTGGGCACGGGTCTCCTCTCAGCACGAGAGGGATTAGGCTATAGTCCGCCACGCTAGCCTACTGCGGGTTGGCAGACTTCACACGCCGTCAAGAAAATCTCTCAGGTATGCAGGTTTCCTCACGATGTTTTCCTTCACCGTTTAAGCGCGTGATAATTAATTATTAATACGCACATGACTTCGAAAAGTCAGAGGTGCGTGCCCTGGATTCGAACTTGAGACCTTTGACTTGGCAGTCCAATGGTCATATCACTAGGCTATCACTGCACTCTGGAATACTGCATGCCCGAGAAATTTTCCTATTAGAGTTACAGGTTGACTACTGACTGAGATCGTATTTTTCGTACATAAGAAAATTCATATCTTTGAAGATATTTAGCATTCTTTAATGCGAAAAGATTAATAAGAAAAACTAACTAATAAAAATAAACTACGCCGAAGAATCTAGCCTCTTTGGGATGATAGAGTAGACGTATCATGTCTTTACAAGGTTTATTTATCATTGTCAGATTAGATTGACGTGTCTAGACCATTTGGCGTAGAAATATATAAAAGTAGACCAAATATTGCCCGAGGGAAATGCGAGAGCGGGCTCAAATGACGCGAGAAGGATTGAAGTAAATGGAATACTGTCTGGGTCAGGAAAAAGCAAAATGTGTTTAGTTTTTAGGGTTCCGTAGCCCAAAAGGGAAAAACGGAACCCTTATAGGATCACTCTGTTTTCCGTCCACCTGTCTATCAAGACTCTGTATCTCTAAATTAAGGCTAAATGTTCAGCCTTAGCAGCGAAATCAATTGTTTTAGTATAAAACTTATGGTTAAAAATCGTTACATGTATATAATCGTTACATACTTATATCCAAATAAACTCATAATCAGGTCTACAGTCCCTTAAAGCTGTGAAAAAAATTAAACTTCTAGGTTAACTTAAAAAAAGATACGGCCGCAAAAACGTATATTTTGACAATCTCAAGGGAATCTTAATTTATAAGGTATTTTCTGTTGACCTAGAACTATGAAATTTGGTAAATAATACCGTCTTATACGACAAATATAGGGAAAAATCTGAAAACTATACGTAACACTGCGAGGCTCGATTCTTAAGAGGAGTGTCCCTCGCGAACGCAACAATGTTGCACAGTTGTCGCTGTCTCTATCCCTCGCGATGCGAACGCGTGCCCGAGAGGAGAAACAACAACATTTTCACGCGTATTTCGTATGTTCCGAATTTTGGAGATTACTCCTATAATATTGCTAATATGTAAAAAAAAAATGTTGTAAAAAAATATTCACTATATTATCTGGGTTTCCTTCGAATCAGAATGTTTCTGTATTGATACATTGTCGAGAAATACTAGCATAAAGTTGGGCCGTTTTTCAACGAAAATTGCCAATCTTTGAGCTCGTGTAACTTTTTAACCGTATATTGAAATGAAATTTTATATTACAGAAACACGTATATTAATGATAAGATTGTTACTGCAAAATTTCAATGACTTTCATTGTTTAAAATTCAAGCAAGGGCCAAACTGCGTTTGTATGGGGCGCGAAGCGGATACTATCCTCTTAAACATGTATTTGTAATAAAATTTGTACGGAACACTTGGTGGGCGTGTCTGACTCGCACTTGTCCGGTATTTTTATGAAACAATTACTCAAATTACGGACATCTTAATTGGTACGTTTTTTATAGTCTAACTAAATAAACTGGTTAACTACCGCATTTCAGACTTAACGACTTGGATCTAGATTTATTTTCACGACTAAAGTTTCAGCTAACCTAAATATGTGGAATTTGTTAATTTACGTTGAGAATTCTCCAATTACCCTTCAGACGTTAATAGATCATAAACCGATGAGTGGCTTCTGTCTAACTGTGGTTTCTATAGGACCGAGATATATAAGTAACTAGCTTTCCCGCCACGGCTTCGCCCGCGTGTTTTCTTTACTTTCCTGTACAATAATATGTACTTATGTAAAAAAATGTGATACATGCAGAACCGCTCGGCCGATTTTGTACAAACTTCACATAAACCATCTACTAAATAGTCCGAACAAAGCCTAAACATTTGGTTTGGATAGGTGAGCCCGTTCTTGAGTTATAAAATTACAACGAAAAGTGGCATTGATTTTTATATATATAGATTAACTTAAATAGGTAACATATCATTACGCCTGTATCCGAAGGGTTAGACACAGATTTATACCCACAGTTCGCTAGTATGTAAAATTTTGTAGGTCCCATGTAATAGGGGAACCGCCTATTGCCATAAACTGGACACAACTCCAAACTGCGATCTGCTACCGTGAAATCAAAAGGCATGGCAGTCGCGCTAGAAACCGATTAACTAATGAAAAAACGTTAAAATTATTTTTTTGGCTTCATTAATTTTTCAGTAGGTACAGACATCGGACCGTTACAATTTTATTAAATACTAGCTTCTGCCCGCGACTTCGTCAACGTAGTAGGCAAAAGTCCCTAAAATTTTGGGAATAAGTTACTTTCTACGGTAAAATGTAGCCTATGTTTTAAGTTAGACCTGTAGCAATACATCGGTGAAAACTGCAGTCAATTTCATGCAGTAGTTTTTGCGTGATGCGGGTACAAACATACAGACGGACAGACAAAAATTCTAAAGAAATATATTTTTGCTTCTGTTGCTTTAATCAAGACCCTCGTGTTATTTTTTCTTCTATACCTTCAATGTACAGACATCGGCCTGTTACAATTTTATTATATGTTAAGGTTATGCATAGATACATAGACACCTACACGTCGCGTTTAAGGAGCGCACTGACCCAGTGCGCCCATTTCATAACCGTTGCATTCACAATAACTAAAACCAGATAATTATAGACACGACCGGAGATAGGTCAGTGATACCGGTTTTCTTTTCCATATTAAACGTACCTGCCGTGTTTTACGGCTGGTTTTTATAACCAATCTGTCAGTAAATTTGCTTACTAGATATAGGATTTCGAAATTACTTGTACGGACGCCATGTCAAAGTTCTATCTTAAGGTCGCATTTCAGCCACTCCGAATAAATTCTGTTTAAACTACTGAGCAGTTTAATTTCATGCAAATTCTGTTCGATTTTTGAAATTATCCGGTGAGTAGCTATCATTTTTACATGGTGAAATGCGACCTAAGATCAAATCTACTGACAGATTTTTCATAGAAACCGGCCTTTAAAGGAACAAAAATAAAAAGAATGCTGCCATCTTACTACGTATGCAAGAGTTATGGTTCGAAACCCACCAATTGCACTACTAACGTGAACCCACTCGTAACACAAGCATTTAGCTTAGCACGAGGGGTTAACAAGATTACTAGTAATGTGTGACCCACATTGCTAGTAAGTTTAAAAAAAAGAGTCTTAGCAATTGGCCTCTTTAGCTTCTACCACACTCATATTCATTCGTGTCAGCAATCATTTCGTGTCACTACATCATCTTTGAGTCTGCAACGTTGTCTTATCATTAGATATAGGTGCAGCATACACATAAGCTTAAATGAAATGCTAAAACTATTCACCTCTTATGTTTATGCATAAGTTATTATTAAGATTAACCGAGTAATTCAGTCCCGAGGCTAAATTATCATAATGTTGAGCATGAAATTGCAATTCCTTTGCTTTGAAGTCACCGGTGTGCGGCGCGGGCGCCACTACATACTTCAGTTTAGATAAACTTCTTTAATGTGTGGTTTTAGTGCGTAGACACAATCATGTTTAATACTCTGTCATGTTTGTATTGTTAATTGTGTGTAGAATCATAAAGCCATCTTCAAAAAGGTTTTTTTAAAGGCTTCTCACACGCTTGGGTAGAGAGAAAAATACAACAAATATACACACATATACAGTTACCTAACCGCCTCATTAGTCTAGTGGTCTTAAGCGCGATTACTACGCTAGAGGCCTTGGGTTCGATTCCGATGTCGGTCTCTCCTCCCCGACCGGCCCGCAGTTTCACCCTCTCTGTCCCACTCCCACAGTATTCCCAAACATTCAATATCCCTTTCAGAACTACGTTTGCAACTGTTAAGAGCCAATTATCTTTCGAATTAGCGCAAAAAGAAAGAGCATTTAACAGATACTACATCCAATGTTACATGGGCCTAAGAATCGAATTCAGTTTTTAGTTCAGCTGTAGCGCTGACGATCAGCTACATTGTACAGAGAAGACAATCGCATAATATCATTGACAATAACCCTTTAATATGACACTGTCAAATATACACTATGAATAAATAGTGAATTCTCACAATTTCTTTATTCCTTTGTCCAGTCTTTTACTATTCTATGCGAGTATAATTCAGTTGACTTTCTAAGAGAAATGTGCTATTATAGGGTTGCGCATTTGGACTCTGAAGTATGAACGGACCTTGTAATGTATAGTCTCATTTTACTGTCAAAGTGCACCATAAATCAGAGCTAGGGTTGTCACGCACAAGTGTTGGTAAATACGCAAACTGTCGCATACTACTGTCTTCACAAAAAATAAAATCTTATTCAATTATTATTGAGTCAATAACCTGTCATAAATGCTTGTAAAAGCTTATTTGAAATAAAAACATTTGATTTGAATACAAGCTTAGTTTTTTTCTTATTTCATGTTTACTGCAGAATTGGTGTATTTATGGATCAAGACGTATGCGTCTACCTAGCTCGCCTTCCGTAAACAATAATTTTTAAAGAAAAACAGTCTTCCTAAAGGTAACCAACTTTTATATTCTTCCAAAGTCACATAGAATGTTTGTTCCTCGTTCCGTGCCTAGAAATAAAAACAAAAGTTTTTTTTTATTTGACAGCCCTGGTAGTGCTGTTGCCTGACAGTTCGTGACCACAAAACGTCAAGGCGTGTTGTGTGAAAGCTCAAATACCATGAAAAATAGTTGTAATGCTGTATTTGGAAAATTTAGGTAGGTAATCGTGAAATTTATTTACCGTTCGAAAATTTATGAGGTTTAATGTTTATTTGCTCTTTTTAAACCTGTCATAATATACATAGATACATACTCACTCAGACACACGCAAAAAATAACATCAAATTCGGAGTTAAGTGACGTAAACACGTACTATAATAATATACTTTAACATATATTCTCCATATAGTTGCTGTATATGGAAAATATTTTATTTCTTTCTTTATTCAGATAATCAGCGAATGTAAATGAATTTTGATTTAAATTAAAATAACATAACATAACATACCATCATGCCTGTATTCCCCGAAGGGTTAGGCAGAGGTGTACTAATGTACACCCACATTTCGCCGGTATGTTTAGGTCCCATGTAATAGGGGGCGAGCCTATTGCCATCAACCGGGCACAAATCCAGACTCCGAGCTGGTACTGAAAATTTCATAGAAAAACCCGATAACACTTTGCTCGACCTAGGGATCGAACCCAGGACCTCTAGCGTAGCAGATGCGCTTGGGACCACTAGACTAACGAGGCAGTCAGATTTAAATTAAAATCGCGCTTTTTTATGTTAATCGTTTTCATTTTGTTTGACATCACGAAGACGATTTTCCTTTAACTTCTAGCTTTTGGAAAAAATATCGGCCTTTTCCTGTTATTTAGAATTTCGGTAGAAATTAACGTCATGAAGCCGCGGAAGCGAATCTGAGTCATCGTACTAAATCACTGCACTTGCTTCGACTAAATCAATGAGGTTGTTTAAAAAATAAATTGCAGAAGATTACTACAATCATAAAACATAACAGCTCTATTCTACTGCTGCGCGCGGGCAGATTGAGAGGTTGAAGCCAATTCCCAATGATGCACATCGCAGATCAATAAAATTATCTTTTATTTATAAACTCGTGAGCACTATCTATTACAACATTTCACAGCTGACTGGATAGTTGACGCAGTGATTTGAATCCTACGCGTAATATAATATGAATAGAAAACCGCAGGTGTGGTGAGCTTGTAGGGACGCAAGGATAATAAATTAGAAAAAATATTAGAATTCCGTAGGTACGTAAAATGATAAAACAGAATATTCTCGACTGCATCCCTAGATAAGTGATATTCCGCAGCGTAGAAAGGTCGCAAAAGCTACAAAGCTACAAAATAGAGCGAGAATTGACATTGCAAAAATGACAATTTCATACTCTCATAGATTTTGTGCCATAACGGAATGTCACATGACTAGTACCTACTTAGTTTTGTTCCCATAAGGAATGTCAAAACTGATTGTTTAAATGTTCTACAGGACTCCGAGTGCGCGACAAGGACTCAGATTTTTCTGGTTAATGTGTATTGCAATTTATATAGACTAGGATTAGTTTCAATAGGTATTTTTTCTGTAAAATTCTTACATAGTATCGTTGCAAGCAGTTAACCGCACTTGTGTTAGATGAATGTTCTATGGTTGTTATATTCTTTATTAATCAACTTTAAGCTAAGTTTTGATTAATAGCTAAGTAACACAATTAGGTTGTGTTCGAGTCTTCAGATGGCGCACTAGTACCATATGTAAACATATTAAATATCACTGTTAACTGTAAAATTATAATCTATAAGATTAAATTTGCAACTTAACAACCTTCTTTATCTTGTAGTATTTATTACAAAATGTAAGCTCAAAAAGGAAAAGTAAAAGCAGATTTATGATAAGTCGCAGTTGTTCAGGCATACCAGATGTTTCGAACGAGTTGGCACTTCATAGTAATAATTTCATTGTTAAGCTTAGGCTTAGCGTCTGAATGGGCTTAGTTAGAACGCTGGTATGCTTTATAAGGATTTAGTTTATGAACAAGGATATAGCTTTCTTGCATACCATACATATAACATACCATCACGCCTGTATTCCCCGGAGGGTTTAGGCAGAGGTATACTAATGCATACCCACATTTCGCGCGTATGTTTAGGTCCCATGTAATAGGGGGCAAGCCTATTGCCATTAACCGGGCACAAATCTGGACTCTGAGCTGCTACAGATTATTTCATGGAAAAACTCAATAACACTTTGCTCGACCTGGGAATCGAACCCAGGTCCTTTAGTGTAGCAGTCGCCCTTAGGACCACTAGACTACTGAGGCAGTACTTTTATAAGGTTATACTTTATTTGGTTTTATTTATTACATTTGTTTTTTTTTTTCGGGGGCGAGTCTATTGTCATTTACTGGACACAAATCCAATCCGTTAGTAGTAGTCGAATTCGTCTTCGATAATCGCTGTTGGCAGTCGCTTCGTGTAAAATACTGATATTCAACCTCATCTGGATAGACTGGAAACTAACCTAAAAAAAGGTATTTCCAGTTAAATGCTAGAAATACTTGCTACACTATTACTAAACTTACTTTAAATTGATAGTACCCACCTAACAATTCTTATTCCCCTTTGAAAGCGGACGTGAAAAAATTCGTGTTCTTATACGGATTTTTATGGGTTTCAGCCCCGCATAACGTACATGTTCGTAATAAGTATAACGTTTACCCTACAATGTGGTATGCGCATAGGCATTTTTTTTAAAGCTTACTAGTAATGTGGGTGGCACATTACTAATATTCTTGTTAACCCCTCGTGCTAAGCTAAAATGCTTGTGTTACGAGTGGGTTCACATCGGTTGTGCAATGGGTGGGGTTCGAAACGGCAACCAATGATCGCAAGTCCGACTCCCTAGCCATTAGGCTACCGCCGCTTCTTTTCTCCTCCCTAAGAAATGTTGAGTTCTTTTGATAACACTTAGAGGATTAGACAAACAAGCAGAGATGATCTTAGGTCTCAATACTATCACCTGGCATTTAAAAATTTGCTTAAGTCATAGACTATAGCAGGGAGCCTTAAAACCTTTCGTTATTATTAGAGCGTCACGCCCTTAATCCGGTTATGTAGGCTTGCAGTATTCATACTAGTTAGGATATTGAAATAAGGACACAACTTTCAAATGTCGCAATTTCTAATTACCTATGTTAAACATGTATCATAATTATGTTGGGCATAATAATTATGAATATTATTATGTGCTCACTTAGTTTTTGTAATTTTTTTTTGGGTTCAGGAAGTGGGCAAGACGTGTGTTTAAACTATAAGTGGAAAGGTTGGCCAGGATTTCCATATTTTCCATTTGGTGTCTAGCAGTCGTCCTTGTCGAGATGATCTGGATGCGTTTATGAATGACTGGCTGGAGAAAACAGTCTCATAAGTCTAGTGATACGACTGCTACGCTAGAGGTTAAGTAGCTTAACAGTTTCGTGAAAATGTAATTATAATTTATTATATTTTAAAAAAAACGTACGTTCTGTAACTGGATATTTTTTTAGATACGAATTTGTTCTATGGAGCAGTAGCAATGACTAATATAAATATAGGTAATTTTATCTTATCAATAATATAAGCGCTCTACAGACTGCTTGGCGACAACAACTGACGATGCGGAGTTCAGACTTTCTCGTTGAATATAAACCTAGGTTATGTTAACTTATGTTATAAGTTTATAACACGTACGATTTTGTTTATTATTATAATGTACAAATAGCAAGTAAAATACTCGGAAGCGTGAGAATGTATAGAATTTTGCTTTCGCAATTGTTTTTGAATTTAAATTAGATATAGTATTGCATTGATTCAAAGCCTTTCCTAATAACAAATCCGTCAGTAGACTTGCTCAATGGACATAGGAATTTGACTTAAGGTAAGTTAACAAAGTAATTCGATTATTACCTGTTATTATAGAGGTATTATATAACATAAATTTCTTTTAGCTTTTATAACTGATATCTATTTTCAATAATATTGCTTTTCATGTTTTGCCCGATGTTGCTGATTTTTTTATAATGAAATATGAGAACTAACTTAACCAATTACTTACTGTTTGAATGAAATATTATCCAGTATAAATGTTCTATTATTGTGCCAATTTTTTGTTTTATCTATATGTATACCATACCCACAGAACCTATTATCTTCATCATTATCTACAGCTGGACTGCACACGTCAGTCATCCTAGGTTATTCTCATCCAAGTACTTAAGTCCTAATGTACTATATGCATAGATACAATTTACTATGTGTAAATATTTCATTTACAACCTTTTTTTACAACATAATTTAGTTCAGAACGTGGGCCTAAGCTCCGTAACTAATTAAGTGTTGCTAAATCTTTTAATTGTTTATTACGTATTTTTGGACATAATTGCTTTATTGACATGTATTATAATTTGAATTTAGTATGTGTCTATGATTATGAAGATTAATATGGCATTGACCGTAAAGTTTCATGGGAGTGGCATTTTTTTTTCGCTATAGCATTGAATAGCACTCTGGTATTGAATGGTGACATAAGTGTGTTGTTCATGATGATATTGTGCAAAATGGTACAAATTATAGACGAATGTATAAGTTAAAAGTAAGTACAGAAGGTAAAATATTGGATAAAATTATAAGAATTACTTAATTTAGAAAAAAAAACTGAGCACATTATGACAGATTCGGATAACAATTTTCATGGTCACTAACTGACCAAGGCAAGTGCAATATGACCGCTATGATATTTGGTCAATGCGGTTCTTAATTGGCCACAAATATTCTCTGTTTTGCTACTAGATTCATAAAAGCGTATATGAAATAAAAACTTTGAACGTGAACTTTTTGTTAGTATCATAACGTTCATCCAGACGGTTGACGCGTCGACGTCCAGAGAAATTTAAAGTAATTACCCAATAGGAAAAGCGTATGAGATCATATCGGATCTTCTGATTTTAAATTTTGTTTCCAATGTCAATAATTTAAATACGCCTACGCTGACGGATGAGTTGAATGTCATGTCTGTCTAATGCCTACAATAAATTACTAAAGAGGCGTGACCTATGCAAAAAGGGACGACAAAAAAACGATTTGTATTTTTTTTTCTAATGTGAGGCATTGACCGACCTACATCAGTCATATTTTTTTTGTAATCTACGTGTACTTTAACGTTGTGGAATAGACATTTAACAGCCTTAGCCTATACCATTTGTTTTTGGAATCGAAACCTGGGTCAGACTCCTGCCGAAATATTTTTATGCAATGGGATAGTGTATTGTTGACGTTGGATCCGGTGTACGTTTATTATTATTGATACGAGTTGTGTGAGTATTCAATTTCCAAGAGTGATGTTTTCGTCTCTAATTACAGAAATATGTTAATTAGGGTACAAATATAAAAAAGGAAATCTTAGAGAATCTTAAAGTTGTCGTAGAGTTTTCGATACAAAGAGTACCAATTATCATAAATTTAATAAAATAAAACCAATCATTAAAATAAAATAATTATGTAATGATTATTTAAAATTAAGTAATTATCTTTTAATAAATTAAAATATTTTTTTAGATCTAGAATTTCTAGAATTAATAATTTGTATGTCATACTAGATATAAAAGTATTTTTCCTGTTAAAAAACCCAATAATAGAAAATCGAATTATAATAAATACTCACCACAAAATAAAAATAAACGACAAAACCGCAAACTTTTTCAAGTTTTGCAACGTCAATAAATAACTAAGCAATATTAAATATTTCAAACTCCACGAAATAAAATGAATAATAATTCACAAAGTATCTAACTTGTGCGCAACGCACTTGAGAGCTCCCGTTTCTGTTCCAGAGATCACTTGAGATTAAAGATCTACTCGAGTTCCTTCAAGAGGAGCGGTGCGCTCGGTACACACTTGTAACACCGACTGGTCCTTATAGGCGGACCGCGTTTCTCTCCGTCTACGTAATGCCGCCGAAAAATAAAACCGACTTCAAAGACCGAAACATCTAGGTCCCATCTGGGTTTTTTTTGGTAAACAGTCTTTTGGAGAAAGCTTTAAACAAAGAGATATGAAGTTAGTTATGAAGTAAATAGTCTGTTGGAATTTTAATTTAATTGTAGTATGGAATTTTAATTGACGGCTCGATTGGTGCAGTGGTCGCGCTATTGGTCGCTAATACGGGTCGCGGGTTCGATTCCCACGTGGAACAACTCTTTGTGTGGCACACAGATAGTTTCGGCACCCACTGTTGTGGGTTGTATAAAAAGAAACAAAAAAGCCAAAGAGACTCGAAGTTTAAATTGAAAATTTAAATTTCGAATCTATTTGGCAAATTAAATTTAGAGTCGCACCGCAATGCTTCTTGGAATCAATAAATGACAGCTGGTGATGAAAGCGCACGATTTGTTTTATGGTAATGTAAACACATTATTTATAAGCAAAAATAAATCTACATAATTAATTCTAAGTGTTTTGTGGGAAATGGGCTCTTTGACATCGTAAGCAGTAAGGTCACTCTTAACGATACAGATATCCCTTCATTATTTCGATAAGTACGGTATCATTTGCAGTACTTGACCCAATTATCAAGATATGCAAATCCCTGTGCTAAGAGCACTCAATTTAAGAAAGTAGCATATTGTTGCAATGATGACGTCATGAAATTATCGGTTTATTATAGCAACGATAAATGCTTGCATCATATCGAGAATGCCATTGATTTGTAGTACTATACGAAGTAGTGATTTTGTAGTACGAATATACTTTGTGTACGATTGTTTACACTACATTAGGTTTTTAGTGCTATGTTTTCTCTATTTTGAAACTACTCATTCTAAAGATTACTTTCAACTGTTATCAACGTCTCAAAGGACAAAAAAGGTAAGGTCAACTGAAAAATAAAATAACTTCGTATATGATTTTTACCAAATAGTAATGCTTGTGATGTGAAGAAAGTATAGTGATGCTTGACGACAGACTATGATGAAAGCTGACATTCTTAATTATATATATAGAAGCATCGTTATTACGTTACAACCCTGTAAAAGTCGAACGCGCTAAATAATAATTAATGCCACATTTCATTGTTGAAAAGGGACCCTGGGTTTGCGGATTACCAAAATCGAAGTCAAAGTAAAAAAAAATATTTTAATCAGATCAATTTTACAGGTATAGATTTGTCTAGAAAAGTTGCGTCATTAGGTTTCTCGTACGCTTGTTTTGTTAGACGCTATGCGCGTTTTTCCGTGTATGCGTATAGCTTTTATAAACTACGCAACGGATTTTACTAGAATTAAGAGTTTTTTTTCGGAAGTTTTACCAGTATAACATAAGCATGTTATTATATTTGTATTTAGTGTGAAGCAGAGTGTGTCGGTAGTATAAGTAGGCGTCTTATTTTGCCATTAAACACGGATCAGAAATAACGTAGGCTATTTTATTATATGATGCATATGTATTTGCGCACTTTATGCGCGCATCAGATTCACATACGACATTGTAACCTTCAAGGGCATGACATGACTCCTATTTTAGGGCCTGTCGTAAAATATATTTGCTAAATGACGTCAGTGTCGTCCGTCGCGTAAACCACGGTATGTGCGCGGTGTCGGGTTACTGAATTATTGACTTATAAGCAATTGGCTTATTAAAGACAATGGTTTTTGCCTTCGACTGTCCTCGTTGTTTAGAAAATAGGTTAATATCCTTCTCTGGGCTATAGTATTGGAGTAATCTTGTTAAATTTGTTCCAGTTTAAACCGTTACCAAGAAGTGACAAAGACACATCCGTAAATTATGTATACAGTTGTGTAGATGCCAGTTTTGTATCTACAATAAAAAATGGCATTATTTTTTTCCAAAAATGTGTTCATTTTTGGTCATAATAATTCAAAGTATGAATAAAACGTTGGCAAATGAAGTTTATTTTGCAACAGACTAATATTTGAAATGATATTTATTTCCTGAAAATAGATCTTAGACTAGCTTAGGCGTTTTCAAGACAACGTTTTAAATTTTTGTAACAAGATTGATTATTATTTTCGAACGCTGAAACAAACTAAGAGAATAATCGTCTCATTTAATGTTCAGAATAGTATTATTATCAGATAATATGTGAGTTTTATAATAAAGGGCAATATTAAACAAGCCTTTTAAAGATTTAAGCCATAGCAGTTTGGAGTTGACCTGTCCTAACTGACAGCAGGTACACATCAGCCATCGTGTAGCTCAACCATTATTTATGGAGATCGAATTTATCTCGGAACCCTAACGTTTATAATGTACGGTGATTTACTCAAGGAAAAATCATAAGTGATTCGTATTACTGACTGTAAAAAAGCTTCTTACATTTTTACTTATGTATACATGTTTGTTTCATTTAAGCGTTGCCTGCCCTACATTTCAGATTCAAAGAGAATATTTTAGCGCTCGTTTTTTGTAAGTAAAGAAAGAAAGAAGAAAGAAAGAAACAGTTTATTCAGCCGCAGTAAAGACAAGTACATTCATTATAAGCTATAATAACAAAGACAAAATATATAATAATAACGCATTTAGTACTATGCCCAAATTGCGCTGAAAGGGATCTGGTTCAGCATATGCCAGACAAATTTGCCAGGCGCTGGTTTTCAACCAGGTCCTAATCACGCACGGATGTGAAAACAGGTCCTTAATAATTATATTCTATGCAAAACAAAAAAATAAACATAAAAAATAATGTACCCATTAACAAAATTTGAATAATATGCCAAGGTCACATAAAAGTACAAAATTAATAAATAAAATATGTTTATATATAAAGATACCTAACATTGCTAGAAATGTACTGCGCTCAGTAACCGGTTTGCAAAAACTACACCGGTGACGCTCGCGCGCTGGGCTATGGTGGCAGCTATGAGATGCCATACGCCATGTGGCCTCGGTCACTGTGCACGCCACATCTGCGCTCAATTCAATCAAGCGAAATTTCGATTAAAATTAAAATTAAAAAGTAATAAACATTTTTGCATATTTGATGGTATATTTTCTTTCATTATTTATACCTTAGATACTTTATGAGCCGTGGGAAACGTTACTCAAGATAAATTTTCAGGTATTCAAGATGATAATATAATGTATATTTATTTTATAGTATTTAATAAAATGTTCAAGATGTTCATAAATTTATGTAAGTGATAAGTTAACATTTGCCTCCTAAAAACACTTAGTACATAGAAAAGAAAACATTGGTTGTCTGATCGTAATACTGAAATAAATCATAATCAACCCATTTATTGTCCCACTGCTGGGCACGGGTCTCTTCTCCGAGACAGAAGAGTTAGGCTATAGGCCACGCTAGCCTACTAAGGGTTGGCACACTTCACATGTCATCGAAAATATCTATCAGGTTTCCTCGCGATGTTTTTATTCGCCGGTTCAAGCGAGTGATAATTAATTATCAAAAGACCAAAGTTGTTATTATCAATCATCATTTAAAAAGTAACTGAAATGCTCGTACCCACTATTAGAGTTGATCAGTGTTGATCCGAATTTAAAGACTCAATTTATTAAACATTTTGCGAATGACAAAATTTAAATGTCAATTTGATTTATTTGTTTATGCGACTTATTGGCTGAGCGCTGTTTGTTTTTATTATCTTTATTGAATGTCTAATTGACGATGATGAAATTATTTACGATGGCGGCCATTGGTGTTCTTAGCATTTTTTGGTCCTTGCGATCTGAGGTCCTAAGTCTAATTAAATTGGCAACGTACCGACTTAGTGCAGTGATAGCCTAGTGATATGACCATTGGACTGCCAAGTCAAAGGTCTCGAGTTCGAATCCAAGGCACGCACCTCTGACTTTTCGAAGTCATGTGCGTATTAATAATAAATTATCACGCGCTTAAACGGTGAAGGAAAACATCGGGAGGAAACCTGCATGCCTGAGAGATTTTCTTGACGGCATGTGAAGTCTGCCAACCCGCAGTAGGCTAGCGTGGTGGACTATAAGCTTAATCCCTCTCGTACTGAGAGGAGACCTGTGATGACGTGTGTTGGTGTCGAATTGAAAGACGTGTTCGTTCGATGAAAGTTAGTTTAATAATGTGTCACTTACAAGCTAAAGTACATAATATATGGGATGGAGGCGCGTCCCACACTACACCTCCCCCGTTTTATTAGAAAAAAATAGTACTTATGTAACTATTTTTTTTTTAATCATCATGTTATATTTTGTATACATGAAACAATAGTCCGTAAACTTAAAAAAACACACTTATAAGAAAATACAATGTCTAACATTTTATAAAGTAAAAATAAAACACCCAAAAATAACCAAAACAAAATCATAAACATAATTAATATGAGTAGATAATTATAACATATGTTTTATCTAAACTATAATGCGCTGTTGACATCTATCTCAAAATTCAATTTCAATTCGAAAATTTCAGCTTTAACCTTAATTTATTTTTTAAATTTTAACTTTAATTCATAAAATATAAAAAAAAATTATAACATTGAGCAATTCCATAATCTCTATTCATTCCTTTACAAAAACAAACACTCATTTATTTTTCCTTTACTCTTCAATACCTACTAGTTTCTTATTCTTATCACTCTTTTCACTATGGTACTCATTTCATTATAGACCTTCTGGCCATTTCATAATTATATTTTTATTATAACGAGGTACAATCATTTTATTTATATCATTTATTTATAGGTCGACTCCTATAACATTTAATTCATCATTCTTTTTTTTTTTATATAAAAGGACCCAGATTTAAGTACTTTATAGACACCAACTGTTTTCACGGAGGAAAGCTCGTTCACTGCCATGATCAAACTGAAGGAACTGGACCTTAGTACCTCTTATATTGAGTACCATATTATTTATACATCATTACAATCTATTCAAATCATGGAACACGTATCTAATTGAATAATTTGATCTGAAAGAACTCTGTTGCTTGCCGGGTGATCAGTCCGGTGGTACCTAAGCTAGAGCCTTACGTACCAAACGATTCCCTACTCTATAATAAACTATCATACAAACCAAACCATCTAATAATTTTCATCTCACAAAATCTAACAACATTATCTATCAATCTCTTATCAATTATTTCCTATCTTTCAAATTGGAAAGTACCTAATGACACTCTAAGGTGACAAAAGAATTTAATACAATTCCAAATCCAAATCCAAATCTCAAACAACATAACATGTTATTATTTCAATCTGTGGCTATAATATTCAAAGTACAAAACACATTTCCTAATACAGAACATAATTTTAAACAAAGAAAAACATCATCACGACTCTGATTTCGACACCTAAGAATGCACATCATGCATAAACGGAATATGAGCGCGTCACACCTGCCCATCGTGGGAATGAAATATAACACAATGTTTTATTTACTAAGAAGTTCAATTTACAGAAACAAATTACGAATCACTGAATTGTCTTAATATTTAACAATAAAAACAAAGGAATTTAAAACCAAATTACGTACCTTATCTATATTTGATTTCTTAAAATACAACTGTAAATAAATTTCATCACACAAAAAATTCTATAAATATAACAGGCAAAGTTGCGAGAAACAATAGTATTTAATAAATGCTAGTTTGGCAATACGAAATTTGAGCTGTAGAGAAGCTCGGACAGAATTTACATTATATACTTCAAATTTTATGGAATTATTTTTATTGTCAACAGGCATATTCTAATAACTAAGTAAACATAATTATATTTGAAAATTATTTACTAGATACTTAACATTAAACACAATTAAAAAATGTCCGCGGCATTAAATTATATGAAAAAAAAGAAACACCTCGACTACATCTTTAGTTCAAATAACTCACTTTTTTTTATCACTCACATTTCACTTATTAAACTGAGCAGCCATCCCGCCACTCGAAGAAAGATGGACTTGGTAGTCCATCTCCACCTTGCTGCACGCATACCGCAGAGGGGTGCTGATGCTGGAACCGCATCGCCAAATGGCCTTGGCACTAGGCGCCAGATCAAGGCCTTACTCGGGAACATCATAGTCGTCCTTTCTTCAATTTCACTTTCGGCTAATTCAGTTGTCCAGTTAGGTATTTTATTTGCCAATTTTAAGTTTGGAGCACCAAAAACTTAAACTCGCGAATTAATTATTTAACCGCGCAGCGCTGCCGCAAGGCAGCACTGGCAGGGTCGCCATGTGATGACGTGTGTTGGTGTCGAATTGAAAGACGTGTTCGTTCGATGAAAGTTAGTTTAATAATGTGTCACTTACAAGCTAAAGTACATAATATATGGGATGGAGGCGCGTCCCACACTACAGACCCGTGCCCAGCAGTGGGACAATGTAATGGGTTGATGATGATGATGATGATGATGTACCGACTTATCTTATTTTGAGGATTTATTTGATAATAATTTAAATATTCAGTCTTTTAGGTCCTTTTAGAATTAATATGGCAAAAAATATTGGTATCATCTCATGTCATTGCTACAGCAGATAAAATAATTTTATTTAAAGTAAAACCCTCATTCAAAAATGACGGCATTCTCAGTTAACAAACGTTAATAAAAATAAAGTCGAATTGAGAACCATAAAATGATATGGTAACCGGGTAATTCTTAAGGTGATGCTCATGAAATGCTGTTTCTTGGTCACGTTATTTAACATTGCAAAGTTATGTTTGTTTGCCGCGTAATGTTGGTGATATATCACCATAAAAATAACAAACTGTCGCTATAAAAAAATTAAGAAATCCTTATAAGTGTAGAAAATCAAATATATCTAGGATCTAAGTACCGTTGACTCTCTTAGTTAAGCACTTATTATGCAAATCCGGTTAATTTAAAAAGCAGTATCTATGAATGTCATCAACATCGTAAAAGTAATTTGCTATATACTTAACGATTTTTTCGAAGGCTTTAGTATGTGAACTCGCAAACCGATTAGGAGCGTAATACACCCACTCATGCGCATTTTAGGGTATAGTGTATGTTTCATATTAGGAACGTAATTGAACAAGTGTATGTTCTAAATTAAGAATAGGTGTCGAAGGCTGGAGACTAGAATTTGTATACATAGGTATATATACTATTATAAAATTGTAACAAAACCTTATTATGTAGGTGCATTGGAGATATTTAAAAAAATACTAGTAGGATAAAGAATATAAACGAATCTAAATAAGTGATTTTTTGAAAATTATTTTCTGTTTGTTAGGGGTTGGCGCGAAAACTACTGAACACATTTAGATTTTGTTTTCACTGTTTGAAACACTGCAGTACAACATGTATGCAAGATCTTAATTATGTAGTAACAGATCCCGAGACAGAGTTTGACCTCTCTGCTGTTCACACATATATCTATTAAGATACATCTACATACCATCACGCCTGTATTCCCCGAAGGGTTAGACAGAGGTTTATAAATGTACACCCACACTTCGCCGGTATGATTAGGCCCCATGTAATAGAAGGCGAGCCTATTGCCATTAATTGACTCCGAGCTGCTACTGAGAATTTCATCACCATATAAATATATATATCCTATCCTATCCTATCCTACTAATCCTATCCTACTTCCTACTTCCTACTATCCTACTTCCTATCCTATCCTATCCTATCCTACTTCCTACTTCCTATCCTATCCTATCCTATCCTACTTCCTACTAATCCTACTATAATATATAATAATATAATATAATATTATAAATGTGAAAGTTTGTGAGGATGGATGGATGGATGGATGGATGGATGTTTGTTACTCTTTCACGCAAAAACTACTAAACGGAATTTGATGAAACTTTACAGTATTATTGTTTATACATCAGAATAACATATAGGCTTTAAATTATAACGATATTTTGGGAAATTCCCACGGGATTGGGGAAAAACTATACCACGCGGACGAAGTCGCGGGCAAAAGCTTGTATTATATATGTTATAAGGCTTAAATTAAACTTGAATTTGACAGGCTAAGCGAGTTTTAGCCTTAACGGTAACCTTTTATATTGGAGCAGTAAAATATATATATACAAATGCAGGACATGGCTGTATTCTCGTTAAGAGTTTACAAGTCGACTTCTGAGAAACCGCGTAATTGCAATTTGAATATCTTGAGACTTTTGAGATGGATATTTCGAGATTTTTATGGTTCTTTCTGAAGTAAGGTCGTTAAAAACTGTAGATTGCGGTAACGATCAGTAGAAGACAGACTATTCGTTGCTATTGCTGTGTTAAAACACGAATAAATACATAAGTAGGATGTTTTGTATAACAAAATAAAATGAGTTTCACAATATTCGTTAAATAGTGTCAGTTTCACTCGAAAGAAAATAAAAAGGTAAGTTTATCTTGTAATATTTTCAAAAAACTCAACAGTACTTTTCAATCCGAAGGCAATTTTACTAAACGAAATGACTATTCAACACTGACAATTTCACTTTGGTGACCTAAAGTACCTACATAAAAATGAAAATAAACTTGCAATGTTTCCATAAAATGTTGACATATTTTTTCATCCAAATGCAATATTGCAAAGTTAGCCTCTAAAATCTAAAACAAATGATATGTAATTATTGATGTAAGTAAGCACGCCTACACATCAAGCTATACAAAACCAGTTTACGCTGGCCTTTTACTGTATGGGAAATCCATACAATGCGAGAGCAGCTTAAACTGGATTTGTATAGGTTGACCTGTAGCCGTGTGTACATAAAATAGGTTACAAATAAAATTTTGTTTCGCTTGCGCCGATCACAGGACAAGTTACTGATGATCATTCTTTGTATATAACATTATTATCTCAAAGCATCATGATAGAAGATATTGTCTAACGCAACACCGACATACAAACAACGTTGCATTGAGAACATTTTTGGAGTTGGTTAAAAAATAAGTTCAATTTTACCATTAATTCGATTTTAGACTTGGAATCTCTTTCGCCTTAATTGGCAACATTGAATACATGTCCCATTTATCAGTCAGATAAAAGCCAGTCACAATTGTGAAATCTTAAAGCTATCGACAAGAGTGGATAAGCAGCATTCCTGATACCTTATTTATTGATGTAATTACGTACAATTTCTTAACTTGATTTGAATGAAAAGCCTTCTAAAGCAAAGCACTTGACAGATTTGTTTAACATAGGGAGTGCTGTCTCATCTTCTTACATTACTTTTAGATAGTCAGTATTTTGAGTTTTAATTGATGTTTATTGTGCATTTATTTACTTTATAATACATAACATACCATCACGCCTGTATTTCCCGAAGGGTTAGGCAGAGGTGTACTTAATGTACACCCACAGTTCGCCGGTATGTTTAGGTCCCATGTAATAGGGGGCGAGCCTATTGCCATTCACCGGGCACAAATCCAGACTCCGAGCTGCCACTGAGAATTACATAGAAAATCCAATAACACTTTGCTCGACCTGGGGATCGAACCCAAGACCTCTAGCGTAGCAGTCGCGATTGGGACCACTAGACTAACGAGGCAGTCAGTTTACTTTTTATTACGTACAAAGTATTTTATAAATACTAGCACAGTGTCCCATAAAACAGTTTATCTATGGAATCAAAAAGACAATCATCATCATCATCATCATATCAGTCAAATGAAGTCCACTGCTGAACGAAGGCCTCCCCCATAGACTTCCACAACGACCGACCCACCAGTGTGGGACGACCTTCAACAAGATGGACGGACGACCTGGTAAAGGTCGCTGGAAGTCGTTGGATGCAGGCAGCATATAAAAAGACAGTATAGGTATATAAATATCTGAAGTTACAACAAGTACCTAGATATAAATTTAAAAAATATCAAGAAATATTGCTTAGACCATCACGCTTAGGTTAGACTGTGTTTAAAAAGAGCACTTAAGTGTTCACAGTAAATATTAATTTAAGAAGGTACTGAAGTTTTTTTTGTCGAAATATCTTAAGTATCTTCGAAGTTACAGAAATTGGAAAAAAAAAAACATTTTATACATTGTGTAGTACTTAATCTCCGATATATTATAATCACCATTTTTACGCCCAACATTAAAACGCCAGCCCTACGCCTGGGGCCTGCGTGTTTAATTTATGTTGTATATAATATGTTTACACATAATTACTTAGGTGACCACATAATTCACGGGGACCATTAGCACGCGGGAAATTGGAGAGACCCCGGTTGTGGTCACTTAATTTATTGCCACAGCTTTTTAGGGTTACGCTGTGAAATTATTGGGCTGGCGCTCAATTAAGAGCTACTATTTAAATTTAGAATTAAGGCGGATAGTTTTGAAGGTTTTGATACAAATCCAGTTTAGACTGACCTCCCATTGTAAAGGCTTTTCGTACAATTCAAGGCCAGCCTACACTGGTATTTTATAGTTAGATGTGTTGCCGTGCGTACTAAAACTAGGTATTAGTGTAAATTGTCAATTTTGGCCGAATCCTCTATTTTCCATTTCTTACTGTCGTGATCTTAGAATGTAGAATAGCCGAACGATGTGCAAAAAAAACAAAAATATAACTGTAAAGCGTTTAATAACGACGTTCCAGACTACGCATAGTCACTGGGAAAGGGGAAATATATTCATTCATTTTTTAATGAAATGAAATGAAATGAAATGAAATGAAGTGATGAAATGATATTTATTTCTGTAAATAGATCTTTTAAGACACTTTTACAAGTCGTTTTTTTACATATTTTTTTTTAACTAGATGGCGTCGACGTTTCCTATCTGACGACCTCTGAGAAGAAACGTCGAAACAAACTCAGAGAATCATGGTCTCTTTTAAAGTCCAGACAATAGTTATATTATATGCGAGTTCAATGTAGGGCAAAATCTGAACAGGCCTTTTGAAGAAAGAACCATACCAGCTTTGAGTTGACCTGTCCTAACTGACGGCACGCATACATCAGTCATCGTGTAGCTCAACCTTTTTTAGGGAGCCCAACGACCCGACGCACAACGATACCAGATCAGCAAGACATTTGCGTAGGTCATGGGAAATACTCAAAACTTTCAGAAATCTTTAATATAAATAAATGTTATACGAGTTAAAACCGACATAGTACTCACATTTACATTTTGTATGGTACAGTGTACATTAATAATAATACTATGCATGATAACTATGACCTACAAGGCAACTCAGTCAACTCGTAAATGGAAAAAAAAATATAATAAAAAAAATATATTTGAGACACGATAGCCAGCAAGTCGACCAGTCACCACAAGCAGCACCCGTTCACGAGTATAACGCACGAGCATAATCCTTCGAATGTTATAAATCCCAAATCGATCCATAATAAACTTCACCTTTTGCCATCAAATTAGTGACAAATCAAAAACATACTTATGTTACGTCACCTAATGGCTGAGTCATTACTGAATGATTTTCTCTAGTGTCACGAGAGACGCTTTCTCAGCCCACACTGTTTTCTAACGCGTTACAAATATGAAGATTGGCCTTACCTGTGACGGGAATATAATGACTTAGTTAGAGAAAAAAAAGGACAAATAGGGATGGTTCCAGTAGGCTACGTCTATAGGCATAACGTTAATGACATCAACATTTCAACCATTTTACTGACATAGGGTCAGCTACCAGTATTATTAGAATGCGGCTGTGTAGGCTCCTTACCTATTTGTTTATTTATATTTATTACACTGGCTAGGGCTTACCAATATACCAAGCGCTCGCTTTCCTAAAACGCTCCCTAATCGCCCACGAAGCAATGGTCACACTGCCATTATGCCAACTGACAGTTGTCAAGTCCAGCTTTCCGCTACTGTTTGTGTATATGAGACGGTGTTATTATATCTATTAAATACATATAGAAATAAAAATACTACAGGCTGCATATCGATATTTTACACAAAGCTTAATAGCTTTGTGTACCTTCGTAAGTCAATTTCTGGGCTACTGATTCAATGGATAAAATAGACAGGTTTTTGAGTTTCAGACTACCACTAACGATTGTCACAGGTGTTTGTTTGATAACTGGGACTGATGACAAACTACATTAGTTTTCGTGTATACAATGCGTACTTATTTCATGCTCATTTAAAAATATTTAATGAAATGGCAACATTTATTGATGATTTTTAATAATAATATTATCAATGTTAAGACATTTTAGGCATACATGTTCTACAAATAAATTGAATAGAAATGCATACATAATTTTTAAAACTTCAAAGCACTGTTAATAACCGTTTCCCTCAATTTTGACTCAGTGTGACGCTATGACATAAATTACAAAGTGTTATTCCGCAATTTCTAAATACACACTAGTTTTATGTCTAAATCTAAGCTTCAAGCCACTAAACAACGTATAAAATAACACACTTTCTTTAGCTTTTAATTCGGAGTTGGGTAATAAAATTTGCTAAAAAAGTGCGCAATGAGGTTGCTTAGAAGTATAATTAAACATTTAATGATAATGTCTTTCAGTTCAAGGTACATCTCTAGATTTACTTCTGTTGTGTAACTTTAGTATCAAAATCTATTTGGTTCTTTGAAAAATCATTACAACGATAATTTCGCCTTTACTACCAAGATATAAAGCTTGTGTAAATAAGCTTATTTTTTTTTTGTTAGCAAAGTTAAGTTGGTTTCAGTTGAAGTGGGTGCTCACTAAAATTCAACACTAAAAGATATTTATAGTCTGTGGGCATAAATATAAGTGTTGGAAGATTGACAATATTTTTATTGTACATGCGTAAATCACCTGACGTAATCTATGTATATTTTATGAGGTATTTAAGTAATCAGCGCGAAATATTTTAAGTAATTAAATATTTTATTGCGAAAAATATTTTTGAGTTGAGTTCTTGACGCAGATAGTCACTTTCGAAAAATGACATCGGCAAAAACTTGTATGATTCACAGTGTCACTTTCGCAAAAAGTCACTTTCGCAAAAAAACATTTTCGCGCAATGTCACATTCGCAGAATGTCATTCGCACAAATGAGACTACTGCTACATAGATACTAACCTCTATAGAATCCTTGTCATTTGCAAGCAATTTTCATTGGAACAGGCTTCAAGGCTAACAGCGTTTTAGAGTTAGATTTATTTACAAAACTATAAACGTCAAATAGTCTTTCATAACTACTTACCCACACCACAAAGCATTCTTTGTTACGTATGAAAAGCTAATATTGTCTAGACTTCTGCTAATGAATGACTCTCAATTTGAGCTTCTAATATTTTTTGCAAGTTTTACAACTACCGATATTCCCACGATACTTAAATTGAGGCGTTTGTACACTGATTTACACATCGTTTATTTTGATTAAATTATTTATAACCACACGTTTCGACCGAGCGTTACGAAATTATAAGTTTGGTACCGATACCCTATTTTTATTGTACAAAAATTCGCGAAAAAATAAACTGTAGTGCTGATTTATAGAAGTGTTTAGTAAAATTTATTTCAACAAATTGTTTCACGTTTTACAGAAATATGAAAGATAAAATGGTTATATATTTGTGTAAGCTGTTTAACTAGCTATCAATACCGAAGCCCTTGAAATAACTTGTTCTACACTACGAACGATAGGGTAAAACTGTGTAAACATATCAGAATATGATTTGTGCCAATTTGTTCGCTTGTAGGAAACATTTATATTTTTCGCTCATAAAACCCACCAGGGCTTACGGCTCGGCCAAAGTTTTGGACGATGTTTGCGCCGTAAAACTGTAATGTAAACCTCGTTGGTGTTGACATATTATTGGAGGAATTGGGTCGGTGAACAACACGAAATTTATCGGTTCCGACTTGGGTTTCACATCTATTTATACCATACATTACCGCTGTGCCCCGCAGTTTTACCCGCTTTGCTTGCTCCTAAGGATCGTAGCGTGATGCTAAATAGCCTATATAATAATAGCATATAAAAATATTTTTTCTAATCCAATTGGTAGTTTCAGAGATTAGCGCGTTCAAACAAACAAACTCTTCAGCTTTATTATAGGTACATGGTGATTCGTTAATCAAGATTATTATTTCGCAGAAACTTGTACCGTTACTGAAGTCGATGCCAAATGCAATGTTTTCGAAGTCCCTTTCGAGAAACATGTCGTGTCGTGGCCATTAATTATCTTAACGCGATATTTGACAATGCGACGCAATTATGAAGTTTCCACGAAACTGTTTCAGACTCGACCTTCGACTTGATTTTATCGATTTAACTTCTTGTCTTGCGTCAACCATAGTTCCAAATGCTATTTGACATTTATTACTTTTTTGTTTGACAATAAAATCCGTTAAAATCAGTTTTTTTTGGTTCCGAACCGAACCTTCGGCGTTCGACTGTCGTGGTAATTCTAGTATTCTAGGAGATAATTCTCCTTTCATTCATTCTTTTCATTTGAATGGTTAACACTTCCACATTAGCTATATTATATATCCTTTTTGTTGGTCACTTTTAATTAATTCTTCTGATATTTTAGCATATTCTTCTGAATTCGTGTCACTCCAATAGTCTTTGGTGTCACTCTACACTAAGAGAAATTTATTTTTCTCTCACATTGGAATAATCTGAATTCTGAGATGTTTATTTGTTGGTTTATAACTACTTACTTAAATTTGTGGTAGATTTCATTAGTTGATCCAATAAGATGACGTCACGTTATTATCGTTCCCGGCAAATTTACTGGCGCCGAGTTGATTATTATTGAGTGTAAGGTAACCAGGTAATGTGAAGGGTTCTAAAATATTTTCTGCTAAGTCACATTTCGCTACATACATTTGTATGACATTTGCGAATTTCATATAGAGATTTATCATTTAAGTTGATCATAATTACAATACCTTGTATTTTAAGCGTTGATTTAAATCAACGTCAACCTTGTGTCACTGTGTCCACAAAATGAGGCAGCTGTGATGCGAATTTGTCATTATTGATGTTTGTATAATCTTAGTGTGATTTTAAGCGTGATGTCGCTAATGTATCATTGTTTCTGTCTGGGTAATCACCTGTGATTAGGAACAGGGTTTATCTGTAATTGCATCTCTTAAAAGGCTCCGTATAAATCCGTAGGCTTATTAACCGATTTTCTTATTTTTGATAAAAAAATATCCCATCCAATTAACATCCAAAAAATCCAAAGCCGTTTTAATCAGATATTTTGTTCTATCTTATTGAAACACTTTAGAGACATATATCCCGAAAAAATCTAAACAGTTGGCCACGGTAAAACAAACCACTTGTATATTTATTTCAATTAGTACTAAAATAGTTACCAATGTTTTGACCTTGCCGGGAATTATCTAGGAATTATTGTGTAGCATGGCCACCTGCGCGAATCGACATGCCATCGGCGGCGGCGCGAGCGCAATAGTGGAATGTACTGACGTTTTTCGCGCAATTAACTACTTATTTCTTTTGTTTTTCTTATTCGCTTCCGGATGCTAAGCTTTATTTATTTATTAAATAGAATTAGCTTTGCCTGGAATGTAACGTTACTAAACGGTAGTAGATTAAGCCCAGATATATTTTTTGTAAGATATTTTACTGAACACTGAACGATCAGACTGATTAGATGAAGTTTAATTTACAGGAAATTTAATTTATTTTAGCTTGAGAAAAAATAAATTAATACTAACAAGCTAGAACTAGCGCATTGTATCGTTTGAGGTTAATAGAGACATAATAATATTATAAATTCAGCAAATCTTTTTAAAGGCAATCGGTTTTGGAAAGTTTTTGTAATTTGTTACTTCACTGGTTAAGCAGAGGTGTACTTACGTGGACCCATACTTTGCTGGTATTAGGTGGTTCGCCTATTACACTAACCGGGCAAATCCAGACTCGGTGCTGCTTCTGAGAATTTCATAGAAATACTCAATAATACGTTGCTCAACCTGGGAATCGAGGCCAGGACCTTCAGCGTAGCAGTCGCCTTAAGGACAACTAGACTAATGAGGCAGTTTAATTAATAACTAGCGACCATGATGATTTTTCCATAGACAAAATGAAACCAATGATCATAACCAATGATATGTAAATAAATAAAATCATAGCAGTGTCAAACGTCAAACAAATCAACGCTAGGAAGCGTTTGTATTCGAATTGGATTCAAGCTGAAAGTTTCGTATATCACTGAATATATCAATCAATATACGTTAAAGTAAAGGTGAAGATTTGCTCAACTACACCAACTTCTCAAACAGGATTATAAAAAACCCAACGACTTTATCTCTACTAATAGTAAAATAATTAACACACGTTCCAAATACAAGCGTCCAGCTACCGGTCACACCGGTTACCAATAAATACAAATCGATTTCTGTCAATTAATTAAATATCCGATTGCAATCGATATAGCAGTTAACAACTTGTCAAGACAATCGTAATCCACGAAAGTGACTTCACTAATTATAGAAAACTTCTACTTCTTTCACGTTAAAGGGAAATTAATAAGTAATTTATCCGAGAATATCCATCGTGAGATCCGATTATCTCAATAATCGATTCGAAATCGAATTTTAATGACGAATAATCACATAAGCTGATTTGCTTTTACTGCATTAAATAATAATAAATTATCTCGTATTTTGTGTAGCGTGGAAAAAGGTATAAAATATGATATCACTGAGTAATTGAGGAAAAATTGCGAAATTGATAGTCGATTTGCTAACGTTGTATGTTGTCAAAACTATTATTGAGCGATTCAAGATTACGAGCCAAAAAATAATTCATTTCATTTATATTGCTCTTTTCTTTTTATTTAATTATAGTGACTAACGATAGGCGTATGAATAAGACTTTTTTTAAGTTAAATCATTAAAGGAGGTAGGTCGGTCTATAAACGGAGGACAAGTGGTAAATGTATACGCACCGTCCGTGTTGCAGCTTGTATATTATGTCAATTTATATTTATGCACGCATAAAATCATTAGCACGTAAAGGTCGTCTTTCTGGGCCAAGTGACGTAACGGACTTAAATATATTTTCATAAATCGAACACGTCCATCGTTCACCGGAAGATAACGATCCTTCATTGTTAACCGATACATTTGCATAATCTTAATCGATTAATCCATAATCGAAACAGATTGATTGACTTATTAGTGAATGAATGATACGAATTACTTCGATCATTTTTATTTATACACCGAATAATTTAGGTCATTATGGCGGTTCGTTTCCGGTGATAATAAACGTCTTGATTTAAAAACTTTGCCTTGAAGAACGAAAAAAAAAGATGATTATCAAAAGAGTTTGCGGTCATAAATTAATTTGTACAATGCCGCTGCTAAATATGTATGTTTGATGTTCGCGTTGTTCTGCGAATTTTACGATTTATACGCGAATGGCGGACAGGGGCCATAGAATTAATTAGCCAGTCGGAGAGCCCGAGAATAGAGCCTCGGAAGGTCCTAATTTAATGTACGTATGATGAGCACTAATCTTTATTCAAGGACCGCGAATAGGAGCAAGTTGAAGCAAGGCAATAAAATTTGTTATGAGTGTCGTATTTGTTGAACTTATTGAAAAAAAGGAGAACGGTCTCAAATTGTCGGATTATATATTTTTTATGTAAGCAAATTTATTTTTTTATTGATTTTAATATTATTAATTTAAATTAATTAATTTAAATTAAGAATTAATTATTTAATTTAATATAGGTAATACTCGTACCTACACATTAAATATTGATTAAATATTTTTATAATACCTATTCCATATTAAAAAAAATACAATTTATAAGAAAAAATTGAATAATTCACATATTTCACGTCAAAGGTTCCACAGATACATTTTAATGTAAAAAATCATTTTTTTTTGTCGGAAATACTGACCTCATAGATAGGCAATTTTATTTCCTCACGGTTGGTAACTCTGACGTAATCGTAATGTTCAATTGCAACATTTTAGGGCTATAAAGTAATTTACACACAAATATTAAGATTACGTAATTACGTTTTAAAACATAACATCACGCCTTTGCCAGTGTTGGGCACTGTTCGGCAGTGTACCTATTTGATGTTTTTTTAAACCATACACCTCGCATTCGAATCAAAATAAGGTCAATATGCTGTATGATGAATACATTTCGCTTCGATGCGCTTCGACTCTGTAGTTTGAATTGGCCTTAAACTGTGTTTGTTGTTATTGTATATAAGACACAAAAAATACTACAATCAGGCATGTAAAACACATACTTTTTTTATACAGGGTGGAAGGGACATCGACACACATCCGCTCACTATGAATTCAGGACATGATTCTTGACACCCATGCATTGAAATTTTTCGTCGGTTATTTAAAAAAAATCTGCTGTTCCATACATTTTGACCGTGTAAGTACCTACCAATTGCAATTTTGTAGGAAAAAGTACAACTTTTTTTAATAACCGACGAAAAATATCAACGCTATGGGGTCCAGGATCATTTGAAATTTGGAATTCATGGTAAGCGGTTGTGCGTGGATGTCCCTTCCACCCTGTATACTAACTACTAAGGTGTCAAACTAGCATAAATATTTTTTCTTTCTTTTCTTTCTTTCTTTCATATCTACGGCTCGCCGGATGGTAAGCGGTTACTGCGGCCTATAGACGCTTGCAACACCAGGGGTATCACACGCCCGTTGCCAACCCAATAAAAATCTTTTCACAGAATTTTTGCAGAACACCATGCCGCAGTCCCTTCGGAAAAACTCGACGGGAAGCTGATTCCACAACCTACGTTAGAAATCGAAGAGAATATAGCTATTAAAAAAAATCTACGTAATAAATGATGCTTCGAATATAAAAGCCAACATCAAATCGGTGATTGATTGCAGAAATAAAAATTCTGACAAACGCTTTGTAAAATGTAGAAACAAAATATTTTAGTTTTACAATGGCCATATTTTACGGATCCGGATGTGTAGATTTAACTGTCATAATTCTGAATGATACAATTTTTATCACTTAGAATTTTGACAGTTAATTAATACGTTTATATACAAATTACATCCTACAATAAATAAAATACATAATTGAAATAATGTTTGCAGCTAATACTTTTGTTTTTTTTATATCATAAATAATATACCATCACGCCTGTATACAAGGATTAAGCAGAGTCGTACCAAAGTACACCCACGAATCGGCGGTATGCTTAGATCCCATATACTAGAGGGCGAGCCTAATGCCATTAACTGTGCACAAATAACTACGGATGCTCTTAAGAATTGCTACGAAAAAAACCAATTAATCGAACCCAGGACTTCAAACGCAGCAGTCCTGTGAACCTACAGAAAAATATGGGTACATACTATTTATTCGTAGGTACATACTTAAACGAATTTTGCAATATCTTGAAGATTAAATACAAAAAGATTTATACTAGTTGCAAAACCTCTTTGTTAAAGATTAAGGTTGGTTTCACCGTTCAAAGCGGGCAACACAATGTCTGAATTAAATCAAACCTTAAATGGATGTGGATTGAATCCATGAGTATTTCAAATAAGTAATTATTATTATACAAAACATGTGTTATGCTTATGATGGTTCTCGTATTATTTATGGTTACCAAATGGCTGTTACTTTATATATTTTAAAATAAACTATTTATTTTTGGCAACATAAATTGGTGCTCATCCGTTTTTGAGGAAATTGAGTTATTCATTAGGCGTGTCGCCACTTAATTAGCGAGACAATGAAGTTTTATTTTGAGGCAATCGGTTTTTGCGAGTGGCAATCCTTATTATTTAAAGAGGGTAGATGGTAGAGAACATAGGATTGAAAAAAAAGCCTTGAAAAAATTCGCTTTTAAGTGAAGGTATATCTTTAGCAACCTGTTGATGGTTCAGATGATTATTCCTCGATGTGGCTTCACCTTTCTTTAGGAACTGGTTATGTCAGGATTTTAAGAGCCAAAGTATAAATATTTACATTATAAGTATTACTTTGTCAGTATTCTGTTAGATTAATTTATGAATTTAACTCGCGTCCCAAAAGGATTTACTCACTTTAACTCGGCATTTAACATCACATATCATACCATCACGCCTGTCTTCCCCGAAGGGTTACAAATGTACAGAGAGAGGAGAGAGAGAGAGAGAGAGCTAGGTGTACAGATGTACACCCACATTTCCCAGGTATGTTTAGGTTCCATGTAATAGGCGAGCCTATAGTCATTAACCGGGCATAAACCCATTAGTACCTACACCTCTGCCTATCCTTTAATACAGTCGTGATGATGGTGTAATACTGGTTCGTTTCTGTTGCCTCGCGATAATTCTTTTATTTTGGACTAGTTGACCCGTGCCCACTTCGTTGGGGATATAGCTTATGACACTCACAAATAACGTGGCTTTGTATTGGTAAAGGAATTTTCAAAATTGAACCCCCCTACAACCTCACAAACTCACAAATCTCTTTATAATATTAGTATAGATAAGTTGGCAGAATATATTGTTCCTTTCCAAGCCACCATGACATGACAAATATCTTGTGTGACAAGACTAACAGTCTTATAGAATCAGACAGACATCTTGATTAAATCGACGTTTAAACACAATTATCTGATGGTCACAGTCGAATAAGCAATTGTTTCATTGATTGTTTTGGAGACAGATTAAAGATATATTGAGTAATGTTTAGATGCTGTCTCCTTCAACGATTTTTTTTTCTTTTAATAACCAATTTGTTTTAAGGGGTCTCTCATAGCTATACCCGACCCGGTCTAGCATATACCCGACAAAAAGAAGTTTAAAAGTCTTTGTACGTAAGCGTATGTATGTGTCTATGTATGGATGTTTAACTGTAACTCAAAAACGACTGATCAGATTTTGATAAATGAGGTGTCTTTACCGTAAGATGGTTTTAGGATGTTGCGGCGAACAAAACAGTAGAAAAGGGAACAGAAAGTTCTTTTCACTCCTACCGAGGCTCGATGGTTTCGTACAAATTTGTAGATACAATAATTATAAATAGATTTTATCCTATACTTGCCAAATTCCATAGTCCTAGGTCAACGAAAATACTTTAAGCCCTTGAGAGTTTCGAAATATGTGTTTTTAGCGGGCAAAACTAACGTATCTTTATGACTTTTCATAGCTTTATGGAACTGTTGACCTGAGTATATGGTTTTAATTTCAACTGGATACCTCCACGCGTTCCCGAGATTAAAGTCTTAACAGACAGACGGACGGACAACAAAGTGATTCTATAAGGGTTCCGTTTTTCCTTTTGACGTACGGGACCCCAAAATCTACGGAGATTATTTTATTCTTTATTATTTAATTGAAAATAAGTGAATATTTGACACTGCCTTGTGTCTTGATTGGACCCCTGAACGTCGTAACCCACAGGTTGAAAACACTGAGTCAACCTTTCATAGTACAAAATGCATACAAAATGCGAAATGGAAATGTATCTATAGGTAATAGGGAATGTGTGATGTGTAGCAACCTATACCAACAATCGAAGGACCATCCATCCAACACCGCATATTTCGTCATACATTTCAAACAAACCTTTGTTTCCGTTTTCAATACGCGTGTTCGTAAAATTCCTTGCCTTGTGTAATTCGATCCGCATTGCCCAAAATTAGATTAGCTTATTGCTTTGTACTTTGAACTTGTTTGTGTAAATTGATCCGAATGGGTTACTAGGCTGTGGCATCCGTCAGTATCAATTGATATGGAATTATGATGACTCTGCTTGCATAAAATGTATGGCGAAACTAATAGGGTTATAGATTAGACATTATTTGTTATTTGAACTTATATACAGAGTGTGCCATTCCATGTTGCTGAGCGACATTCCGCAGTTCGTATTTCGCCCCGTGTGAACGGGATGAAACGGGATGCCTAGTAAAAGTGTCTTTACAGAAATAAATATCATTTTCTGCCTAGCTCTTCAGGAAATACAGGCGTGATGGTAATTATGATAAGACGATCTCAAATAGTGAACCCTTGGGGTCGTAAGAATTTATAGATGAAAGTATTTTTATATCAAGACTGGATGTGTTAAACCTGAAAACTGACCCTGGATATCTTTTCTTACCAGTTACCTATAAAACCTTCTTGCTAAAATTTAGGTTAATTTGCTTCATAGCTTCTGAGATTTTGTAATTAATCAGTGCGTGGTATTTCGCTTTTATGTATAAAGATATACATTTTATATATTTATACAATATCGAGACAGCTATTGCCCTTAACCCATGACATTTATAATAATTTATTGGCATATAAATCGAAGACATGAATATGGCATTAGGTCATTTGTACATTGAGTCAGAAATGGGTCCTACGGTCCGATAAAAGGCATTAAATACACACTAATTGATGCATTGTGTGTGTTCCCTAAAAACGGAGATATACATTTTTATCCAAGCTTTATTTATTTGAATTTGAATTTAGAAGTTCGGAAGTTTCTTCAAGTCTATTCCGCATAAAGAAACTTCAGATTTAAATAGGTGTGGGTCGAAGGACAGAGAATGAGATAGGGGTAGAGAAAGAGAAAACGTCCCTGGGCCTCAATAAGGAAAATTTTATGCGGATGCCACAATATTGACTAGATGATAAAAATAGAAAATTAGTAAAGTAAAAAAGAAAATATTCCTTCGTTTACCCGGACAAGTATAAAGGACTTTAGGGTATAGGATAGGATATCGAAGGATTTAATTAGATCGGATTCAGTACAGTGTCTAACTGCCTTAACACTAGACTGTGACAACACATCAAAAAACCTCAAGTCCTGTGTTTACGTAATCGTCGACCGACAATGACTGACTGACAAGACTCTTAAGGCAACAACTAAAGAGTTCTAAGAAAACCGTAAGCATTAATATTCTTATCCTAGCATTTATCGTAAGCGCGTGTTACATTCTAACAGACACAAAGGGCAGGTCTGGAATTTTAAGCATCACGCCGCAACTACCAGTCGTACTATGGAAAATTGTGAGATTTAATCTCAAGTAATTGACGAGCTGAAACCTTGGCAGACACCTGGCTCACTTGATATACCGACGACATTAATAATACAACTGGAAAGACGGAAAAGGGAATTGGAAAGCTTACAGTACCACCGGTTGTTGGTGGATCGAATAATACCGAAGTGTTTTCAAATATTGCACCTTTAATTAGAGATGACCTACCATTATGCCTGTACTTCCCCTGTTAAATATAACTATTGTAGGTAAACTACGAAAACAAGTACGAATAAATCAAACGTAGTGCTGTTATCCTGTTAAAATACAGACTATTACTCATATTTTCGCATCAGGTAAAACCATTAAAATCTAAAAATACAACATCCAATTTCGATTGGCGACAACCATTCGCCCGTTATGATTTGTACTGGCGAAATCGAATGTGATTCAGTGTTTTCCCTTGATACCCAAAATAGCGAGGAATCACTTAGCTGAACAGTAAATATTGCTATAGCGCGCTAAATGCTTTCAAGCAGAGATTAGATACATTAAGCGTTTGATGTGAAACTCTAGGAAAGTAGGGGAAAGGAGACGAGCAATGAAATGGAGTAGGAATCGGATGGCTGGATCTTCGGTATTGATGACATAGTTCCCAAAGGCTTTTATTTACCCTAGTACTGCAATTTTGTAAGAAGGTCGTACGAGTAAGTATACCTATTAAACCATCAGATATTTCATCACATAATTCCCTAGTCCCAATTTATTGACGGTAGGTGTAAGATGTCCTTTCCTTTTATTTATGTCAACCGTCACCTTATTCAGTCTATTTTTAAATCATATCACAATCCACTCTACTTCTACCTTGCTTTTTGACGAGTTGCAACATCAGACTACCTGTTGAGGTAGGGCCACGCTGTTCGCAGCATGAATGGGCCGGCTCGACCGGGGAAGTACCACACTCTCGCAGAAGACCGACGTCCGAGTAGTAGCGTTTCGTTACTGCGCTTCGTTCGGTGAGCGAGAGGGCCGGAGGCCCAATTCCTCCCCCAATCCCCTTCCTTCTCCTTTTCTCCTTCCCCTCCCTTTCCCTAAATAGGCCCGGCAACGCATTTGCAACTCCTTTGGTTTTGCAGATGTCCATGGGCGGCGATGACTACTTACCATCAGGTAGCTCGCCTGCTCGTTTGCCGAGTTATCCCATAATAAAAAAAAAAAAAAAAAAAAAAACAGAAACAGTTGCGTCGTTTGGATTTGGAGCCCTAAGCTCATTTGAATCACTACGCCCTATTTCATAGAAGGTACCTTCATAGTTAGTACTAAGCATCATAATTTGCTATTTCGTTTATATGGACAAAATTCTAAAGAGTGTGAGTATTTATATGAACTGGACTTGAAGATTCTTTGGTATTTCCAGATCGAGGCAGTGGATAAGAAGGATAGGTCAAAAGCGAGGAATAGAAGTCTCTGTTGAAGACCAAGATTTACTGCTAGCGTGTGCGTGTAAGTATTCTTACATAATACAATAATAAATATAAAAAGTAATAAAAAAATACAGATTACAATATGAACAAGTGCCATTCTTCAGTTTATCAGAAGAAAAAAACATTGCAATCAGTTTTTTTTAGCTGTGGTAATCACGTTATGTATGACTATGACTCAGAGCAACAAACCGTTTTTGTTCATTAATATTTATTACAATAATAAAACAGAGATTCTTTTGTAAGCCAATCATAACATCGGATATATGTTACATGAGTCAAGGACAAAAGTAATGTTGCTAACCGCCTAAAATATTTCATTTAACAAAGTTGCAACAGTATTAAATATATAAACAAGAGTATTTTTACACGGTGGTTGGTAATCGTTGCATAACGTTTTCGAGGAAACAATAATATTAGCACTGGCAACTACAATACTTTATTTAAAATTTTATTTTGGAATTCGGTAACGTATTCCTTGTAAACAAACACTTCAGTTTTGAGCGTTCACGTTCGTTGCGATTTTATTTTTGGAATGACGTAAGCATTTTTTTTCTTTTTTCGTCGGCTATATTTTTTTTTGTTTTGCTAACGAAGCTCAAACTGTCACGTCACAGGTGAAAGTGAAAACGTAAACAAGTATTATTTTTCTATTCGTAACGCGTTTTCTCGAGACTCGTCTGCTTGACTTTTTTTAGATATAAATAGGTATCGCTATTTCATTTCAATTTGTTAGACGGTGAGTTATATCTTTAATTATAATAATTAGTTAAGAAACAATTAAGTGGCGTTTTAAGCACAGTGCTAGCACGGAGGATTGTTAGGTTTGGCATAATTAAAGTTCATACACTGACTGCCTCAATAGTCTAGTGGTCCTAAGCGCGACTGCTACGCTAGAGGTCCTGGGTTCGATCCCCAGGTCGAGCAAAGTGTTATTTGGGTTTTTCTATGAAATTCTCAGTAGCAGCTCGGAGTCTGGATTTGTGCCCGGTTAATGGCAATAGGCTCGCCCCCTATTACATAGGACCTAAACATACCGGCGAAATGCGGATGTACATTAGTACACCTCTGCCTAACCCTTCGGGGAATACAGGCGTGATGGTATGTTATGTTATGTTAAAGTTCATACAGAGACGGAGTTCAGAAAAATATTGCGTTCGAATTTTGACAACCGGGCGACCACTAGTTTTTATTAGTGACTTCTTACGATCGATCTCAAGTTATTATTATCACTCAAATGTTTAAAGTAAATAGATTAATGGAAACATGTTTTAAATAAACAAGATTTTGGAGTGTTAAAAAGTTGTGTGAAAAATGTTTTGGTAGGCACAAAAATGTTCTCAAAAATGTTCCTTTGACGACCTGCGACCTGAACCTGCTATTTCTGATCGGTCGAAAATATTTAAAATTATGTTCTTTAAAATCAGGAGGTAATGGTAGGTATTCTATTACTCATACAACCCATATCATATTCCCAGACATCAATCTCCGAAAAATGGTCACAAAATTTTGAAAAAATACGTGACCAAAGTCGTGGCGGGCCATCTATAAAGAAATGCGTGGGCGCAAACAGTGTGACCCACCGACCGCACGCCTACGAGCACTTATATCAGCGTCGCGACGCATTTTTTCTTGGTACCTGGTACATTTCCGGTGTAAAAACGCTTTATGTTTTTGCTAATAGCGACTACTTACAGCCAAGGTTTTCAAATAAAAGTGTAAAATATTGCATTACTTTTAAGTCTTTGTCGTTGTGATAATTTAAACACGTTGCCTAAAAAGCTGTCGGAAGAATTTCATCATAGGTTTTTTCCTAAAGTTTTTGTATTGAAAATTTAATAATACTGATTTCCAAAAACATGAAAAATCTAATAATGCTGCTCCATATAATCAATAGCTATCAGACGTCTTTTGATCGTGTTGGCATAGAAAAAAAACTGTGCGCTATTCCAGTAGCTTTAATTTCCATAACTTTTCACAGCTTATTACCTGTATATTCCGAAGTAATACGCGGGAGAGCTGATTGCCATTGATCGGACGCAAATCCAAACACCAAGCAATTGATAATTTCATACAAAAACCCAATAACACTTTGTGCAACCTTGGAACGTAACTAAAGACCTCTGGCATAGAAGTCGCGCTTAGGGCCACTTGGCTATCTGAAACGGTATTCTTACATTTCCAGTCCATTTTAAATTAACCTTCGACTTTCGCACCAAACTTCAAGTTTTACATAAGATATGAACTTTAATCCTTATCATCATCATCATCATGAACCCATCAACTGTCACACTGTTGGGCACAGGTCTCCTCTCAAAGTCAGAAGCTAGGTAACAACTTTAATTAGAACAGAAATATTTAGTAGTTGTATGTCGGTTCGAATATATCACGATCTCTCTCTACATTTCTTGAAATTGAAACAATAAATAAACTAGATAATCTTTAATAGCTATAAAGCTGCTTGGACTTGCTATAAATAAGTGTGAACTATAGGCAAGTAAAACCAGTACTTGGTGAAAGCCAGTGGATATAGGTCAGTGTCTCTGCCACCGATGCACCGATAACAACGGGCCTTTGTTCCAATGCACAGCAATTCGACGACAAGGCAGGTGGACAAAAAAAAAATTGTGTCTTAAGCGTCGTTTCGACGAAAATATTTTTTAAACAAAATTTACCATAAATCATCGTTAATATTTCTCTACCTGTCATTGGTTGATAATTTCTAGAATTATGATCCTTAAATTGTAGCTGAGTAAATGTGGGTTCTTCAAATGATTTAATTAAATAAAAAAAAAACTGTGAAATAACTCATATTTTGTATTTTATTCTGATTTGTTTGAAATTTGGTATGGCGCGCGGTGTGCGTATGTAGTAGAATTATTATGTAGAAATAATATTTTCTTCTCTTTCAACGAAATGATTGTGTAGATTAGATAAGATTGTGTAAATTGAAGAAAACTAAATCCGGATTAAGACAAAACTTATTTTAATTGTGTATGAATAACCATTAATTTTAGTATGACGTTTGTATGGAATTAAGCAGAAATTTTGTCCGGCTAGCTTTTTCTAGACAAACCACTATGCACTGTGCAAAAGCGAAAATATACGGTGCAATTTTTCGCGCCCGACAGCAGTTGTTGATAATTATGTTGCGTTGAAATGTTGGCGAAAGCTGTACAGTGTGTTTATAACGTTGCACATTAGTTATTAGTGTATTATCAGAACATTATTCGTTGGATATTTTGTAATCATGCTGTATAATGCGGAGCAAGGTCGCCTATAATAATACTCTTATAATAGATTTCGGGAAGAAGTTCCTAGAATTTCGAGTTGTGTGTGTAAGTGTTATTCCGCGTAGGAATAACACTATTTTAAATACAATTAATTTAATATTTCTTTAAATTAAGGATCAATTTCAACTTTTGTATTTGGTGCTCTTTAAATTTCATTTATTTTAAGAAATCAGTTTGTCTGTTTAAAGTTATGTAGCATATTACATATCATAATTATTCCTTAAAGGTTAATAGGTGTTTATTGTTCCAATTATTAGTCTACTACCACAATTGTCTTTACACCTACCCTTGCTATAAAAATTTACCACTGCTAAACAAATCACTTGCGGACAACTTCAGACAAGCTTAGTTATTTCGAATAAAATGTATCTGACAAAAACCGCCCTTGCCTTTCCTCGCCGTATAGTCATAGTCATTCGTGACATCCGTATTGTAAAATCATCCGTCAACGTATCTAGCTGTAAAGAGACTCATAGGCTGGAGGCGTATTTTTCGGCAATCATTAACATAAAAACTTTTTTTATCTCTAGCCGTTACTAACGCACAGCTGGGCAAAGGCCTCCCCCAATTCCTTACAGGTGCTCTTTTCTTGCGCCACCTCGAACCAGCTCTCGCGGTACGCATCCAAATCATCCCGCCACCTCTTTCTGGGCCGACCTCGACGGCGCCTTCCAACTTCAGGCACCCATTGAGTGGAGACCCTTGCCCAGCGGTCATTATGCATGCGACTGACATGACCCGCCCAATCCCATTTCAGGCTAGTCGCCTTCTTGCCTACGTCTCTTATGCCCGTTTTGGAGCGCAGCGTGGTGTTTCGGATTCTGTCCGTTCTTTTAACGCACAGAATGGTGCGCTCCATTGCTCTTTGACAAACTTAAAAACAATAAAGAAAAAAAAGTACTGTAAATATAATATTTATTTAATTTTAGTCTTATCAACAAACCGTTGCATATCGGCTAATGCAGAGAAAAAATGATAAGGTAAGTAGGAACATATGGCCTTAAATTTTCTAAGAATTACTATCGCAAATTTTATTTGGACAAGGATTCGATAAATCAATGCACATGATACTACCCACTTCAAGGGTATTTGGGTAGAGTTTGTATAGAAAAACTGATAAGGCATTACAGTCTTTAATTTTCTAAGAATTACCTACTATCACGAATTTTATTCCGACAATAAAATTAGCGATAGTAATTCTCAGAACTTGATTAATTAATGCATGCATGCAACTAGTGGTCGCTTGGTGGTCGAAATTCGACCGCAATATTTTTCTGCACTCCTTCTCTATACCTATGAACTTTAGTTATGCCAAATGTCTGCGTGTGCGCAATGTGCTTAAAAAGGGGTACAAAGGTTCATGTATCAATATATATGTAGTAATCATGTATAAAATAGCTTGAACCTTAGCTGCTTAGCTGTCACTAAGCTTAGCACAGAGAATTAATTATACCAACACGTTTGTATTTCCCGAAGGGTAAGGTAGAGGTATACTAATGCCCACAGTTCGCCGGTATGTGTTTAAAAGGCGAAACTTCTGCCGTAATTATAAATCCAAACTCTATGCTGCAACTGAGAAATTCATAGAAGAGTTTGAACTGGGAATCAATCTCAGGATCTCTAGCGTAGCATTTGACGACGACTAGACTAATCAGTCATTTGTAATGAATTATTATGTCACATTTATATTACGTTTTGATAGGCATGTTTTAACGCCATTCCCTTTTATGAGTTTGGAACGACGGGCCATAATACACGATAGACAATGACATTTTATGGACGGGCTTAATTGGACTCCACTTAAAACTATACGTTGTTAGTTAAATGTTTATTCTTCGTGGTCGTAGTCTTAGTGTTTTTCAACTTCCCTTTACACTTAAAACAATCTAACTAATTTCAGTATGAAATATATTATGAAAATGTTTACCTACCGAGAAACTACACGGGGGAAGCCGTGGTTGGAAAGCTAGGAAGTAATAAGTTAGATCCTTTTAATTTCTTAGTAAATGTGTCAAAACATTATAGAATTAACTGTAATATTTTATTGTAGGTTTTTTGGTATTAATATCAAGCGGAAAATCAGTGGGCTAAATTTCTAGATCGATTTGAGAAACCTTTTAAAAATTTGCTGCTTGTGCTAAAGTGACTTAAATTTTGGAGTATTTGTATGCCGCGGGAGATGTAGATGGTAATACATTTCGATAAACGATTACAATAAATTACAGACAGTCACACGTGACTCGTGTAATTTCAATAAAATTGCAGTAACTTAAGATTTGCGTGTGATAAGAATTAATTTTGTAGTTCTACTGTTTTAGTGGACAGATTTTTTCTAAATATTGTCTTATATGTAGTTTTTAAAATTACTTTACCTGATTATTTTCAACACTTGAAAAGACTGTTGTGAAATAATTATACATATGTTGTCATACGAATTCCTCGATTCCTTACCTGAAAACAAAAAAAAAAGAAATAAAAATTACGAGAAATAGAAATAGGATATGGAAGAAATAGACATAGTACGCCAGTGTATATTAGGATACGAGCAGAGGGATGAACGGAAAGTATCTATAATTATGAACGCATTCTTCATTTGGAAGAGAGAATTTAAAAATCAGTCGGTATGCTTCGAAGAAACGAAGGAAATGAAATGAAATGATAATTATTTCGGTAAATTGATCTTTAAAAAACACTTTTACAAGTCGATGTTTTAATTTTTTGGCTAGCATGGCCTATCCGACGACCTCTGAGAAGAAATGCCGAAATAAACTCAGAGAATCATGGTCTTTTTAAAGTCCAGACAATAGTTAAATTATTAAATATGCGAGTTTTACAAAGTAGTTTGGCGTTTTGAAGAAAGAGCCAAAGCATTTCTAAGTTGACCTGTCCTAACTGACGGTACGCATACATCAGTCATCGTGTAGCTCAACCATTTTTTACGGAGCTCAAAACTTAAATGAACCTTAATTGCTCTCCTGTAATGTACGTGTTTTGTTTGTAGATTCGATAGTGTTTGTAGCGGCAGGTCTTGCTTTGTTCTTATCACCGGCCATGCTATGCAGCGATAACCAAACCACTGCAATATCTTTATAAGTGTTTATTACGTTTATCTGCTCGTGTTAATTGCTGTTTTAATTGTTGCTACGCTAATATTGTTCTTGTTTTGTCCTCACGATGTTTATAATATGATACGCTGTTTCTAATTTTAGATATGGTTACGGTCAATTTTAGCTCTAGCACCACTTTTTATTTAGGTTTATTTATAACATAACATACCATCACGCCTGTATTCCCTGAAGGCTTAGGCAGTGATGTACTTATGTACATCCACGTTTTGCCGGTATGTCTAGGTCCCATGTAATAGGGGGCGAGCCTATTGCCGTTAACCGGGCACAAATCCAGACTGAGCTGCTACAGAGAATTTCATGGAAAAACTCAATAACACTTTGCTCGACCTGGGAACCCAGGTCCTTTAGTGTAGCAGTCGCCCTTAGGACCACTAGACTAATGAGGCAGTACTTTTATATGGTTATACTTTATTTGGTTTTATTTATTACATTCGTTTTTTTGTACTACACTAGATTAATCGGGCTATACACGGAGTACCTCGATCCGTGAGGCCCCCGTCCAGGTGGACCCCGAGTACGATAAATATGATTACATTTATTTATTTATTTATTCTATTGTTTTCAAATTGTACGGTCGACATATATAGTGCTTAAATGTGTTAGAATATAATTACTGGGAAAGTAATGATGTAGCATTAAATAATTTTGAATTTTTCGAAAAGTTTGATTTAACAAAAAAAAAATTCAATGTGGGTCGTACTAAGCTAAATGCTTATATTACGAGTGAGTTCACTTCGTTAGTGCAATGGGTGGATTTCAAACCGGCAACCGCATGATCGCAAGTCCGATGCCCTGGCCAATACCTAAGCTACCACCGCTTATTTAAAAAAGAGTGGACGGAATACAACATTTATTTAAATCTTATAAGTGGATTTTTATTATTATGGATATATTATAAGTTATTAAAATTACCTATATTAATATTTGCACACCCGCAGTGTATATTTTTATATATTATTTTTACAACCTGCTTTATGCAAATAAAAACATTTGATTTGAAAATATTATGCTTAAATATTCATCACTATTCAATGTCAGTTGATGAGATGGTTCGATGATCGTTGGAGCAGACAAGTGCTAGAGTGGAGCGCGTTTGGGCAAACGTAGTGTGGGACGCCCTGCGACACGATGGAGCGACGATTTAAAGAAGGTGGCTGGCAGCGGATGGATGCGAGCTGCCCAAGACCGGGACGGTTGGCGCTCTTTAGGGGAGGCCTACATTCAGCAGTGGACGGCAATAGGCTGACATGATGATGATGATGATTCAATGTCATATTAGTAGATCTCTACAAAACTAAATAGGGTTATTTCGAAAACCAGATTTCCAATAATTTTCAGACATTAGGTAGTAAATACATATTTATAATAATTTAATCATTCGCGTACATATATAATGCTAATAATATTTATTGACATTCTTTCACGTGTAATTTGACGCCATTTATGTAATAATTATTCTAGCTTTCTCAGAAAATATTAAATCGTTTATAAATTAAGTAACGATCACGTGCAACATCAACTCCGATTTCAAAAATGATATATCGATTCAAAACACTCTTGCGCACGTGGTTATATTATTACGTGCATATTAACTGACATCACGCACCATTGCTTAGCATATTACGTGGATTGGAATACAATATACCCTGGAGGGTAAATAACAACAACGCTGATAGATTGATCGATCTTACTTGCCGCGGTCAATTTATGGATTAAAAACTCATTCAGGAACTCACTTGTCCTGTGAGAGCTCCTTATCTCTCTACATAATATATATCTATACTAGTCTAAACTATGATATTCTAAAGAGGTAAAGTTTGTGAGTGTGTGAAGTTGTAGTCTAATCTCTGGATCAACTAAACAGATTTTGAAAATGTATTTCACCAATAGAAAGCCACGTTATTTGTGAGTTTCATAGGCTATATCGTCCAAAAAAAGTAGGCGAGGCTCAGGCTCAGGCTACTTTATTTGGAAACCCGAAGACCTAACTCATTTTTGACCAGTGATTAGGGTGCGGAGGTTCGAGAGCCAATATTAGAAACAACAGTTTATTTATTTAGTCTAAGCTAGCCTTTTTATTGTATGAGAAAACCTTATGGATCTTGCGAGAGAGGCTTCTCTCTCTCTCTCGATCCACCTCTTTCTCAAGCTAAATTTTTTCGCAGTAGAAGGCGGCGGCTTCCTACATCTAAGAGGGGAGCCACCATCACCGCCTCATATTGATCGGATTACGGCCGGAAGAGAGAGATCAACAACCATTGAATAAATGCTAAGCGCTAGTCAGTAATCTAAAAGAAAATTACTGTTATAGAGGTCACGGCGTGGAAAGAAGCAAGAAGAAGAAGGGACGTCTTTGCCCAGCTGTGGGAAAAAACGCTGTAGGTAAAAAAGTTCACGAGTATTTTCACAAGGACTGATCAAATTTGGCATCATTTCCTCTCTCTTTGATGTTTGTAAGACAGAGGCAGATATGGTGCTTACATAACCATCATAATCAGTTACATTGTGTTTACAAACTATAATGACGAACGAACATACTTTACTAAACGCTAATATTTACGTTCTAGTAATTCACACGTGGTATCGTAACCAAATGACCTCTATAGGCTTACGAGACGTGCGCTGTCATTGATGAATGAAATATATGTCGGTGACTGAGACACGCATTGTCATGAATGAATGATGAATGGAGACATTGAATGGATTTGACGTAGGTCTATACAGGGCTGATAGCCTTTTTTTATAGTACGAAAAGTCTTCATAGTTCATCTGCTACCTAGGAAGACGGCAGGGTGTCTTGGACTCGTGCCTACCGATTAAAAACAGCACTTATCTTGCTCTGTAATCATGGGATTCGCGACTTTGGCCACGACCGTAGCCCGATTCACGTAATTAAAACCGTAGCGATGTCGCAGCGACTTAATCGTTGAAACAGTTTTCCTATTCACATCCGTCGATCGGACCGATTTAGAAGTCGTCACATTGAAAAATCATTGAACCGTATTCACACATGTTCGTTGGGCGAGAATGGTTCTAAAACGTTGGCTTGACAGTATTCACATAACACTGGAAAACTGTTTCAACAATGAAGTCGCTGCGACATCGCTACGGTTTTAATTACGTGAATCGGGCTACAGGCCTGAGATCTATGGTTCAATTACCCGGTCGAGCGAAATGTTATTGGTTTTACCATTAGTGAAGCTTGGATTTCTGCGCGGTTAAAGTAGCGAGATTTACTTACATCTTAGATATGAAATAAAATGAAAAATAATTTATTTAGACACACATTCCGAGACACACAACACAGACAATAGACTTATTATAGATTCATTATATGATAGACTTGCTGTCGGTGCGGTGTCCAAAAACGGCACCAAATAGGTCCAGTTTAGCGATATGCTAGACAACCACATAAGCAGTGCCTGGCACTGGTTGTCAACGTGACCAATGGGTGAGTGAGACGCAAACGTCAAATCATGCAGCCAAAAACATAAGACGATCGAAGACTATAAGTACACCTCTGCCAAACCCTTCCAGAAAGATTCTCAAATAAATTCCGATCCTAGCAACGGCAAACGTATCTATAAATAGGTGGGAATGTGTGCCAGTTTCCATGTAATCCGTATCGATTGTTTTTCATAGCAATGCAGGTAACGCCGATAAACTTTGATAAGGAAATCGATTTTTCACATCGCGCATCGAACTGGTTGTTAGTGTTATAATCAACGAACTAAATATGTACCGCTATTTGTTACAAATTCTGGTCAACATTAAATAGATAGAAATTTGGATTTTAGCCGAATATACGAAGCAATTACCTACGTACTTAAATTGCCAGATTTTTGCAATACTGCGCGAGTTGTTTGTTATAGAAATTGTCCCGTAAAAAAGTGTTCTGTATGCCATCTCTCGAGACGTTCGGTTCTGTCCGGTGTAATTGAGAGAAAGAAAGAAAGAAAGAAAAAATATTTATTGACACACGTTAACGTTTTGCACACAATAACATCATAAAAAAACTAAGTAAGTATATTAAAAAAATGACATTAAAAAAAACAACGCATTGTGTGCCCCACGGCTGTGCTAAATGGTCCAGTTCAGCTAAAAGCCAGACTGGCAAGTTGCCTGGCGCTGGTTTTCAACTGGACCTGGAAGTGAGTACCACGGATGCAAACCAGTTTATATATGCAGAAATCGCATGTGAGTATAAATAAATAAATAAAGTAAAAAAATTATAAACAAATAATCTGACAATATAAAAGAAACAAATAAATAAAAATGTAAGTGAATAAATATTTATGCATTAGGTAGGTACCTAGCTAATGGTATGTGTAGATACAACGTGGATGGTTAATTGGGATATTCTCGTCAAACGCTAACCACCATATTTATTTACATCATGCTTTATTTCCTAATATTACGATCATGTGACGTTCGGTTCCGTTCGGCGTAGTTCGCATTAATATCGTGATTATTTGTTTTATAGTTTTAGTATTGTCGGTGTTTACGATTGTGTCTAGTCTCGCCCCATATTACATGGGATTAAATTGCCTGCCCACGGCAGGTACATTATTACACCTCTGCCTAACTCTTCGGAGAACAGAGTCTTGATGCTATGTCATCTTAAACAGTTCATAGCTTCTTCCAAAAAAAATAAGTATATTTTTCTGAATTTGGCTGTCTTACCATCTTGGGATAGTAAACTTCCTTGACCGTATTACGTAAGTAGCAAGTACGAGTATGGTATCAGATGAACATAAGTGGTCGTACACACGGCTACACATCAAGCTATACAAAACCAGTTTACACTGGTCTCTTATTGTATCGAAAGCCTTTACAATGCGAGATCACTTTAAACTAGACTTGTATAGGTTGATCTGTAGCCGTGTGTACATATGATATAATTGTCATAATAATTGAGAGATAACATTATGCGGATAAGATGATACTGATGAAGTTGAAAAGACCAAAAATTTGCAATACTATGGTACGCACGGCTTCACATCAAGCTATACATAACCAGTATAGGCTGGGCTTGAATTGTGGAGAAAACCTTTACAATGGGAGGTCAGTCTAAACTGGTTTTTTAGATTTGTAAAGCTTGATGTGTGTTCACACACCGGGTGAATTAATAATCTTCGCAGATGTTTTTTCTTACGGTTCCTTCAAAATAACTGTGCACATCTAAAAACTATTTGAAACTGACGCGCAGGTAAAATATGTTATTTATTATTTTTTTCTTTTAAAAAAAGCTTAGGTACTTAGCAATGTGGGCCGCACGTTACTAGTATTCTTTTAACCCTTCGTGCTACGCTAAATGCTTATGTTACGAGTTTGGCTTGACGTCGGTACGGGTTTCGGACCGGCAACCACATGATCGCAAGTCCGACGCCGTAGCCATTAGGCTACCGAGGAAATTGTTTTTTTTTTTTTAGGAGGAAGGAGTCTAAGGTACGCATTAGGCCTCCGGCGGTTTGCACTCGCCGAAACGCTATGCTACTTGAAATCGATATTCTGTGCGAGGATAGTACTTCCCTCGTCGTGGCGACCCATTCATATTGGCATGTAGACACGGCGAAACACAACTAACTATAATATATGCGAAACGGTTCTACCGATTTAAGTTTTATATTTAGTGCTCTAAGTGGGCGTTTTTCTGTGATTAAGAGCATTATGCTGTCATCTCTCTAAAATTTGCATAATTACCGTCGCTTACATAATGATTACTTGGAGAATTATGGTGTTGCCATATTTAGACTTAATTAGTTTTGTTTTCATATTAAGTCTTTGCTCGCGACTTCGACGGCGTGACATAGTTGAGTGATGATTTTTTAAATGCCTATTTTCTTACCAAGGAATAAGCAATAATTACCTTTAATTATTGCATATCCTATTATATAAAATAATAACTGGCTTATACCTATTACTTTGATGTTGGTCGTAGGCAATATTTTGTATATCTATCTGTTCTTCTATATGACGGAAAGAAAAATTAAGTAAAATTGTGCTATTTGTTAATAAATGCTTTAAGTGCTCAGTAATAACAACATTCTGCATCTATCAGTCCTCTCGTATATCGCATAAACAGGTAGGTACAGTACTTAATAAAAACGTAAATTATAAAAATAGTGTTAATTATTAATAAAAATGTTGTCAGCAAATAATAATTATGGCTTTCTAGAATGTTTATTATCTAATAAAGAGGTTCTATGAGCGGCATTGGCATGTTTTTTGATATTAACATTTGTTAGAATATTTAGTACTCTTACTGTGTGTGTGGTCTTGGCTAGAAATACTGTTACAAATAACAGTAGATTTATTTTAATTAGGTTTTGGTATTGGCAATATCCCAACAGATGTCTCCGTCTAATACTTACATGTGCAGGTCACGTCGATCTAAGACCTATTTGACAGGTTATGTTGGAAATGTTTCGTGTAAGTAGGTACTTAGGTACAATTATACAAATAAATATAATAAGCTAGTTAACTGTAATATTAAGCGTAATCGGTCTATTATGTTCCCACAGCTGGGACCCAGGCCTCCTCTCGGTGAGAGGGAGTGGGCCGTGATCCACCACGCGGGCCTAGTGTGGGTTGGTAGATGTCACATGTTTTCGAATTTTTGGTTCTAGGACATGCCTGTTTTTTCACGTTTTTTTTTTTATGGGATAACTCGGCAAACGAGCAGGCGAGGTACCTGATGGTAAGTAGTCATCGCCGCCCATGGACATCTGCAAAACCAAAGGAGTTGCAGATGCGTTGCCGAGCCTATTTAGGGAAAGGGAGGGGAAGGAGAAAAGGAGAAGGAAGGGGATTGGGGGAGGAATTGGGCCTCCGGCCCTCTCGCTCACCGAACGAAGCGCAGTAACGAAACGCTACTACTCGGACGTCGTTCTTCTGCGAGAGTGTGGTACTTCCCCGGTCGAGCCGGCCCATTCATGCTGCGAACAGCGTGGCCCTACCACAACAAAAAACGTTTCATCCTTCACCGTTTGGGGTCAGTGCATTGAAATAATTTATTCAAAGTAAAGCGACTATCTGAGTTCAGCCTACGACTAAGTACTGGGCTACCACAGATGCCAAATTTTTTAAGGTCTCTCTAAATTGCTTCAAGTATATAGCGCCGATTAACAAAATTAAAATTGGTTCAAAGATACATTTTAATTTTGTGCTAGAAGCGCACTATAGCGGCTTATGACACCACAATCCGATATGCTATAGGTACAACTTTTATAGGCAGAGTTCTGCTGATGAACATAAACGGCTTTTTGAACATAAAACAGAATACAACAACGGACTGTCCTTGAAATATTTTAATTCATGTCTAAATGGTACATTATCTCATTGCAATTCAATGTGCCAGACACAATATCATAGATCCCGCTTTACAAGCCTTTAACGGTACCTACTAACAATTGAACCAATCTATTGATGGACGATCAAGGCTATTCTGATTATAGGAACATTGACATTGTCAATTGTTTGAAGTTTGAAGCTTTCAAATATAATATGTAGATAGGTAGGTGTTTATCATTTATCAGACTGGCATGCATGGGTTCTGGCCAAATTATCATGCGGTCGATGTCAAGGTTGAGCAGAGATATTATTAACGTAACATACCATCACGCCTGTATGTCCTGAAGGGTTAGGTAGAGGTATCTTTAATGTTCGAACATAGTTCGCTGGTATGTTTTGGTCTAATATAGGCCATAAGGGGCGAACCTAATGCTATTAACCGGGCACAAATCCAAACTCCGAACTGCTACTGAGAATTTCATAGAAATGAGCTTCCCGAGTGGGTCTTCCTCGATGGCTATAATCTGGGGGCTTTAAATCACGAGTGAATCGGTTCCTCCTAGGCAAGCGCGCTCCATCGTAGATCGCAGTGTCGCTTAACATCAGGCGAACTGGCGGTCAAGCGTAGGCCTATCATGAATAACAAAAAAAAATTACTTAACACTTTTCTCGACCGGTGAATCGAACCCAAGACCTTTAGCGTAGCAGTCGCGCTTGGGACCACTACACAAACGAGGCAGTCAAAAATTAAATAAATGAAAAAAATCACGCACTTGATCGCTGATGAAAAATCCGCACGTCTGCCAACCTGCCTAAGTCCAGCGGGACTATAGCCTCAAACCTCTCACTTTAAGAGAAGACCTATGCCCAGCAGTGAATCAACATTAAGGTTGATGATGATCCGAAAAATGGCAATGGGCTTGCCCCATATATCATGAGACAAATTACAAACATATCGTTGAACTGTGGGTTTAAATTCTTTCCTATTAAACTCTAGAGTATTCCTAATGGCTTTCGTTAACTTTATTTGTTTTTGGCAAAGTAGTTTAGCTTCGTATATTTCACCTACTCTTTAGACTAATTTCGCTTGAGGTGGAATTTCACTTGTCTGCTTAGCCCCATTACTAATGTTGCTAGTGTGTGTTTCCATTTGCATATTATAATTACTATCTGAGTGCTTTAGATAACAGGACTGTAATCGTTTATCTCTATAACATATTATGTAGAGCTGCTCAAAACGGTTAGCGGATTTAATATGTTCTAGGAATTCACTTCAACAGTAATTAGGTGCTTGTCTGATGTCTGTTAGGGGATACCGTTTTACAATCTCAGATGAGCCCTGACAGGGGGGGGGGCATCCTACACTGCCCAATCTTATTTACATACATACATATTGTCACGCCTGTCTCCCATGGGGGTAGGCAGAGACTATAGATTTCCACTTGCTACGATCCTGGCACACTACTTTCGCTTCATCTACATTCCATTAATCTCTTCATGCATGACCGTCGGTTTAGGGTGCTCGGAACCTACCCTTTTTTAAGAACATCCGCAATTTGGTTGCGGTACGTTCGCCGAGGTCTTCCCCTTCCAACTCGTCCATCCATACTCACCATATATACTTGTTTCGTCAATCTCCGTTCATCCATTCTCTCTACATGACCAAACCATCTTAACATACCTTTCTCAATCCTTGTTACTACATCTTCTTTCACTCCACAACGCTCCCTTATCACACTTTTTCTCACTCTATCTTTTAGCGTAACACCACACATACTTCTCAAAGCTCTCATCTCTACAGCATTTATTTTGCTTTCATGTTTCTTCTGCCATACCCAATTTTCACTACCATACATTAGTGTCGGCGCCAACACTCCCCCAATCACAGCCAGCCGTGCCTTTTCGGACACTTTCCGAAAAGGCATCTTATTTATTTATTTATAAATTGATGCACATTGGTACATAAGGTGGACCTAATGCCGTGAGGCATTCTATACCAGTCAACCTTCGGGTTAAAATGATAAACAAAATACCTGGGTACAAAATAAACAAACGCAAAACTAACCATTACTAAATCTTATCCTCTAAGAACAGTCGCCTTTTGAAGGTTTTCCCTAGTAAACAAAGAAGAGGTACTAGGCTATGTTCATCGCCCCCAGGTATACAGTTTGCGTCAGTTGGCTCGATAACCTCTCATCATTCCAATATACTTAGGTACATGCTATCGACCTGATGGGGGGTTATCGATGTTTAATGTTTGGTTAAAAAAAATGCAAGATTATAAATTATGACATTAATTTAAATTACCTTCTATTTAAGTTCTTTACATCAATGAGCGTATTTTGTTTATGAGCTGTATGTTTTATTTGTCGTAAATTCCAAATAGGTACACACATTTATTTCGCACTGGCAAAAACGCAAAAATTCGTAAAAAAACTCCTACTAAGTACGAGTGACATTACGAATATTCAAAATCCGAATACGGAAACCAGTCGCATATCTAATCCGTACTTACACAAAATTCCTAGTTATGTCGTAACACCACCTAGAGCGGCGCAGACGCAATCCAATCGCGTATCTAGTAGGCGAGTGATAACGCTCTTATCTTGTTTGTACGTTATGTTCTACCCAGTTACCTACTTTTAAGTGCAGATCACTTTCAACCGTGTCATGAAGGAAGTTTTGATGGAACTGTTTCTACTAATTTGAGACGACTATTGTGGAACTTGTTGCTGGTATCTTTGGTCCCCCAGACCATTTGGGTCTCTTCAAGACGAGAGTGAATCGGTTTCTTCTAGGCAAACGCGTTCCATCGTAGACCAAATCGTTGCTTAGTATCAGGCGAGTTGTGGTCAAGCGCAATGCCTATCTATGTTAAAAGAAGACGAAGAATAGCCAGTACTACTTAAATCTTGATATTGCGATTGATTAAAGTAATCTATACATACGCTTCTGTTTAAAAATCGAAGTGTGCGTATATGTATTTGTATATGGACCATATGGACTCCAAAACTGCTGGACCGACTGTCACTTTTGTATCAGCATAAAATTTAGCTATGCAGACATTTTAGCGGTTTTCCGTTCGGAGGACAAAAAAAAAACATATTCTTTTTTTGTTGACAACATTGACGTTGAACAGGTAATTTTAATTAATGTTAATGTTAAGGCTTGTTTAGAGGCAATTTCGCTTTTCTAAATGAAAATCCTCAATCATACACTATTTACTAAACTTATGGCCGCTCTGAAGTTACGTTCGAGTGCGGTAATGCAAAGAGATTAGATGTATTTTGCATAACGATTACTGATTAGAGAGATTCGATTAGATTCTTTGTGAAGAATATTTTAGGCCGGCAAATGGTTTCAAAATTCAACCATATTGCTTAGGAATATATATTTCTAGTATCTATTGTATTGAAGAGTTTTTTGATATGATTACCTTATCATGATACAAGACGTCTGATTACGTGTACCAGACAGTATTTTGAATTATGCCAAGTGATAGCGAACAAGAAAATAAAGAAATGCATTAGTCGATATCTAATTAAGGCACAGGCGGGGACTAGGTCCTTCAAATTCAAATACCTTGTCGAATTCAATTCGTCGTCATATTAAAATTTTTTGTCTTTCATATTCGTTCATCCACCAATCTTTTGCCATCTGAGCCATCTGAGCAGTGAGTTCCATCAAAATTAGTTCAGCCGACAGATATTGGGCCAAAATTTTTTTTTAATTATAAGCACATTATGTATTTCTGCATTTAGTAAATAGCTGTAAATTTGACATTACAAACAGATACTTTAATATATTACTTATTTGTAGGTATAGAAAAGACTAAAGTTTCCCCTTAATAACTAAATATGTTTACTTTGCTTAAGTGAGTATTCTTGTAGGTAAAAACTTATGAATCTTCATATCGATAACACATACGGTATCTAGGTTTTATGGCTATGTTTTCCTTGTGCTTCTAAGTGTGCCAACTCCAGGGGCCGTATTACCACGTATTAATGCCATCATTTTTACGTTTTGAAAGAGGGACGCCACTATTTAACCTGTAGAGCGGCATCCCTCTCCTCTGACAACCTAAAAATGATGGCATTAATACGTGGTAATACGGCCCCTGCGCCGGCGCATATAAAAGCTTTAAGGCTGCTTATTCATCAGAATTATGTAATAATATATGTATAAAGTATCCATCATTTATTACGTCAATTTTGTAGGCATTCATCATATTTCTAGTAGTAGTGTCTCGCTGGCATGTCTACATGCCAGCATGAATGGGTCAGCACGACCAGGGAAGTACGTCCCACAGAATATCGACGTCAAGTAGCAGTATGCATACTTGCATTTCGTACGGTGAGTGTGGAGCGCCGGGGGCCCAATTCCTCCCTCAGTCCACTTCCTTATCCTTTTCTCCTTCCTCTCCCTTTTCTTTAATAGGCTCGGCAACGCATCTGCAACTCCTTGTGTATTGCAGATGTCCATGAGCGGCGATGACTACTTAGATACCATCACGTGGCTCGCCTGCTCGTTTACCCAGTTATTCCATAAAGATATCATTTATTTTGAGTAATAGCTCTTCCATATCGCGAAAATACTAAAGAAGAAAGAAAGAACTAGTCTTAACATAACATACCATCACGCCTGTATTCCCCAAAGGATTAGGCAGAGGTGTACTTAATGTACACCCATTGCCATTCACCGGGCACAAGTCCAGACTCCGAGCTGTTACTGAGAATTTCATAGAAAAACCCAATAACACTTTGCTCGACCTGGGGATCGAACCCAAGACCTCCAGCGTAGCAGTCGCGATTGGGACCACAAGACTAACGAGGCAGTCAACTAGTTTTAAATAGTGTGGTATTTCAGTATGTAACGCAAATTCGTGATTTATTTTTTTCATTATCACTTCTTAGCACTGACAGCACAAATAAAACCCAATTATCATAATTAACAGTGACTCCCTCTAGTCCCGTTCTACTTATTGTAACGATAAACTAAGTATAAGGTTACCTTGCGACATCGTTACGTCACACTGTCCGCGCTATAGGCCGACCGTTTAACTCGCGTATCGCCTGCGCGGTAAGAAGGGAGCGGAGATGTTAGCGATACTTAAAAAATATACTAATTATTTTATTCTTTACCAACAATGTCTATCTAAATCTTTGGATTATTGACTCCGTGTGTAGCGTTACCCGCCCCCGCTCCCTTCTTACCGCGCAGGCGATACGCGAGTTAAACGGTCGGCCTATAGTGGCATAGCATAGCATAGCATAATCGGCCTATAATGTTCTCACTGCTGGGACACAGGCCTCCTCTCGGTGAGAGGGAGTGGGCCGTAATCCACCACGCGGGCCCAGTGCGGGTTGGTAGATGTCACATGTCTTTGAATGTTTGGTTCTAGGACATTCCGGTTTCCTCACGATGTTTTCCTTCACCGTTTTGAGAGCAGTGGTGATGAAAATAACTTACACAAAGTAAAGCCCCTGTCTGGGTTCGAACCTACGACCTACAATTTGTAAGTCGCGGCCGTTACCACCGGGCCACCACCGCTCGCGCTAGTGGGATACACAATAATTATTTTATGTTTATTAGCGATTTTATAAAAAAAATAAGTGTTATTGTGTGCAGAATTCGTGACTGACATTTTTTTTCTAGCCGTTTCTGACATTTTTCTGCTCAGTCATAGCATGAGGTTTATCTTAAGTTACTCTTGATACTGTCAGCAATTTTCCAGTGAAAGTTCCATTAAAATCAGTCCAGACTATTTAGAAACTAATCGGATCAAACAGACTCTTTGACAGCGCTTTGTTCAAGATGTAATCTGATTGCTTATTATTAAAAACATAAACAATGTTATGATAAGTTAAACATTATCTTATCTCGATGCTTCGGAAACTTTACAGCGTCCATGGCAGAAATATGAGTGGTATGTCCATGGTAACAGAGTCAGTGTAATGAGACAAAACCGTGGAAAAGCGTTTTATTCAATATTTCTAATATTCACGGTAAATGCCAGATGTCAGTAGGTATATCATGGTAAGCCTACCAATTTAATTAAATAAAATGCCGCTCAAGCTACTAGAATAATCAGTAAATACGCATAAAAGTATCATAAAGAATGCGGATAAGTTTTTTTTTTAAATACCTGTTAATCCAACAGCGTGTCTCGTTATACGTTATAAACAATGAATATTTACCTGCAATAAAAAGAAAAACCATGATTACACACTTGTATGCGGTAACGATAGATTATCACGCGAAGATTAGTTATATGAGACAATCAGACATTCCACGAATTTTTCAGATAAAACTGCAAACTGATAGACAGTATTAATCGCATGCTCAATTCATTTCTGATAATATCGTCATCGGATGATTTGCAACTGTGTTTGCAAGGAAATTTAAGTAATCAGGTATTAAAACCTGTGCGCTGTAGAAAAACTTATAGGATATTTTTAATAGAAGATGAAAAAGGAAAAGGAAAGTACCTATAGGAAAAGGATGCAACATCTCTCGATGACCCTCAGTCACTGCTTAAATATTGAGGAAAGATATACTTATCATCTTACTTAAATCAATATTTGTGGAGGACAAGACAAAAAAGTTTTTATACCATGTAGGATTAACAAACTGGATACTTAGATCGAATTATAAATTAGAACTGTGTTTCACTGTTGATTTCGAACAAATATTTGCAATAAAACTTGTGGTAACGAAATTAGAAACGCAGCTTGCTATTAAAATTTACATAGTAACAGAGTGGTAAACGTAACAGATTCTCGGTATAATAAACTGCAAGCAATCGCACTTTAACAGATGGTTAACGTAAACAAAATCTGAATGCACGTTACGAAAACAGAATAAATGCACTTAAACAAAAAGCATTCTAGAGCAAATAGGACATTCATAAATACAAATTGTGTTTAATACACAACAATTTATGCAAACGATACACAAACACGTTAAGCGACTGTCAAGCATAGACAAATCTCATCAAGTCATCACAAATAACTTAACTAAGTTGGACGATGTTTTTTTTTCGTGCGTTTTCTGATTATATTAAAACTTCTTCTAAATTTGATCACGATTTCAAGGAGCTGTGTGTTAATTTTACGTAAAAGATGACTATAATACGCGAAGAGCTTAAATGTGACTGGTAAGGTAATGCGTCGAGTTAACATTTCCAAAAGCTTACCGATATTGTCAAGGATATGCAAAATGATGGTGATCAAGGAATTGAATTCAAATTATATAAATCTCTGTAAAATCCCAACAAATAATAATACAATAACAGTTTTGACAGCGTTTTCACCGTTTTCATTAAGCTTAACGTGAATAATGTGACACATACGAGCAATATTTGCAAATGCAAACATAACAAATTACGATAATTTGACAACGTCAACTCAGTAACTCGGAAATAGACTAAATAGAAAACATAACTGTTTGATTTTCCGCTAGAGATAACACCCCGCTATAATGGTTTGTGAAATGTCTGTACCTACTGCAAACCGGTTCCTGAAAGTCAAATATTAAACAATAGGTATTCATATCTGCTAAGAAATAAATTTATTTGCATAAATAACTTCGTAGAATAAAGTGTGAATCTTTATTGCTTCAGACACCCACACATAATTGCTCAACACCGACCGAAAGATAAAACCAGCGATACATATCTATTACATGATCATTGACCATAAAAAAGGAAACGAGTTGACGAGTCCACTCACTACAGTAGCTATCATATAATTTGTGATGTTAAAAATCCCATTAAGTAGCCCTAATTAAAATTAAGGAGCGGTTGGGATAAGATCAGTTAAACAAGCAGCGGTTAGGATAATTGTGGATCCCCCATGATCAAATAATCTAGTAAGTAGTTCATTCATTATCGTCGTCACGCGATCCATGTCGGTTGAGAAAAGGTTAAGATACTTGGTAGTGTTAATATGACAAGTATCATAATTGAGAGAAAGGATACTTATTAGTAATGATATATAATGTTCTAAAATGATGCTCGACTAAATAGTTAAGATTAGAACAAATTATGGGATATAATAGGTGTTTAAGAAGATTTGGAAAATAAAATAGATGATATCGACTTTATCGATTTGACTTATTATGAAATATTACTTAATGTCTTGATAAGACTCATAATTTATGAAACCAAATCATGCAAGTTTAAAGTATACCTTCTTTGTTATTTCTTGCTTTGGTTAACAATGATGATCTCACCCTCTCTTATTTAATTACCTTTTTTTTCTTCATATTAGAATCCATTTTCAAGTCTGAGATAACTTCGGGTACGTCTGCAAGTAATGTTATATTTTCACTTTTTATTTAAGTCTTAATTATCAGATGAATAATAATTAGTGTAATAGGATAGCACGTTTGGTTTAATGGCTCAGCGATCGGCTTCAGCGCCAGGAGATGTCGGTTCGAGTCGAGTCTTGCACGGAGCAAATATTGCTACATACCAGGTAATTGTTTCTGTTCTGATGGTATACAAGAATAAGTATTTGTTAACGCATTTACAATACTGAAAACAATCTATTGTAGGGCGCGTTCTTTTGATATCTAAGTTAATAATCGAATGTTATCTAATTTAATAATTTTCATTTCTTTCTAGATTACGCAAAACACTAATAAAATTTGTATCAAAGCCAGGAAAAAACTCTGAGCATTCGTCCATGACCCCGACAGTAATGGTCAAGTGTACAACAATTAAGAACACACAATTATCAAAGTTTTTGTTGCCAACGTAACCGGTTTAATGAACTTACGTATGTGTATTAACATTTGCAATAGCGACATTTTTTCTGCGCCTTTACATTTTATGATTAGACCAAACTAGATTTGGTTTATCTAGATGACATTCTGAATGCCGAATGTGGACAACGGATCCTGCACAATGGAATTGCTCTGTTTGTGCTTAAAGATATATATCTGTATATTATGAGACCTTGGAATTTGTATCTTTGTTATTTCAACAGATTTTAGTTTGCCAAATTGCGTCTTATTCATTTTTTGGCATAAGAATTAGAAATAGTTTCAGTTTTGCATAACTATATGAGTATTTTATGTATGATCCCGTCCATTTATCACTAACGCTATCTCATAACTTAGATTAGAATCTAACCTTTAGCTGAGACCATGTGTAGATTTGGTTAAGGCGTTTTATCAAGTAAAAATGTGCTTGCGTCTTTTATCTTTAACGTCATTCAATCATGCGATTCCTAGACGTATCATCTGATCGCTCCTGCAATCTCCATCTCATAATCAAAGTAACAGAACATGTTTTTGCATCTCGCCTAAACACAGTTGTTAGGTCCAAGCCTTGTAATCTCCTGCATGGTTCCGGGGTCAGGATAAACAGTTATCTTTGAGTAATATAAGCATGTTGCTAATAATTATTGGTGCTTCACGGTCAATTAACGATTTGCCTTCGATAATAAATGTTGGCAAAATTATGGTGGAATTTTGAGGTCACACTCCGCCTCAGTTAAGATTAAAGCATAAAAAAGATATCAATATGGTTACAATTCAGGCTTGGCTTAAATATTTTAAAATTCATCATGGAATTTAAGTTGCGTAATAAAATAGTCTATTATTCGGAATTTAGTTATTTTAATATTCCTTCCATACAAATCTATAATGGTGTGGAACATAATCTTTCAAACCGGTTTTCACACCAAATCTATCAACATCTAAAAGGATTAAACTCACATCGCACGTGCTAGCATTTCTAGGTATTTTTACCAAATGAAACCTGTATAGCCGCAAGGAACATTTGCTTGTTCAAAACCAGATGTTACTCTATGGAGAAGTGCCTCTATTTTTATTTTGAAGGATAGGTGCTTGAGCATTGGTTTCTATTACAGTTATTTGTTCATCGACCTCTCTGGCGCCGGCAGCCTAATTGCGAACCAGGATGTCTTTTTGAAAATTTTTTCGATACGTGTGCTGCATTCGAATTTTGGAATTGTGTTCCAGGCGCTAGTGCTTTGTTTTTGCCGATTGTATATTTGTTGGTTTCAAATATAATAGCTTAGATAACCTTTTGAAATTTTTAGGTTGAAAAAGTTGTTTTAAAAATATGAAGTCTGATGTTTTATCAAATTACTGAAATCGCCTTAGTACAAATTTTGTCTGTAATGGATTACATCTTAATTGGCATCTTAACTTTGCTTTACTCTTCGTTATTAGTCATTTAATTTGCTAATGGGTCTTTAGATACTGTTACATTTATTTTAACATGTATACATATTCATTATTGTAATGCGCTAAATCCTTATCATGAGGATATTTCTGCTGCAGGTTATAAAAATATTAATTAAATGTTAATTAATTAAATGTATTATTATAATTTGAAAATCATTTGATTTGCATAAATTACGGTTTTAAATACTTGTTTCCGAGAATGACGATGTAAAGCTAATGCCAAATACCAACTCGATAAAAGGAATCCCAATATGCAGACTTTTTTGAACATTTGAATGAATTTAGTTGTCCATAACATAGGTTTTACAAATACATTAGTGTTGCATATGATGATGATTATATCATTCATATGAAAATTGCTTGTTTACTGTAGCGTCTTGATAATAATAAAAAATACGTTTTTTAAATTAAATCTAATTAATGACAGTTGGATTCAAAGATAATGTAACAGCTAATTTAAAAAAATACCCTTATAATGCTCGAATAGCTGCTAAAAGAAACTCGAAATCGAAGCAAAGGTTTAAAGTAAGGTAATACACAATTATATTTTAATGTATTTACATCATTTAGCAATGAATTTAAGTAACTGTAAGCTGAACTTTAGCTAAAGGAACTGGTGTCATTTAAAACCGGTATCGTATTATCAGTGGTGTACATTTCATGTCCAGCCACACACCTGCTAAAGAGCAAATATGAGACTTAGATACTTAATTAAAGTGAATTGATATGAATTACTAATTAAATATTTTTTGTGTTTATTAGTATTATACCTAGTTAAAATCCTTTAATTGTGGAAAAAAGAGCGAAAGTTTTTTTTTTCAAGAGGACCACATGAGTTTAATAATAATGGACAAATATTACTGTTAAAAATATTGGAAGATAAGCATACACTTAATAGCTGATCTTATTAAATATCCGCAACCAGTGTGTGTATGAAGATCTGTGAATGTGGACGAAGCATAAGAAGTATTCAGGTATCGTAATAAATGGCGTACTGTAGTTTCTGCCTAGCCCTATAGGAACAAGGCGTAAGTGTATGTATGTAGTTGGTTTCACTATCGTTTATGTTATCGTTTATCGTTTAACTCTGGAAGTAACAAAATCACAAATCAAAAAGAACTAAACAAATTTTGAATACGTAGTGAATAAAAGTACCTATCAGACTTTATAGCACTCCAAAATATATGACTAAACACATAGTTAACTATACAGGGTTACGGTAGCCTCAAAATCGATTTGCGGTCAAATAGTCGGAAGATATTAAAGCTTACCTAATTTCCTTTTCGTGAGTAATTTGCTTGCAATTTACTACTCAACCGAGCATCTTAACGTAACCTTGAACTTGTTAATCGATCGCAATCGTGCGCACAAAAAATGACGATAGAAAAACATTAGGTACGAGGCATATCGATTGATGCTAATATGATTAGAATATTTGACGTTTTGTTAACAGGTTTCATTGATATTTTAAAGATTATTATTATATTTAAAGATTTTTTTAAGCGCTTTTTCTGCTTAAAAAATACATTTCTACGTTTCTCTCATTGCCGTTGTATCTTTTACTAAGTAAGTTTGAAAGTTTAGTTAATGTTATTGTGATCACATGACTTTAAACTTTTCCGTAAAATAGTCTATTTTAAAGCATGTAAGGTATCTTTAATAAACAAATGAGGTTAGATTAGATAAAGAATCTATAATAGAACATCATGAAGATTTTAATCTGAAAACTGACTTACTTATCCAAGTATATGCTATCAAAGAACTGATAACAGTACTTATGCTGAACCCCGGTGAAAGTGATCGAGTTAATCATATCGCTACAAGGCATGTCGAAACTCGAAAGGTTTCAGAGACATATTAAACGCATAAATGTGAGAATATGCCAATGATGATTACATAATTTATTCGGGTTAACCCGATAAGCTTAAAGGGTAAATTTAATTGGCTTTCCCAATGTAAAGCTGGTTGAGATATTCGAAGGCGCTCACCTTTGCTCGAGAGAAAGGTGTCATTAAATTAAACGTATCGAATATAATTATTGGAGACTTGAAAAGTGGTGAAGCTGCTTTTCTTGCTTGTTCAGCACCAAATACCTTGTGAAGTATTTTTTTTGTACTTGGCAATAATGCATGCTAAATAATTGCAAGATTTTACGGACTACGAGATAGACATTTTTGCGAAAGAAAAAATCGATAATCAGGCAGTATTCAAACTTGCGCTTTTTCTGCTAAATACACCAAACGCGTATAGCCTCTATGTTAAGCTACTGAGTAGTAGTTTCAGAGAATTCTTCCATTCATCCCAAAAGTCCTCTTTTAAGACAAAAGGTAAAAAGGATTTAATTCCTCAATGTCACACTATACGAGTATGTTGTTTATTTCAAAGGGTATGAAATATTTCATAATAAAACGAAGAATATAAAAACACTGCAAAGTTCCCAGAATTTCTTAAAGCAGTTTTCCTTTTCTGATCACCGAGAAATATTGATCCCATGTTGGCAAGACATTATTTGGGATCAAATATTGGATTATGAGCTAAAGAAAATGTGTTAGGAAAGATAGGATCTTATGTGTGGAAATTTCAGTAAAACCCCCAGATTTAGAACAGAATACTTTTCCTTTTTCCTTCGAAGTACAATAAAGAATGCTTTATCTTTACCTAATATTTTTTTATGATAATGTCCTTTGCTAGCGTTAGGAGCACATCAGCTGGTAAAATATTATAGCGAATATATTTTCAATATTTAACCAATCCCAAAGATTAATTAACAGAATTCCTATCTTTCATCCTGTGCCCCTTTTCCCAATTTACTTGGGTCAACTCAGTTTGTCTTTTCCAGATGTCATCTCATCAGTTACGTCCTTTTTTCTCTCATAGAGACCATCTATCTCATCTTTAGTTCTTCTTCTTCAATTAAATCCATCCACATTCATATCCTAAATCTTCTTGGTACCATTATTTTACTCTCCTACACATCACATGTCCATACCACGATAAGTTGTTACTACATAACTATTAAATAGGTATATTTGAAGACACAAGAACAATTTATCTATAAGGATTACAACATTTTTAACTATACTTAAATCAATTAACTCAAACGATATCAAATTCGACCTTTGTATTGATAAACCGATTGACGCCCGTCAAATTTATTAATAATTAAATAACGGATGAATCCAGTGAATGAACGTGTTCACTCATTCATGATACGCTGTGACATAATTATGAGTTGTCACTTGAACCTTAGTTATGATTGATTATGGCTAACGTTTACGCATGTTATCGTAGGTAATTCTTATAATTAACTGTGAATTTTTTCAACAGTTATGTTTTTGTTTAGATACTCAATATTTTTGATAAGTACTTTTATAATATAGTTCTGTTTCGTTTGTTTATTTTCGTAATCATTGCTAATAACTATTTTAAGATTATCTTGTAAAATGACTGGACAATTCCAAGCATTGTTGTGTAGGCTTCTGCCGCTCTAGTGAAGACCCCAAGCTAGTTTTTGTTCAATATCTATTTTATATTAAAGCTCCACACCTTTCTGGTCATAATATTCTCCACTGCCTGATCATGGAAGACCAGTTACTTGTGCAATAACCACGTGTGTATATGTATGACAACCTTTGTGCTTGCTGCACAAGTTTTGCAGTAACATCCGGACTAATTGCCGAAAATTCCAACGTCATTCCAGTTCAACTACCCGCCCGTTTCATACAGATCAAAGCGCAACACAAGGTGTTCACAGTATAGAGTTACTAGGAAGCGTTCCACTCCTGCGCACGTTGCATCACATGGAATAATGCACCATACACGCATGTGGGTCGAGCCGTAATTATTTATAAATCAATTCGTACGCCCGGAAATTGAAATGCTATATTAATATTGTGATTAAAACGATGTGAATGCTGTGGTATGATCGTTTAAAATGATCCGGTTAGACGGACGGATGGAGGTAGAGGTAGATACTGTTGTTATTAGGTAAATAGATCTGTGACATGCATCAGTTTGGGGCAGAAGTTTATTATATTGTATTGTGGTAACGTGAACAGGATTAAAATGACTTCATAATTGAATAGAGATATCTAGGGGACAAAATAGAATAATTATAAACATGATAATAATTTACAGAGGAGGAAAACTACAAAAAGATGCAGATAAATTAGAATGTTCTATATACCCTTCTAACGCATGAGCTTGACGCAGTGATGCTCGCTTGATGGTGGACTTAGTATAATTGCGTTAATAGAACGGTCAGTAATCCACAGACTGGTAGCGATACGTGATATGGACTCTTCATCATCATCGGCTCATTTACTGTCCCAGTTCTGAACATGGATCTCCTCTCAGAGCGAGAGGGGTTAGGCTGACGCCCGTCGTTGAGAAAATATCTCAGGCGTGCCGGTTTCCTCACGATATTTTCGATATTTCGTGATGATTAATTTATTAATAGTCAGAAGTGCGTGCCATTGATTCGAACTCGAGACCTATGAAATAGCAGTATAACGGTCATATCACTAGTCTATCACTGCTTAACGACTCTGGGGTAGTTTATATTTTTAGATACAATATGTAAGTTCTATCGTAGAAGTTCCGTTCATGCGGTTACGGATATTCCATGACGATACAAATAAGCATTTGCATTTTAACAACTGTGTTTTGTCATCTTCTTAGTCACTGCTGACTCACGCTCTTCAGGATTACGAAAGGATATTACAATTCTGTGCACAGAACTGTATCAGCAAAGCTTTATGATTTGAATTAAACATGCATGCGTGATCCTTGGACTCCAAGTGCGTTGCGAAAATGTTATGAGTCATTTTCGAAATTTGGATTGGACGTGCGTCATTAAGAAATGCTCTTCCACCCCTAAAATAGGATTGGAAAGTAATCAATAGAAATTGACATTGAACATATGGTCCAATAGAGCGTTTTCAAATATCAATTGCAATCATTTTATTAAGCTTCATGCAAAAAATCGAGAGAAAAACTGTACATCTGGGCGAGTTTCTCAGCAGGGCGGAATCTAAAGTAGGTATGCCATTGTGACAAAGATGAACCCTAATCCCTTTCATCCCAAGATAAGGATAGTACTCATCTGTGTAACAATAAATGGGTTGATGATGAAGGCTTCGTTTATACACAAGTTGTACAGATAACTCTATATGCTGATGTCATTACTATATACGAACTATGTCATAGCAATGATGTATCCGCAATGATGATTCTTACCAGAACCATTTTATACATGCCCAGAATATATTACAGTAGACCTGTTTTCTAAGATTTCCCTTCAAAGCTCAGATTAGCCATAAATTCACATTGAATACGTGTTTCCAAACGGTTGACAACTTAACATTAGAGCGTTAAGGACCTTTTCTGTATGTGCGCCTAATCATGCCGTCAATGCTTCTGAGAATTCCATTCTAAATGGAAGTAGGTAGAAGGTATGACTGTTCTTGGAATGACAAATATCAACGGACATATTATTATGTATACAAGACCGCATTGAAGGTGGAGTAATGTTTGTCTTAATTATCGCTAAGACTCAACACACGATGTTAAAATCTACATAAGTGACTAAATCGAACCCCTATATCTTCTCATAAGCATGTTTTTTCATCTACATCTCACCAAATGTAATCAGTCCTTCCCATTCAATAGATGGATGCAAACCTGAATTTCCTTGATAGATGAAGTGAGGAAACTTAATTTTTCCTAGATACATTTTAATGTAACAAGTAAAGGAGAAAGTGAAACTCAAGTCGCATCAAGAGGTCAAAGAGAAGGCAGAGAATAGAGAGCGATGTCTAAACAAACAATAGCTTTTAAATTAAAACAGACAGACAGTTCTGGATTTCTCTTCTTCGAGAGACAGTTGTTCTGGATGTGGAAGTCTGCTAAATTAGAAATCAGACTCCATTTAGTAAGTATTAAAGTCTCGTTTTAGAATCTTAACTTTTCGTAATCAATCAATTAACTAATTATTTATCATTTGCTTGAACGTGAAGGAAACCTTTGTGCCTGAGATTTTCTGCACTGCGTTTGAAGTCGGCTTAACTGAACTATGCCAGCCACCTCGGTAAATTATTATGACAAAAGCCAAACTAAATTTAACTAAAAATAACTTAAATTGGAAAAGAAACTTTCTCGTACCGAGAGAAGACTCGGGACCGCATTACGACAATAAATAGGTTGATAATTGCGAGATTGATAATCATAAAACAAAACTCTCCTAGGGTAGACCTTGGAAAGTTTTGATACTTTAGACACATAGACACAAGACTACAGATCAAGCTATAAAAAAACCAGTTTCAGCTGATCTCGCATTGTATAGAATTCCTATAAAACAAGAGGCCAGCGTAAACTGGTTTTGTATACCTTGATGTGTAGCCGTGCTTAAACCAAAAACATATTTAGCGTTATTAAAATTATTGATGTCGTGGTTGTGATAGTAAATTTTATTGACTGCCCCATTAGTAAGCATGACTGCTATACTAGAAGTCCTGGGATCGATTCCCAGGTCGAGCAGAGTGTTATTCGGTTTTTCTATGAAGTTCTTAATAACAGCTCGGTGATAAGGATTTGTTCCCTGATAAAGTGTCTGTGTACATTAGAAACCTTCGGGATTACAGGCATGATGATATATTAATTTTAACCCTAATTTATACCACTCATTGGTATTTTAAATTCCTACCTTAATTTAGATAAAAATAATTTATGTATTCAACTGTTGTACGAGTTAGTATGTTTATAAAACAGTCTGACTTAAGAGCTGCCTAATAGATTGAGTGCCAACATAGGTTATTAAAGGCAATAAAAATACAATGAGCATCGTATAGACATCCAGACAAATTCATCATAATGACAAGTTTTTTATTGTGGCGAATTGTATCTGTTAAGGTAATGCACGTCACGTCATCTATTGTACCAAATGTTTTGGATGCAACACGTATACTATGTCTCGGATTTCATGGAGAGTGATAGAGGATTTTTTGTTTCTAGTTCTAGTTTCTTTTCGTTACCCATAGGATCGCTTTTAACCCCCGACGCAAAAACGACAGGGTCTTATAATTTTTACGTTTCTCTGTGTGTGTGTGTGTGTGTATCTGTCTGTAGCATGGTAGCTCTCGAACGGATGAACCGACTTTGATTTTGTTGCTTTGTTTGAAAGTTGAATCAGTCGGGAGTGTTATTAGCTATGTTTGATGAAAATCGGTCGAGATATAAATGCAATTGTTGGGGGGTTTTTTATTTTTTCTATTTAGTACTTTGGATCTTAGATTAGTGATTGATCTTATGAGATATTATCAATTGTGAATAGGTCTTCGCAGATGAAGTTGTCAGTAGGTACTAGTCCATAAATCGGAGGATGAAGTACTTAGTGGATATATTATGAATGTGGATGAAGTTGTCGTTAGATACTCAGTACATAAATAGGGGGACGAAGATGTGGGTAGGTACGACGTATATAGAAGTAAGGAGTTTTGGGTAGGTACTACAATGAGAGTAAAAAGAGAGAATGAGAGGACTAAGTTATGGGCCGATACGATATAAATAGCCAATACTATAAGTTTTGTTTGTATGTATGTAGCACTAGATAGAAGAGTACTATTGTTGTTGTAAATAAGTAAATAAAATAAATATATGCTACTGAGAATTTCATAGAAAAACCTAATAACACTTTGCTCAACCTGGGGATAGAACCCAGGACCTCTAGCGTAACAGTTACGCTTAGGACCTAGACTGATGAGGTAGAAAAAATTATGGGTAGGTATAACAAACGTAAAATAAGGAACTTGTGTAGGTACGACATAAACTTGTCTTAACAGATTACGAAAAGCATAAAACTTTGCAAGAAATTGCATGTATCTTGTCTCAAGTAACCACCATTTTACGATTGTAAGCAGACAAGTTATAAATAAGGCTCCAACCAACATTACTCATGTAATGTTTTACAGCTAAACCGCAGTATGAAGCTTGACGGTATGCAAATTAGTGCTTGGACTAATAGAGGTAAAGTATGTCGCAGCTTTATGTCTGTGTGGTTTGATTTTGGAAGTAAATAGGTATAATAAGAACATGCCATCACGCCTCCAGTACCCACAGTTCGCCGAAATGTGTTAGGGATCATGTTGCAAGCGAATCGCCATACCGGGGCACAAAAAAAAATTGAGCTGCAAATGAAAATTTCTTAACAGAAAAACTCAATAACCCCGCTTAACCGGAAAATTGAACAGATCTTCGCGTTCTTGCGACTACTAGGACAAACGAATCAATTTCGAAATATGAAAATAAATAATCTGAATGTTCGGTTATCAATTGTGTGTTGTACGCACGGCTACATATCAAGCTATACAAAACCACTTTACGCTGGCCTCATAGTATATGGGAAGCCTATTCAATTCGAGATCAGCTTAAACTGGATTTGTATATATATATATATAGGTTGACATATATAATAATACGTTAAACTCAACTATGTATTTTATCTTAACGTAGTATCCCTCTCGACTATTTTGAGGTTTGCTTCCAGTCCAACAAATATCTGAATATCAGTATTATTGTATTGGTATTCAAACATTTGGTACTTGTAGATTCCAAACACACCGCTTATTCTATTGATCGTTTAAATTCGCATTTATGAACAAAATTTTTATTATTAAACATCGATTGCAACGATACAACTAGGAGCGAAAGACCATTTTTTTCCTATTAAAATATCATTCTTCGTCTCTTCTTATTCTTATTATCAATATCATCATCAGTTGTAATGTAGTGTACGAACATTTTTAACTAACAAATTCACAATAATATTGTCTTTTTCCGAGTTTTGATAAGGTTTCTCTGATCTCAAATGTAATAAATACTTATAAATGCTTAACTGTAATAGGTCTACTTTAGAAACAAAAGTTTAATATAAAATATCGTCTTCTAAATAACTTTCACCGTTACGATTTTTAACACTTTCCCAGAACTCTAGCAAGCGTATCCGAACGCAAAAATAAAATCAAACAACCTTACATTTTTAGCTCAAAACATTTGTTAAATTGAAATTATTGTCGAGAGGAAATTATTTGTGTAGTATTAAACGGATTCTCGGAAACACGCAGCTTGCCAATAAAAACAACCTTTTGTCATTTAACAAGCGTCTGTGTTACGCGATTCGGTTACAAAATGGGCTATTTGACATAATACCTATCGCAAAAAATTACTGCTATTTTTTTTAGACACCTGCGCGTCACTATCTTGTTTCATCAAAATATCCGAACGTGGCGTTGAAATAAAAAAAAAATAGTTGTGGTTAATGTCAATGTATTCATAAAAAAAGCCATTTATCAAGCGCTTTATTTTTAGAATTCTCAACACCTGTTAAAATTAGGTTACAAACAAAAAATACGCGTACAATTTTGCCGTAAAAAAGTAATTTATTTGAAATGTTTAGCTGACATAATTTTAACAAGACAACCCAAATGGATTCTTTGTACGTATATAATCGTTGTTTTATGTCATAAATCCTTCACGTTGATTTTTGGTGAAGAGCGCTTAAATTATAAAAGTCGGCTATTAATTATATTTTCTGTGTCCCTAATCTTTTGCCGCAATTACTTTGGTTGCCGTTGTCATCTCTTGTAGGTTATAAATGTCACTTTGAGCTGACTGTATCGTAGCGGATTAAAAAATAATGTTAACAGTAAAAGTAAATGTGATGAAGCTAATTAGTCGTATCTCTACGTTCAAGACGTTTTTACAAAATCTTTGAAGGCGTTTAACTATATCGGTAAAATAGCCATCTTTATTGTAGTAAAACGCCATGCATAGGATAGTGAGCTGAATTTTATAACGAGTTATTTTGGTCCTTGTATCCGAACGCAACTTCGTGCAATGACGTTTCATTACTATAAGCTGACACGCACGATGATTGCTTGCTCCTCAGGGGAATGTATGCGCGAATTAACTAGACATCGTTTTATAATAACTTTCGATATGCACACATAGGCAATGTATTTTATTGCCTGGCTTCACAGACATAACTCTATGGGTACTGAAATATCAAAATGACACTAACATTTCCTTTGATTTTGCAATGAAAGGAAATGTTCTATCAGTTATAGCTTTGCTTGACCATAAGCCTGTGTAGTAAATTAAAATCCACAATCCACAAAAAATGTCAATGAAAGTTGTCAAAATGACATTGACAGATGTATTGTCATTGCATGTCAAATTCGTACCGACTCAAAATCTTCCCTTACCCTATAGTTACGGTCATGGGACTCTTGATTAAATTTGCCATGGCCTCGTTAAGCCCTGTATCTAAGTTGTCATGCTACGCCTGCCACAGCTGGCTCGGACACCTGCTTCAATCGGGCCATTTCAAATTCTATTTCCAAAGCTCTGTCAACTTCTCCTAGCATTTCATTCACAAAAAAACATACTAGTAATATTGTATACATCTATTCTCGGCACGATATGAACCTCAGGCGGGCCATTGTAAATTATACGCCATTTTGTAACACAAACTATACGATAAATAAAACGTTTTAAATCCATCTGCATGGTCCGGATCAACAATGAGGTAGTGTGTGACACACGGAAGGATTGTGTGGCGAGTTTATTTATTACGCATTCGCCAACATGATTTAGTTGTGCTTTGATGTTTTGGTTCGTTTTATTAGTAGTAATTCAATAAATTAATTTGATATCACTACCTTAACCGTAGTTCGCTGTGGTTCAGTCTAATATCTATGAAATAAAAAACGGTTTCCAAATTAACAAAGACATGAATTTTCTCAGTGCAGTGAGCAGTGAGTGCAGTGATAGCCATGTGATATGACCATTGGACTGCCAAGTCAAAGGTCTCGAGTTCGAATCCAGGGCACGCACCTCTGTCTTTTCGAAGTCATGTGCGTATTAATAATTAATTATCACGCGCTTAAACGGTGAAGGAAAACATCGTGAGGAAACCTGCATGCCTGAGAGATTTTCTTGACGGCATGTGAAGTCTGCCAACCCGCAGTAGGCTAGCGTGGTGGACTATAGCCTAATCCCTCTCGTTCTGAGAGGAGACCCGTGCCCAGCAGTGGGACAATGTAATGGGTTGATGATGAATTTTCTAGTGAAAGAAAAATACAATCTCTCGTCTCTAAGTACAACCTGAGTCCCTCTGATTAAGAAGATCAAATGCTTTACTGACTAAGCTACCAAAACGAACTGGCTTAGTTGTATCTGGTATACATCACGGTGTATGTGGTCTACATCATGACGAAATTGACGACTGTATCCTATAAAGGTAAGTAAAACAAAGCTGACAAATGCAGTAATAGGAAGCGAACCTATTTGCTATTAACCGTATACGAACTTAAACCAAAACTGCTGCTGAAAACCCTAATAGGAATAAACAATAACACTGCTCGACCTGGGGCTCGAACTTGGGACCTCACTCAGCGGCCGCCCTGACGCGCCAGAAGGTAATGTCATGAATCCTATAGCCATGACTACAGCGCACTTGAAGACCGACATACCATGTCGCCTGCCCAGGCGGCGGACAATCCATAAGAATTGAAAAGAATTTCCGAATGTACGTAGGTACGTTGTATGTATTTAATAACAGTATACATCATTATTATCTTAAATTCTCATGGAAATAAAAACAAAATACTAATTTATGGTAAAGCGGAACTCATTTAAGTCTGGTTGTCACACTCAATTAATATTTATTTTGTTAAAACAATAAATATTCATAAAACATGCACCTTTTAATAAATTATTTATTTATTCGTTTATTTTAATTTTGATTTATACGAATCTAAATTTAAAATTACGTTAAATGCCTACATTGTAGAATAGCAATTCTGTTTTACCTTTATGTCAAATACACGTAGTTTATTACGTAAAACTTAAAAAATGCTGGTGATATACATAGATTAATGCTGGCGATATTATATATGTAGATTTTAGGCGTGGTGTGTTTTGTGTCTGTTAAATAATTAAGTATTACTCGCTTAAATGCTGAAGGAAAACATCGTGAGGAGATAGATTTTCTTAACGGTATGTGAAGTTTGCCAACCCGCAGTAGGCGGTGGTGGACTATTACTTTAACACCTTTCATTGTGAGCTAAGCCCGCGGGACAGTGAATAAGTTGATGATAATCTAATTGATAAAAATTCTTAAAAACAAAATTGGCCAACATACTACTTATTCTTCCACTAAAATAATTCACTTAATGCTATACAGTTATTTTAATGAAATAAAATCTCGGTTGAACCTCGTCGAAAAACAACTAAAAAAAAACAACATTACACCGGTATCTTCCGTCCGCATCGGTAAAATTGCAAAGATTAATGAGTATGAGACAGGTGTCTTCACTCTTCATGCGCCTGCGCCGCGCCGGCAAAAAGTTATTTATTCCAGACGAGAGCGATTGAAATGTTTTATTTATTTAGCATTATCTGTAACCTGCGACTTCATTCAATATAAATGAAATGATATAGGCTTCGTTGGACCACCGTATAGATTGATTTTATAAACAAATTTGGTCAGTGGTTTGTTAGTATTTTCAAATAAGATAATATTATTTTGTCATAATTTTATGTGATCTAACTTCAGCGTACTATCCACTTGCATATATTTATTGTTGTTTTTGCTATGTATTAACAATTACAATATACAGTTTAATTTTTCGTGACAAATCAGTTTCAGTCTTTCTTTTTAATAAAATATATTTAGAGATAACATTGAAGTAGATTTATAGTAGGTAATTGGGCAAAGAGTGAAAATTAAAATCTTTTCCTTTCTTAAATTTTTTCGTGTAGGTAATCTTATTTTACGTATCGCAAAATTAATTAGAACATTAAAAAATACTAAGTATGTTGCTTTACAAAAATAAAACCAAAACTATCTTCATTATACGTCCTCTATAACGATCTCCAAATGCACGACCGCCAGCTGTCTTTTGCGAAAAAAATACCGTAAAAATCTTGACTGTTTTTTTAGCATCAATCATGCCAAAGCTGCAGGTGCAAGACTCGCTGAATTTGCCGAGTTATGTGTCCGTATGTCACACACGTCTTGCCTTCATGACGTCATCGTTAGTAGGTCACGGCTCCATGTAGGCAGCTTCGTTGGATGCAATTACAAATAATAAATCAATCGTTTACACAATAATTAAGAATTATTCGTTTTTATTGTTTAATTTGTATTTTTTAAATTGCCAGAGGCGTGGTCTAATTGCATACTTAGTTTGCAGTTGTGGCGGTCATTCGCTATAGGAATCAAACCTTCAATATTATTGGTACATTATTTATTTATATAAAATAAACAAGTACAAAAATAGCCAACCATATTATATTCATAAAATATTAATAGCAATTAAATTATCCTCATTTAACTTTTCAGACATATTTTCCAAGCAATTATGTCATGCTTAATATAAATTAGGTATACAATTTAGAAACTCAAAATGTCAAATCATTTATAAATCTGGATATAACAAATTGATTTATCTATAAATTAAAGATAATAACCCTAAAACGCTGGCGTCATAAAAGTCGTTCTAAAATTAATGGCGTTCATAAAAGTTATCATGTACAAAGGCCTAATAACTTTTGACAGTGACGCAATATGTCATCACTTTCACTAGAATGCTGACAATCTGTCAGTCCGTCACCTCGAGACTAATTAGTACACAAGTGACATGTTGACACTAGTACAATACCCTGACACACATCTTTTGTTAATAAACAGGTGAAAATATTTGCCTTTCGTGGTGACAGTGCGACATTAGTTGTCGATGTACATTGTTGTGAAGTACCTTTGGTATTATTAGGTATTTCTGTTACTAAAGCATCCATGTGACTGCCTCGTTAGTCTTGTGGTCCCAATCGCGACTGCTACGCTAGAAGTCTTGAGTTCGATCCCCAGGTCGAGCAAAGTGTTATTAGGTTTTTCTATGAAATTCTCAGTAGCAGCTCGGAGTCTGGATTTGTGCCCGGTGAATGGCAATAGGCTCGCCCCCTATTACATGGGACTTAAACATACCGGCGAACTGTGGGTGTACATTAAGTACACCTCTGCCTAACCCTTTGGGGAATACAGGCGTGATGGTAAAGCATCCATAAACTCCAAGTGGCATGTCAAGTTAAATGAAATCAATGGAGATCCCTTAGGAATGTTTCCTGAAGTCCCTAACTTTAAAAGGGAAGCTAACGTCAATTTCGTAGCTGTAGTGTATAGGAGGTCGCTGGTCAAATGATACTCGAAGCCGAATAATAAAACTGAATGTAATGCACCAAAAACTTAAGAACTAGTGTACAAAAGTGGCGTGTGTCTGCTCTGAGAGGTAGCTGCGGACTAGCGTTGACGATATCGTTAAAAAACGGCTCGTTCAAATTGTCACCAAGTAGTGTGCAGATACCTCCATATTTTTTACAAATAGCAATATCTAAATATGATTGCTTTAATCGACTAAATTATGCTATATAATACTATTTACATTTTTAATTAAATCCTAAGTCGTATGCGTCGCTTACACTCCCCACCCCAGTGCTGATTCAGCACTCACTATCCAAAGATATAGGAGCGACGCGTGCCGCAGACCGCCGCAGCATACCAACCTGAGTCTTTACCTCGACCATTCTGATCCGACCATCCTTACCTGGGAACACAGTGGTGATCAAACCCCTCGGCCACGTATTCCGAGGAGAAGCAGGATCCACCACCAAGACGAGGTTACCAACTTGTAACGGCTTTTGCTCTTCTTGCCATTTCTTTCTAGGTAGCAGTTCAGGTAAGATTTCTTTGACCCACCTTTGCCAGAATAAATCTGCAAGCCTTTGAGCGGTGCGCCATTGTTTTCGTAAGTAGAAATCTGAGTTATTGAAAACTCCTATCGCAGGTAGATTTGATGAGGTGCCTATAAGAAAGTGGTTTGGAGTTAAAGATTCTGTACTACCTGGTTCAACTGAAACATGCGACAGGGGTCGGCTGTTTACCATGTTTTCGATTTCAGCCATCAATGTGCTCATCACCTCATCACGAGGTGCGCGCTCCTTCAGAATTACCTTAAGGGACGTTTTCACACTGCGTATTAACCGCTCCCATGCCCCACCCCAATGGGGACTAGCGGGAGGAATAAATGTCCAGTCTAATCCGTTATTAATACCTTCATTTTTCAGGGTACCTGTATCTAACTCCTGCAAGGAGCGCTGCAGCTCCTTGTCAGCGCCTCTGAGGTTAGTACCGTTATCTGAATATAGATGTCGCGGCCATCCACGTCGAGCAGCCATACGACGCAGCGCCATGATAAGGGCATCCGCTGTGAGAGAAGAAACCAACTCAATGTGGATAGCACGTACAGTCAGGCAAGTAAATAAGACACCATACCTTTTTTCGCGACGTCTACCCACAGTGACCATCATCGGCCCGAACAAGTCTAACCCACAAAACGTGAAGGGTCGCTGGTGGTGCGCAACGCGTGCCTTCGGTAAATCTCCCATGCGTGGTACTAGTGGCTTGCACTTACGTATTCTACATAACATGCAACTCGACACAATAAACTTAACAGAGGGTCTAAGTCTAAGTAGCCAGTACCTTTGCTTTATTTCATTTATTACAGTTTCTTGATTCCCGTGAGCAGCCTTCACATGGTAATGGCGGACGATGAGCCTCGCAATGGGGTGTCGTCCATCAAGTATAATTGGTTTTTTAATTTCCACAGGCACATCAGCAGCAGCGTCGATGCGTCCGTCCAATCGAAGCAAGCCCTGGTCATCTAGGAACGGCGTTAAGGTAAATAACTTACTATTTTTGTGTATTAACTTACTATTTTTTATTGCAGTTATTTCATCACCAAATGACTCAGCCTGTGCATATTGCAGTAGCAGTCGTTCGGCACGTTCCATGGTGTTGCAGTCTATATTTCCCGGAAGACCCTTACATTTATCTATAAACGTAAATACCATTGCCATTGTCCTTACCAATCGTAGCCAAGAAGAAAACCGTTGGGGGTCCGGCACGGGTAAACAAACAGACCCCTGTGCTACTGCCACAGTTGCAGTCAGCTCACACATCTCTGACTGGATTATATCCTCCGGCCACAAACATGACTCCTGATATAAAAACTTTGGACCATTGAACCATTCCTCCAGGTAAGTAGGTTCGAAAGAATCACGGGTAGCCAAATCCGCTATGTTTAGCTTAGTAGGTACATACCTCCATTCGTCAACGCGTGTCAGGTCGTCGATCTCACCTAAACGATTGGCTTCAAAAGTTTTATACGTGCGTGTATTATTTCGAATCCAATGAATGACTGTGGTTGAGTCACACCAAAAGTACCTACTCGCCGGAACCATCCTATGCTCCTTAATTATTGTGGCTGCTAATCTAGCAGCTAGCAATGCTGCTTGAAGTTCAGCTCGTGGCACCGTTAAAGGTTTAACGGGCATAACTCTGCACTTGCTGGCTACAAAAGAGACGTGAATTATACCGTTATTAATCCAACGCCAATACGCCACCGCACACATTGCTTTAGTGGAGGCATCGCTAAATACATGTAAGTGTAGGTCCATATAACCTGGTGTACTCGTAGCACTGCTATTGTCCGCTACGAATTCGTAGCCACCCGTAGCAGGCTGCGTAGGCGCCGTAGCGGCACTTGATAAAATGGAATTCGGGATCGCCGGCGCCGCCTTGGTTGGCTGTACAGAAACCGGTTTTATACTTATCTCGCTCACACATGCAGAGCTCGATACTCCTTCCATTGTCGCTTTGTTCATGTCACGACCAGCTGTTTGATGATACCTAGATATACGTACGTTATTGATGTCGTTAAGTAGGTCAATCCATTTTTTCCACTTATGATAAATAGTATCGGGAATTTTATCATCCCAACCTATTTTTAATTGCCATGCGTCTTGCAACATGATTCTACCTTGTATTGTAAACGGAGATAGAAACCCTAAAACATCAAAAATAGACATAATTACCTTTAACATGATGCGTTTCGTAGGCCGCACAAGACCTTGAATAATTTCCCCCGGCATCCGCTTGAATGACATATCAAAGCCCAACTTGTCTTCCAGCGGATACCAAAGGAGACCGAGCGTCCGATCACCTTCATATTGCTGGCCAACCTTAAAGCTCACGGCAGCGGTACCTAAAGCCTCTTTAGGAACGCTGTTCAGCACTTGAACGCTGTTACTGGTCCAGTTCCTAATTTCGAAGCCACCCGACTTGTGTATGTAGCTCAAATTTTTTACCATTTTGACCGCACTTGTATCATCAGGTAAACTATCTATGTAGTCATCCATGTAATGTGAATAATATACCGCATTCACAGCAGCTGGCATCGATGACTCATACCGCCTTGCATTTTTATTTTTTATAAATTGAGCCACAAACGGCGAGCAGTTGGCTCCGAAAATAAGGGATGTCATTACATACCTTTTGACATTTTCTGTGGGGCTGTTTCTCCACAGAAACCTTAGTGCGGAACATATCCTTAATATCACCTGTTACTGCGACCTTGTTTTCCCTAAAGCGCAGCATAATTCCAAAAAGAGATGATAGCAAATCAGGCCCTGTTAGTAGATAATCATTAAGTGAATTACCTTGTACTTTATCTGCTGCATCGAAGACCAGTCGAAGTTTTTTCTTGTTAGGGTTATCTACACCAAAATGAGGCAAATACCATACACACGATGGTTGTGTAGTCTCATTTTCCATCAGCTCCCTAGCGAAATTATTAACCAATAAATGATTCACACGTTCCTGATACCTTTCAGCAAAACCTAAATCCTTACCCATTTTTCGTTCAATACCTTTTAACCTTCTTAATGCATTGGGATATGATTCTGACATCTTGCGGTTTTCATCCTTCCAAGGAAGTCCAACATACCAACGACCATCAACTAACTTCGAAGATTTCTCCAGCTGAGCGATGGCTCGGACTTCATCAGCATTTTGACGGGGTTTACTTGAAACACCTAAGGAATCTATGGCAAACGAGCGTCGAATCTCTTCGTGGATTTCGCGCAAAAGTAACTCACCCTGAGATATAGTACTTACCTCTTCGCCTGTCAAAGTGCAGAGGGCCGCATCATAAGGTACAGCACGGCGGCTCCGAGAGGAGCGGCGGGGCTGCGGCACGCGCACCGTTCCATGCACGCACCAACCTAGGGGGGTGAGTGTAGCGGACGGCTCATTTAACTTCCCTTGCTTTATGCTTACAGGTATTAACAAATGATGATTGTCTTGACCAATTAATAATTCAGGTTTTGAGTCAGAACAACACAATTTATCTTTTATGTCAATTAAATGACGATAATTGCAACAATTTAAAATTGACAACTTTTGTATAGGCAAATCTAATTCATTAACACTACGCATTTTTGTATTATAAACCTTATCGTCTATACCAATAATGTCGATATTCATAACAGTAGAATTACATACCAAAACATTATCATTCCATGCACCGCTCATTCGTAAAGATTCGCTACGGCCGCGCAGACCGAGACGCTCTGCTAGAATATTACTTATTAAAGACACGGTCGAGCCGTCGTCGAGCAGCGCGGTCGTACGTACAATACCATTAGGTCCGCGAACACATATAGGTACAACTTTTAACAACACTCTCCGATCACTTGCATTAACGTGCGTTAACGTTTCCGTGGTAATTTCCGTATTGGGAGGCGACTCGGGTTCACGCTGCGGTTGCACATCGGGTATAACAGATGCATTGTTCATAACGTAGTGTAGGAGTCGATGATGCGGCTGGCCGCAGTTATCTTTATCACACACTGGAGCCGAGCAAGTCGCGCGGTCGTGTCGTGATACCAAACATTTGTAGCAGATGCCGTGTTTCTTTACATATTGCCATCTCACTTTCCTCAATGATTTTTTGAATTGTTTACAATCAGTTATGTTATGTTTAGATAGACGACAAAATTGACATTTCGTGGCGCTCGCAGTTACTGTGTCTTGTACTAATATTGTCTGTGTGCGTGTATTTTCATTGGACTTCATTTTATATGAGTGGTCATAACGTGTAGTTGGTATTGTAAAAATACTGGCAGTGTTCGATATCTTAACAGCCTCATCGTTTAAGAAATCAGATAGAATGACTAACCTTGGTTTCTTTCCTTCGGCGATCAGGTTAAAACTATAGTCGGACCACTTTGATATAAGCACTGTCGGAAGTTTGCACAAAATTATAGACACAACATTTACTCCTTGTAAATATTCCTCACGACCTATAGCTCGCACTGCTTCCACATAATTTTGAATTTTAACTGAAAACGAGACGATATCCTTCTGATAATCTTGATGCAGAGGCTGTAGTTTTTTGATGTCTTGCAAAACACGGGATATGATGCAATCTGGGTTTCCAAAACGTAGTGCCAGTGTCGACATAACCTTTTCAGGCGACGTAGCACTTATAAATAATGCAGCGACTGCATCCTTCGCTGACCCTCGTAGACATTTCCTAAGCCTCCATAGATTCTCCTTGTCAGTAAATTTGCACAATTCTGTCGACTCATCGTAGGCTTGCTTGAATTGTAGCCATTCCATGGGGTCACCCGTAAATTCTGGCAGATCCTTGGGCGTGCTGAGACGACTAAGTAATCTTACACTGGGTGCGTTGTTTACATTTGTAGAGGATAGGTCCTTCAGTGCACCAGCTAACATTTGAACCGTATGATTCAGCGCAGTGATAGTTTCTTGCGGCAGGTATGACGACGTGGCTTGCGCTTGCATCGGCAGGGGCGCAGGCGGGACGGCGTGCATTGTTCCTGTGGCGGACACGTGCTGTCGCGCGGGCGTTGAGCACGGCACTGGCTGCTGCAGCTCACCCGATTTGTTGCCATGCTCGGGGGCTTGCTGCTCCGTCGGTGGTTCAAGATGGGTGCTTTGGTTTTTCACCCACTCCTCTATGTTGCTTTGAGGGAGGATATTTCCTTCGACTTGTGAACTGTATTCCTCCGGTTCCTCCTCATCGCTGAGTTCCGCTAATTGTGCCTCCAGAGTTTTGTCTATCAGCTCCATCTGTATTTTAGCCTTCTGTTTAGCTGCTTCCAATTCTAACTTGACCCTCGCTCGTTTCTTGGCAGAATTTTGAGAGCCTTTGCTGACACAAGAGTAAGCTGGTTTGATGGGCAGCGTTGAGATCCGATCGCGCAGTAACGGCTCGGATTTAATGCTACCCACAACTTGCGAGGTTGGACACTGATATTTAGGCACATCCATCTCGCTTGGTGGTGGTGATTGGCGAGATATCAACACTCGTTCTTCAATTTCCATGTGTTGGCGTTCGAGCAATTCCCTTTGTTCTTGTTCCTGACGCGCTTTTGCCCTCCGCGTGGCAACAGACTTCTGTGGCGTGTTGAACATGATCCGGCCGAATGACCAAAATGTAGTGTATAGGAGGTCGCTGGTCAAATGATACTCGAAGCCGAATAATAAAACTGAATGTAATGCACCAAAAACTTAAGAACTAGTGTACAAAAGTGGCGTGTGTCTGCTCTGAGAGGTAGCTGCGGACTAGCGTTGACGATATCGTTAAAAAACGGCTCGTTCAAATTGTCACCAAGTAGTGTGCAGATACCTCCATATTTTTTACAAATAGCAATATCTAAATATGATTGCTTTAATCGACTAAATTATGCTATATAATACTATTTACATTTTTAATTAAATCCTAAGTCGTATGCGTCGCTTACAGTAGCGTCATTCAGCTTTTATCATCTAATTCTAACAATATAGCTCAACCGCAAGTAACCTATCACTTTTGTACAATAAGTTCCATCATCATATTTAATCTATTTACTGTTCCATTGCAGGATACGGGTCGAGTGATGAATTGATTATTATTACGCACATGATTTCGAAAAGTTAGACAGATTCGAAAATGAGGCATGTGACTTGACAATTCATCGTCATTGAGTGGCTATCCGTGCACTACTGTCTCTGTCAAATAACAATTTGACATATGAAATTTCATGTAGAGCAAAATTATTTTGGGTTTTAATAATTTTAGTGTCTTTTTCACTTATTATACACAGATATAAATATAATGTCATCTATAAATGAAACAAAAATTTTCACTTTTCCTCCAAAGATTAATAATTTCATATAAAATACGAAATAACTTCTACAAAAATTCAAGTAAATCTTTATTGAAAATTCTAAGATCATGTTAGCTGGAAATTGTTGAGTTAAACGCATCAGATCGAGCCCCATCAATATTCATGACGAACAATTTAAAATGAAAATGGAAACGCAAATATGCAAATTGAATCATCGGAGCTTTGAAATTTAAAATGACGTGTATTTTACAAATCGAATAATTTAAAATGACATAACACAAATTACGCAAATATGACAAGTGACTCATCGATTACAAAACTGAGTGAACTTGACATGATGACAGCAGTTAACGGGTTGAACTTTCCAAATATATTTTTGCTATCTGTCAATTTAAAATAACGTCTTATTCCAAAACAATACGGTGGAGTATAGCATAGCATTAAATTCTTCAATAGAAAATTTGTGTTGGTAATATAAATCTGGCAATATCCTTGAGGTGTGTCAATGTCTTTTCGTACAATTGTGCGTAATTTCGCGTACCTTAAAAATCTGTGTGTAGGCAAAGGCTGAAAAATATAACGTGGGATGGGGAAACAATGCGTTTACGTATCAGATAATATTTTAGTGTTAACCTTGAAATTGTATATTGACATCATCAATTAGTAAGGTTCATAACGTTTTTGCTCCTTTTATGGCGTTGGTGTGAATACTTGATGAAGTTTCGGTTGTAAATTTAATTTGAATGCTTGATTTTCAACATATTTTCTGTTTGTCAGGTTTTTTGTGGTGAGATGAAGACGTTATAAGCCTCTTAAGATTTTATTGTATCAAACACGTTTTGATCTACATGGTTCTTAAGATAAAATGCTGCCCGAGGAGGGCCTCAGGCAACGCAAGATAATATTTTTCTTGTATGCTAGTAACAACGAAATAAATTTGTTATGTTAGGCTTAATTGCTATGATGAGCTCATAAAATCCAATACTTGTCCATTCCATGTTTAAATTAAAGGTGAAAACTTTAACATGTGCAATATTAAACTTAAAACGTCCTTCCATATTTAAAACTCATTTGTAAGCTGTAAGTGCTGTCCGGTTGTATTCCCCGTAAAAACGAACGCATCAAAAAAGAAAATATTTTCAAAAACAGAACATTAGAATAATGTGCATAGCTTTGCACATTCCTCGCTATGTTGGTTCTATCTTTTGTTTCATATTTGTATCCTGCGCATGCGTATTGACACAGATGCAGTTACACGCATTGTAAGGGTTACAAGTTAAATAAAAATGTCACGCTTTACCGTTTACCCGAGTTTTAATATTCATTAGGTTTATTCTTTTGGTACCGTTTAGAATTTGGTATTTTGTATATTTGACGCGTTTTCGAGTCTCGCTTGTGTTTTGGAAGGCAGCGGTACATATGAGTGTTGTTTGAAGTTAGGTGAGAGGGTTTTAAATGTAAGTATGTTGTTAGATACAAACACTACTTAAACATTATTTGTTGTTAAAGTTTTTGAAACATTTGAAATTATTTGTAATAAATAGTTCGGAGTTTTTCTCATCCCCTGGGCACGAATCTCCTCTCAGAACGAGAGAGATTAAGCTATAGTCCACCACGCTAGCCTTCTGCTGGTTCGCAGACATCACACGTCGTCAAGAAACTCATACAGGCATGCCAGGTTCCCAAAACATCGTGCGTGAAAATAGCTATATGGCTAGGGCGTCGGATTTGCGATCGTGTAGTTGCCGGTTCGAAACCCAACCATTGCACTATCGACGTGAAGTCACTCGTAATACAAGCATTAAGCTTAGTACGAGGGGTTAACAGAACAGAATACTTAGTAATGTGCGACCCACAAGTCACGTTTTTTTTAAAGCTAGCAAACCTTAACAAAAAACATGACTTCGAAAAGTCAATCTGGAGATCTTTGACTTGGCAGTCCAATGGTCATATCACTAGGCTATCACTGCACACCATGTGCACTGCATTTATTGTATAATTTAATAGACTCGCCACTCCTTTTTCAAGTCTCTGCGAAGATAAAATTACTGACTCCCGTCGTTATTACCAATAAACAGAGCTATTTCAATTAAATTCAGAGTATAATAATAACGTTGGTAGGTGAAGTGTCATAATAGATGGTCGTGGTGCGAATATGTCACTAGTCGTTGAATGAGAACATGTGGGTTATGCTCGTAAATCTCCCGTTGGTGACATTATTCTGTACATTTTTGATGCGTGGCGCAAGTTAAAGGAAAGCGGCGGGGAATACTCCTGTTGATCTATAACCGGTCAATGCATACAGTTTCCTCATGAGGACATAACAATAGATTTTGCATTGTGTCTACAATATGCCGCTTGACGGGTTAAAAAGATTACTAGCAATGTAAAGTATCGATTATTATGTAATATCCTAAAACTTTAATTAGAATAATTGATTTATTTTATAAATACATAGGTTGGTATTATACCTTTTACCTTCATATTTTTTTATAATGTAAGCGTGATAATAATTATAATGCTTAAATATGTTTGCATAGTAACTAAGTTTTATGTTATGATAAAAAAAAATAGATTGTTGTTTCTGACGAAACATCATTTAGCTAGTTAAAATATTAGAAACCAATAATTAGATACTGAAGATCAGACCATTGGACTTAGCCAAGTAGTATAGACATCTGACTTTTCGTAGACATGTTTATGTTAAAATTATTATCACTCGCTTAAAACGGTGAAGGAAATCTTCTCGACGACTTAGTGAAGTCTACCAACCCGCAGTAGGCTGACGGGGTGAACAATAGCCTAATCCCTCTCACTTTGATGGGACACACGTGCCCAGTAGTGGAACAGTTAATGGATTGATGATAAAAAAGGCGCTTCAATGGCGTCGCCATCGCTCATCGCCAAGCGCTCCGCTACCTCCTGTGACTTGACACACAACTTTCACGATTAATTTTCGGCGAGTGATCTCACTCAGCCTTGGGGTTGCATTTATTGCAGCTATTAAAAGCCGCCATTTTTGTTGATCTCCTCTAACAATGAGTTCGACCTCGGACAGTAAGTGCATCGTGTCATGGTGAGTTTATGGGGATTGCTTGCGACAATTTTTTATTACATGTAGTGGATTAGCCTTGGATATGTCATAAAATTTAAATTGCTCAATTGACCCAACCTATTTAAGCAGGAACAAACAATTTCGAGTTTTACTAAGTATCTTTTTTTTATTTTTTAGGAATATTCCATGCAAAGATTATAAAGTTATTTAAGTGAAGGGAAAAATACGACCAAAATAAATTTGAGTTTTTTTTATTAAAAACATGGATACCATGGTTTCCATCCAGTCCTAAAAGGACTATAATTTACAAATATATTAAGTATCTCCTTGGTAAATTCTATTGATATCTGTTTATCGGTTAAAGCGTGAAAAAGAAATAGTATGGTGCAGTATGTAATAAATGATAATTTAGGAAAATATTTAAGGGAGGAAAATCTTAAAATAAATGGAGAAAAAATAAGAACTTAAAATACAAGAACGGTACAGTCACGGAAACGCTTGAAAAGCTCTGTTTTTCAAGCTTCTGATTGAAAATCATACCTGACACTCTTATTCATTGACGAAGTTTACCTGAAAAAAAAAAGAATAAAAAATTATTACCATTGGAGGATTAAATCTATTTTATCCCGTCAAGCGCTATATTGTAGACACAATGCAAAATCTATTGTGTTGCCCTTATGAAGCAACGACTACGACTAAACGTAATTATTTAATGGTTACGACAGTAGGGCAACATATAGGTAGTAGTAGAATTTATAACCTCTCTTATTCAGTTAGCCAGAAAGTACCTCTTCTCGTCGATCTGATACTCATACCATTTTTATTAATGGCAACTATAGATTAAAAGATGGCAACATTCAAAAATGCAGATCACAGCTACCGCGCATGTAACATAAATCAATAAAATTCGACACGACTCCAGTCGTCGATCGTAATAATTATCAGTTATCATGTAATTTTACCGATATGACTTGGCTTATATTCACTCTATTATCCATAATTTAATCTCTTTGTGGACACCGAAAATAATTATGTTGCTGTGTGGCTGAAAAAAGTTAATCACTTCAGTTTTCCTGAATGTAAAATAATAATTTTCTTATGATATTTGTCATCGTATAGGTACTCAAAATAAACATTCCGAAAACCCTTCAAATTAATCACATCTCGTAAGCCAGAAAAATATTCGCAAAATTTTCATAATAAAACCAGCTGTCAATGAAAATTCATAAGAAAAACAACGCAGTGGATATCAGACATCAAAGATGGCCTAGTAACACATTTTTTGGACACAAATAACTCGAAAGTATGAATGAAGTACGACCGAGACAGCGTGATTCATTTTCATTCACAATTCAAATTGGAATTTTATAATTGGAACAGTTTCTTTGTTTTATTTTTAAAATATATGAGCGACGGGCTCATCAAGATTTGAGTGTGTTCCATAAGTGACTTTGTGTATAGCTTGCTTTACTTTATTTATAAATCGAACAAAATGTAATATTTAATCGCAAAAATAACAGAGTTTATATAGACAACTAGCTTTTGCCCCTGGGTCCACTCGCGTTGTTTTTTTTTTGTTATAGATTTTGTTAATTAATTCTGGTAAATCAAAAGAAGCTTAAAATTATAAGCTTATTATAACCGTTTTTAGAATCTCATTTATCTCTGTACCAAAATTTATCAAAATTGGTTACTAAGCAATTGAGGCGTGAAAACTTAACATACAACCAAGCTAATAGACATTAAAGTGTATTTTAATTTTAAAAAGGTGAAATAAGAAATGCCTTTGTACACAATATTCTTAAGTTTTCTTCAAAATTTTCGTTATATATTTGTATGGGCTGTTGGGCCTAAAAAATGTTGTTCCGGGTGAATGTGTATGTAAATTAATATTTGTAAACGCACCCACATCACAACTTTTCATGTTGTAATGCTAAAGATAATTTTTCTCAACAAATAAAATTATGTTCACGACTTTTAATACTTCTAACCTAATTCCAAAGTTAAACAATCACATTATTCTTGACTACCCAACATTAGACAAAGATTAACATAATCAGTTTAGTATTATTTCAGACGCCTTCAAGCCAAAGCTACTCTGCTAAGCCAAGTGTTTGTACAAGGAGCTCGGATGTACCCTTCACGGAAGCGATTCAGTCTTAAGATTACTGCTATCTTAGCGTAAACACGACGAGAACCAAATACGTGTACAGTTATTAAGGCTCCTTATAAGACTTCAGTATTGTAGCCAACTATTTGCATTTTGTCCCTATTTAGTTCGTTGTTATAAGCCTAAAAAACGAACAAGCTGCAGTGGCCATTTGCCAATTTTGTCAGGGAACTTTATGGATCTAAAGGGTGCAGGCAATTATAGACCTTACTTTGCTACTGTCTTTGCATGTTAATTGTAATGAATTCGGGACCTACAAAAATGACATCAATCAACAATTTATTAAAGCATTTTATTTGGCATAGAATAGCGCTTTACCATCTTATAAGTCAAATAAGGCACGTATTGAATACAAAAATCAATGCAGTTTTTTTAGTTAGTCGATTAACACTTTTTCATTGCAAAATTTGTGTCACTAGGTGAGACAAAAAGGATGTTTGACGTTAGCGGACGTTCTATTGACACGAAACGAATCAACGTGTGCCGCGGATCTTAAGAGGATTTGCATACATTTTACGAAAATGCGGGTCATAAGAGGATTTACATTAATTTTACCATTTTATAGAGTTCTAAAAAAGTCAAGAGTTACAAATGAATAAATATTTTATCTCCCTATTCTTTATATCAACAATGTCCTGCAGATATATTAACGTTTTTCAATAAAACCATGTGTCTATATAATAAATATATGACTTTCGAAGCGATTCGAATGTGTAGTTTAGTGTGCAATACAAGCAAAAGTTTGAAAAAGCAATGGTCTGGCTGATATATTATTATTTTTCGACCTCCCATTCTTAAGCCAAAACACGAAACGCAAAAAAAGTAATAAAAACACCACACCTGTTCAAAAATCGAACAACACAGGAAGCAATGAAAAAGTCCAAAGAGGAACACATCAGGCCCTTTGATGTTTTATTGGCCAAGGAAACAATGGGAATTCGTGACCACGGCAAGGCATTATACGGGCTTGTGGCGCCCCCTGTCTTGAATCAACTATTTTCGGAAACTTTTGGTTACTTGTTCCAAGGTTTGTGGTTTTAAACATGAAAGGACTTTTTTGTTAGAATTCTGATAAATGTGGTGCTGCGGTTCAAAAACTTTATTTTGAATGAAAGAATGAATGAATGGTCGTCGATAAGCAATGTGGTAAGTTAAAAAAATACGGAGATTTGTCGTTTCCGTTTGTATATTTTTTAGAAAAGGTGTGTTATTATCCTGTTGATGTTAAGGAAACTTTCTTTTTTAACTTTGATCGTATAGGTTTGGTTGGGTGAATAATAGGTACATAACATATCATTACGCCCGTATTCCTGGGAGGTTTAGACAGAGGTGCACTAACGTTCACCTACAGTAAACGGTTACGTCATCAATCTTTGTAAGCCGTTACTATGGATACCTAAATAACGGAATAAAGTAACAATGTTTTTATTCACTAGTGACTGCCTTGTTGGTCAAGTGGTCCCAATCGCGACTGCTACGCTAGAGGTCTTGGGTTCGATCCCCAGGTCGAGCAAAGTGTTATTGAGTTTTTCTATGAAATTCTCAGTAGCAGCTCGGAGTCTGGATTTGTGCCCGGTGAATGGCAATAGGCTCGCACCCTATTACATGGGACCCAAACATACCGGCGAACTGTGGGTGTACATTAAGTACACCTCTGCCTAACCCTTCGAGGAATACAGGCGTGATGGTATGTTATGTTATGTTTTTTTATTCATTTTCAGCTAAATAAATAAATATTTATATTTCAATATTTGTGTCCGCATTTCTAATTGTAATAAATAATTTATTGATTTAAAATATACATACTATCAGGCCTGTATTACCTGTAGGGTTAAGCAGAGATTACTAATATACACCCACGTTTCGTCGGTATGTAGGTCCCATGTAATAGGGGCGAGCCTATTGCCATTAGCCGGCCACAAATCCAGACTCCAAGCTGCTACAGAGGATTTTATAGAAAATTTCAATAACACTGCTCGACCTGGGAATGGAACTTAGGCCCTCTAGCGTAGCAGTCGCGCTTGGGACCACTAGACTAACGAAGCAGTCTAACTAGACTAACGAGGCAGATTTAAAATATTATTAAAATAATGATTTAAAATATTTACTGACATTATATTCTTATAAATTATAAAAATAAAAAATTATGATCTTCGGGGTCCAATAAAGTTTTCTGAAACCGGCATGCAATAACCTTCTTTGTAAGGGAGAGACAGACACGGACTCGGGTCTTGAATAGGGGTGCATTATTTATTTTCGACAACGCACTAGTAATACTACTGATGTTGTGGGCGTCTATAGGCTGCAGTCGCTGGGTTGCCGCTTACCATCATCAGGTTATCAATATAAAGAATAGAATTTCTGTAAGACAGTTTCCTCTATGATATAGACTCAAACTGGTGAATAAACAAGTAGAAAATATCTGTAATTATTATAATAAAAAGTATTATCATTCGATTTGATGTATTTCACCATGAACCTATTCATCGTCCCACTGCTGGGCACGGGCCTCGTCTCAGAATGTGAGAGATTAGGCTTATAATCCATTAATTATATTCTATTGACATTAGCGAAGTAAATGTCAACGGTTTAAAAATATCAAATCTGGATATATACCTAAGTGGTAGGTATTTGAATATTTATAAAGCAAATAATTATATTATATTTTACACATTTTTAGATTATTATAATAGTCTTATCTTTAATCCGACGCGCCCATTAGCAATATTTCCATGTTTTTTTTATACCTACAGTAAAGATTTATGAGTTGAATTAATACATAACATACCATCACGCCTATTTTCAAGGGCAGAGGTGTAGCACGCTGCGCCAGTAAAGCCAGTCTCCGAGCTGATACTGAGAGTTTCATAGCAAAACCCAATATTACTTCGCTCAACCTGGGAATTGAATCCTCTAGCGTAGCTGTTCACCAGACCAATGAAGCAATAAGTGGTAGACATTTGAATATTTATAAAGCATGTCATAATATTTTATACATTTTTAGATTATTCTAAAAGTCTTATCGCTAATCCGACTCGCTCATTAACATAATTTTCATGTCTGTATTTAGCAAAGATTTATGATATTAGAATAATTCTAAAGAAACTAGGTACATACATAACATCTATATTTTAATAATAATGTGTAACTTTCAGTCCTTAGTCTATATAATTATGTGCAATAACTAAAGCCTAATAATTATAATTGTGTAATCCATGCCACCGGGCAGGGTTGCCGCTGAGAGATAAAAAGATCTATTCACAGAAATAAATATCATTTATCAATAATTTTAATCGTTAGGTCTGAAACCTAAAAATATTTTGTGAATGGCTAGAAAAAAAATCAAATGCGACAAGAGTTCCCAATTACCTACTGTTTTATTATTCAACAAAATATGGTCTGCTGGACTCCCAAATACGCCCCTGTCCCGTCAATAAGCAAAGAGTAATTGACATGCAGACGCAACAGACGTGTCATTGAATTGAATATATTTACATGTCGAAGTTAGGACATAATGCTCAATCGATTTTTTTTCCATTATTCAATAAATAATGTTGAAACAAATCCATTCAGAAATAGAAAATCGGAAATATTATTGTATCCTGTCTTGTTTCGTATTAACCTACTTATACATACCTGTGTTTCAATAGCTACTAGGAATAAAATTCATTCAGTGCTGAACATTCTGAAATTTCCGAATTCCACCACGTGGGCCCAGCAAAGATTAATTGATCTTCGAATTCTGTAGTTCCTTATAATTGCGACACTATTCGTCACCACTAATATAATTATCTATATACTAATAAAATAAATCTGTGGAGTTTGTTTGTTTTGAACGCGCTAATCTCTGAATTGCGAAGTCGGATTTGAAAAAATCTTATTACATTTACAGTAAAATACCTGAGGAAGGCTATAGACTTTTTAACTTTTACAATTCAACTCTTAAGAACAGAGCAAAGAGGGTGAAACCGAGGGGGCCCAGATGTTATGCTTTACAATACTCTTATAAACATATTATATAACTGCACAGCATATAACTGTCCAACTGATGCGCACGGGCAGCATTCTAATTGAAATTGGGATAAGGCCAATGCCCATGACCACAACAATCTTATGAACTACGAAGAATAAGCACGCTGAAGTGGGAGTAAATCGCTGAACTAATTTGAACAACAGAGATAGATTGGAATGACATAGACTCAAAAAGTTCTTTAAATAACGATTGATATCGCGGGCGTAAGCTTGTAATTTTATATGAAGACTGTATACCAACAGGGTTACCCGTCACGATCTCGACACTTTCCAATTCCCATCTTAGTATCATCTACGTCATACAAGGAAATTCTCTGCAAACATGCTGTTGGACACAGAATTAAGCTGTGTATTTTACATGGTCAGCACATCAAATTTCCACAAAATGTCATTTTTTTTCAGTTGATTTTGAACTTTATCTTCAACAATTTAAGGTTTAAAATCATTTGGAGACATTTGATAGTTTTGTATAACCTGATGTGGTGGCTACTGTACCTATTGTTCTCCAGTTAAATATTGTCACAGCCGGAATTTACATATTATTATTATCAGACGGGTTCGTCCCACCACCAGAGCAAAGGCCTCTCTACGCTCCTTCCATTCTTCACGGTTCAAAGCTATAATTAGAGCCTTACATTTCTAGAATAAGAGTCCAGTTCGTCCCACCATCTCCACTTCAGCATCCCGCCTTGTGGGCACCACTCTGTAGTAAGTCTAGCCCACAAGTCGTTCGACATGCGACACACATTTCCGGCCCAGTTCCACTTTAGAGTTGAGAGTTTCTGGCTAACGTCAGCCGTATCTGTTTTGACGCGCAGTATGCTATGTCGAATGCGGTGTGATAGTCTGACTCCTAAAATACTGCGTTCCACACGATTTACACACATTTATATTGTCGTGGTAGGGCCACCCTGTTCCCAGCAGGGAAGTACACTCTCACAGAAGACCAACGTCTGAGTAGTAGCGTTTCGCTACTGCGCTTCGTTGGGTGAGCGAGAGGGCCGGAGGCCAAATACCTCCCTCAATCCCCTTCCTTCTCCTTTTCTCCTTTACCTACCTTACCCTAAATAGGCTCGGCAACGCAACTGCAACTACTTTGATTTTGCAGATGTCCATGGGCGACGATCACTACTTACCACCGGGTAGCACGCCTGCTCGGTTGCCGCGGAATCCCATTAAAAAAATCTACAATTTTATAGAGTATTTTCACATTATAAGAATCATAATGATGTATTTTAGAGTAGACGTGATGTTAACATTAGGATCCGGGTACAAAACGATTCTATTTATCTGATTGAAAATTAATTGATATATTGATATAGCATCGGATTGCAAAATATTATCAAATAGTGATAAAATTGATAAATATCTATGAATTCACATGTCTAAAATTAGAATTTAGATACTCTTATCTTTTTCGGTAGCATATAAATAGATACATATAAGTTTAGAATTATAAAACAAACAAAGCATAGAACTTTCCCAACGTAACGAAGTATCAACAAAAATAGAGTTGTAACACTACACTTCAAAAAAAAGGTAAACACAAAAAGGTTTGCGTGTCAAGTTCACTGACAGCTGATCGGTACAGCTATAGCATGATTTATTAACTATAGACAGAGGGACATCTGTCGCGAAGGGTGCCGTGTTCAACGCCATTTGGCGACAAATAGTCTGGACAACTTTGTTTGGGTGAATGGAAGTTGTATCTAATGATTTTAGGGTGAATTTTTGGGCTTTGCACCATGATTTTATTTAAAACGTGCCGTTGGCCGCGGTTTAATTTACGTCCCAAATGGATTTACACACATGTTGATACGCTGATGAGTATCAACATGTTTTATGTTGATACTCATCAGCGTATCAACATGAAACATGCACCAGATTTTAAGCTAGACTCCCCAGCATTGCAACTGTGAAAACCTTATCCAATTTCATGCAAACATAGGGATAGTCAAATATTTTGGCTTCTGTTGCTTTAATAAAAATCCCCACATAGAGATTAGTTTTTCTTCAATATCTATAATGTACAGATATCGACCTGTTACATTTTTAATATATTATGTACCTTTTTTTTCAAGGTAACGAAGCATACAGAGCATCTACAATAAGGTAAGTGACATTTCAACTTGATAGTAAGCGGAAACTGTTTTAATAACTGCAATGTTTTGTTGGTCGTTTCCTAAGAGCCTAACGGCGGCTTCAAAGCATCATTTTTGAGGGAGACGAGGTAGAATTCGCAAAGCTGTTTCATGAAATTAAAACACCTTTGCAGACTTTGCAGACATCTGCTGGCGACAATGCTGTTAATATTACTGTTGTTTGGCAACGAATGATTTTAACACTCCCCGTTTTAACGAAATTAGAAAATTATCCCTATTGTTCATTTTGCCAGATATTCCACCCCGCTTAAAGTATTACTTGCAATAAGAATAAAGTGGCCTTATGGCTAGGGCCTAGGACTTGTGATCATGCGTTTGCTTACATAATTTCTCAGAGCGCGAACGTCAAGGCGATGTGCGCTTGATATTTTCAATTGAATTTCTGAGTAACACCAATTGATTGGTTCATTGGTTCACTTCTTCAATTGGAGACGCGACACTATTGTCCCAAAATGAGACTGTAATTATGATATATGATTATTAGACGTATATAGACTTATTGTAAATTATGATAAGACCATTTTATGACCGGGATAGCAACCGCGAGCGGACTTTAATACATTTTATAACTAAAATTTAATGTTATGCTGACAAAACTGACTGCTGCGGATGGATTTTGGATATAAAATTTAACATACCATCACACTTGTATTCTCCGAAGGGGTAGGCAGAGGTGTACTAATATACACCCAGATTTCGCCGGTATGTTTAGGTTCTATGTTATCAGACCCAAATCCAAACTCCCAACTGCTACTAAGATTTTCATAGAAATACTAATAACACTTTGCCAGACCGTGGAATCTAACCCAGAACCTCTAGCGTAGCAGTAGTGTTTAGAACCACAAGACCAAGAGGTAGTTTAAAATAAGAATTATATCCTGTCTTATGATAGGTATGAATATATTTTTTGCATACTCACATGATCAGCCTATAATGTGCCCACTGCTGGGACACATGCCCACTTTCGATGAGTAGTGCGGGTTGCATTACGGCCATATTTTTTAAACTCAACTCAACTGTGTGTTGTACGCGGCAAGGCGTAGTTTTAGCCGGCCTCACTTCTTTGTTCGCAAAGATCCATCTTAACTTTTTATTTGATCTGAGTTTTTAAAATGAATTAAATATAAATACGTTACAATATCGACTTTTACTTAATTTATCAAACAATAAAACAGATAACAGCTTTCATCAATTTCATATGACAAATCCCTTCTCGAGTTACATTGCAATTTAACACCCCAGAGAATAGGACATTCATTTTCATTAGTTGCAAATATCCCGTTTATATCGACATCCGGGCCTGTCCTCAACAGATGTCCCTTCAACGCCCCTGTTGTTCTTCTAGTCCGTTTATTGTATGCTATTAAGTTTAATCGCGTTCGACATTTCCCTCTGTCACTGTATTTTCATCTATTCTGTGATTAAGGACAATTGTTGCTGTCAATCTTGTGACATTTGAAAATTGATAGCAAATATGGCGTCTGGACTAAGAGATCGGCTTCGGTGCTTGCGGATTGCGGATTTAACTCCTGCACGGAATGAATGATTGTATCGATTACAAAAAGTTGGTGGGTCTGAGTTTGGGTGCAACATTTGTACATTATATTTGTAAATGCACTACAGGAGAAAAAAAGGCACTTTAATTTTTTTATCGTGGATTCGCGAAGCATTTAAGTTGCTTAGCGTTTTGCAAATGGTCAATTTATTCCCCATAGAAATATTGAACAGTCAATGAGTTGATTCGACTCAATGTCGCATGCGCTTATAAATCAATTATCCGTTTTGACAGCTAACGGTGGTGTTAGATTTTGGTCTTGTGACGTCATCAAACAATACGTCATTGAGAACGAGCTGCTTGGTTGCAAATGAGCTGATACTGTTTAACTGTACCTATATTGTAAAAGGAAATGATGATTCATGATGACTACATTGGAGTATTAAGTTCTACCGTACTAGAGTATCGATGTCGGAAAAAAACGTACTAAAAACTGGACGCTTTTTCCAGAATAAATCATTTTCGGAATTAGTCGTTTTCAGAATATGCCATTTCCGTTAAAATACGTTAAATTTACGTAGTTCATTCCGTACATTGCAGTATTGTAGTAGTAGTAAAATGACAGTATTACATTACTATTAGTAACAAAATATAGTAGTTTTTTAAAAAGACGTAATATCCCTTAAAAATACCACTGAGGCTAAGATTTGAGGACGATTTAAAGCGTAATCTATATTTATGGTCAAATTTGTACTCAATTTTAACCAATGGACGCATATATTATAGAAAACTCGTCTGTAAGTTTCAAGCCGACGGCATCATTGTCGTATTTGAACAAGATACGTAGCCGTATGCAATGCAACGAATCGCTTTGCTGCGTGACGACCAAAGTGACGAGCGACGATGACGTCGTCAGTGTCATCTCTGGTTGTATTACCTCAATGGATGACTATTGTAATGTAAGCTTCGGTTTATAAATGGAATTACCCTTTTGACTGATGACTTAACGGTATATATGACAATAATTATAATAATTATTTTTGATTGTAAGATTTGATAATTATTATTTTACAGTGGTTAGATAATTACTGATTGACATTATAGTTATGTAAGAAATACTGTAAATTAACCTTAGATGACCGGCTCATTATTTAAAACACGGCTGCTATAGCATCATAAGGGCCTGCATTTGATTCACAGGTCAGACATTGTTTTTAGGTTTTTCTAAATCTCAATTGCACCCTGAAATTTGGAATTATGCCTTGAAAATATCAATAAGTGCAACTCTCACTTTATAAACCCATATATTGTCCCACTGCTGGGCACGGGTTTCCTCTCCGACTGAGAGGGATTAGGCTGTAGTCCGCCACGCTAGGTTACTGTGGGTTGGCACACTTCACACGCCATCGAGAAAATCTCTCAAGCATGTAGGTTTAGCCCACGATGTTTTGCTTCACCGTTTTAGCGCGTGATAATTTATTGTGCCTTGGATTGGAACTCGAGACCTTTGAAATGGCAGTCCTATGGCTATGTCACAAGGCTATCACTGCAACCCTTATAAGTATTAGCCCCTAAACCTCTCGGGAAATACAGCCGTGATCGTTGAATAATAATAATTGGTATTTACCTTTGATTATGTACTTACAGAAAACATACAGTTGTAAAAATATTGGATTGTTTAAATTTTATCGGAACTACACACATTACACATACAAACCCAGCCATTATTTTATATTACAATTAATTCCATTTCCTATTTTGTTGACTGAGATCATACAACAAGGACTTTGTAGTTACAGACCTTCGATATATTATTAAAACTGTTTTTTTTAATAAATTACGTAAAATAAATTGTCACTAGGTACCTACCTAGGTGAAATCAATGAAATAAAATAAAAAAACCAAAGAATAAAACCAAACATTAATGGTTATGATGTAAATTTATTCGTGATCTCAAAAATACTTACACTAGTCGCGGTAACGAAACCATATCGCGATTCAGACGGCTGGTACAACGCCATCTAGTTGCGATATGGGAACTAATAATTGCTACTTCTTATCGTTATTAAATCGTTTCTCATGAGATTGTACATTCCGCCCACCATGGACAGAATGTCCATTTACCGCCCACCATGAACTACTATATTCGAAAAAATTATAAATGGACTGTATACATGTTATAAAAATGATAAATCATGGTGGCTAGAATAACGTTTTTGGTTGGTGACTAATTGTTTAACGAAAAATGACATACTATTGATATTCACAAGACAAAAGAAAACTTAAAGTAACACATCTAAATGCTAAGAACTAAACAAGTGATACTTAAATCAAAATAGTTAAACAATGCTTATAACAAAATCATTGAGCAACAGGTAACACGCACAGTTTTGATACAGGTCTTTTAATTGACATTCCTTTGCACTTAAGAGTGACGACCCTCGTGATATTGTCCAAGGCCGTGTGTTTCTCAGTTATTTTACCTATAAGCCACTTTGCTGGTGGAAGATCGTCTTCCTTTACTAAAACTAGCTGGCCAATCTGTGGTTCTGGCGTTCTGGTTGCCCATTTATAACGGTGCAAGAATTGAGTCAAATACTCACTTGACCATCTACGCCAAAATTGTTGTAGCATTTTCTGTGTTAGCTGCCAGCGTTTTAACGATGAAATAGAAGATTTCTCATAGTTGTTGTCTGGTACGAGCATTAACGGTTCACCTATCAAAAAGTGACCTGGAGTAAGAGGTGTAGGATCTTGTGAATTCGTACTTATTTTTGACAAAGGTCTAGAATTTAAACAAGATTCTATCTGGTACAACAACGTCGACATCTCTTCAAAGGTAAGTGTCGCATTACCAATAATGCGTCTTAAATGGTGCTTAGTGGATTTTATTCCAGCCTCCCAAAGGCCACCAAAATGTGGGGCATGAGGTGGAATGAAGTGCCATGTTGTTCCACAGTTTGCTAAACACTCTGCTATTTCTGAAAACAGCGTTGAGTTCTCTTGAGCGAGTAAATTTTTAAGTTCGCGCGAGGCACCCACAAAATTTGTTCCATTGTCGCTAAATATATCTGCACAATGCCCTCGTCTAGCAACGAAACGCTTAAAAGCGGCAAGAAATCCTTGAGTGGTAAGATCACTCACAGCTTCCAAATGGATGGCTCTAGTAGCCATACACACGAACAAACATATATAGCCTTTATAGGATCGATTTCCTCTACCTTTTGTAGTTCTTATCTGTATGGGACCTGCATAGTCCACACCACTGCGATAAAAAGGTCGGATTGGTGTTACTCGAGCCTGAGGTAATTGACCCATAAGCTGGTCCTTTGTTTGTGCAGCATATCGTACGCAGATAATACACTTGCGAACAACCATTTTTACCTGGTTCTTTGCATCAATGACCCAATACTTAGACCGAAGATAATTTATCATCATTTGTGGTCCACCGTGTAACGTATTGTGGTGAGCTTCAGCAAGAACTAGATCGGTAAAGTGGGATTTTGAAGGTAATATAATCGGGTGTTTTGTTTCTCTATTGATATCTGCCTTTTCCAGACGACCACCAACTCTTAAAATATCAGCGTCGTCCAGGAACGGATTCAACGAGGTAAGTTTGCTTTTCTTATTTACTATGCCCTTTTCTTTAACATCTTTTATTTCTTGAATAAAACTTTCTGACTGACATTGCTTAATACAAATATGAAGAGCTTCATTTAGTTCTGTGCTAGTTAACCATACAGGTACTGCAGGGTCATGTAATTTTCTTATACGGTTTATAAATCTTTTGCAATAAGCCAATACTCTCACTAGTTTTCGAAGGGACGAAAACTTGGTCCACACTGTTAAGCTAGTTTGACCCATAGTATGAAAAACTTTCTTTGTTTTCTCTTCTAGTTTAGTGTCTGACATACTTCTCCTCTCAAAGTTAATTGTTGTGCTTCTTAACCATAATGGTCCCGTTTTCCACAACTCTAGGTTAATTAATTCCCCAGGGCTAATACCTCGCGATGCGCAATCTGCTGGGTTTTCATGAGATGGCACATGTGACCACTGATCTCGATTTAATATATTCAAAATTTCCGACACTCTATTAGCTATAAAAGGTTTCCACCGACTCGGATGGCTGCTTAACCAAGCTAATACAACTGTTGAGTCGGTCCAAGCATATAATTTAGATTTTGAAATATTTAATACTACTGAGGTCTCTTGCAATAGCTTAGCCAATAAGACAGCCCCGCACAATTCGAGTCTTGGTATGGAGACCTGTTTAATCGGTGCTACCCTTGTTTTAGATGATACAAGATGAACATGGACTGTTCCAGTCGTATCTACACTTCGCATATACACAGCAGCAGCATATGCTTCACAAGAGGCATCGCTAAACCCATGAAGTTCAACGGTATCGTCTTTCTCCGTAACACTGATCCATCGTGGAAGTCGAAATTTAGTAAGTTCAATGAGTTCGTCACGGTAAGTATTCCAATCCATTAACAGTTTAGCTGGTAATTCATCATCCCATTCTATTCCCGCAAGCCATAGCTTTTGAATCATAATTTTTGCTTTAATGATTGCTGGAGATATCCAACCCATTGGATCATACAACCTTGCTATATCAGAAACAACTTTTCTTTTTGTTACAGGTATGCTGATCGGTGGTAGCTGTACAGAGTATTCAAAGTCGTCGGTTCGTCGGTTCCAGGTAAGTCCTAATATCTTTATTATTTCATTATTTTTTAATTCTAACTTGCTTTCTGTTGCTTTATTTAGGTTGCTTATTTCATTATGTAGTTGTTCATCATTGCTTGACCACTTTTGTAGTTCAAAGCCTCCCTTGATTAGCATTTGACTCATTTCTTTATATATTTGTACACCTTCTAAAATTGTGTTACAACCGGTAAGTAGATCATCCATGTAGAAATCTTTTAATACCTTCTCTGCTGCTTTTGGAAATTGTTTCCCCTCATCATAAGCTACTTGATTGAGAGTTCTTACTGCAAGGTATGGTGCTGGGGCAGTTCCAAAAGTAAGTCGCATCAAACGAAGATGTTGCATATCTTCTTTAGTTTCAGATCTCCACATCAAACGTTGATAGTCTGCATCACATTTGGTTACTTTTACCTGCCGGTACATTTTAACAATATCAGCAACTAAACAGATTGGATGCAGTCTCCACCTTAAAAGAATATGCCTTAAATCAGACTGTAGCGTAGGGCCTACCATGAGGTCGCTGTTAAGTGATACACCATTTGTGTCACGACTGGACGCGTTAAAAACAACCCGAAATTTGGTCGTTGTCTTATCTTCTCTGACGACTTCATGATAAGGTAAGTAAACTGCTTCTGGCTTATTAATTTCCTCTTTAGGTACTGTTTCCATATGACCGAGCTGCAAATATTCTGAAATAACGTCAGAATATTTTGATTTTAAATCATTTGACATTGCAAAGCGTTTTTCTAACTTAGTGAATCGTTTTATCGCAATTTCACGGGAGTTTCCATATTGACAACTTGGGTCAGCATCTTTAAAAGGTAACTTCACGATATATCTACCTGAAGAATCACGTTTGGTAGTTTTTTGATATAATTCTTCACATTTTGTTTCTTCAGTAGTAAGTTGTTTTTCAAGACTGAAATTATCAGACTCGAGTTCCCAAAATTGTTTAAGGTTAAATTCTTCATTGTTAATGTTAATATGCATGGTGATGATATTATTATTGCAGTTTATGTTATTCTCGGTTGTAGTATTATTGTTAACTTTGCCAGATAATACCCAGCCGAGCCTAGTGTTCTGCGCTATAAGGGTTCCAGGTGGGCCCCTGATTAAGCCTTCAGTGATAATTTGGCAATAGACATCAGCACCAAGCAGTAGGTCTATTTTGTTCGGTACATTGAACATTGGATCAGCTAACTTCATTTTTGGTAAGTTAGGCCACAACTGGACCACAATTTTCCTTTCAGGAAGAAATGAAGTCAACTTTTTAAGAACATGTGCTTTGACAAGTATGGTAAAGGTAGGATCTTGAACAGACTGTAGTTTTACATACACTAAGTGTTTAGAATTTAGTGATGCGTTTTCCTCACCTCCTACTCCAGATATAACACTGTTGCATGGTTGTTTTTTAAGTCCAAGTAACTGGACTGAAGACTCCGTAATAAACGAGGCCTGTGATCCCTGGTCCAATAAAGACCGCAGTGTTATTCTGGACCCTGTATTAGTTTCAGCTTTCACCAAAGCTGTCGCCAATACAACTTGACTGTTCGTGTTCGAAAAACAACTGGTAATATTTTTGACATCGATATCGTCGTGTGACGTCGTTGCGTTTACAATAACATTGTTACTGTCATTAGAATGTTTGGTTTGTTCGCCGTTATTAGTTAAGTGGTAAGTAATATTTGAGTGCAGCAGTGTATGGTGTTTTTTCTTGCAAATTCTACATCTAGTAGGTAAGCGACACGATGTTACTGTGTGGTTTGCGCCTAAACAATTAAAACACAACCCTTTATTTTGGACAAAATTACGACGAGAAGTCAGCTCTTCCTTAACAAATTCTTTACAATTTCCTAACTTATGGCTAGTATTAGAACAATAGACACAGGGAGCAGATTTGTTTTCGGTATCAACATTAACAACATGGAGAGACTTAGTGTTCTTTATAACTTTAGGAGATAAAAATTCAAGTGATCTAAATCTAAGCTCTAAAAATTCCATAAATTGTTTTAATGTTGGTAAGTCATCCGATAAGCTACAAATCTTAGATTCCCATTGTTTACGAGACTCGTTATCTAGTTTTAAAGACAATATGTAAATGACAATGAGATCCCAATTTTCTATATTTATACCTTCATTTTTCAATGCATTAAGACATTCATTAGTCGTATCAAAAAGTTCCTTTAGACAATTGGATGATTCGAATGTTATACTTTTTTGACTAAAGAATCTCTTTAATATGCAGTTAGTTATAAATTTTTTATTGTTAAATCTATGTTCTAAAATGTCCCAGCAAGTTAAGTAGTTCTCATTGGTGATTGGTAAGTGACGCAATAATTTTTCAGCTTCCCCGCTAAGATAGCTCTTCAAATAGTGAAGTTTCTGTACATTTTGAAGAGACTTGTTGTTGTGGACGAGGGACAAAAAAAGATCACGGAATGTTGTCCACTCGGAATAGTGTCCCGAAAATGTCGGTATAGCAATTCTAGGTAGCTTAACACCCGTACCGTTCTGCACACTATCTTTTGTTGACTCCAAACTAGTGCTCATATCTGTATTATTAGACTTTAGGTTTGAAAGGCATTCTTTAAGTGCTGTTTTATAGTCAATGTATAAATCTTCAGTCTGACTATAAATATCATTTAGATAATACTCCGATTTCTCAAATTCTTCCCTTTTATATTCGGTGTAAAGTTCTCTATGTGTCTCGTCAAACGTCGACCACTGCTTTTCTAAACTCTCAAGCCTAGTTTCTACATAACTGACTGACACTCTTTCCTTCGGAGATTTTTTGAAGTTTATATGACCTCTTTCTATTTTCTTAGAGACATCAACTTGTAACCTTATAAACGCATCCATTTTTAAATTTGTTTTTGAATTAAAATTCGGAAAATTTTCTAAGTGTTTGAAATTTAAACTGTCACTTAAGAAAAATCGGGCATGGGTTCCCCGTCTCAACCACAATTCAAATCCATGCACTAACTATTTTTCTAAGTCTTTTTATTTACTTGGAGCTATGGACTTTAATTATTATATTATAGAGTACTCACAGTTTGTCCTTGGAATTACACAACACACCACTGAATAACACACTTAACTGATCGCTAGATGGCACCACTTGCCATATCCAAAACGTTCCGCTGCTTCAATCTCGTACTCGCACGTTTTCTTACAATATTCGGCTCGATCAGGACCATGAATAAAACCAAACATTAATGGTTATGATGTAAATTTATTCGTGATCTCAAAAATACTTACACTAGTCGCGGTAACGAAACCATATCGGGATTCAGACGGCTGGTACAACGCCATCTAGTTGCGATATGGGAACTAATAATTGCTACTTCTTATCGTTATTAAATCGTTTCTCATGAGATTGTACAAAAGGTACATAAGCCACGTTGTGAAATGAACTTCTAAAAGAATAAATTTTCTAAGGGTCCGTTTCACCACGTCCGGATAAGCACTATCTACCAGATAAATTCAAAATTGGAACAGAATTTCTATGAATTTATGTGGCAGATAATTTATCGGGAACTTATCAGAAGGCTGTGAAACAGGCCCTAAGTCTACTATTTTATTTTAAATAAGTTTTTTTTTAAACCACACCTTGCCTGATGTTAAGCAACGAAGTGGTCTAAGTTGCCTACGTTAACAAATAGATTACATCTATAAAAAAAAAGAATGTCATTCTACAAAAAAATATTTCTTCTGGTCAAGGTAGTCCAGTGTCTATTTATTCCGTCTAGATTTTCAAGATAATATACATTTTTGTTTTTTTTAGTAACAGCAATTTATTTAATCTGACTAGATTTATTGCTCACATTTTTTTAAATGGCAATGCATTCTGTAGATTTTTAAAAATTCTAACTGCCTTGTTAGTCGAGTGCTCCTAAGCGCGACTGCTACGCTAGAGGTCTTGGCTTCAATTCCCAGGTCGAGCAGTGTTATTGAGTATCTCAGTAGCTGCTTGGAGTTTGGATAAGTGCCCGGTACATTCTAAGGGTCGCCCCCTATCACATGGGACCTAAACATACCGGCGAATTGTGGGTGTTCAATTAAGAACACCTCTGCCTTACTCTTCGGGGAATATAGGCGTGATGGTATGTTGTTGAATTCTAAATCGTTTTCGTTATGGAATTCTCAATGAAACTGGTAATAGTTCATGGCCGATCATTCGTGAGGACACCTACGCATTGAATGAATTGCTACCACTATAATAGCACAGTATTTAATCCTACTTATTAAGACTGTTTTTATTGCCATTTTTTTTTATTGCATAATAAAAAAGAAAACAGATTTTGTTGTAATTTAAAAGGCAAATATTTTCAGTTTTGAAATAATTGTGATTGTATTTAAAAAAAGACAGTTTTTATAAGCTGTATCGAAAAAGAAGGTGCTAGATAAAATCCTGCTAGAGGTCGAAATTCTTTAGCTAAAATTGTATCTACGTTAAAACAGATTAAATTATATACTTCCTTTGTACTTGTTATTTTCTCCGCTCCATGTATCCTAACATATTTTTCATTTACATAAACAGTAGCACTGTTTAATTTAATCAAGGACGAACGCATGATAAAGTTGATAATGTTTTACCTTGGAACTAAAAACATTCAACAAAAAAAAAGAATATAGGGCGCATACGCATTAATAAATTATACTATACAGTAGGTACCTACTTAAAACATACTTGTAACTGGTCCGTATGAAATAGGATATTTAGTTTCCAATTTACGAAAAAAAAAACCGGCTTAGTGAATACATAATTAAATAAAAATCTCAGATCAAATAAAAAGTTAAGATGGAACTTTGCGAACAAAGAAGTGAGGCCGGCTAAAACTACGCCTAACGGTGTACAACACACAATTACACGCACATATGGATACCGAAACTACGCCTTATCTTGTCAGTCGAGCTTTCGTTACCTCGATAGCTCGACTGACAAGCTCAACATTTGGCCATAGAAAATTCAGTTAAATAGCGTAACAATTATATAAATTTATTTATAAAATACCAACCGGTGTTGTAGCTGTGTGGTGATGTGTAATTAATGTATTTTTGATATCGATATTAATTAATTACTAGCAACACAGGACAGGATATTTTTATCAAGCAACCTTGGTCCTAAAATAGCGTAGGCACGTATACAAAAAGGATGGTCTAGCTCTCTATCCAAATTCCATGAAATTCAAATCTCAAGAGCACCTGACAAGTTTCGATATGATAAGGATGGCATGATAATCCAAAGTGTTATCATAATAGCGCGACTTTCTAAATTAAGAACTCGAATTGAAATTGTTTTGGAAATATTTAAGTAGTATCGTATATTTATAATGTATTTATACCTACTTATAGTACTACATATAAATGCGAAAGTAACTCTAGTTGTGTCTGTCAGTCAATTTATTGTTTTCACGACTAAACACTGTGTAAGTTTTGATGAATTTTGATACAGAGATTGGGCAATTGGGCATTTGAGAAGGACATAGGATACCTTTTAAATTAAAAAAATATTTTTATTGCGAGTGAAACCAAATGAAACAACTAGTACTTAATAAAAGTCCCCCTCGTGCCAAGTTAAATTCTTGTGTTACGAGTGGGTTCACGTCAATAGTGTAATGGGTGGGTTTCGAATCGGCAACCACATGATCGCAATTCCGACGCCCTAGCCATTAAGCTACCGCCGCTTCGAAAATATCATGATATTAATTATGTTGTATTAGGCTAGTTTAGAGATTATTTTTATGGCTTTATCAGCATTATAGAAACTTGTGCCGTTAATTGTTTCCGTGCGTTATACTCCATGGTCATACTAAAACTTAAATGGTCGGATTAAAATATTTTTTCCAGCATAGGTACGACTCATATTTGACTATATCTTTTAACGGGCCAGTTATTTTTAATAACTTCAACAACGGTCGGCTACAGACCTTATAGAGTTAGTAAGAAAAATATTTACTTTAAGCTCAATTTGATTTTTAAATATTGATCTTTCACAAATATTAACCATCAAAATAATGTGGTGTCGAAGAAGATGAAGCGGAGATTATCATACGTAAACTTTGCTCGCACTACTTCTGGCATACTTTTAATCTAATCTAATTATAAATTCAAAAGTAATCATGGTTGACTGATACCCTTTTCACACCTAACGTTGAACAAGGCAAGACAGACTGCAGTTCATTAAAAAAAAAGCTAATATTAATTATTTTATAATAATAATTTCAGCCTTTTTGTGGCGCAAGAAAAGAGTTCCTGGAAGGAATTGGGGAAGGCCTTTGCCCAGCAATGGGGCAGTACCCACTAGAGAAGGATAAAAAAAAATACTTCAGCGTCATTTGGGCAATCTAACATCTGTTGTCAGTATAACAAGTACCTACAACGCATTGCAGTTGCGCAGGCGATTTAAGATTTAAGGTACCCCACTTCTGTAGAGCATCAGGGATATTTGCGGTGGCACATACGGATCGTTGCCACTAGTACACACGGCTACAGGTCAACCTATAAAAATCCAGTTTAAGCTGAACTCGCATTGTACAGACTTCCCATACAATAAGCGGCCAGCGTAAACTGGTTTGGTATAGCTTGATGTGTAGCCGTGCGTACCACAATCTAAGTAAAATAAGAATCCGAACAGTTCCATGATGGAACTACTGATGTTTTATTTAATCACTAGTTCCACTTAAAAATAATCTGAAAATAATGGAACTAAGCTTATTTTTTATTAGTTTTTATCATTAAATATTGCGAAATGTTCACAAAGATATGATTTTTTTTAGACGCTTTTTATTAAGTAAAAACATTACGCATTAGATTAAGTGGTCTCGGTAGCTTAGTTGGCAAAGCGTCTAATGTACTTAACCAGAGAGACGCAGGTTCAAACCCTGCCTGAGATCGACTTTTTTCTTTCACTAAGAAATTTACTTTAATTAGAAAATTCATATCTTTGTGGATAATGGAACTAATGTTGAATTTTGCTATTGCGAGTTCCACATTATTATTTACGGACTGTTTCGACGCTACTATTCCCAAGCGGTGCGCGTCCCTGGTGCGCCGGCGTCGGTTGCAAGCCAGCTCCAATGCTATCCTGGCTATGATCGCTGAAAACCTGGTCCTTACATACGGCATGCTATGGTAGGAATGTTGCTAGATAATCACAATTATTTTGTGTGTATTTTTACTGTATTTGTGTGCCTAGTAATAAGGTTTTATGAGTCTAGTGTTTCTTGCGATTAAATAAATATTCAAATAGGTTTAATAATTACGGATTTGTTATTATTAATTAAGGGACGCGATTAACTCGCCACAATTCTATATTTACAATCACTGCGAATGGGTTGAGCAGTTTTGTTTTTATCTCGTTCAAATGCGATAAATTTAAATAAAACAAATATACTTACTAATTATAACACGGCATTTTGCGCATATTTATTTAAAGTCGCACAAAATATTTGGCCTTTTACAAGTATGCGGTACTTTGGCGGTACTTACTCATTCTTCTACAATTTTTTTTAATAACTACAAGTCTTGCACGGACCCAGTATTTCAGTACGATATCAACAAAATAAATAATTAATTAACAATCTCTCGCATTCATGTGCGTATACGCGATTATATTATCTTATTCCCAGAAATGTACGTACACACGGCTACAGGTCAAACTATACAAATCCAGTTTAAGCTGATCTCGCATTGTATAGGCATCCCATACAATAAGAGGCCAGCGTAAACGGGTTTTGTATAGCTTAATGTGTAGCCATACGAACCCGGTTTCCGACATTCAAAATATTTTGGAGTAATTATTTCCTCGAACTCGTGCCGAATTCGAAGGAATTTTCAAACATTCGAAAATTGGTTCGTTAGCTGATATTTTACTGTTTTATTGAATATAATTTATTTATTAACTACTACATTTGTTAACTCGATATAATTTATTTAATACATTTAAAAAGTTTTTACATTTAAGTATAATCAGGGACTCGGTAAGTATTTTTGGTATTGCGACTCTCTGGTTTCTGTTGAGTTTGAGGCTATAAACTATCAACTCCTTTAAGAGGTCTCAGTTCGTACAGGTTGTGTGAGAGAGAGCGAGACATGATGTTATTTAATCTGTAGAGTGTCATCCCACTCTTACAACCTAAACGTTGCAATACCAAATCGCTGTACTTTTTGTCGTATTGGTTCATGTTTTTTGTTGTTTTTACTATACCAAAATTATATTAATATATCACAAAATGGGTTACAAAAATCAAGTTGCAACCAAAATTTTCACGAGTAAATGATATTGTGATAATCATACATTATTTTTAGCCAGTGTGATTATAAATAAAAAGATAAAGTGGTTGTCTATGGATGAACAAGGTGTGGATGACGTTTAACAATCCTACAAAGATAATTTGGCACGTCACCGAAATCAGAACTAAGTAACTTAAATTGAATTACGGTCGAGTTAAACAATTCCCTAAAACTAAGGAGATATTATTAGCCGGTGATCCTAATTTCACACCCACGCCCCCATGTTAATGTTAATAATGACGAGGGCGTCGGACTTGCAATACCGACGACGTGAACCCACTCGTAACACAAGCATTTTAGCTTAGCATGAGGGGTTAACAAGAATACTAGTAATGTGCAACCCACATTGATTGTAAGCTTTTTTTTAATAAAAAAATGTCATCCAACTGCCAAATGATCCTTGTAGCCAATGATGTTATAATTAAAATATCATTGCTTGTAGCAATGTAGCTATCAGTAAGACAAAGCGGCCGTGCGACCGGCGCTATACTTAACAAAATACTAATTTGTTGTTCCCCTAAAACTAAGGAGATATATATATATATTTTTTTTTTTTTTTTCAGGCAACAAAGCCCATATCATCATTATTAGCCGCTGATCCTTATTACACACCGACGCCCTCATGTTATTGTTAATAAGCGGCGGTAGCCTAATGGGCCTAATGGCTAGGGCGTCGGACTTGCAATACCAACGTGAACCCACTCGTAACACAAGCATTTTAGCTTAGCATGAGAGGTTAACAAGAATACTAGTAATGTGCAACCCACATTGCTAGTAAGCTTTTTTTTTATAAAAAAACAGCTTTTTAGCTTTTAACAAGATACTACGATCCAATACACTTTCTAGATGTAACAGTCGCGCTAATATAAATTGCGATATGATGCAACGGATTCTTGTGTCATTGCCAACACTAAGATGAATGTGCGCGAATGACACAAGATATAGACACTATTTTTTACAACTGCGCAAATATTGTGTGAAACAATAATTGTAGAAGGGAATAATACCAAAATGACAAGAACGGTTGCGCAATTTAAAAACCCTTATACTAAATTTCTAGGCTTCCAGTAGTGCTGTTCCTATATATGTATGTGCTTGGAACATCACTTATTACAGGGTTTCCCAATATAGCATCATTTGCATGCAACATAATGAATTCCCTACAATATATATTTTGTTAGTCACACACACCGCCTATCACCGCATACCGCCGATTGCGAGTACTATGCACTTAAAACTTGAAAATATTTACTAAAGCGTTGCACTGCAATAGAAAGAAAGAAAGCAATTTATTGATAACACACAATCCACACAAGACAATTCAACATAAAGACAAACATTGACAAGAACATAAATTAACAATAATATCCGGTTCTTAACTTATATTATTAGCTGTCATTACAATAACATATAGAATTGAAGTTGTGATATAAGACTGAAGACATAAGACACACATATTTCCAATTCCAAAATCCGTTAACCCAGACAATTTAGTCTCGGACCGTAAACCTTATTCTTGGAAACCATCAACATCGTAGCTAATAAACTAAAATCATATCTGATCCGACATTTTGTTTTAATACAACAACAAACTTGTTTTAATTATAAACCAATAAAGTTAAAATACGACGGCTTATAATAGCTATCTGTTCAGATGATCATCAAAATGCAAACATAAGTATCAATTCAATAAATCATCAAAAACAGATGATAACAGAAGATAGATTTGAAACTCAAAACATGATCAGCGGACTTAATTCTAAGAATCGGCTTGGAATTTTAACAATAACAATGCGACTTGATAATATTATAAATTATGTGCCTGATTTTGGAGGACAACAAAGGGTAGACTTTGTTACAGCTGATATGTAAAACTAAACTGGCGACTTGTATGCAAAATTTCGTAATAATTTCGACATCTTCTTAACTGTTGTTCACTGGAATGAAACTGTTTATCTCTCATGTTTACATTATGGTGACCCATTATGATGTTACCCTACTTCTAGTGAAACATAATTCTGTTCCAATCAAAGAAGCTTTAACGGTATGTCGTGTAAATCATAGACCTTATTTTTATAACTGTTTAATTTGTTTATTTTTACATTATCTTCAAGAATGTGCCACTGACTTTCAACTGGTGGAAACGAATTCCTTATAGATATATAATTATAATTATTTTGACTTACAACGGAACTTATTTTCACTCCGATGATTTTATTATAAGTGAATTTGCTCCAGACTTTCTCAAATTGTTATCACAATTAATAATTTTCTCGTTATACTTGTGCCAAGTTTCAGTTTGCACACTCAGTTTGCAGTGGCATTCTTTCGTTGAATCATTTGGCATTGAAAACTTTTGCAACTAGGAAAAAGTATAAAATTGAATCTGAATGGAATTCGTTTATTTTTAAAGCATTACACCTATTCTAGAAAAATGTTATTTCACGTCAGTGAAAATTACTTTCAGGGTGCTCTTTATTTGCTTTTAGAATGCGGTAAAGCTATTTCTGAACGATAGCAATAATACGAATGCAGCAAACACTTTTGTTATTACCTCAATTCCGCTAGTTCGAATACCAACATGCGGGAAATCAATAATAAGCCTTTCAGCTTATAGCTATAAAAGTAAATATTAAATTAATATTCCCCGTATCTTAATATAGGACCTTCCAAAACCCTCAGAGTTGTTGAACTAAATTAGAACACAAATCATAGATTTAAACATTAATTACCAAAGTTACGTACAAAATCCGAATGAGGACAAAGTAGATAACTTAAGATCCCATGCTATGGCCTCAGAACTAGAACTGTGACTAGTTACTGTTCAAACAAGTACTTACTTGAAGATAACGTCGCGTTTACACAATGATACATATTTACATATTCACACAACTGACAATACATAACAGATGATGTCATCGGCTGTGCTGAATAAGGCTTTACAATGAATTTAAAGAAATTCTACGTTGAAAATCCTTATCCCAGATCACTGAAACACGATCTAAGCGCTGCATCTAAACCACCACTGGCGCTAGCGTCTTTTGTATTTTCTTTATTCTTTATATCTATTCTTTAGTGGAACTTTAATTTGGATTTATGCCCGGTTAGCACCTGATATGTTGGAAATAGCGCCATACAACAATTAGGTAAGCAATTGGTCAATTCATTTAGCAATCGGAACCAAATCTTTCATAGTCTTACAGCTCGTTGAAGCTTTACTAGTGGTTTTATCTACTTCATCCTGTAAGCCTTTTCTTAATCATGTCAGGCTTCCAGTCTAACCAGATGCGTCAGAATATTACACGAAACGACTGCCATCAGACCTTCCCAACCCAACCCTCCGCGACCTCTTAACAATAAACACCCATCCACACAGGCGTATGTTAATCTTGCAGATCAGTTGATCGGCAATTAAGCCACGAGACCCTCTCGGAGGTTTTATTGATCTTCTAATATATAAAAATGTTACATTATCGAATTCCTCTGAAACTGCTTGAGAGATTTTTCTGGTTTTTTTGTGTATATTTGGTAGGTCTTAAAACAGCCGTAGGCTATTTTTTATATCCCTGCCCTCACCCCATATTTTAAGCGAGATTTTAGTATGGTAGAACAACTTTTGCCGGATCAGCTAGTGTACATATAAAAATATTGCCAACAGTAGCGATTATTTGGGACATCACATGTACTACTCTAATTAATTATAAGTCTAATTCATTCTTTAATGGGTTTGATTAAAATTTATGTGAAGACTGACCATGATATTAGGTCATGGTCTATGTAACATCATATTAATCAGTTCATGTTCCGAAATCCAACTCACATAATACTCATCTTTCAGAGTATATAACATACTATCACGCCTGTATTTCCCGAAGGGTTAGGCAGAGGTGTACCTACTTATGTACACCCCTGTTAGGTCCCTTTTAATAGTAGACGAGCCTATTGCCATTAACCGGCCACAAATCCAGACTTCGAGCTACTACTGTATTTCATAGAAAAACCCATTTGCAATTTGCTCTACCTGGGAATCGACCCAAGACCTCTAGTGTAGTAGTCATGCTTAGGGACACTAGACTAATGAGGCAGTCATAATTCATAAATATTTTCTGAGTATATAATATACATATTATATCCATACTTGGTAGTTATTCATGAGGCAAAAACTAAGCACCTATGGTTTTTGCCTACAGTTTCCCACCTATCACAATAGATTGTTGAGACAAAAGATAGTCTATATCCTTCTCCACGTAAGCTGAAGATATCATTACGTCATCAGGTGGTCACTGAAATTCAGCGCTTGTCGAGAACTATAGCTTAATAAAGTGTTAAGAGGAGTGTCCCTCGCGAACGCAACAATGTTGCACAGTTGTCGCTGTCTCTATCCCTCGCGATGCGAACGCGTGCCCGAGAGGAGAAACAACAACATTTTCACGCGTATTTCGTATGTTCCGAATTTTGGAGATTACTCCTATAATATTGCTAATATGTAAAAAAAAAAATCTTGTAAAAAAATATTCACTATATTATCTGGGTTTCCTTCGAATCAGAATGTTTCTGTATTGATACATTGTCGAGAAATACTAGCAAAAAGTTGGGCCGTTTTTCAACGAAAATTGCCAATCTTTGAGCTCGTGTAACTTTTTAACCGTATATTGAAATGAAATTTTATATTACAGAAACACGTATATTAATGATAAGATTGTTACTGCAAAATTTCAATGACTTTCATTGTTTAAAATTCAAGCAAGGGCCAAACTGCGTTTGTATGGGGCGCGAAGCGGATACTATCCTCTTAAGTGGTATTTTTTTGTCGCGGATGAGACGTGCAAAAGGAAAACACACACATATTTTGATCGTATGATTTTTCTGTACCTTTACTAATGATTTGTTAAAAAGATAGATTGAACCTTAGAAAAAGAAGAAAGAAAATACATTTATTAATATATATAAAATATATATAGTGCTCCCTATATATATTTATTTGTCACAAAAATATTTAAAGTGCTCCCTATATATATTTTTGTGACAAATAAATGTATTTTCTTTCTTCTTTTTCTAAGGTCCAATCTATCTTTTTAACAAAATTCATCGAAATTGGTTTAACGGTTTAGGCGTGAAAAAAATAACATACAAACAAACCGACAGTTACATACTTATTTATAATATTAGTTGCTCTTTTATCTATTGACCTTGACTTTGAATACGTTTTTATTATAAAAAAATCTAAATAATATTCATATACCTACGTAACAACTTTTTTACTATCTCATTAGTCTAGTGGTCCGCGACTGCTACGATACAAGTCTTGAGTTCGATTCCTAGGTCGAACAAGGCTTTCTATAAAATTCTCAGTACCAGCTCGGAGTTAGGAGTCGTGCCCGTGTAATGGCAATAAATTCGCTCCCTAGTACATCTCCTAAACATGCTAAGAGTTCCTTAGTATTATATTATACACCTCTAACTCTTCTCTAACTTATGGTATGTTAATTAATTTGTGCCGCGGTCACATCATTCAGCATTTAATCGATCGTGAAATAAAATTTAACAACATCGTTAAGTAGTTAGTAGAATTCAACTTTGATTTGATCTGTTGAATGTTAAAAATTGTTGTCTTATCATCTTTCTCGATTACTGGTATCACTCGCAAGTTAAAAATATCAACTCCGGGATTAATAAACTTATTTATCAAAACACAATTACATAATATTTTATGTACGAATTTGGTGTTGCAAGTATCGATTTGTTTCATTCATGCGGGTTTTACGTTGGATATGTCGACAAGTTTTGTTTAGAAGGCCAAACAATACACATTCATGTCTCTGACTGTTTGTGAAGTCCCTAGTTAACGAAGTAGTAATCTGTTATCAATATATCATAACGTCGGTATTCCCCGAAGGGTTAGGCAGAGGTGTACTAATAGATCCCATGTAATAGGTGGCAAGCCTATTGCTATTAACCGGGCACAAATCCAGACTCCTAGCTGCTACTGAGGATTTCATAGAAAAACTCAATAACACTTTGCTCGACCTAGGGATCGAACCCAGGACCTCTAGAGTAGCACTCGCGCTTAGGACCACTAGACTAATGAGGCAGTCAATATATCCTTTATAATCTTTGAGTGGAAAATCCCTAAAATAATATTTAAAGATAAATTATATGCATACGAGTGAATCCAAGGAAAACAACTATAATATTTCGATATAGTTACATATGAAGACAGACCAATTGAAAATTAATATTATGTAAATACAACTGAATAAATTATTTTATTGTTAATAATCAAGAAATTTACAATTACATTAAATTTACAATTACTGTAAATAAAAGTAATTAATCTCTTTTGTTAATGATTGTTTATTTCTTAAATAAATAATTAAAAATGTATATTGTTAATCCTTACATTTGGACGCTCTGCGTAAAATGCATTTTTTTACGATGTAATAAATTGTAATATCCATCTGACAGTCCAATGCACACTTCTTCACATGGAAAAACCTTGTGAACCGCTTTTATTTATATTCAAGCATTTTTTTTTAGTTTTTGGTTATAATTATGCTTACTTTAATTTATTTGCCTACTGCATTGGTCTAGTGGTAGCAAACGCTTCTGCCATAAGAGGGCCAGGTTCAATTCCCAGGTCGAGCTATATCAAATTGTATATTTACTTGTTCAATGTTACCAATATTAATAAAATGATTGTTCTAATTATATTTTCTATGATTCTTACTAAGTAGACTAGAGTGGTTTTAATTTAAAATTACTAGTATTAATATCCTTATAATATTAGGATTGTACGTGTTTAATAATGTACATTAAGTAGGTACCTATATACAGAAAAAAAAAAACAAATTATATCCAAGTCATAATTTTTTGTTGCGGATTTAGAAAACTATTTTTACAACATGCTGCCATACATCTTCTAGTAAGACATGTAAACATTGAAAGAGAACTAAATACTAGCCTTTTATCTTTTTGTCTTTCACTTAAAATCCATTAGTGGATGAAAAAAAAACGAGGCATGGAACATTTTCGTCAACACTACTTCAATAAGGAAAGATTTTCTCAAAGATACGCCTGTCATATTTGCTTACACAATATTTCAAATGGTCCTTGAAGTATAAGAGTATCTTTGGACGGTTAAATTTTAACAGGTGTTTGGATGTAAACGTGTTTAACATGTTGAATAGTTAGCATCTCTTGATTTTGCTAATGGCCGTCCATTTGTTCAATAAACATTGTTAGGTAGGACCTACAATCATTTTCGCGCGCTTTAATGAGATGCTCTATTTTTGAATTTTGTTCTTAATTTGCTATATTTTTTTTCTATGTAATGGCTTTGATACTTTTTACATATCAGAACTCTTTTATTCCAATAGGATATTTTTTTATTTACATACTTAATAAAAAAAAACTTTGTAGAAGTGCTGAAGTTTTTCTTTTTGCGATATCTACGACGACGTTAATTTAGTTTTAAAGATCCGAACCGCGGGCAACAGCTAGCGATACTATAAATCTTTTTATTGATGTCATAATTTCGTAAGTAAGAGTTTTATTGCAAACAGTAAATGACATTTATGTTATCGGTATGATCATTAATAACTATTACGATAGATAACATGAATGGAAACTTATGTCAAAATGACTGAAAAAATATTTCTGAGTAATTGAAAGCAAAATTCAATATTTTCAAGCATTGAAAATTCCGTTTAGCGATAACTTAGCTTACAATAAGTTGCGAATTAGTGCCGGTTTATTTACCTTAGCGACGACGAATTTGTTGAAAGCACTTCACGGTTACACTATTGTCGCACTATTAGTTGAAAAACAAGACAACAGTCGAAAAGTCGTTCGCGAATTTATTTTACAGCGTCGGAGAGTTCGTCGGAGCGGTTACACGCGTGCTCACACCACGATAAGGTATACTCGACTGAGCGTGAGCAAGCAAGGCTCCCGTGCCGGCCGGCCGCGCGCAAAACCATGCAACCGCTTTTCTCTTCAGCGCCGGCCTATCAGCTGTTGTTTTTTTAATAGGAAATTTAAATATCGAACTCTCGGTTTCTAGATGATGTTTTGTTTTAAAATCTGTTTTGCTTCTTTTTTCGGGCAATTGGTGATGATAATTATGTCCCGCTCGTACCTAGATTTTCATCTTCATCTTTAGATGTATGTTATACTTTCAGAAAATATATACTTAGTATTAATAATTAATTATCACGCGCTTAAACGGTGAAGGAAAACATCGTGAGGAAACCTGCCTGCTGATTTCTTGACGGCATGTGAAGTCTGCCAACCCGCAGTAGGCTAGCGTGGTGGACTATAGCCTAATCCCTCACGTTCTGAGACGAGACCCGTGCCCAGCAGTGGGACAATGTAATGGGTTGATGACGATGAACTTATATACTAAATTTATTTTCAGTTAGTTCTTTTCACGTGTACACACATACGTACGTACTATAGGTACTTACTTATATTAGGGTATTTATCACATCAGTCTTCAGAAACCCTCATGGTCAGTAGAAGTTTATTAAGTATCTAATTTGATAACGAATAGTAATTTTATTCCTTCACTGTTGTGCAATAATCACTAGTGAGTAAAACTCTTTTGCGCATCTCTAAATTACCTATATGTAAAGTACGAGTAACAACGTTAGTAATTTATTTATTTAAGAATTTTAGTCAAGCAATGAAAAATATTCGTTGTTTGTGATTATTTTAGTTTTAAATTCTCTCATACTGTGCTGGAAGTACCCAACAGGCCAAAATTGATCCTTAGTTTCAAGCTTATCATCTATTTTCATTTATAGGTAGGTACATTTATATGGAATGCAAAAAGAATTGAATTGACTGCCTCATTAGTCTATTGGTCGTAAGCGCGACGGCTAGGCTAGAGATCCTGGGTTCGATCCCCAGGTCGAGCAGTGTTATTGGATTTTTCTATGAAATTCCCAGTAGCAGCTCGGAGTCTGGATCTGTGTCCGGTTAATAGCAATAGGCTACTCCCTATTATGCGGGACCTAAACATACGGGCCAAATTGCATATTAGTAGGTACACATCTGCCTAGTCCTTCGGGGAACACTGGCGTGATGGTATGCTATAAAGAATTGAATTGAATTTGAGTTAAATTTTGTACTAATCTGACGAAGTCTGAGAAGAAACGCAGAAACAAACTCAAAGAATCATGGTCTCTTTTAAAGTCCAATCAGTAGTAATGTTATTATTCACTTCGACTTCACTTGTCGCTTCATCATCATCAACCCATTACATTTTCCCACAGCTGGGCACGGGTCTTCTCTCAGAACGAGAGGGATTAGGCTATAGTCCACCACACTACCCTACTCTTGCACACGCCGTCAAGAAAATCTTTCAGGCCTGCAGGTTTCCTCACGATATTTTTCTTCACCGTTTAAGCACGTGATAATTAATAAAAAATACGCACATAACTTCGAAAAGTCAGAGGTGCGTGCCTTGGATTCAAACTCGAGATCTTTGACTTGGCAGTCCGATGGTTATATCACTATCTATCACTGCGCTTTTTTCTTGTCACTTTAACCTTGTTAAATTTTATGTAGCCATATACTTACTTATATTTTAGTCACATACGCCTCATAGCCTCTATCTTAAGATGAGACAGCCTACCAAAATCTGTAGTGCAAACAAATAAATTAATAAATCTGTCAGGTGACGTATCTTTATGGTCGCGTTGTCGTCTAACAAACGCTAAAAAACGATGGATGGTTAAGTTTGACCTAAATACTTTTAATAGAATTAGGCTACGAGTCACCAACTCATGAATGAGTAATTTTTTTGTTTGATATCGTAAGAATATTCATAGATCTTTATCTATAGTGGCAGAAGGACTTCTTTTGAATGATTTTATCGGTTTAAATACAGCTACCATTTCTAATTTATCGTCGTTAATTTTCCCTATAGCTTAGTGGTCCAAAGAGCGACTGCTACGATAGAGTTCTTGGTTTAGATTCAAACGTCGAGCAATGTTTTTGGGTGTTTCTATAAATTTTTAAGAAAGCATCAATCTTACAATTTCATGTATAAATTCATTGTATAAGTATCGACGTCAAGTAGCAGTATGCATACTATCGCGTTTCGTACGATGTGTGTGCAGAGCTGGAGGCCCAATTCCTCCCTCAGTCCCCTTCCTACTCGTCTTCTCCTTCCCCTTCTTGTCTCGGCAACGCATCGGGCAGCGACGACTACTTACCATCAGGTAGGTCGCCTGTTCGTTTGCCGAGTTATCCCATAAAAATTAAAAAAGCTCGGAGTTTAAAATTGTGCCCGGAGTTTAAATCGTTTATTTGGAACAAAAAACAAGTATAGTGGGAGGACAAATTTAAAACAATGATAACTGCAAAAGTTAAAAATTGTAGCGTAGCTACCAGCGCCCGACTCGAAAGAGAGGGTAAGTTGTTCCAGACTGATACATAACAAAACAAAACTAATACATAGCAAGAGCATGTTTGTTAATGGAAATAGGCTCGCACCCTATTACAATGGACCTAAAAACATACTGCTGTAGATATACCTATGTACTTACGTAGTTACATTCACAAGGGTGGTTCTGGCCTATTAATATAAAAAAATCATTTTATATAAAAAAATTAATTACCTACGGGTTTTTTTAAATAATTATTCTCAGTTTAAAAAATATATACATATATATTAGCAGAAGTGCTTGTAGAAATTATTTTAACTACCTATAAGTTCGCCCACAAGCCCACTTTACTCCCTCTTTGCTCACGCGCAGTTTTTTTAGTCCATTTGCATCTCTTACATAAATAAAAATATGTAAGTTTTGCATCATCAGTCGTATTGCTCCGTGAAAATAGTCGCATGCGTCATTTTGCTAAGATGCAAAAGATTGAATCATATTACTCAATCGGTATGTACTTTGAAGTGTGTAGGTGAGCCAGTGCCATTTTTTATCGAAGTCATACCTACAGTTTTTTCATACTTAAATGTCTGTTTTAGCATAAAGATAATCATAAAACATACCATCACGCCTGTATTCCTGAAAGGATAAGGCAAAGGTGTACTAATGACCACAGTTGGCCGGTATGTTTACGTCCCATGTAATAGAGAGCGAGCCCATTGCCATATACCGGACACATATCTATACTCCGAGATGCTACTGAGAATTTCATAGAAAAACAACTGTTTTCACCAATGGATAGCGTGGTTCTCGAGGAAGGTTTATATATGTACTAGCTTTCCGCCCACGGCTTCGCCCGCATGGTTTCTCGGCTTTTCTGCATTTAAATATTTCCCGTTTTTGCAACAGTTTTCATATATGCTCCGCTCCTATTGGTCTTAGCGTGGTGATATATAGCCTATAGCCTTTCTCGATAAATGGGCTATCTAACACTGAAAGATTTTTTCAAATCGGACCCGTAGTTCCTGAGATTAGCGCGTTCAAGCAAACAAACAAACAAACTCTTCAGCTTTATAATATTAGTATAGATAATACATACATACCGAGAAACCACGCGGGCGAAGCCGTCGGCGGAAAGCTAGTAAGCACTAAAGCGAAACATTTGCGAACTCCACATGTTTTTTTTAACCCCCGACGCAAAACGACAGGGTGTTATAAGTTTTGACGTGCCTGTGTGTGTGTGTCTGCGGCATCGTAGCTCCCAAACGGATAAACCGATTTTGATGCTGCAGCGACTTAAGGCGCTGCAGCATTACGCTGAGTGGGGACCTTATTGCTATGAACAGCGGCGATGTGCACATCGGTTTATACAAAACTGTCGACTCTCTACGAATGATTTTGAACCTTAAATTGTTGATAATTAAGATCAAAATCGACTGAGAAAGTTTAACATTTTGTGGTGGCTTGATGTGCTGGCCACCGTACCTTCTGTTTGTTTAGTTTTAATATTTATTGTTACTTGTGTTTATATGTACTCGCTGTTTTTATAGTGATTAAACGTTTCATTCTTTTTTTTATTTTGATTTACCTAGTTTGAAAGGTGAATTAGTCGGGAGTGTTCTTATTTATCGTAAACTAGGCCACTAGTGTACCTGTGTACAGTGGGCTATAGCTGTTACCTGACCCACCCTAGGTGGGCCGGCGAGGTCTAAGTGGGTCAGGTAACTGTACAACTTCACAGGGACACCAATAGATTAAAGTGTGTATTATGTGTCTCTCCATACATAATAACCCAGCATTTCCGAAACTATAGGTCACGACCCACTAGACCACCCAATTCGCTCGCGAGTAGTCGACTCGCGACCGAATTGGGTGGCCTCAATAAATTAACACTTCTGATATTTAATTAAGTGCAGTTTGTTCGAAATAACTAAGCTTGTCTGAAGTTGTCTGCAAGTGATGTAGCAGTGGTACTACATTTTAATAGAAAGAGTCGATGTAAAGACAATTTGGGTCTTATATGTTTTACATTTCTGATGATTTTTTTTACTAATTTGAAGAGATTATTTTGAGGCGATTTTACTAGCGCAACTTCAGACGAGTACACTTATTTCAAACAAACTGTATTATCATTTTTAATAAAAAAAAATCTCATTTGAAGTTTTCAGTCCTTCATAACTCTTCGTTTACTCATAACAGTATGTAAGTCCTGAATTTGGAAAACTTTTATGAGATTTGTTTTTATGGGCATGGTTGAGGCAACTTTGGTGAGCCATGTTTAATATCATCATCTACCCGTACAGCTTGTTGGCAGACTTCACACGCCGTCGAGAAAATATCTCAAGCATACTGGTTTCCATACGATGTTTTCCTTCACCGTTTAAGCGCGTAATAATTAAGTATTAATACAAGTGGTAGTCCAATGGTCATATTACTAGGCTATCAACGCACCTAATATAATTATCAGGTTTAATATGCCCCTTTCATTCTCCATTACACGGGGTATTGTCTCGACTAGCGCAGGCGCAATAACGGCTTATCATATGGTTCAAGTTGCAGGCATTTTATCGCATATCAGATGTAACCCAGCACAAATGTCACTGCGACATGTATAATGACCAAGCTCGGATTTCGCATCATTAATAATTGTAATAAAGGTGCTTTTAGAATATTTCTTTGTTTGAAGTACCGTTTGTAGTGTAAATAAAAACAACCTGTTATTGTCCACCATATTTGATTCATAATTGTCTTAAGTCGATGTCTTTTATTTCATAGAAATAATAAACATTTATCCCTTAGACAAGCTTTTATTGCTGACTGTACCAAACATTCTCACGGTGGATTCATTTTGAATCATGAAAAATGTGTTAATTTAATATTTTTTTGTCATAAATATCTCCATTCTGAATGCCCGTTTGTCCCATATTTAGTGTAATAGAATAAGTAATTATATTAGCTAGCTTTAATAGCTAGCTATTAGCTAGTATTGTTGATTCACTCGCGTCCCAAAAGGATTTACGTACCAACATGTACCAGATTTTAAATAAGATCTCCAGCAATTCAACTGTGAAACCTGATCCAATTTCGATACGTGTACGAACACACAGACAGGCATACATACAAATTGTTTTGGCTACTGTAGCTCTAATAAAGATAATGGCCTGTTAAAATTTTATTGACTTGATCACTTTGTTTGGAAGCCAAGAGGCCCGCTTAGATACTGCACTATTTAAAAGTGAAATAACCGCATTTCTTTAGTTTTAACTATTTATGATTTACGAGGTTATGAGGAAAGGACAGCGCTATTTAAATTGTAGAACAATATCATTCCCTCCCGCAAATTAATAACGTTGAAATGAAATGGTAATGATGAAATGATATTTATTTCTGTAAATGGATCATTTAAGACACTTTTACAAGTCGATTTTTTTATATTTTTTTTTAACAAGATGGCGTCGACGTTTCCTATCTGACGACCTCTGAGAAGAAACGTCGAAACAAACTCAGAGAATCATGGTCTCTTTTAAAGTCCAGACAATAGTGATATTATTAGATATGCGAGTTTTACAATGTTGGGCAAAATCTGAACAGGCCTTTCGAAGAAAGAACCATAGCAACTTTGAGTTGACCTGTCCTAACTGACGGCACGCATACATCAGTCATCGTGTAGCTCAACCATTTTATAGGGAGCTCAACGACCCGTCGCACAACGATACCAGATCAGCAAGACATTTGTGTAGGTCATGTGAAATACTCAAAACTGTCAGAGAAGTTTATTATAATCTGATACGAGGTTAATCTAACATACATAGTACTCACATTTACATTTTAATATCGTACAATTAACATTTGAAAACAAAACAATATAATGCATGATTACTAGGACCTACGAGGCAACCTAGTCAACTTGTGAGTTAAAAAGAAAAAACAACATGCCTAATCGACCACACTGTGATAAATGCTCACGCGCAACAAGCCATCCGATTAGGTGTTTTTCTAAATAAAACACAACACGTAACTAGTTTTCCTTTTCCGAGATGTCATTAATTTATATCAATATGCATGCAACTAACCGCAATGCATCATCCATTACACCATCACTAGGAATAGCCTTGTAGTCCAGAATTCATTTGCTGTCATCAGCAACAAAGTATCCAAGGTCATGGAGTACTTAAAAAATGCAACAGTACTCAGTATTTATGGGCCGTGACTCTGTTTATTTTGAACCCAATAACAATGGGTACGTGTGATGCAATGAAACGTTTTCATTTATGACTTGTGTGAGCTGGTGCTGTACTGTGACCATGATTTCGAGATTATTGGATACTGTTTGGTAGTATTTGGTATCTCGATCGATTTGGCGACTCAAGAATTATATAATTCAAAACGCCTAAGAGAATTTATTAACTTTGTATTTAGAATAAAGTTATATATAAAACTAATAGAGATAAAACTAAATATATAGAGTTTTATATAAAAAATAGACCAGAGCTACATAACTTCAGTATAGCTGCACATACATCATGCTGCCTGTCTTCTGCACCACTCCACAATTACTGTAACTGCCCCAATCTCGAAAAGAAGCTCTCCTTAAAATACCTAGGTATACTTCTGGATAACCAATTATCCTTCAAAGACCATATTACTAGCCTGGTAAAAAGAGTACGCAAACTCATACCTATCTTTAAAAAAATAAGATATGCCGCACAACCTAATATTGTTAAAATTGTATATTATGCACTCTGCCAATCCATCTTAAACTACTGCATTTCATCCTGGGGCGGAGCTTTAAAGACCCACTTATTACCTTTAGAAAGAATCCAAAGAGCGATACTCAAGGTGTCCACCTTTAAACCTTTCCGACATCCTACTGACGAATTATATAGATACTGTGAAGTTTTGACTGTGAGGCAGCTCTTCTTGTATAAATTGGTATGTTTACATCACACTCGTATAACCTATTGCCCTGTAATAACAAGAAGAATATTTAATTTTGGTCAGACGCAGAAGTGCAACACCTCTTTTGCTCAACGCTTTCCCGGTTTCATAGCAAGATTCATATATAATAGAATAAATAAGAAACTGAACCTGTACCACCTAACACTTGCCAAGGTCAAAGTTTCCACAAGAAACTGGCTACAAACACTTACCTATTCCGAAACAGAAGCGCTTATTAAAATACAAATTTAACAAAAGTATCATCAAGATTTCTAGTGGCAATAACTCATCATACCTACACACACCCCTACATAACATTCTTCATATACATACAATCACACATCGCCTCAACAACTTTTTTATCTCTACTACACTTAATATATATATAATAATAAATAAATACATTAGCTAAAAACATAATATTACCATATTTGTTTTTAAATAAGGGAACTTCTCTGTAACAGAACGACACTAATAACCTATAATACAGGTTTTCCTAGTTTAGGTATTAGTAGAACAAAAGATTGTAACTGTCTGTAACCTATTTTATATGTGACCCCATGTTAAGCTGATTGTAATTTATTTTTTGTATAATAAAGTTTTTATTATTATTCCATTTATTTAATCTTAAAGCATATCATTACATTTTTAAATATTATTATAAAATACAAGAGAGAATAAAAACATTTAAAAATATAAAAATAGTGATCCACCGGCATGGGGAACAGGGTCCAAGCTACCGGTGGTTAGGGCCCCAGAGACAGGAACCTCCTCACGATACGCGCCGTATCAAGAAGTACTGCCTTCTGAATCAGGCCCTTAACCCAGCCACCCAACTCGAGCCTCCTGAGGTGTTGGTCGAGGCTCTTGGCGATAAGTCCATTGACCGTAACGACTATCGGCACAATGATGGCCGAGTCCACATCCCACATGGCGACCACCTCGTGAGCAAGGTCGAGATATTTCAACTGCTTCTCTCTCTCAGCCTTCACGAGGTTCTCGTCATGCGGGACGGTGACATCGATAATCATTGTGCGGCGCGCTGATCGATCTATTACCACTATATCAGGCTTATTGGCTACAATAGTCCTGTCAGTGATAATAGATCGATCCCAGTACAAGGTGACATGGTCATTCTCGAGAACTGGGTCGGGCGCATACTTGTAATACGGTACCTCAGAATCCACAAGGCCGTATTTTAAAGCAAGTTGCTGGTGGATAATCCTGGCCACTTGGTTATGCCTGTGCAAATACTCGCCGTTAGCTAGACGAGAACACCCAGAAGTAATATGCCTGATAGACTCACCGGGACAATGGCATGCCCGACATATGTCGATTGTCCCGTCTTTCATGATATACTTCCGGTAATTGTTCGTCAGCATAACTTCATCCATAATTGCACAGACCGAACCCTCGGTTTCCCCAAAGAGGTCTCCGAAGCGTAGCCAGGCCACGGACGCTAGAAAATCTACGTCGGGCCCATGAAGGGCACGGAAAAAGCGTCCGTGAAGCTCCTTGCTCTGCCATACTTCCTTGCGGTCGTTGGTACTAAGCACCACAGGTTTGCGCCAGTTCTCTTTAGCCAAAGATAGCGGGGTGAGTCCCTTGTCCATTGCGACCACATCTCGGTGCATACCCACGTCAGCCTTGAGAAAATATTCTCTGAGACTGCATATCTCCCGGTTGTGGAGGGTCTTAGCATTTAAAAAACCTCGACCCCCGCACTTCCGCGGGATGTACAGCCTCATGACAGACGAACGTGGGTGATGCATCCGGTTTGCGGTCAACAGCGACCGGACTCTCCTATCCAAGGCGTCCAACTCCGTCTGGGTCCACTTGAGTATGCCAAAGGAGTACATCAGGACCGGCATGACCCAACCGTTAAAGGCGCGCACCTTGTTGCCGCCTGACAAAGAGCTATTAAGTACCTTTTTCAGGCGGCCGAAGAAGCGCTCCTGTAACGTTTGTTTCATGTCAGCCCCGTTAATGCCTAACCCCTCTGACATACCCAGGTATTTGTAGGTATCAGTTGCGGAGAGTGATCTCAGGTTTATAGAATCTGAGAGTTGTAGTCCCTCAGACTCCACAATCCCACCCCGCCTTACATGCATGACCGCACATTTATCTACACCAAATTCCATCCTGATGGAATTACTAAAAGTTTCAGTTGCCTTTAGTAACTCCATCAGTTGCAATTTGGTGGAGGCAAACAGTTTTAAATCATCCATATAAAGCAGGTGGGATATCACCTGACCCCCTCTCCGCAATGGATAGCCCAGCCCCGTGCCCTCCAGCAGGGTGCTGAGAGGGTTCAGGGCCAAACAAAACCACAGTGGACTCAGACTGTCGCCCTGGAATATTCCCCGCTTAATCTCAATAGGTTCGTCGTTCCCTTGAATTTGCCTACATCCTGGATAGCGAAGGACAGTTCTCCACTGCCCCATACATGACACCAGGAAGGTGCGTAAAGTTGTATCTATTTTATACAACTCCAGCACCCTCATGAGCCATGTATGCGGCACCGAGTCGTAGGCCTTCTTATAATCTATCCAACATGTCGACAGATGCTTTCGGGATCGACGGACCTGTTGGCTTATGGCCATGTCGATGAGGAGAAGCTCCTTGGTGCCGCGGGACCCATTCCTACATCCATTCTGAGAGGCTGACATAATAGAATTTTTCTCTATGTGACAATTAATTTTTGCTCTCAAAATGGATGTAAGAAGTTTATAGACCGTCGGTAAACATGTGATCGGTCTATAATTTTTGGGTTCCGCGGCATCGCCTGACTTATGGAGCAGGTGGGTGATTCCCGTTGTAAGGAATTGTGGTAGCGACCCAGACTGTAAGGCCGACTGGAATTGCGATGCCAAGCACGCGTGTGAGCTTTGTAGCCATTTAAGCCAGAAATTGTGCAGTCCGTCCGGCCCCGGTGATTTCCAGTTTGGTACCGAACGGGCTGCACTGGCTACATCGGAGGCAGTAATTACAACTGCCTCCATCTCTGGTATGGCGTCACACACGCGCTCAACATCGTGCATCCATTCAGCCTCAGTGTGGCAGACGGGCATCGACCAGATGTTGCGCCAGAATGTACTAGTGGCATCATCATCTGGGCGGCGCCCGTCAACCACAGTTTGGTCAGGTCGCTCCCAAGCTCTATACACCCACCTTTGATCGCTCTGAAACATGCGATTCTGAGTATATCGCTCAACCCGTCGCTTGTACCTTCGTATACGGCTCGCCCATGCACAGACCTTCTGCTTCAGGAAGTCAATGCGCTCCGTGACACGGGGTATATATTCTAGAGGACTGATTCCAGTCCCCGAGAATGCCCGCCTCACAAAGCGCATCACTCTAGGTCGAGTATTGCCCTCCCTGAAGCAGTATAGTTTGCCGATGAGTACCCTGGTCCCCTCGATACGCTGCTCGATCCTGCGCTGCCAGGCTGGAACGGCGGATTTTTGTCGTGCAGCATTGTCACATTTTGGAAATGTGACATTATTATTATTATTATTATATCCCATCAAAAGCCTTTCTGTAAGAGACACCATGTTTTTAGTCTTAAAAACAACACGGATGTCCTAATTATATAATAAGTATAACGTAATGCCGAACTCATCAATATATGAAGCAAATTAATAATTTCATAACTTATTTAATAAATCGTACACGAAGCTATTTTCTATAATTTGCTCTACCCTATAAAAATTAAATTATAATTAGTTTATTGCCCATAATTTTTAAATAGGTACTTGTACACGTAGCTAGAAAAAATATCATTAAGTTCCTCAATATCAGTTGCGAATTAAAAAGTCAATAATCAGTTAAATATCATATATTAGAGTAAGTTATTAAAATTCAATACTCGATACGTGGATTTTGTCCTCTGTGAGATATACGGGCAAATATCGAAGTCGTTTCAAGTCTCATTTTAGTAACCAACCAGCGGAACTGCTAAATAGAAATCTTGATCAATACACAATATATGGTAACAGTAGTGACGCGACACGATTCGTTACATCAGTATTAAATAAAACTTTTATATGTAACGAAGGTTGTTTGAAGTCGCCGCAATTGCTGCTGCAGTTGTAGGGTGCCACTGCGAACAGAAATGTAAGGACTTGAGATATGTTTCTTACAATTTTTATTTTTATTTATTACTCGCTTACCAGTTTTAGATGTTAATCTGTCTAAGTCTAGTAATCAAATAGGCATGCTACAAGTCATAAGAACTATCCTATTCAAGTCAGCTTCAAAAATATAATACTGTATTTACGTACATAAATTATAACACCATAATCTATTATTTATTTATTTTTATTATTTAAGAGCCATGTGTAGGCTCAGACACTCTATGTATATCTAGACTCTTTTCGAAATCATACCCTGAGAGCGCTTTATCAAGCGCAAACTTGTGTGCATAGAATATTTTCCTTGTTGACGTTCGTTTACCCGCTAATCCTAGTTTAAGAAACAACAAACAGTACAACGAAGTGTAATGGAGCAGCGGTTAAAGTTATTGTATGGCAAGCGTAGGTATGTAATGCGAAGTCTTTCCATACTGACATATTTGTCATTACGCTGCGTTCCCACTAACGACAAAACATGTTTCAAATAATTATCTATCTTACCCTATCTAACTCTCAAAGAGAGAGAGAGGAATAGTTCGCTGATTGCAACATGTTTTGTCGTCAGTGGGAACGCAGCGTTATAGATACTTAATAATACATAAAAGTACTTAGACTTTATCTATGTAATACGCTTACACTATTGATTAATGCTGACTGAACTAAATAAGAAATATCATACTTAATCGATGCGTTTAAAGTTGCTCAGTACTTCAAAACAGCTTTCAGTGAGACCACACACCGAATGCAACTCAAGCATCTTAATCAAAGGTTCGATGTCAACTAGTGACGTAACATTCGACAGTAAATCTCTGACACCCAACACTTGACGGTCATTCAATATTGAAATTGTTTGTTTGTTTCAAATATTAAATAAATATTTGTTATTAAAGTGAGGAAGTATAGTATTGGTTCTGTTAAGATAAGGAATATTTTTATACCTACTACAAATTCTTTTGGTGATCATATTCATAAGCCATTGAATACTGCCTATTCTGTCTTTTTAAATTATTTTTTATAAGGTTCTGCTCACTGCCAGTCTGTGCCCGCCCAGGACCGCCCACATAGTGCTTAGATACATATTATTCCTAGTACAATTGCTAGACATTTAATTTGAGATAAAAAAAGCGCCTTGATTCTAGGTTCGGTCTGCCTCTTTAGTATAATGGTCCCAAAGCGCGACTTCCGCTAGAGGTCCTAAGTTCGATTTACAGGTTCGAACGGTGTTATTGGGTTTTTCTATAAAATTCTTCGTAGCGGTTCTGAGTTGGGAATTAAAGTTCACCCTCTATTACATGGGACCTATACATACCGGCGGAATGTGGGTATACGTACATTAAAAGGTACATCTCTGTCTAACACTTTGGGGAATTCAGGCGCGATTCTATGGGAAATTTTCTTCGCTAGAACTAAAGCTATGTAACTAGTTAAATCTAGGTAAGATTTCTAGGCACTAAAAGTTTCACTAGTGATCGTCATAGGTCAGATTAACGATAACCTAAACGTGACTTGTGCAAAATGTGTCCTAGAATGGCCGTTAAGCTAGACAATAAAAAACGACATGCACTAGTGATATCTACCGTTATTACTAAAAATATGAAACAGAAGATAAATTCAAATAATTCAAGTTCAACATTTTTAGTTATTTCAAACTAGCTACCTACGACAGACGTTGTCTTATCTTAGCTATGGATATTAAATTTGAGATGGAATAACCAATAAAAAAAATGTTGGATGTTAAGTTTTCTGAAAATTATTTCAAATTGTCTGCGCAATTTTCTCAATTTTTATATACTGAAGAACTTTCCTTGTACGACTAAGACATTAGAAAAAAATTATATCCAAATCGGTCATTTACTTTTATTTACAAAGATAAAAGCTTGTAGTAAGCTGTCACAAGCGTTTATGAAACGTCACCTATTGACTCTAGTTGCACGATTCCAAAAATTTTATCCAATGGAGAAGAATCTGGCAAGAAACTCCATGGGCACTCTTATAAAATAAAAAGAGTTATTCGCTGGTACATAATTGCGATACCAAGATGTTAATCTCTCACTTGGAACATGTACCTAGATCGGTACATGTTGTTTTTTTTTCTAAATTTAAAGGAAGTATCAGACATAAAAAAGATGACATCGTCAACATAAGTAAAACAATAGGCTTGGAACTACTAACCGTTCTAAATATGGAAATAAATTATCTTTTGACAAAATTATAAAACCTTCAAAACCATAATAAAAATATAATTTATTAGCAAAAACAGTTTTGGATGTCGGTGGCGAAAAACAAAAGATCTTACTAACATACAAGGCGGTAATATTAGATCTTTATTCATTTAAAGCAACTTGATGCGTGTGCCCTGCATTGTCAAAGTAATGATTAGGAATGGACCTACTGGTTTTTTTTTTGTGTTATTAGGTAAGTAGTTATGTACCAACATTGTAGGAAAATAACCCACTTTAATCCGAGTGAGATAAGAGATACTTTCTTGCTAGCTCATTCTTTGCGTCTCAAAAATAGGATTTCCAACCTAAAGTCCTTCACATAAGATGTATGGTGCGTCTTATTAAGTTTGTAAGCGAAGACCTTGCATTTTTATGTACTTATATCAGTCACTGGGTTATATGAATTATAAATATTTGCATGTCGATAAGAATGACGTGTTAAAAGGCGGTGAAATTGATGGGGGAAATAATACCCTACTTACTCTATAAAATGCTTAAATTTTTTAAACAAAGGCGGCCCAAGCTTGTGCCCGGATTATGGAAAACACGAAACGCGATATAAACGGCCTATTTATAGATGATTTTCTTTAATATTGATACCTAGTAGATCTTTATGAGTGGTAGATTTTAAATAGCAAAAAACATCGTCAAAAATAGCACTAGGCTGAGAAGCTTAGGGAATCCAAAATAGATTGGTATCTAATAAATTATAACGGTTGAGATTAAGATACCTAATTTATGAAGCGGTAAAAATTATGGGAACTTTAACGCCTGATCTCGAAGTGTGCTAAGTAGCGCCATCTCGTTGAAAAAATATACGATCATTAATAACACTACTTGCCGCTAGATGGCGGTCAATTATAGTTCAGCTATTCTGCTGTAGATGGCGCAAGCGTGTGAATTTTGTTTGTCATGAAATATATTATTATCCAAATCGTTTCAGGCGTCTTTGAGTACTTAATCGGGGAACATATTACAAAAAGTCCGATGAATTGAGAACCTCCTCCTTTTCCAAGGAGGCCTAATTCCACCCTCAGTCCGGCCCCTTCTGCAACTCCTTTGGTATTGCAGATGTCATGGGCAGCGATGACTATTTACCATAAAGTGGCTCGCCTGCTCGTTTACTGAGTTAACCCATAAAAAAAGAAGTCGGTTAAAAATGTCCAACAATTCGAAGAATACAGACGAGCACATATCTACTTATTCTCTTTAAAAAAAAAACAATTGCCGTTCGTTAGTCTTGCTGAAACTCTACAATGGTTAGACCGGTTTGGTTAATTTTGATTTTAAAATATTTGTGGCCGTCCAGGGAATATTATTAATCAGGGAAAAAATATGGACCCGATAGGTAGCATTGCGATCTAGTTCAGACAGGACAACGACTGTCGGGTCCACTAGTGTTATCTATACTAATATTATAAAGAGGTAAAGTTTGTGAGTTTGTAACGTTGTAGGGGGCAATGTCTGGATCTACTGAACCGATTTTGAAAATTCTTTCACCAATAGAAAGCTACATTATTGCTGAGTGACATCCCTACTTAATATTTTAAATGCGAAAGTAACTCTGTCTGTCTGTTTGTCTGTTACGCTTTCACGCCTAAACCACTCAACCGATTTTGATGCAATTTGTTACTGAGATGTTTGTTACTGAAGGGGTTGAAATAGGGGGTGATAGTTTGTATCAGAGTTCGTCATTGTTGAAGATAAAACCATGAAACATAAAAACAAGTGATACAAACAAAATAAATATTGGTTAGATATCGTTTTTGAAATATTGACCTGTGTGGGGATGAAAGTTCTTATGAAAGTCACGCTTTGAAGCCTAACCCCCAAACCGATTTCAATGAAATTTGGTACAAAAATAAACTAGACCTAGGGAAAGGATATAAGCTTCCTTTTGTTGTAAAAGGGCATGAAAGGGTTGCAATAAGGGATGAAAGTTTGTAATAAAGAGGTAAAGTTTGTAAGTTTGTGACGTTGTAGGGGGTAATCTCTGGATCTTCTGAACCGATTTTGAAAGTCTTTCACCAATAGACAGCTACATTATTCCTGAGTGACATAGGCTATATCATCATCATCAACCCATTAAATGGTCTCACTGCTGGGCACGGGTCTCCTCTCAGTACGAGAGGGATTAGGCTTTAGTCCACCACGCTAGCCTACTGCGGGTTGGCAGACTTCACATGCAGTCAAGAAAATCTCAGGCATGCAGGTTTCCTCTCGATGTTTTCCTACACCGTGTAAGCGCGTGATAATGAATTATTAATACGCACATGACTTCGAAAAGTCAGAGGTGCGTGCCTTGGATTCGAACTTGAGACCTTTGACTTGGCAGTCCAATGGTCGTATCACTAGGCTATTACTGCGCCTGCTAAATTGCATAGGCTATATATTATCTCGAAAACTGAAAAGAAAGGTATAGTCCACGAGGGCGAAGCCGCGAGCGAAAAGCTAGTTCAATAATAAGGACTATTCACACCACATCACCGTGAGTATTCCACTCACACGCTGCTACGTGCTACGTGCCGTATTCAAAGGCTATAGGCATTTCGGTGAGCCGCCTGCACCGCCTACGCGGGTCGTCGAACGACCTCCCGCCTCCCTCCCGCGGCCCTCCCGCGCTCACGCATTTTGTATACCTATTGCATATCGGTTGCGTGAATTGGCTAGCTGTACTAACAAAATCTATCAATCTAGATATATACCTACAATATTAATTAGAAGCGTCGGTAGCCTAATGGCTAGGGCGTCGGACTTGCGATCATATGGTTGCCAAATGATCATATGGTTGATAAAGTTGAAAGTATTTGTAATGTCAAAATATTATATCAACGCTGGTTTCTGGACGTCAGTTTTACACTCTAGCCTACTCTCAACCTAGTGTTTTGGCTGGGAAGTAAGTACCTACATACGGCTATACATTCAGCCTATAAGTACTCAAATACTTACCATTAGCATGCACAAAATTAGGTACACGATGCCGATAAGAACTCTATACATAAATAAGTTCACAGCACGGGTTTCGTGGAAGAAGGATTCAATAAAAAAAAGAAGAAAACCAAATAACTTAAACGTTTATATTACACAAATACATAAATACTTAAGTACATCAATTTACCAGAATAACTAATTTGCAGCTGCACAATAAACTATAGTTTCTCAACAAAAAATCCGATGAGTTCATACCCCGATCTGTGTAAATTCGTCATCATTTACACAGAACGTCACGTGTAAGGGTAATTGACCTTGGTAGGTAAATATTTGAACTAAAATGTGACTGTGAATGGACTAAGCAGGTGATCTAGGTGACCTAGATCAAGATTTTTTAAATAAATAAGACATACATACACACATAATCAGCATATAATGTTTCTGGCGAGTGGGAGTGGGCGTGGGGGTGGAATCCTCTATATGGACCCAGTGCGGGTTGGTAGATGTCCCATGTCTTCGAATTTTTGATTCAAGGATATGCCGGTTTCCTCACAATGTTTTTTTTTTCACAGTTTATGGAGTAGGTACTTAATGTACACACAGCTACAGGTCAATCTATACAAAACCAGTTTAAGCTGTACTTGCATTGTACAGGCTTCCTTTACAAGACGAGGCCAGCCGTAGTTTGCCGATATTATCCTAAAAAACCTACCTACGACGAAAAAAGGGGATTAAGCTTTTTAGATCAAAGCTTGAATACTGAACATAAGCTTCAGTTTTAGAATAATATGTATAACCTTTTTTTTGTTTACGGGGGGAACCTTCGAAAGGCGACCGGTCTTTGGGGATTAGACCAGACAGTGTGGGATTCTTACAATAAAACTATCCTGGTAGCCATCATCAGCACATAGAGGGCGGCACTGTGTCCTCTTAATAGACAACCCCAGAACCTCCTTGTGCAACGCCTGTTAGGGCACATCCCTGGATAGAATAATATGTTTAACCTAGAAGCCACAAATAGCACAACCATTTTTGCATGTCGTTTATTGTACCCAAAATATGAGCTCTGTTACACATGAAATTCTATCTCATCTCGTTTCTTTATAAACTGTTTAACATTTTTACAGGTAAGTAAGGCTCTAGACAAACGGACCGCATTTCAACTGCAATCCAACCGCAAATTGCAGTTCGGATGCAGTTTGAATGCAGTTGACACGACTGCAATAGAACTGCAAACCAAACGTGCAGTCACAGTTCACACGATTGCACGCCGACTGCAATTGAACTGCAATCGGACTAACGGCAATAGGCTCGCCCCCAATTACATGGGATCTAAACATACAGGCGAAATACTTATTCTATGGCTTAGGTTCTTAAGCTCCAAATAAGCCGGTAAAATTTTCACAATTAGCTTACAAATGTTAGAATGGCACAGCTTTACAATAATCATTTATGATGACTCAGAGAACGCGATCAGCAAGCGAAGGGGGACCTTGCGACTTGAGCATGCAACATTATCCTTAGCTGTGAATAAATAAGTGAATTACGTTCTAAACGACGCGACGTGTCTTAATCTGTCATTCAATTAGGTTCATTGACTTGAATGTTAAAAGCAAAAGTTTGCACAATACGTTATTATTAAGCCGGCGAAGTGTGGTTGTACATAAGTGCACCTCTGCCTAATCCTACGGGGAATACAGGAGTGATGGTATGATGTTATACATGTACCAATTGTACCGTTATACAAACCATCACTGTGATAAACTATTTAGCTGGCGAAATGTGGGTGTACTTACATAAGTGCACCTCTGCCTAACCCTTCGGGGAATACCGGTGTGATGGTATGTTATTGTTAAGTTATTTATATCAGTTATTTTACCATGAACGTCTATATAACTGCCTTATTGGTCTAGTGGTCCTAAGCGCGACTGCTATGCTAGATATATCGGTATCGATTATTCGATTCCCAGGTCAAGCAGTGTTATTGGGTTTTTCTATGAAATTCTCATTAGCAGCTCAGAGTATGGATTGTATATTATTATTGATATGTTTTTAGATCATATATAGGTAATAGAGGGCGTTCCAATTATCAAGAATGGGGCACAAATCGAAACTCAGAGTGGCTTCTAAGAATTTCAAAGATATCCTATTCATATATTACTGTTGGTTTCAGAATAAATTTAATTCGTACACGAGAGCAAAGCAGCGGACAAAAACTAGTTACATATAATACAAGTAGTATACTTCCCGATTCAAAAAAAAAGTTTCATTTAAAGTAACAGGAGTATAGACTGCGCCAAAAAAAAAAACTCCGGAAAATAACGGCAACATTCGCCAATGTTTTAATTTGCAAAACCTCAAACAAACATAGGCATAAATTGATACATTCGTTGCTAACTTGTGCCCACTTAACATCCATGCCCGTTATTTCCCAACGGGCTAACAAAAAAGCGAGTTGGGGCAACCATTTAATTTTTTGCCGCAGCAACCCGCAAGTGGTCCAAAAAACACGGCTCGTTTCTGATCCAAATATTGAGATTTTTTTTGCCTGCACAATGAACCATTTTTTGCTGATTTTTAAAGGAGTGACGCAATCCAATAATTTTCGAAAAAATTACACCTGAACCAAGGAATAACTCCAGAATCCACCTTGATTAAAAAAAAAACAAAATTACCATTTTAATAAATGTTCATCACGGCAATGCTTTGTATAAGAGTACATATCATCATTCCATCACGCCTGTTTTCCCCGGAGAGTTAGGCAGAGGTGTTCTTATGTAAAAGCACAGTTCTTCAGTATGCTAGGTCCCATGCAATAAGGGGCGAGCCTATTGCCATTCACCGGGCACATAACCCCAATAACACTTTGCTCGATCGGGGAATCGACCCCAACTCTAGCTTAGCAGTTGCCCTTAGGACCACTAGACTAATGAGAAAATGCTGAACTGGACCTATTTGGTGCAGCCGCGAGACGCAAAGTTACACGCAGTTAGTTATTTCTTTCTTTCTTTCTATGAAGATTGTTTAACAGCAGAATTATCATCAGACTTGACTTTTTGTCAGCAAAATTCCAATCAGTATTATATCCATAGCGACTCCTACGCTAGAGGTCCTGGGTTCGATCCCCAGGTCAAGCAAAGTGTTATTGGAATTTCCTATGAAATTCCCAGTAGCAGCTCGAAGTTTAGATATGTGCCCGGTGAATGGTAATAGGCTCACCCCTTTTAACATGGGACCTAACATACCGAAGAACTGTGCTATTAAGTACACCTCCGCCTAATCCTTCGGGGAATATAGGCGTGATATGTTATGTTACCACAGTATATTTCTTTAAGCTCTAAGGATCTAAAGATAGGATGAAGTCGAAGTTAAATGCATCGATAGCCTTACGATCCACATAACAATAAATTGCTGGGTTTAAAATCTCTGATGGTTGTAAAAATTGAAATGAGTTGACCCTGTTACAAAACATTCCGATATTGCATTACCCCTGACTGGCCCTTGGGTCAAATGGACCCTATTCACTTGTGGATATTATTATACCTATTTTATTGTTGAATAAAGCTCTTAGGGTACTGCTTATTTTTCATTATATTTTAGCGTTAAATAATGCGAAATGTTTACAAAGATATGAATTTTCTAATGAACGAAAATTTCTTAGTGAAAGGAAAATTCGGCCTCAGGCAGGGTTTGAACCTGCGTCCCTCTGGTTAAAGCGTCTGGTGTACTTAACCAGAGGGACGCAGGTTCAAACCCTGCCTGAGGCCGAATTTTCCTTTCACTTTGGGGTGTTTTGCTAAAGTGATCTGAATGTTGAGATGACGACTAACAGGGATGAATGGAAGAAAAGGACAGGCCGCGCGCACTTAAAATAAATTGGGAGAAGGGAAGGAAGATGATGAGTATTTTGCTAATTTTGGGTTATGGTAAAATCATAATCCTCCTAGCTTTTTCCCAACAATATTATCAGGTTATCAGGCTTTCTGGGCTACCAATAACGGTTGTCATTGGTTTTCATATGATAAGTCCGAGACCGACGCGTTAACGCGCTCTTCGAGGTAATGAGAGGTCTCGATAGTACAGTCGCCAGCAGTTCAAGGTATACAAAACTGACAAATTTCTCCAAATGATTTTAAACCTTAAATTGTTGAAGATAAAGTTCAAAATCAACTGAGAAAATTTGACATTTTGTGGTTACTTGTATGTTGGCCACCGTACCTATTATAAATGGTCAGACCGACGCATTTACGCGCTCTTCGAGGTAATGAGGGGTCTCGATAGTACCTATTATAAATGGTCACCCATCCACAGACTGTCTGTGGCAAGAGCAGCTTAACCTTGCAGAACGATTAATCAGCTTAACTCATCGTGGTTAGTAGTAAGTAGATTACTTACTATTGTAATCTTATTTTAATTAAATTAACACAAGCATTTAGCTTAGTACGAGGGGTTAACAAGAATACTAGTAATGTGTGACCCACATTGCTAGTAAGCTTTATTTAAAAAAAAAAATGACTAAGCTGCGGGTGAAGGGACTACATGTAATGAATATCCGGCAACTATCCGGTGTTCGGCCTATCCAGCCGCAGATACCAGAATTTTTATAAATTACGCACATTTCATACGATCATCAGTATAAAACCAACTTTGTATAATATTATTTTGTATTTACTGCAAACTATTCCTAAATAAGTGGTCTTGTCCTGTCTGATATTTTTTCGAAATTATCGCAAATCCTGCAATCAAACAATTTTCAACCAAAAATATCCTCACGAGTATCCTCTAACGTCAAAATTATATCTGGCCAGATATCCAGTATCCGGCTAAACAGCCATCCGTTCCGTTTCATCTCTAGAAAGATAGTGCCTTCAACATCAAGCTTGATAGCGTGTTGTAGTGTTTATTGTATAAAGCACGCTACATACAATCCCGTTACGTTGACCGATGCGCGCGCGCCGTTTTGCGCAGCACTGTCGGACCGTAAACATCTTAACATTGCCTAGTTTTTGTGGATAGTGGAGTACCTACTGAGTTTTTTTAATTCTGTAGATAATTCTGAGGTAGGTAGCCACAAATGAGAGGGGTAGGCTTTGGGGCCACACTAACCTAACTGTACGCAGACGATTTTCCTTCCACGTCCATCAACATTGTCGACCCGTTATATCCCACTGCTGGGCAGGGTCTTCTCTCAGAATGAGAGCGATTAGGATATAGTCTACCACGCTGGCATAATGGGGGTGGTAGATTTCACACGCCATCTTAAAAAATCTTAGGCATGAAGCTTCCCTCACGATGTTTTTCTTCACCGTTTAAGCGCGTGATAATTAAGTATTAAATTTCAAAAGTCAGAGGTGCGTGTTTTGGATTCGAAGTACAGAGAGTTTATCACTCGATAATCTAACGGTCATATTAATTGCTTTGATAACGGCTTCGTTTTTTACTGAAACTACAGTAAAAAACAAACGTAGTAATGTCTCGATGGCATGTCTACATGCCAGCATGTGGCAATGGTCTCCCATAGAATATCGACGTCAAGTAGCAGTATGTAGGTACTGTTGCGTTTCATACGGTGAGTGTGAAACACCGGAGGCCAAATTCCTCGCTCAGTCTCCTTCCCTCTCCTTTTCTCTTTCCCCTCCCTTTCCCTTGGCTCGGCATGTGTGCAAGTCCATGGGCGGCGATGACTACTTGACTACGACCTTCAGGTGGGTCGTCTGCTCGTTTGCCGAATTATCCCATAGAAAAATATATGGTACAAACATAATATTATTTATTTAAATTTAACCGTAATTGTTCAGTCCATTTAGTAAATTAGTTAGTTTAACACTTACGTTAATTATGCATAATGAACAGTAAAACAGGTGTACCTTGTTTAATTACTTAGGAACAACTAAATTAGCTTTAAGCTGAGGTCGTCGCGCTAGAACCATACATACGTACATACCATCACGATTGATATTTTCCCAAAAGTGTTAGCAGAGGTATTCTAATGTTTTCACGCACAGTTAGCTAGTATGTTTTTAAGTCCAATGTAATAGGGTGCCAGCCTATTGCCATTAACCGGGCACTAATCCAGACTCCGAGCTTCTACTGAGAATTTCATACGGTAGCCTAATGGCTAGGGCGTCGGACTTGCGATCATGTGGTTGGCAGTTCGAAACCCACCCATTGCACTACCGACGTGAAACCATTCGTAACACAAGCATGAGAAACCTAAACACTTTGCTTTAACCGGGAATCGAACTCAAGACCTTTAGCGTAGCAGTCATGCTTGGGACCACTAGACTAATGAGGCAGTAGCCTTAATACAAACTTAAGAATTACGTTTACATTCAAAACCATTACGTTTTAAATAAAAAGCGTTATTTTATATGACGTATGAACCAGCGGTGGATTTTGCCAGAATTTTACACAGCTGCATTGCAGATTTGCAGCTCACCGCAATACCAAAACCACATTTTCACTGGGAAATAAATGTGATGAAAATATTTTACTGAATATCGCTTTTTTGCAATAAATTACAGTGCGGGATGCAGGGCCGAATATATTGCGTAGACCGTAGAGGATTGAGTTATTAAGGATCTCGGCCCAAGGTCAGGACAATTAACCTTGACCTTGGGATCAGTGTCTCGATATCTTCTATCGTTTGAGATATAAAAGTTCTTGTAGATCATTTAGTATTTTAATATATTAGTGTCTTACAAAATTGTGTAATTTTTCTGTCTATCCGTACGTACCTACGTATATTTATAACGGAGGATTGTTTTAAATTTCACGAAGAGACTTAGTTTTATTAAGTCCTACCTTGACCTTGAGTTTTGACCGAATTATCATTCGTATTACATAAAACAGAAATACTAAATTAGATTACTAAGGAACCAAGTAAATAGGAAGGAATTCCAAGTAATAAGGAACACAGCTAGTCGCAAAACCTACGTTTTTAATGCTAAGCATATTCCAATCCAACATTGTGTCGAGAGGTAGAGGTAGATAAAAAGTACTTACATCGTTTTAAACACAAATTCACGTCGCTGTTGTACTCTAGTACAGTATCACGTAATACCTCAATACAAACCACATAAATATTGCAACCCTATCGTGTTTTCGTCCGTCACAAACTCGCGTTTACGATCTAAAAATAGTTACAATTAACCTCACGGGGGTTAAGGTTAGGCAAACAGAATTAGGGGTATGTCCTCGGCAAGCTCTGGGGAACTACATATGACCATGACCACGTTAAGGGGTAGTAGGCAGTAGGTACCTAAGGCCGGTTAATCAATACTACACTCTTTTAGTAAGTATAGAATTTATGAACTGTTGAATTAACTGCTTATTTTAACCCCCAACGCAAAAACGTGGTGTTATAAGTTTGACGTGTTTGTGTGTGTGTCTGTCTGTGGCATCGTAGCTCCCGAACGGATGAACCGATTTTGATTTAGTTTTTTTGGTTGTAAGGTGCATTAGTCGGCAGTGTTCTTAGCTATGTTTGATGAAAATCGGATGAGTTATAATGCAATTGTCGGCGGTTTTTCAATTTTTGGTTTTATTTTATTTTTTGCATTAATGCAAATTTTTCCCAAAGATATGAATTTTCTAGAGAAAGAAAAATTCGGCCTCAGGCAGGGTTTGAACCTCCGTCCCTCTGGTTTAGTACACCAGACGCTTTACTAACTAAACTACGGAAACCTGTGATATCGAATTTCTTCATCGTACGAAACGCAACAGTATGCATACTGCTTCTGTGGGATATAAGAGACCAAAATCTTATTAAATAAAAAGTTCATCATGTTTCCCATATGTCATCCTCTGCAAATAGTTTTTGATCACGTTATTCCCAATTTTATGGGAATTTCTCAAATTCCATTCTTAGTGGACGCCTATATTTTATATCCCGAACTTCCCTGTGAAATATAAAGTTTCTAGACCTTCTAGAAGTTCCTGAGATTTCGTTGTTAATTTATATAATTATTTTTTATTTCCTCAATCATCTTGTAGTGCTACGCTAGAGGACGGGTTCGATTCCTCAAACGAGCAAAGTGTTATTGAGTTTTTCTGTGAAATTCTCAGTTATAGTTCGGAGTTCAAATTGGTGTCCGGTAAATGGCAGTAGGCTCACCCAAGGGAGCCTATTGCAATGGGAGGATTACATGGGACCTAAACATACCACAATACTATGCCACAAACCCTTCGGAGAATAAAAGCGTGATGGTAGATATGTATTTATGTGTTTTCAGCGACACAGGTCGCTCAACCCGGATTCAGTGGTAATATTTATAAAATTAAAATTGTATCTCATTTGTAAGTCTAATTGCTAATTAAATAAGGTATATAATAGTATGTAATATCAACTGATTCTGGGGTCAACGGCCTGCCTCTGTCGATTCACTGAAAGTGAAAATACTTTTTTTTTATATCATTAGTGTGTAGATTTTAATTAATTTAAAGGCTGGCTTGGAAAAAAATACTGACGTTTCATCACTACCTAGTTTCTAGTATTCTAGCGGTCCTAAGCGCGACTGCTATGCTAGACTTCTTAGGTTCGATTCACAGGTCGAGCAGGTTCCCAGGTTCGATAACACTTATTGGATTTTTCTATGAAATTCTCAGTAGCAGTTCTGGGTTTGGATTTGTACCCGGTTAATGGTAATAGGCTCGCCCCATCAATAGGACCTAAAAATAGCGGCCAATTGCTTGTGTAAATTAGTTTAGTACACCTCTATCTTACCTTCGGGGAATGATGGCCTGACGGTAAGTTAATGTCTCCTGACGAGGAGTGAGGAGTCTAGCATTAGCAAAAATATTTTATCTAAAAAATCGCCGTATCAGATGCCTTACCTAAGTCTAGATTTTAATACAACATAGCAACAAGTCGAGTCTAGTAAAACAAGTTCCATCAGAGAAAGTTAAGCTTAAGCTTTCTAAAGAGCTTTTACTGTGCTTTTATTATTTGTAATGTAATATTTGCTGGCCTTACAGAGTTACAACGAATGCAATCATGATGTCCTTGCCTTAAAAGGTAAATAGGGCAAGCGAAGGCAAGTGCGGCTTTTAGAAGACGGCAGAGGATATATCAGGATTTCCCGCACCAAAAGAAAGCTTTTAAAAGAAATTTGGGTGATAAAATCCACAACTTTGAACGGTTAAAATTATAAAATGGATAAGTATTATCTTAGTATTTTTTTCAAAAAATGTTTTTGTAAATAGTACGAATATAATTACTAGGCTAGCGTGGTGGATTATAGCCTAATCCCTCTCGTTCTGAGAAAACAAGATAACAAGATGTATGAATATGGAAGAAACAAAAGGCGGTAGACTGCAAGTGGCGGACTAAAGTTTCTGATTACCCCTGTGAGGAACGGGGCATGAGTGTATGAATGTATTAATTTTTAGCCCTTACACCAATTTAAGGAGGTGTCCTGTTTTCTGGGACACCCTAGTAAAGTACCACCTGCTACTAACTCACTCACTGAGTATAGAAATCTCAAAATATAGCTTAAAAGAAAAGACATGTGGCTTTTAAGAAATTTGGTTTTAGGTTGCTTAAAAATTGTAGACAGTCCCTAAGGTGGAAATGTGAATATTCTCCAGGATTGCCAAAACCAATCATCAATGATCAATACAGGGTACACCGCATGGCAGAGCTAGTCTTAGTAATATAATGCTGGCTGGCTTCAAGACCTACACATTCCAGCGGCCGTCACCCCAGTCCCGTTACTTTTACCTCGGCTCTGCTTATTAGAATACTGCCAACTGGTTTGTGAACGGCGGACCTGCAAACTGTGGGACATTTTGTTATTTATGCTCAAGCTTGTAACGCGAGGTGGGCAGAATGTTTGCAAGTTTGCCACGGGCTTGTAACTAGCTCTGCGTTTCCACTACAACAAAACATACACTACACTGTCGGGTAAACTAGTATCAGATAAAAATGGACCTATAATAAGTATTCGATCCATACCTCCAAGGCTATTATGCCGTCCTTGTACGAGTCAGCTGACTTGCATAAGTATTTATGCATTCATATCACGACAAATTCCAAGCACTTAGCATTCTCTGAATAACAATCGGTAGTTACACTAGGTAGAACAGTCTTCTTGGCAACATTTGGTGCCAAAATGTTGCCAAGAAGACTGTTCTAACTCTGATTTACTATTTTAAGATATTGGGGAGATATTTTTTTTGCGAAAAACTTGGTTTTGTATGGGGAGCGCGGATGGGGAAACCACCTTTGAAACATATTTTCCTCTTCGCGAATCGGCAGGATTACTGTTTTTGCTGGACGTTTCCCCTATTAAAATCCCTAGCTACCCCAATGGACAAGTAGATATAGAATCACCTACTTCTTATCTTTAGTGATGGGAAGTAAATACTCGGGAAGTAATGTTCGTTTACGAATGGAGGGTGGTCTTTCGGACGTTTTTGTCTCTCGATCCTCTTAACCTCTAAAATACTGCTATCTACTGCTACCACATGAAAAGGGAATTCAGGATGTTCCTTTCCTGTGTGACGGCTGTGGAACACCTTTGGAAACTGCTTATTAACGTCACAATTAACTGTTCCCGTGGATTCATTGCTGGGCAATCACCTTCCTTACCCCTTCCAAGCCACCCTCCCTGACATTTTAACGACCCAACCATACTCGAAAGAGTCGAGTTGATCGTGCCACCTCCGTCTTGGCCAACCACGCTATCGCTTCGTTCTGTGTGGGATCCAATTTGTGGTAGCTTTTGCCTATAGTACGTCTGGTATGCGGCGAACGTGTCAGCCAAAACTAAGTAATAAGAATTTAAGATAATTTTCAGCTGTATCTGGTTGATTAGAAGCCAATAGAAACTGGCTAGGATAACGTCGATAGGTCCACGAGGTTTAAGTGAGAAAAAATCTCGCATAATAATTATCTCTCTCTCAGCCAGGTCGCAGAACTTTCGAAGGCCTTAGAAAAAATCCGCAATTTAATCACACAACCAAGGCAATGTTAATCATGCTCACTGTCCAACGCACAAGGAATCAAGTATGTAAATGACATAACACGTAATTTGCCATAGCTTATGCAAAGTCTAGACATAACAGATTATATCATCGACAAATACGTGCTTTTATTTTAATTAGTTATTTTAACTAGGCGTTGCTCGTGGATTCAATCACATCCCAAAAGGATTTACTTATTATAAGCCGGCTCTAGGCAGCGTATCAACAAGAAATATGCACGTAACCAGTGGCGTAGCGTGGGTCACTAGCACCCGGTGCGGATCCCGAATTTGCCGCCCTTTCATTTTTTAAATGAATAACAGTGGCGGATTTACCAGTAGGCTGAGTAGGCTGGAGCCTAGGGCGGTAGATTTGAGGGGCGGCAAGTTTTGGAAAATAAATGACATCTTACTGAATAAAAAAAAAAACCTAAATGTTATTAGTGTGAGTGGATTCACAATTTAAGCAACGTGTAATGTGTTTCACCACATTTTTTTAAAACAAACCTCACTTAAATAACGGAAATTATAATAATAATCTTTATAATAATCTTTATTACTCAATAATTGTACATGGTAAAAACATTTAGGCCTTAATTATTGTATGATTTGGGATTGTTAGCGGAATACGATCCTTTTTTAGTTGGGAATCAAGGATCAGGGAGTGCCAGTTACATATCAAGCACCGTTAGCGAAATCAACAAAACTTTTCGGTTTTTAAGTGTTTTATTCTGTGCATTCCTTAAATTGAGAGGGGTGTCTCTCGCGAACGCAACAATGTTACACAGTTGTCGCTGTCTCTACCCCTCACGATGCGAACGCCTGCCCGAGAGGTGAAAGAACAATATATTTGCAACATTTTCGCGCGTATTTCTTGTTCCGAAATTTGGAGATTACTCTTTTGATATAGTTATTTGGTATATTTTTATCTGGGTTCCCCATGAGTCACAATGGTTCTGTATCGACACTTTATCTTAAAATAATAGCATGAAGTTGAGTCGTTTTCATAGAAAATTACCAATCTTTGCGCTTGTGTAACTTTATATCTGTGTACATATTTAAATAAAGTTCTACGTTCAAGGAACACGTATTGTAATGATAAGATTGTTATTGCAAAATATAAAAGACTTTCATTGGTTAACATTCAAGATAGGATAAAAATAAATTTAATACTGAAAAAGCGTGAAGTCTCTATACATGATTCAGTAGCTGCAGTTGCCAATGAATTAAAAGAATGGGCAGAATAAGACACTTAAAAAGCAAAAGGTTTTGTTAGCTTCGCTAACGGTGTCTTGATATGTAGGTAACTGGCACTCCCCGATCCTTGATTCCCAAATCATTGAAGGGTTTAGGTTAAAAAACAATTTATCTCGATTTCCGGCAAAACTACAAGTGTTATGGAAAAAAGTTAAATAGCAAAGTTGTAGGTAATAAAGAGATCTACAACTTTTGTATCTACACTTTTTTCACATGCCCGCAAAATTTATATGAAAAATTCAAATAACCAAGTTTTTGGTTCTTTTTTTTCAATTTTCACGAAATTTGGTAAAAAATTACCTTCTTATGTCCCAAACACACTGTTTTTTTTTCTTATTTTGACTTAATATATTGAAAAAGCAGCCTTATTTTCAATCGAAAATTCTCACGTCAAAATATCAGTTTTTTTTTAAAGTCTGTGAATAAGACGCATGTTCGAATCCTGTCCGCAGTCAAATTTTTCCTTCACAAAAATAAGTGAGATATGATTTTAAATAACCCTCCTTCTGGCGCAGTCGGGTAAAAATATTTATGAGGTGTAACATATTAGACGTTGACTAAATTGCGAGTGGATCTAATAAAATGAGGTGTAACTTTATTTTTTTTAAGACAAAAAATTATGTAATCTATTCTTTCGGTCTAATATGCGGTCGGCCATCGCTGTATTAAAGCATAACATACCCCATCTTTTTTGCTTTTCACAACTCAGAATTAGCCCCAAAACTATTTCTTGTGTACCTAATCGTTTAATAAATCCTTGGTTGTTTAAATAAATTAGGAACTGACATATTGATTCCCTATTCACAATCATAAGGAAAAAGTGGTTAAAGGAAGGCAAAATTGAAGAACAACGAAGAAAAATGTAATAAATTGTGTACTACAGCATTAAATTGCAGAGGTCAGTAGGGGCGGCAGTATTAGTATAGCCTACTGGCGGCAAATCTCTAAATCTGCCACTGATGAATAACAAAAAAATTAGGGCATGATTAAACTAAACTGAAAAGTAAACAAATGTTCTCACAAAAAAAAAACATTATTTTTACCACCCGTGAAATGCCGCCCCCTCCAAAGTGCCGCCCGGTGCGGACCGCACCCGCCGCCCCCCCCACGCTACGCCACTGCACGTAACAATACAACTTTGAAAAATACATCCAATTTGGTGCAGTGGTTTTAGTGATGTATGTACAAACATACAGAAAGACATCAATTCTAAAAGTTTTTTCACTTCTGTTGTCTAATATATTAGTTTTTAGGGTTCTGTAGCCAAATGGCAAAAAACGGAACCCTTATAGATTCGTCATGTCTGTCTGTCCGTCCGTATGGCACAGCCCCGTTTTTCAGAAACTATAAGAACTATGCCGTTGAAACTTGGTAAGTAGATGTATTCTGTGAACCGCATTAAGATTTTCACACAACGGAAAGTAAATTTACTGGATGTTGACTTGGTTCAAAGTTGAATTGAAGCGGCGGTAGCCTAATGGCTAGGGCGTCGGACTTGTGATCATGTGGTTGCCGGTTCGAAACTCACCCATTGCACTACCGACGTGAACCCACTCGTAACACAAGCATTTAGCTTAGCACGAGAGGTTAACAAGATTACTAGTAATGTGTGACCCACATTTCTAGTAACCTTTTTTTTTTTAAAAAAAAAAGTATTCTATGTAATCCGAAATCAATAGCGGCCATAAAATTGTGTCGTCTCGTAACAATAGTTTAGCAATGATTTTGTAAAATTAGCATTTAAGTGGGTAGTCTTATGATTCTTGTTTTATGTAAAAAGGAGCTAGTATTGTATAAGGTAGGTACAATGGAGTTGGCATGTCGTAATGGATAAAAAATCCAAAAAAAAAAGGTAAATAAAAAAGATTTTCACACAAAAATAGAAAAAAATCTTAAATTTTTTTCATCCAACCCATACGTGTGGGGTATCTAGGGATAGGTCTTCAAAAATGATATAGAGGTTTCTAATATCATTTTTTTCTTAACTGAATAGTTTGCGCGAGAGAAGTGCCAAAGTGGTAAAATGTGTGTCCCCCCCCCCTGTAACTTCTAAAATAAGAGAATGATAAAACTTAAAAAAATATATGATGTACATTACCATGTAAACTTCCATCGAAAATTGGTTTGAACAAGATCTAGTAAATAGTTTTTTTAATACGTTATAAATCGTAATGGTACAGAACCCTATTGGCGATAGGCTTGCCCCCATATTAATTGGGACCGGCAAACTTTTAGAGCAGAATAAGTAGGTATCTATGAGGGGTTAGATTAAAGATTGATTATTTATTTAATTATTATACCTATATGTAGATTGAGTTAAGTTGACTGCCTCGTCGAGCAAAGTGTTATTGAGTTTTTCTATGAAGTTCTCAGTAGCAGCTCGGAGTCTGGATTTGTGCCCGGTGAATGGCAATAGGCTCGCCTCCTATTACATGGGACCCAAACATACCGGCGAACTGTGGGTGTACATTAAGTACACCTCTGCCTAACCCTTCGGGGAATACAGGCGTGATGGTATGTTAAAGTTACAAATTTATTAATTTTGATATATTGTCTAATAATTATAAAGTGATTCCTTATAATTTCGGTTCGTAAATGTACAGATGGTAATTAAAAAATAAGTATCAGAAATTGCATACGACGTTTTAACCTTCTTCATATTTAATACTATCATATATCATTGAAAATGCAGATCACAATATGCTTTTTAAAATGCAAATGCACTGATTTATTTTATTTTTATTAAGTAGTTGGCATTGTCAAAATAAACGTCTCTAAGTTTGTGAAAGGTGGACTGGTCTTGTGGTATTTTAAGACTACCAAACACAATCTAATCTTACTTATTACGTACAAGATAACCAATGAATCTGTTCTATATAACCATAGAATAAGTATTACCTAGAAGCCGCGTTCAGTCATTTTCTGTGCTGGTATTTCATTCTGTGGTGTAGAAAAAGAAATGAAATATTATTGGTTATTTTTTATTATATTTTAGCATTAAATAATGCGAAATGTTCACAAAGATATGAAGTATCAATTGAAAGAAAAATTCCTAGTGAAAGACACGTGAACGTCACCTGAAGACGTAAAAATGTGGAAGAGAAATTCGACATCACAAGCAATGTTCGCGATAGCTTAGTTAGTAAAGCGTCTGGTGTACTTAACCAGAGGGACGCAGGTTCAAACCTTGCCTAGGGCCAAATTTTTCTTTCACTAGGAAATTTTCTTTCAATAGAAAATTCATATCTTTGTTTAATCTCATTATTTATTTCTCACCTTTTGATACTCATGGCATGCCTTCCGTGAGGCTTGCGCGGGAACATAGGTTACATATCGTGTATTGTGTATAAACAATGAGCTTTTTATACATGAAATGTATCCCATCGTGTTTCTTTTTAAGCCCAACAACATTATAACAGGTAGGATTGGCAAAATATGGCATAATTAAAATATATTTCACCACTGTAAAACACATCAACATGACGGTCACAGAGTAACTAACCGCCAAAATATGAAACTACTTTTTTTAAGAGTAGTTCCATAGCTTCACTTTTATGCGTATTTGTGGCTTCTAAGTTATACATGTTCTAAGTATATAACGAATGAGGTCATTGACATAGCCTCGCGGAAAATAAACAACCAAAAACATTTCAATAGCCGTTCAATTTAAGCCTAGTCTTGTTTCACGAATGGTACAAAAACGGATCTTAGATGGAACAAGGAATACACAGACACACAATTTCAACATTAAAATACATATATGCAATTTGTCCTACTTGACATATCAGTTTAATTGTGTCACCTCACACAGCCAATCACCGTTAATATAACAAATACCAACATAATTATAATGTATAGATAAAGTAGGAATACATTGTTCAAAATACAATACACATTTAGATACTACTATCTAATCAATAAAACAAACTAAGTATTTTAATTAAAGAATTCGCAAACATAACATGAGATAAGAATATAAGTGACCCATAACAATGATATACAGATCAGCAGTCACACACACACATAACATAAGATCCACAGTAATTGCTGTCCTTTATCTGTCGATAAAAATGTGGCGGTGACGTCACCGTCGCAGGCGCAACCCAAGATTAACCGGCGACCAACTAAATATAGAGTGTAAACATGCCTTAAGTGAATCATGTGCGCTCGCTTCAGCTGTAGTAAGTAAACATTCCGTGGCATTGAATGTCTTGATTGTTCATGCCATAGTTTTGCGTTCTATTTTTTTTTACACAGGATCAAATAGTCAACACTCGCATCACCGCGTGCATTCAAAATATAACCTCCAAAATACTTAACCCATTGTCCGGCACGTAAAAAATGCAGGCCCGGTGTGGCCGGCGTGGCTTAGTACGCACCTCGGGACGGCAAGAGCGCGTCGCCGGTTTGTACACAGTCACTCTCGAACCACGGGGCCGACGACTCGTGTCGATACGACCGGTTTCAAGTCCCAACTTCTCGATAACTTATCAGCAAATAATTGCATGAAGTCATCGATTAAATTAAGTGTACTTTAACGTTCATAACTCATAACGCTGTTATTGTTTTAACTAGTTTCCAATTTGAAGTTGCGAGGGTTCAATGCTAAAGTTTGACAGTGGTGAACTCTACAAGTGTCCGTGAAAAAAGTTGTGTGCGATCCGATTGGTCGGTTTGTTTTGTTTTGTTGAGTCGTGTCCGGTAGCAGGATGAATGGGACGCCGGCTAGAAGGCCTAAGAGCGCTTTCTCTGAAATGGTGAGTTCATTTTGAGAGATTCAATAGAGGATATTGAACTACATTTTTTTTTTATATCGAATCGTTATGGTTTCGGAATATATTTTTCGGTGTCAGCCCTAAGTCGTGGCACGGTTTATGAGTGTGTTGAAGCTGTTGAAGGCCGAACATTTCCCGCGGGTACTGAGTTGCAATTCCCCGGAGATTTGAAAGGGTTAAACGTATAAGTCAGTAGACAGGACAGTTTGCGTTGCGAATTAATTAACCAATGAAGCTCGTGTATGATACTGTATGATTTATTGTTTTGTTTACTGTTGATAACCGATGAGTAACATTATAATGTTTGACATTTGCATAATTTCAGTTCACCATATGTTTTTCTTGTTTTATCAACTGCACTATTTAGAATTTATTATCTGGTTGTGCGGAATTATCGTTGATAATCTAGATGTTGATATAATTAGGTTCAAGGCAGGCAGTTCGCTATTAATTATGAATTATTGACAATTAATGGAGCTGGCTTTTGCACGGCAGTTGTATTAGTAACGATCGTTTGCTTGAGGCAATGAAACATCTACTTAATTTTGTGAATTCAAATTTCAAATATTGATACCTACTTCAGTGTTTATTGTAAATCAACTCAAGCGCACTTTTGTTTTTATACAGGGTGTTTATAAAAATAGGTCACCTGCTTAAGTTTATCGTGAATACATCTTACTTAAACAAATACATAGTTTTGTATATAGTTACGTATTTTATAAGTATGCAAGCATGCATTTAGTCTTAAATTAAACTCACTTCAACTTAGAAACAAACTGGTTTATATTATTAATACATACCTATTAGAACAGGGCATTACTAAAGCTGTTTTTTTAAACAAGTCTCTATGGAATAAGGATATCAAGAACCATAGACAAAATAGAACTACACAATATTACCATGCAGGTTACATATCCAAATATTTAGAATGTTATTATGATTGTGTTTTGTATTTTTTTTTTTTATGGGATAACTCGGTAAACGAGCAGGTGAGCTACCTGATGGAAAGTAGTCATCGCCGCCCATGGACATCTGCAAAACCAAAGGAGTTGCAGATGCGTTGCCAAGCCTATTTAGGGAAAGGGAGGGGAAGGAGAAAAGGAGAAGGAAGGGGATTGGGGGAGGAATTGGGCCTCCGGCCCTCTCGCTCACCGAATGAAGCGCAGTAACGAAACGCCACTACTCGGACGTCGGTCTTCTGCGAGAGTGTGGTACTTCCCCGGTCAACCCGGCCCATTCATGCTGCGAACAGCGTGGCACTACCACAACAAAAATTGATGGGGATTGCTTAAATATCGCTGAATAAATAACATAATATGAGTATTTCCAGGTTCCAGCTTCATTCATGCGAAATTGTAGTAATACTTACAACTTTAAACGGTTTTTACTCTAAAACGGATAAGTATTTTTAAAAAGTCTTTCTGTAATAGAATATTAGTGTTATGCCCTTTCATACATTTAAGGGAATGTTCTATTTTCATGGACAACCTGTATAATGCCCCTCCCTGACTACCTCCGGTATCGTGGGTGTGTTTACACACACAAAACTGTACCTACCCAGACTCGAACAACTTCCCTTTGGCCATAAAAATATTATTTTGTAGATGGATAGATGCCATCTACAAAATAATGCATGGCAACATTATTTTCGAATACAGAGAGGTGCGGTAGGTACAGTATATAGATTAAAATCACAATATAAGATATAGATTCTTATATGGTGTTAAAATCAATGGAGAAAGCAGTATGCGAAAGCAAATTTAATGGCGCAAATCAAAGATATTACGTACATAAGTAAATACTTACCTATCGTTTGCAGACTGCCTCATTAGTCTAGTGGTGCTAAGCGCGACTGCTACGCTCTCGGCTCGAGGACGATCGTAGACACGATTCCCAGGTCGAGCAATGTGTTATTGAGTTTTTCTATGAAATTCTCAGTAGCAGCTCGGAGTCTGGATTCATTCTCGGTTAATGGCAACAGGCTCCCCCCCGATTATATGGGACCTTAACATACCGGTGAAGTATGGATGTACAGTTGTAGTACACTTCTGCCTAACCCTTCGGGGAAAACAGGCGTGATGATGGTACTTATGTTTGGCAGAAAAAGAATGCCATTTAAATGAAACAAAATAAAGAAAAACTTTATTTTCTGAACGGAATTAACTCATTCATACAACGCATATTAGCTCGATGTTTAATAATAACTACGTGGAACAAACAGTTTGTGAGGTTAAGCTGTACTTGCCGTAGTTTGTCCATGGATGGGTATCCATTCTCACATCGAGACCCCTCCTTGTCCTGGAGAGCATGTAAAGCTGTCGGTCCCGTTCACGCAAATACCTATGACATACAAAAAGCCTGACAACCATTCTATCCTCAGAATATAATTGCCCAGAAATTGATAGCGGAGACCTGAAGGCAGGGAGACCAAAGAAAAGATTGATGGATTGTGTGAAGTCAGATATGATGGAAAAGGAATTAAATGATAACGACTAACAGGGATGAATGGAAGACAAGGATATGCTGTACCGACCCCAAATCAATTGGGAAATGGGCAGGAAGAAGAAGTAGGTCTAACAGCATTCGTTCTGTGTAAAATACTGATATTCAGCAGCATCTTATTAGACTGGACCCCAACATCATTCGGATAAGTCTAAGAGAATAATGGAGAATTAAGTTATACACTGCATAGTAACAAAAACATCGAGGCAAGACATTTTAAAACACATATTTTTTATAAGTTTTTTTTTATCAGAAACTAAGTGTGTTGTTCTACTAGTTTAGTAGATGGCCGTGAACCGTAACCAGACAGACGTATAAGGGAATGTGACTTTAAATTCCGTGTATTATACCAACATAATGGTCTTGCGACTGGTCGGTGACCATTTAGAATAGATTACACGTACGCAGGAAGGAATTATCTTGGCAGGAACAAATTACCAGTTGGCTAGGTAGCAATTCTTGTTTGATTGGAGGAATTGCTAATGTTGCTAACTATAATTAGTACATTATCTATTATTAGTCTCAGATCAAATAAAAAGTTAAGATGGAACTTTGCGAACAAACAAGTGAGGCCGGCTAAAACTACGCCTTGCCGTGCAAAAACACAATTATACGCACACACGTATACCTTATCTACCGAAACTACGCCTTATTATGTCAGTCGAGCTATCGAAAGCTCGACTGACAAGATAAAGCGTAGTTTCGGTATACGTGAGCGCGTGGAATTGTGTTCGTACACGGCAAGGCGTAGTTTTAGCCGGCCTCACTTCTTTGTTCGCAAAGGTCTATCTTAACTTTTTATTTGATCTGAGTTAGTTTTGTGGTTCCAAGCGCGACTGCTACGCTACAGGTCCTGAGTTCCAGGTCGAGCACTGATAATCAGTTTTTCTATGAAATTCTCAGTAGCAGATTGGAGTTTAGATTTGTGCCCGGTTAATGGCAATAGGCTGGCCCCCTATTGCATGGGGCCTAAACATACCGGGGGTGTAATTTAGTACGCCTCTGCCTAACCCTTTGGGGAATACAGGCGTGTTGGTATGTTATTTTTTAGATTTCTGTACCTCTAATGGACAAAAATAACGAGCTGAGCTGCTACTGAGAATTTTAGAGAAAAATCCAATAACAGTTTGCTCGATCTGGGAATCGAACCCAAGACCTCTAGCATACCAGTCGCGCTAAGGACCACTAGACTTATGAGGCAGTTATTAGTTCAGTTTAAAGAAAGATATTTTACTATACACAGAAAACGGCAAATTAAACCACTTTTACGTGATTTTTAGTTCTATTTTAATCTATATCTTCGTTGTAATAAAAAAATACAGTGTAATTTGGTAATACTCGTTACTTAAACCTTTAAAAAATTATAAAATAACTAATTTCAATCAATGCACGGTTGCACCTAATAATGATAGAGTCTTCGGTCAACTGGACCCACTTGAAGTGGATCCGCGGGATCACTCGACCTAGTCACATTTTGAATCGGTCGACTGGACCCACTGCTCAATTTCATCGTAAGTACAGCCACGGAGTAAAATTAAATCTTTTAGTTTTATTTTTTGCCTTAAAATATAGCAATATTATTCAATTCGATTTTACTGTGTGTACGTAAGCCAATTCTCCTTTTCAGCATCAACATCCTTAGCAGCATCTTTCCATGGTCACGAGTGGACTAATCTTTACTTTTCGATTTTTTGTGATTTACCTAACAACTGACAAAACTCCCACCCACCCACTTGTATTAGAAAAAATAAGACATGGTCAACCCCCTCCCACCACCCAAAATCGTCTTACCTAATAAATGAATGGTGCCTTACGGGTTACCTGCTCGAGTCAGCCAAGTCTAGCTTAGATAGATTTGATATTGATATTTTAGGTGAATTATTGGTGGGTACACTTGCTTTGCTATTATATTTGAGGAGGTCCGGAAAAAATCATCTTCTGTATTATTTAATAGTATATTTATTTGCGTATTATTTATTTATTTAATATTCTTGATATATAACAGTTTGTCTTGATTTGACATACATGTACAGTGAGTTATAGCTGTTACCTGACCCACCCTAAGTGGGCCGGCGGCATCTAAGTGGGTCACGTAACAGCTATAACCCACTGTACGTACGGCTACACATCAAGCTATACAAAACCAGTTTACGCTGGCCTCTTTTTGAATGGAAAACATATTCAATGCGAGATCAGCTTAAACTGGATTTGTATAGGTTGACCTGTAGCTGTGTGTACCTATTTAACAAAAAGATTTAGATTTAGATTGATATTAAACGTTAAATTTCGTTTTATTATACTGGTTTCTAACACTTACGCGAATATTAGAGTCCACCCGTCCACCATGGATGCTGTAAAGGATCCGAACCGTCGGGAATTAAAAATATAAATATAAACGCGATAAAATCCGTAATAAGTAGTTTTATTATGTTTTGACCAACTAACTTTGCGCTCGACTGTATTCACTGGTAGCTTTAAACAATAGATATTTTTTTTTAATTTTGAATGTGGTTCCTCTTATCCAATAAAAATAAATAAAATAAATTATTTGGTTAACTGGACCCGCGGGTCCAGTATCGAGCGGGTCCAGTTGACCGTAAACTCGATATAAATAGCCGCTGCCTAGATTGCAAGTAGAAATAATGAGTAGCCTTTATTTAAGTTTTGAATAAAAACATAATAACTTGTAGTCGGCAGGATAAGTACCTACTCTTAAATGACACCTAACGAGCAGAAAAGGGTTAATTTCACAAAAGGCCTTGTGGTCTTTATTTAGATCTACCTGAGACCACTCCTAACCTAACGTGTGCTACGTACATAATGTGTTTTTATACCTATAGGTACTAAAAAAGTAAAGATTTGTTCTTTGCATAAAACTATTTAAGTCAATTTACTCAACGAGGCAAACAAATTTACACAAAAATAAATTATATAGGTATAAAGTAAATTAATTGGTTTCGTAGTTACCTGTGTGGCCGCCGCCAACGTATTTGCATTGAAGGGTCTGTTTCTTCCTGGTGTGATACTTCGGCCGGCGTACCGCAGGGGGGCGTACTCTCTCCTCTTCTCTTTGCAATTTTTATTAATTCCATCTCTAATCAACTTCTTTCATCCTACCACCTTTATGCAGATGACTTGCAAATATATACTCAGGCACCTATGGCAGAACTGTCGGAGGCGGTTAAAATGGTGAATACTGATTTGACACGTATATCGGAATGGAGTGCAGCTTATGGATTAAAGGTTAATCCCATAAAGACGCAAGTCATTATTATCGGCAGCCCCAGGATGACATCTAGGATAGACTTCTCAAGAGTTCCTCAGATTGTATTTGATGGTACGTCAATTCCTTATAGTAGTTCCGTCAAGAATCTGGGAATTCTTATCGACAAAAACCTCACATGGGGGCCACAGCTGAAAGAATTAAGTCGAAAACTGTTTGCTGCAGGCGGGTCCTTGAGAAGATTAAGAAATTTCCTACCAACTGCCACCAAAATTGAGCTTGCTAATTCGCTTCTTCTTCCTATCCTCGACTATGCCGATGCCAGCTATCCTGACCTTACTGAAGCACAATTAGACAAGCTTGAGCGACTTCAAAACTTTTGCATCAGATTTATATTTGGTTTACGCAAATATGATCACATCTCCGAATATCGCGCTAAACTCAAGTGGCTTCCAATTCGCCTTCGCCGGAATGCTCATATTTTATCATTACTTTATAGTATTTTGTTTAATCCCGCTACGCCCTCTTACCTCAAAGAACGTTTTAAGTTCCTTCATGACACACATACAAGGTACTTGAGATCATCGGAAAATTTGAAGCTTGAAATGTCAGTGCATTCCACAATATTCTACGATAAATCGTTCACTATACAGGCTGTACGGCTGTGGAATGCATTGCCTGTGTCCATACGACGTGCCCAGACACTATTTAACTTTAAAAAACTAGTACATGACCATTTCTTGTCCCTTTAATTTACTGCTTCTTCCTTTTAATATACAATCTACCAAGTCTCTCTTTCTCTTTCTTCTAAATGGATGGCTATTGCTAATCATACTGTATTTCTGGCTACCTGCGCTACTGCTTAATTTTATAATAATATTTCCATATAATATTGCATATATATTTAAATATATAATAATATATGTGTGTGTATAGTATATATTATAAGTATGTTTATATTAATATTGATTTTTAAATGTTTTAATTGGTATTTAAGTTTATGTTTTTAGTACACCAAGGACTACCCCCCTTATTTTTATCACATTTTTTGTTTCTGTCCATCCAAAGGTTGTCTGGAAGATATCGCTTTTAGCGATAAGACCGCCATTGTACCCTTAGCTTAAGCATTTCCTTATTAATGTTGCTTCTTATTAATGGTGTACAATAAAGATTATTCTATTCTATTCTATTCTAAAGAGATATAGTAAATTCGCACTTCGCCTATATGTTTCAGTCCCATATAATATGTGTCTATGTAGGTATGGATGTTTAATTCTAGCAGATAACTACTGATCAGGACTGAAACTTACTTGACTTAAATTATTATTGAGCAAAGAACAAATCTTTGCTTTAAAAAAATACATGTATGTAGACACATACATAAATACAAAGATGTTAAACTCATTACCCTTCCTTCTTCTCAGTCCGATAAATAGGCAAACACTGACTATTGTATCTATTAATTTATTTACATAGAATCCATAAATAGGCAATTCGTACCTTAGGACCATTAGAGAAATCGCCGATAAGGTAACAGGGACATTACCATAATCACTTCTCGGCACTCGACAGGTGAGTTGACCCCAATATGGTGTAATTAGGATAAAATGTAGATTATTCTGCCCCTAACAGTCATTTTAAGGAAAAACATTGTGTTTTTATTTGCAAACAAGGTCACAGTTTTATAAGGCAGACAATATTTTAGCATATTCCTAATAATAGCCTATATTATTCCTAATAATAGTCAGCCTCATTTGTGATAGTCTAGTGACCATAACTACGACTACTACTGTATAGGACTTGGATTCGTATCGTAGGTCGAGCAAAGAATTATTGGGTTTTTCTATAAAATTCTTAGTAGCAGCGTGAATTTTGATTTCTGCTCGGTTAATGGTAATACCCTAGCTCCCTTTTACATGAAACCTTGGGGCAATCTGTGGGTATAGATTAGTAGTCCTCTGGCACCCTTCTGCAAATTCAGGAGTTTTGTAGTTTTTCATTTAAAATTGGTCGTATAAACATTAATACCCCGCAGCATCAAATGAAGGAACACTACATTATTGCAATAACAGAATAACAAATTTCGAAGCCTTCCGATCTTTGGAAGGTGCTCACTTCCCTTCATCAACTTAAAAGACTTGATGATCTTCAAATGGCTGAACAGATTAACTAAGCTAACTAGACTAACTAAACTAGCTAAGAGCACTCTGTATACCTAGAATTACCTTTAAAACAAAAAATCTTCGGAGCTACGATGCCACAAACATACACACAAATAAACATTACACCCTTCTTTTTGCATCGGCTGTAAAAATTACATAGACACAATATTTGATGTTAAAGGAAACCATTAAGGGAGCAAAAACTAAAATAAGTAAAATGTAAATATTGCTTGACGAAATATTGCTCGATGAAATAAATGTAAATATTGCTTTGTTTCTTTATACTTCTTATATAAATAAATGATATTTTTCTTGCTTCTTCACTTCATTAAAATAACAATGTTGTTAGATCAACTATCGCAATCAAATATGGCGTACGTTACGCATGTCGTCTACCGTTCGGAATTTAAATTGGAAAATTGTATTCGGATTGTTTCGTCCGATTCGATTCAATAAAACAAGAATTTATTTTTACCAAACTTGGATTCCATTCATGCACTCGACGAATTGACTACCGATGTATATTGTTGATGTTAATTTTATTATTTAATTTTTAACTGCGTAACGTGTTTCACAAAATAATTCAGGCTTTAATTAATTTAAATTGTAGAAAATAATGATTTATCACAGATAAAAGAATGAATGAAACACCCTATTGATATGACCTGTCAAATTTTTGACATTTTGCTACTACTTATAACAACCTGTCAAACATTTGACGCACTTGTTCGTTGCACCTTTGCCATAGAGTAGCTTTATCGATAACTGATAACTGATATTTTTTAAATACTTTCGATCATTTAGCCAATTTGTGGTATGAAGAAGTTAATCAATCAAATCAAATGTTTTTATTTCAAATACGCTTTTACAAGCGTTTATGAAACGTTATTGAATCTAGTTGCACGGTTCCAAAAGGTTGATCCTATGGAGAAGAATCCGGCAAGAAACTCCATGGACACTCTTTTAAAATAAAAGATGTTACATTATTCAATTTACACTATGGCGATAACAGGATGTGAGTACATCGGAGGTTTATGTCATAATTAGCCTGAAGTCAGGATTAAAATTAGAATAAGGTTCTCAGCATCTGAGAACTCAATGTCAATCTAAAACAGATAACATATGTGAAATAATACACATCTTCAAAATATATTTACTATAAACTACTTAGACATAAGTGGCTACAATGTACTCACATTTACAGATCCTGTTTACATAAAGTTGTAGAATACAAAAGAAAATTGTGAGTGACTAGGTAACCTCAGGGTGCCAGGGAGACCACCAGTGCATCTGTATTTTGACACCACACATTTTTATCATCAATATAGTCCTTGATTTTATAATATGCCTTCTTAACACGAACAGATTTAACATAATTTTTAAATTTCTTGCCGGTGAGATCGGTGACAGATTTTGGGAGTTTATTGTAAAAACGTACGCAATTTCCTAGAAATGATTTATTTGTTTTAGTTAATCTAAATTTAGGTACCACTATTTTATGTTTATTTCTAGTATTAAGGTTGTTAAAGTCGCTATTTATGCTGAAAATATGCAGATTTTTACGGATATACATGATGTTTTGAAATATATAAAGTGACGGCAGCGTTAGTATATGTATTGACGTTCTTGAAGACTTCTCTAAGGGAATCGCGAGGGCCCATATTGTAGATTGCGCGGATGGCCCTTTTCTGCAAGATAAAAATAGAATCTACCTCAGCAGCTGATCCCCACAGCAGAATACCGTATGACATAATGCTGTGAAAGTAAGCAAAGTAAACAAGTCTAGCCGTAGCTACGTCAGTGATCTGCCTAATTTTCCTCACTGCATATGCTGCGGAACTTAATCTGCGAGACAGGGCTGAGATGTGAGCACCCCACTGCAACTTACAATCAACCGTAATACCTAAGAAGACAGTTTCATTGATTATATCGAGTTTGCTGCCTTCAAGAATTAAATTAGTTTCAACTTGTGGGACATTTGGTAACGAAAATTTTAAACAATTTGTTTTGCTAGCATTAAGAAGTAAATTATTAGCAGAGAACCAGTTCGATAGGGATTTTAGGCTTTCATTTACATTAAAGAGATTGCTATCATTCCGTTCGATCTTAAATATAAGTGAAGTATCGTCAGCAAATAGTACTATAATAGATAACTCAGACATCATATAGGGGAGGTCGTTTATATATGCTAAGAAAATGAAAGGGCCTAAAATAGAGCCCTGTGGTACCCCCATTTTGACTACAGACCCGGAAGATGTGACTCCGTTAGGGGAGGCTTTTGCCCAGCAGTGGGATATAAAATTAGCGACATAAAATATCTTGGTTAACTGTGACCCTTGTTAATTATGTACTATGACACGTACGCCTGCTTTCCTCGGGGCTATTTGGTTGTTAAAGGAGTTTTTCCTCCGGTGTCCTCCAGGCGATAAAGCCTATTCTATTGGTATTTTTTTTTTAACTGGCTCAGTAGATCCAGAGATTACCCCCCTACAACCTCACAAACTTTACCTCTTACAAATATTATTCTACATTAGTTACTGTTTTATTTTAATATTTTAATACAAGATTTAAAATATTAAACGTGTTTGTAATGATTTATTCCTAAACTCGTTTTTATAAACGTATGTACGCATAGCTACACGTCAAGCTATACAAATCCAGTTTACGCTGGCCTCTTAATGTATGGGCAGCCTATACAATGCAAGATCAGTTTAAACTGGTTTTGTATAGGTTGACCTGTAGCCGTGTGTACTTATAACAAAAAATATATTTTTAAAATGAACTAAGAAAATACCTGTTTCTCGTTTTAAAAAATGCTGAACCTTGCTTATAGCATTATTTTAATAGTGAATTGAACCCAAAATTTGTTACTAATAAATCCAAATTTATCGAACAGTTATTCTAATTAGTATCTTATTTAGTATAAGGAATCAATATGTAATCCGATCTACACTTTTGAAAGTGTTCAAATCTATCTATCGATCTTAGTGTTGGTTGAGTGCAAAAAGTTAATAGGATATTGTGTAGGAAAATACCATTCTGAGTCAAGTTTATTTTATTTGACGAATAACGTTCAAAGACTGACGCAAAATGTTTCAAATATATTGTTGTTTTATTTTAAACAAGACAATTATACACGGTGAATTTTAATCCTCTGTCCTTTCAGGAAATTAAAGACTACTTACTACTTTTTTTAGTAAAACATCTAAAAAAATATTTTTCAAATTCGAAAACTCAAAATAACGTAACATACAGTTTGTTCGAAATAAGTAAGCCGATCGGAAGTTAGCCGTTCCGAACTACCGCGGTGATAAAATCGTTTAATTAAGTGTTTTAAATGAAGTGCAGTGATAGCCTAGTGATATGACCATTGGACTGCCAAGTCAAAGGTCTCGAGTTCGAATCCAAGGCACGCACCTCTAACTTTTCGAAGTTATGTGCGTATTAATAATTAATTATCACGCGCTTAAACGGTGAAGGAAAACATCGTGAGGAAACCTGCATGCCTGAGAGATTTTCTTGATGGCGTGCGAAGTCTGCCAACCCGCAGTAGGCTAGCGTGGTGGACTATAGCCTAATCCCTCTCGTTCTGAGAGGAGACCCGTGCCCAGCAGTGGGACAATGTAATGGGTTGATGATGATGAAGTGTTTTAATACATAAATATCGAAATTAGTAAACAAAATACATAATAATATAATATACAATAGACATAATAAAAAATCTATACCTAATAGAGGTGGTTAAAAAATAAATTAGATACACTTAACCATACTTGACCTACTCATTGTGATAAATTAAAAAATAAATAGTGCAATAAAATATTATAATTAAAATCGTTAATAATACATAAATATAATAAATAAAATGTATAATAATAAATAATATTGACTTCAACTTGGAAAATATAAATAGAACAAAATAATATAATATATAGACACGTCTCCCTCTCTCCTACTAAGCTGTGCTGTGCCCAACAGGGTCCATAATTGATTCCTAGATTTAAGCCTACCATCTGTTTTATATATTTTTGTTCATTGTGGAATGCAATAAATGAATATGAATATGAAAATAATTAGAAATGTGAAACATATGCGATTCTAATTATCTTTACACCGACCCTTTCTATAAGAAAATATCATTTCTAAACCACTTGCAGACAACTTCCGATCGGCTTACTTATTTCGAACAAACTGTACCATGACGCCTGCACTGAGCTGCTACTGAGAATTTAATAGAAAAACCCATTAACACTGCTCCACTTTGGAATCCAACCCAAGACCTCTAGCGAAGCAGTCACTGACACGCGAATATTGTACAGTCGGCAAAAGAGTTTGATATACAGGCAGCTAGCGATATCTGTGTTTTGACATGCCATAACTACCGTGTATCACGCATATTGTATCAAACGGCAGATGTCGTTCGCTCCCCTGATTCCGAACAGTGTTTAAACCGGACTAATATCACGCCGAATGTCACGTTCCGACGTAATCGCCGTGACGCCTTCCCTAACCCCATAGTCACGGCCTTGGAATCCGTCCCATGGCCGGGACTATAGGGTTAGGGCAGACAAATGCTATTTTTAGTAGGAATTCCTGCTGAGTCCCCAGGTAGCAGACGATCCATGAGGTATAAATTTACGCACCACAACACGAATGAAAGACGATTAACAAATGGAATTTATAAGTCGAATGTCAACGGCAGTGTCGGGAGAATTGAATTCACCCATGAAGGACATACAACGATGTTATTGGCGAGGTCCTCCAAAAAGGTCAGGTGCGTAGTACTCGCAACCAGAGCGTGTGTATAAAAAGATATATGGATGTGGAAGAAGCGAAAGAGACGTGCAAGAGTCGTAGCAAGTATAGTTTCTGCCTAGCCCTGTGGAAAAAGGGCGTGACTATATCTATTTAAAAACAGGAACTAGCTGCCTGGTATATTGCTGAATGTAGCCGATTTGACACACCCGCGAGGCACAATAATTTAGTCAATACTTAAGTAGTTTTCTTTCTATTTTTAATTTCCTTTTTGTTTGTAAAATGTGCCTTGACTGTGATAAATAAATATTTTTCTTTTTCTTTCTAAAAATGTTATCATGTGCTGACTTTTCAACCGACTTCAAAAAGGAGGAGGTTCTCAATTCATCAGTACGTTTTTTTTGTATGTTTGTTACGCGATATCTCCGCCAGTTGTGGACCGATTTTAATGATTGATTTTTTGTTTGGTAGGTTATACTTCAGAGGTGGTCCCGTTCAAATTTTATCGAAATCGGTTGAGCAGTTTTGAAAATATCAACAAAAATCTAAAAATTGTTTACATCGATGATATTATCGTTTACTCCGAAACATCGCTGTCTTATTGGAGCAGTGCGTTTAGTTGGCTAACAAGTATTTCTAAACAAAACTTTCAACTAAAAATTACAAAATAAAATTACTTTTAACAAAACAGTTAAACCGCCTTCAAAAAGTAATAAAATAATTTTGTCTAAAACAGTTTGGGAAGTCGGTGGTGAAAATAAATGACCCACTCAAATAGAAGTCACCGACTTCCCAAACTGTTTTAGACAAAATTATTTTATTATTTTTTGAAGGCGGTTTAACTTTTTTGTTAAAAGTAATTACCTTACTTATTTGTCGATTGTACAATCTCTCCAAGGAGCCTTGGGAAATAATAATACAGATAAATAAAGGAGGGAAGTAATTCAATGCATATCAATCAGGTGCGGCCTAACTGCCATACAAACTGATGCAAGGGAGTCACGGCCCAGAGGAGCCATTGAACACAATAAATATGCTCATGCGCATACAGCCTGTAATTAAATTATTAGGATCAATTTGATCGTATAGAGAGATCGAGGTGTTTTATGTGGTTAAGTTAGAATTAAGTAAGTACTGAAATAAATGGTTAATTATGTAATTTTAATTTGTTCAACATGACATTTTTTTTAAATGCTTACTAGGCTCGCACATCACTAGTATTCTTGTTAACCACTCGTACTAAGCTAAATGTTTGTATTACGAGTGGGTTCACGTCGGTAGTGCAATGGGCTCACCCATTCGAACCGGCAACCACATGATCGCATGACCGACGCCTTAGCCATTAGGCTACCGCCCTTTCGTAATTTTTTAGTCGCTTCGTTCGCTTTACATTGAAATACCACAACTTTTTTATGAATAATAATGTTAAACTTAATATTAATAAAACCCGCCTGAAAACGCACCACTTTTTAATAATAAGTGACATGTATAAATACAAAATAAAACGCACTTATGATATCTTGACATCTGTGATTCAGGGGCAATAAGTTTAATGCCTCCACATATTCACAGATTATAATAACTGGATTAGTTGTAATTTTGTAAGTGAAAAGGTCTTACTATCGGGATTCAACTTTACCTAAACACGGGTAATGCACGTGAAACCTTGTTGTTACTTGGAAAACACACATTTGACTTAAGTTTGTTTCTTGGAAAACATTCTAAGAGGTGTCATAGGTGAATACACCCTTCATACGTTATTTTATTAACTATACAACAATTATTATTATACTCATATACACAAATAATATTGTGAATACTTTCATATCATAGTTAAAATAGACCGTTTAAAATTTTGTGATAAGATGCAAATGAGGTGAAATATATTATATCTTTTTGTTTTGCGTATGTACTTATTTTATTTTGTATGTATATTATTTTGATTCTGAAAAATACAACGTGTTTTTTAAAGTGTAAAATTCTTTTGCTGACCATTACAAAATGTACACTATTTATTTATATTAAATAGTGTACATTTTGTAATGGAGCAAGACTGTTACGCCAGAAGTCCAGGATACAGTACTCAGGTCAATCAGTGTTATTGGGATTTTCTATGAAATTCTTTTTCTTGTATACGGTCAATGGCAATAAGGCCTCCTTTTACGAGAGACCTAAACATTAACCTCATGTTTACAGAGACTACCTTATGTCTGCAGTCGATATCTTGGTTGAAAGCAATAAACAATTATAACAGCAGTTTATTTAAATATAGCTACTTGTGTTAAAGACGCTAACGAGCGCATTTAATGAGCTGCGTACGACATTACTTAAGCGTAACAACAATATTTACCAGTAGGTATCACGCTTGTGATTCTTAACGGGACGTGTAAAGAGATGATTTATTATTAAAAACGTTAAGGCTAATTTATACTGGGCGTGAAATTCAATTTTTACTTGATTTTTAGCAAATTATTCGACTATAACACATTTAAAATACGTCGCATTAGAAATTGCGACATCAGAAATAACTTATTCACTATTGAGAATTAAAACTTTTGCTTAAAATTCGTTATTGTAGGAAATCGAGGTGTAAATATGTACAACAACTATTTCAGGAAATAATCTAATTAATTAACTAAAAAAAAATACTGATTAAGATTAAACAAGACTATATTTATAAATACAAGAAGTCTAGTTTAGCTAAAGTTTAGTCAAGCTTTGGGGTAAATTGAAATTTTTGCCCAAATCCTCTATTTTACACCAAAATCTTCTAAGACAACGATTTTAAAACAAAAGTTTGAACACTAATTCGTGAATAAGTTGTTTTTGATGTCGCAATTTCCACTGCCATGTACCTAGAATGCGATACAGCTTAATAATTTGCGAAAAACCAAAAAAAATATAATTTTGCGTCCCGTGCTGTAGTACCCTTAAGATTATAATAATAATAATGCTAGCGGAATCTTTGTTCCCGGAGACCTATAATTTGGGTGTCTAGTCTACAAGACGAGAGTGAATAGGTTTCTTCTAGGCAAGCGCGGTCCATCGCAGACCCCTTTGTTGCTTAACGTCAGGCAAGTTGTGGTCAAACGCAAGCCTATCTAAGATAAAAAAAAACAATAATGAGTGGCACATCACCACTTTCATTTTCTACGCAAGTATATAAATGTTGCCTAATTATTTTAATTGTATTCACCTCCCATTCACTTTCTTTATAACTAGTAATTAATATTAATTATAACGGTATCAGTATTTTATTATATTTGTTTTGTCATACCAGTTAGGTAATCTCCTCATTATTTTAACGCGAACTTTCTTAAGTTATTATAAGATCTGAAGGAAAAATACGACCGCGAGCAGGATTCGAACGTGCGTCTTCTGGTAAAGTACACCAGACGCTACGACCGCTAAGTCACCGCGAGTCCCACCCGCCTAGTCGAAATCTGCCTTCACATTTTTATTTACGTCTTTGAGTTGGTACTTTCTTCCTTGTGTATATTCTTCGAGCGTTACTAAAAGTTAGTTTAGATTAATTTTATTATCGAAAATTTGACGATCTGAGCTAACAACGCAAAAGAGACCATGATTCTCTGAGCTTATTTCGGCGTTTTCTCAGATGTCGTCAAAGAGGAAAAGCCGACGTCATCTAGTTTAAAAAAAATATACTTTGACTTGTAAACGTTTCATTAAAGGATCTATTTACAGAAATAAATATAATTCGGACAGCGGGCGGAAAGTAGTTGAAGTTTCAAATTAATATTTATTAATGAGGTCATACCATCACGCCTGTATTCCCCGAAGTGTTAGGCAAAGGTGTACTAAAGTACACCCACATTGCTTGCTCGTCTGCCTAAGTTAATAAGCTCGGCAACGCATCTGCAACTCCTTTGGTGTTGCAGGTGTCTATGGGCGGCGATGACTACTAACCATCAGTTGGCTCGTCTGCTCATTTGCCGTTAATCCATAAAAATGGTGAATTAATGAATATGAATAACATAATATAACATACCATCACGCCTGTATTCCCCGAAGGGTTAGACAGAGATGTACTAATGTACACCCACATTTCGCCGGTATGTTTAGGTCCCATGTAATAGGGGGCGAGCCTATTGCCATTAACCGGGCACAAATCCAGACTCCGAGCTGCTACTGGGAATTTCATAGAAAAACCAAATAACACTTTGCTCGACCTGGGGATCGAACCCAGGACCTCTAGCGTAGCAGTCGCGCTTAGGACCACTAGACTAATGAGGCAGTCATGAATATGAATACTATTCTTAAAACTTTTATTTATAATCCGGTATTAAAGGACATAAGTCCATCAAATAAAAATAAAATATTCCTATGTATCAAGTATTATTTATGCAGCGATATTGCGAAATCAACAGATTCTTGTATCATATTACCTGCGTCATTGGGTTGAGATTAGAGATGGGCGTCTACCCGGTAAGAATCCGAACTTTGGGTAAATGATAATTAATACCAATTTTTACCTTCCCAATTATAATTTATACCGGGTAGAAATTAAAAAATAATAAACCAAATAACATTATAATTTTCACATGTTTGCCAGCAGTTTTAGTGTTGCCATTTGTTGAACGGCTATTCTGTACTTTCTTAAAATGGTACACGGCAATACATTAATTAAAGTAAAATAATTATATAATTGTAATGTTCCAATATTAGTTTTATCAAAAATATACTGTACCTACATATAAAAATAATAATTAAATGTACAGTGGGTTATAGCTGTTACCTGACCCACCGAGACCCCGCCGTCCCATCTAGGGCGGGTCAGGTTACAGCTATATCCCACTGTACATGTAGAGATAATAATATATTAAATTATTTATTTATTAAAAATATTGTTTACCCCTACGAATAAAATACCCAAACATCGGGTTTTTACCGGGTAGACGCCCATCTCTAGTTGAGATCTTATTGCATCGTAAGAAATTATAGATATTCCATTCCGTACAATAATTGATATGACATAAATGAAGTGTTAAGAGTAATAATACCAAGGCAGATTTGAAGGGTAATTCTGTGTCATAAAGGTCAAACGTATATTTATTTTTCTCACCTAAAATACAACGTTAAATGCAAATATATAAGGTTGAAATTGAGAACAAATATTTACCTAAGTATAGGTGACATTTGTGACTCTAAAACTGTACCTACCAAAATTATATTTAGAACACTTTTTATCTATGTACAGGAATTCGAATTTTAACAGCAGAATCGTCATTTGTGCACGGCCGCTGCAATGAATATAACAATGCTTTCCGTTTACATACTGACAAAAAAAAATACAAACATTAATTTAGCTATTTTCTTAAATTCTTAGACGTTCACTTTCGCCGCTCTGAAAGCAATGTAAGTAATTTTTGCACTCATTGTGGAATGGACCCTCTGTTATCTGTTCTATGTTTAAATATATAGCATTGGTCCTGTGCAACCGCCGAATGTGCCCCGTTCGGCGGTTGTTCGAAGGTTGCGGGTTGCGGTGCGCGTACGGCGCCTACCGGATGGCACTGCTATGAATTATTGAAGATAACATGAGCGAGAAATGAACGGAGCTGAACAAGATTTACAATGGAATAATATAAGCTTCTAATATATCTACGATTAAAGAGTGATACCTTAGGTGCTACCAAGAATGATTAAATTGCCAAAAACTAGTTTTTGAGACTTGCACGCCTTCAGATAGTGGGTTAAGGGTTCAAGAACGTGTCTAAAAGATCTAAAAGGGTTCAAGAACTGGCACAAAACTCCACTGATATTCGATTCTAGATAGGCCTATCATGAATAAAAAAAAATTAACAAAAATAGCAGGCGTTCAAGACTGGTCGGAATTTACGCCATTACAATCGTAGTCAAATAAATTAACAGCATAATTATTCTTACAATGAATTTCGAAACTAGTCTCTATGGGCACACAACATCACTATCAGCAGGTAATATTTTTTTAAGTCAAGTAAGCGTGACAAGTACAGACTGACAGGCGTCCAGCGGATATCATTATAGGGTTAAACACAATACTAAAACCTTCTGCGTAGTCACGCACGCATACCACATAAAGAACAGTCGTTCTCTCAATTTTATATATAAAATATTTTGGAAAGTATTTAAACAGACAGTATAATCGACGTTATTTCATTTCGCATGCGATGCGGAAAGGAGAGAAAATATAGCTCAATCTCTAAAATCAAGAGCTGCAACGCATGGCTGCCTCGACCGCCTTGGTGACTCACGGCATGTGATATTTATGTTCCATAATGTCAAGCCTTAAGAGGATAGTATCCGCTTCGCGCCCCATACAAACGCAGTTTGGCCCTTGCTTGAATTTTAAACAATGAAAGTCATTGAAATTTTGCAGTAACAATCTTATCATTAATATACGTGTTCCTGTAATATAAAATTTCATTTCAATATACGGTTAAAAAGTTACACGAGCTCAAAGATTGGCAATTTTCGTTGAAAAACGGCCCAACTTTATGCTAGTATTTCTCGACAATGTATCAATACAGAAAAGTTCTGATTCGAAGGAAACCCAGATAATATAGTGAATATTTTTTTACAAGATTTTTTTTTTACATATTAGCAATATTATAGGAGTAATCTCCAAAATTCGGAACATACGAAATACGCGTGAAAATGTTGTTGTTTCTCCTCTCGGGCACGCGTTCGCATCGCGAGGGATAGAGACAGCGACAACTGTGCAACATTGTTGCGTTCGCGAGGGACACTCCTCTTAAGGTCGGCCACAAACGAGCAAAGTTGAAGGCAAGAAATCTTCACCTACTTACTTAATGTGTCACAGACTTTTGCAAAAAAAAGTATACTTAATTGGCCCATATATGGCCCCAGGCTGTCTTTGCTAACTAAACAGTAACTGTTTAGTTGCTTTTCGATGAAGCCAGCTGACAATAAATAACTTTCAAATAACAACATAACATACATACATACCATCACGCCTGTATTCACCGAAGGGCTAGGCAGAGGTGTACCAATGTACACCCACATTTCGCCGGTACTTCTAAGTCCTATTTCGTAGGGGGCGAGCCTATTGCCTTTGCCATTAACTGGGCACAAATCCAGACTCCGAGCTGCTACTGAGAATCTACTATATAAAAATAAGTCGGGTTTTCCTTCCTGACGCTATAACTCCAGAACGCACGAATCGATTTCCACGGTTTTGCATTCGTTGGAAAGGTCTCGGGCTCCGTGAGGTTTATAGCAAAAAAAAGTCCGAAAAAAAAAACACGGGCGAAGCCGTGGGCGGAAAGCTAGTTTCATATAAAAACCCAATAACACTGCTCGACCTGAGGATCAAACCCAGGACCTCTAGCGTAGCAGTCAACAAACTAAATAATCAGTGCTGGATTTAAATATTTGCTGCTAAAACGCTATTCGAATTATGCCGCCGCTTTCTTCATTGACAATTAATAATTGTAAAAGTTACAATTGTTGTAACTTAAAGATTTGTGGACTCTCGGCCTAATTACACCACCTTTTTCTCATGGTTAGTAGATATGATTGTAAACTGGGGATCGTTGTGTTAGTTCCTAGATTATTTTTACAACGAAACGATTTAGTTTTGACTGCCCAAGAAATAATTAACTGCATCATTAGTCTAGTGATCCTCAGCGCGACTGCTATGCTTGAGTTCGATTCCCATGTCGAAAAGTGTCATTGAATTTTTCTATGAAATTCTCAATAACAGCTCGGAGTTTGAATATGTGCCCGCCCGGGAATGGCAATAGGCTCGCCCCCTATTACAAGGAATCTAAACATACCGGCGAATTATGTGCGTATATTAAGCTTAAAGCCGTGATGGTATGTTCTGTTATGTTTTATGTAAGAATAAAATTTTTTGAGGTAATAAAAGCTCAATCATATTCAACTAATAAGGCTGCGTAAAGTATGTCTTAATACTAAGTATACAATATCATACATTCAGCACACGAATAATTTTGTCTCCTTTGCCGCTTATAAAACTACCCTCATAGGCCAGCCCACGTAAATTGGCCACCGTTTCAAATATACCAACCAAAACATATAACAACATTATTGCCAAATCCACAGTCCACCAATATCACAGTTTGCAATCCGATCTACTCGGCACATCCCTAGCTCGATTTGGCACACACAAATGTGGGCTCCATTACGGCACATCTCTATTCCAGCTATTAGTTCAAACGCAGCCGGTAATGGGCTCTGCAGCTTACAAATGGCCGCTGTTCTGGTGACTTGTGCCTTTGACGTATTGTACTTAATCCTCTATAACGTTCTAACTCCAGTTGGTATTTCATTGAGAACTAGCTTTCCACCCACGGCTTCGCCCGCGTGTTTTCTCATACAAACTTTCATCCCCTATTTAACCCCTTAGGGGTAGAATTAATCGAAATCCTTTCTTAGCGGATGCCTACGTCATAACATCTACCTGCATGCCAAATTTCAGCCCGATCCGTCCAGTGGTTTGGGCTGTGCGTTGATAGATCACTATGTCAGTCAGTCAGTCACCTTTGAGTTATATATATTTAGACTTACTTACTTTACTTCTTTAACCGACGTAAAAATTGGAAAGTTCTTAATCCGACTATAGTCACCATCCATCATGTCTGTATTCCCAAAGGTTAAGGCAGTAATGTATTAATGTACCCACAGTTCGCCGTTATGTTTAGGTCCCATGAAATAGGGGGCGAGACTATTGCCATTCGATGGGCAAAAATCTAGTAGACTCCGAGATGCTACTGTAGTGAATAGAACGCGTATCTTAAACACTAAAAATACAGTCTGACTGCCTCATTAGTCTAGTGGTCCGCAGCGCGACTGCTACGCTAAAGGTCTTGAGTTCGATTCCCAGGTCGAGCAGTGTTATTTGGTTTTCCTATGAAGTTCTCTGTAACAGCTCAGAGTTTTGGTTTATACCCGTTCAATGGCAGTAGACGCCCCTTAACATAACAGAATTGTTGATGTAAATTAGTACACCTCTGCCTAACCCTTGGAATAGACAGGCGTGATGGTATGGATGGTATGGTTTAAAGCAAGCATATAGCCATAGTTAATTAAACAGAACGCAAAGTGAACATACGAGTAATCATAATTATTAATAACTATATTCAAGCGAAACTAGTCCCTATCGACTTTGGTCAATGCTGACGCTTTCTATGCCAGGGGAATACTTTCACCGTGCTCATGGGTAATGCAAACCTCTATTAATAGATACCACCTGTGTTACTGAACTTATATACCATCACGACTATATTCCCTATGGGTTAAGCTGACTTAAACATACCTATATTCACACTTTTAATATACACTTTCGTTAATTACTTACCTACCTAATATTATGTAACAACAATCATTTCTGCTATGAAATAAATCATTCATTCATTCATTCACTTAAATTTGCCAATATGGTTTAAGATGTCATCGGCGACCAGAAATCGAAACTCCGAGCTGCTCCTGGAATTTTTTTGGGATCTCTCTCTCTCTCTCTTTTGATTGTGAGGAATCGAAAAATTGCACTTGGCTTTCGTTGCCCTATAGTAACAGCCATAGGGTCATTCGCCACGACCATGATAGATCGTCAGGAATCCTGCATGCCTAACTGATTTTCTGTACTACTTTACATTGCTCGACCTGGGAATAGTCCCTGCAACCTCAGAAGCCGTCCTCCCTCAGTCCCCCTTTTTTTTCCTTTCGCTTCCTTTTCCCTGGCGTTGTTTTCTTCGCATTGTTTAAACCAGGGATTCCCAAAGTGTTCGGTTTCCTAGGGGTCGACATAAACGAAAACTGATTTTGCGGGTCGACGAGGTCTAAAAATCGACCCCTATTAAATTAACACAAGTTTAAAACTTTCAAGATAGGCAGGTAGGTACTGTATTGCTTATGTTGTGTTACGTGTACTAAGAATAATTAATATTTTTGTAGGAAATAGCATTCTATTATTAATAGCTTGACTGCCTCGTTGGTCTAGTGGTCCCAATCGCGACTGCTACGCTAGAGGTCTTGGGTTCGATCCCCAGGTCGAGCAAAGTGTTATTGAGTTTTTCTATGAAATTCTCAGTAGCAGCTCGGAGTCTGGATTTGTGCCCGGTGAATGGCAATAGGCTCGCCCCCTATTACATGGGACCTAAACATACCGGCGAACTGTGGGTGTACATTAAGTACACCTCTACCTAACCCTTCGGGGAATACAGGCGTGATGGTATGTTATGTGTTATGAAATAGCATTTTTGTAGTAAAGTTAGCGAACCATTATGAATAAGGGAGTTGATCCTAAAAGTAGTTCATTTGGCCATGGGGGTTTGAGGTAACAATTCATTTTGGAAAAGGGGTCACTTGACCTAAATAGTTTGGGGATCCCTGGTTTAGACAATGCTAAGACAACACAGCCAGTCTAAGAGTGGGGGTTGCCACTTACCATCAGGTGGGCCACTTGCTCGCCTGCCACAGTTAATAGGTTAGACAACGCAAAATATGCTGCAAGGTGTCTATGATTACCGATGACTGCTTACCATCAGGTTTAGGCAAACAAGCTTACGGCATGCCTGAAGGTAAGCGGTTACCGTAGTATAGGACGTTTGCATTACTAGGGGTATCCCTAACACGTTGCTGAATCCGTGGAAAAGGGAGGGGAAGGAGAAAAGGATAAGGAAGGGGACTGAGGGAGGAATCGGGTCTCCAGCACTGCAGATATATATTTAAGAACTCTCAGACTGCCTCGTTAATCTAGTGGTCCCAAGCGCGATTGCTACGCTAGAGGTCCTGGATTCGATTCCCAGGTTGAACAGTGTTATTGGGTTTTACTATGAAATTCTCTATGAAGTTAATGGCAAAAGACTCTCCCTCTTCTACAAGGACCCTAAACATACCGGCGGCGTAGCGTGGGTGTACATTAGTATACCTAACTCTTCGCGGAATATAGCAGTGAAGTGATGTTACGTCATTCAACTTAATGACTTTCAGCAATCAGGTTATTAATAAAGATAAAGTAAAAAAATAAATAACATACATACATATTGTCACGCCTGTCTCCCATGGGGGTAGGCAGAGACTATAGATTTCCACTTGCTACGATCCTGGCACACTACTTTCGCTTCATCTACATTCAAAAATAAATAACGCAAGTATTCATGAACGCATTGATAATATCGGCTGTTAAGTTTTGGAAATGAAATAAAAAGTAAAAAAATACAATTTCCTGATATTATTTTTGTCGAACACCGATTCACGGAAACAAGATTACATCACTATGCAATTAAATTTAATACCATATTTATTTTGAGTTTATCGGCAAAAATAATGATATCACGTTTTACTTTATAATATTTCGCACTGTACATACTGCTACACATCAAACTATACATAACCAGTTAAGATTGATCTCTCATTGTAAACGCTTTCTGTACAATGCGAGGCCAGCCTATACCTACTGTGTTTGTATAGCTTGATGTGTAGCCGTCTGTACCACTACTCTTGTAACCGGAATTCAGAAAAGTAATTTTATTATAAAATGCTCAGCAAGTCAGGGTCGGCACAAATTGAACAAAAAAATATCTTGCAATTATTTTTATGTGACTGCCTGGTTACCCTAGTGATCCAAAGCGCAAATAAGCTTTGTTAGAGGTCGTGGGTTCGATTCCCACGTCGACCAAGGTGTTATTGAGCTTTTTTATGAAATTTTGTGTAGAAACTTGGAGTCTGGATTTGTGCCCGGTTAATAGCAATAGGCTCGCTCCCTAATACATGGGACCTAAACACACCTGCGAAATGTGGATGTTCATTAATTACACCCCTGCCTAACTCTTCGGGGAATACAGGCGTGATGGTATGTATGCATTTATAACGTAAAGTCTAAACGGGTCCTAAAAGTCACAGTAGTCCTCATATTATTATTATAATGTGTCCTCTAAATCTACCATGAATCATACATATACATGAAAATTATAAGACATTTTATTGCTGAAGAACGCAGCGCATATTTTCATTTTCTTGTAAACAACATTTCCACTGAAAAACTATGATAATTTATGTAAAAAAATGTAGCCATATTTTTCAACAATTTTGCAGCGCTATAAAAAGCGGCATATTTTAAAGTTCAAGTTAAGCTACGGTTACCATAATAACGCGATGGATCGCAGAATATTGCGTGGAAAAATTCTAAGTAAATGTTTTTTCATATGAATTTTGACAGCCCTACGCAATGGAATTGCAAACGGTTGTATTTCGCGTCACTAAGCGCACTGTGCATTGGAAAGCCGGACGGACGGCGCGCGGCCGGTGATCCAACCAATTTGTAACTGGAGCGCTCGGCTTTGACGAAGAACCGGATTGACACCGCGTGCGTTACGCTTACGGTTCTATCGACTGAGCGGAACACTGTCCAGTGCGTTCCATTTTTGAAAACTATTTTTTATTTTCATTGTCAATTTTTTGTTGTATTTATGCAATTTAATGATTTTTATAACGATAACTTCTATTCATTATTTACTTGTACTATTTAATTAAAAATTATCAATTTACTCAAAACTTTTTAATTTTAAGCCCGTTGTTCAAATTCTGTTCCATTTTTCAATTTATTTGGAGAGTAGCTGCTATATTGACATGGTTTTATTATTTAAACTAAGAAGGTATATTTATTAAGGGTATTACATTGCTGAATGACCTTGAGGATTCGGGTTTTTGTGCTAGTATTTGTTACTTCAGCGCCATCTATCGACATTTGATCGTACTCAATAAAAGGAACTGAAGATTAAGCAAGAATACAGATATGTCGCAGTGTCGTCATCGTATTTACCTATTTTATTCGTTCTCTGAAAGATTTAAGACATTTTGTTCCTCTAGATAAAAGTCTTGTACGAGTTACCTACATCTATAATTATTATAGGTAATTCTTGATAATTTTGAAATAAGGGATACCTACACCTTTCTACATATTACTTTAGTACCTAATGAAACTAACTAGGGTGACCTGGCTTAAAACATTTATTTATATTTACATATAATTGAATACGGGTGCCACTATAATTATGATATATTCTGAGGGTCTGATGATGATCAGGTAAGTGCTTATAGGTTCTCGGAAACGGAGATAGCTAGGATGAGCTGGCTTTCAACATTCATCTAATTGAGTGTGGGTGCTACTACATGATACATTCTGAGGGTCTGATGATGATCAAGTGAGTGCTTATAGGTTCTCAGAAACGGAGATAGCTAGGATGAGCTGGCTTTCAACATTCATCTAATTGAATATGGGTGTCAATTTCAAGGTTTATTGGGATGCTAATTACGAAAATGACATTAATTTTGAAATCCAAGATGGCTGACATTATTTTTCTTATTAAATTGATATGGGTGTCAATTTCAAGGTTTATCAGGATGCTAATTACGAAAATGACATGAATTTTGAAATTCAAGATGGCGGACATTATTTTCTTTATAAATTGATATGGGTGTTAATTTCAAGGTTTATCGGGATGCTAATTCCGAAAATGACATTAATTTTGAAATCCAAGATGGCGGACATTATTTTCTTTATAAATTGATATGGGTGTCAATTTCAAGGTTTATCGGGATGTTAATTACGAAAATGACATTAATTTTGAAATCCAAGATAGCGGACATTATTTTTCTAAATAAATTGATATGGGTGTTAATTTCAAGGTTTATCAGGATGCTAATTAAGATAATGTCCGCCTTGAAATATATCTAAAATTAATATCATTTTCGTAATTAGCATTGCGATAAACCTTGAAATTGACAACCATATCAATTTAAGTAGGTATTTAGAAAAATAATGTCCACCATCTTGGATTCCAAAATTAATATCATTTTCGTAATTAGCATCCCGATAATCCTTGAAATTGACACCCATATCAATATTTAGTAAAATAATGTTAGCTATCTGGGATTGTAAAATTGATGTCATTTTCGTAATTAGCATCCCGTTAAACCTTGAAATTGACACCCATAGGTACTTATCAATTTATAAAGAAAATAATGTCCGCCATCTTGGATTTCAAAATTAAAATCATTTTCGTAATTAGCATCCCGATAAATCTTGAAATTGACACCCATATCAATTTATAAAGAAAATAATGTCCGCCATCTTGGATTTCAAAATTAAAATCATTTTCGTAATTAGCATCCCGATAAATCTTGAAATTGACACCCATATCAATTTATAAAGAAAAATAATGTCCGCCATCTTGGATTTCAAAATTAATGTCATTTTCATAATAAGCATCCCGATAAACCTTGAAATTGACACCCATATCAATTTATTTAAATGATGTGCGCCATCGTGGATTTTGAAATACGTCTCGATAAAGAGGGGAATAACGACTTTTGGTGACATGAAAATACGCAACTCCTATTGACCTGATCTCGCATTGTAAAGACTTTCCGTACAATAAAGGGTCAGCTTGTACTGGTGATTATGTATAGCTTGTTAAACCTAGTTTTTCTATGAAATTCTCAGTAGCAGCTCGTAGTCTGGATTTGTGCCCGGTGAATGGCAATAGGCTCGCCCCCTATTACATGGGACCTAAACATACCGGCGAACTGTGGGTGTACATTAAGTACACCTCTGCCTAACCCTTCGGGGAATACAGGCGTGATGGTATGTGTTTATGTGTTAAACCTAGGTATCCAGTATAAGCTGACCTCGCATTGTATAGACTGTCCGTACAATAAGCGGTCAGTTTGTACTGGTGATGTAGGTATAGCTTGTTATACATATAAGCTGAGCTCGCATTATATAGACTTTCATACAATAAAAGGTCAGCTTACTTACGAGGTCAGATAAACTAGTATCTCAGTCGGTACCTACTTAGGTACTCCGAGGTTCATTCAAACTTTGGATAACATGATTATTATGTATAATTGAATTAAAATGATTAAAAAAGATTGTCGGCATTTAGAGCCAGACAAAGGAGTGCGCCCGTAGATTTCATTACACTATTGTTAGTCTATGATAATGATCAAGAACAAAAACAAAATTATAAACTACTTTAAATATATTTACAAACTTAATTTCTACGTAATATTTATATTTGTACTATTTACGATATTGCTTAATTCAAAAATCATTCAAAAATCATCACTTTTGTAATTTATTTGCAAACAATAACGCACGTACAGCCCACCCGTCGCAAGAGTCGTCGAGACACTGATATTCGCGTCCTGAGTATGCATCACGGGCATTGCGGGGGTGCTTCACGGGGGGCGCTAGTAAAGTTTCGGGTTTTTCTTTATTATGTAAAAATATTCAAAGAAATAGGAAAAATTAAACAATACAAGTTGTTAAGTGTGTCATTACAAATTTTTTGGTATAAAATTTACGACAAACTATTAAGCGGTTAAAGAGACAAAATGCAATTTAGTTTGAAAAAGGACTACTTTCTTCGATTTATTTAAAAAAAATGGGGCAATTTTATGAAAAAATTAAACAATACAATTTATTTGTGATGACCTTACGTATAACATATATTTTTTATATGGCAAAGGCACATAAGGATTCATCTAGAAACTTCTTTAAACCTAGGGTGTTTTTGGGATTTGAGCGATGTAATACCCTTAAGTAGCGATATTTTGTCGAAATCCAACAAATATGACGTACAATACAATACTATAGAAGAAACGCGATTTTTTTAAGTTCAAATACCTAGACATACAAACCGGTTAACTGATACACAATAGTTCATTAGATCGACCTTAACACCCACCTCTAACCATTAAAGCATCCGGCACATAGATCGAAATGGAATATTTACCTTGTAATACTGCTGATAGTCAATCTATAGACACCATAATAAGCCCTTTCAATCAGGACTTCTAGTCTCAATATGGCCGACTATAACTAGGCTTTAAATATTATTATGCTAGTTTTAACTCGCGACCTAATTTGCATAATATAAGGCTGCCCGTCCATTAGAATGGTAAGAGTATAAAATGGGAAGCAGTGTGAAGCAATCGCTGCTCAAACGAATAAGTGGAAGTAACACAACAAAATGGTTTATTTGAGGTAAAAGTAGGAACTCAGAATATTATTAGCTACTTTAGTTAAACGGTGGAATATGTATAAAATGTTTAGTACCTATACTTTTTATTATTTTTCATTTCTCATACTCGGAAAGTAGTGTTTATTTTATCTGAATGCGGGTGCAAAATGCTACTTCCCACCCTTGGGCGGGAATAACTCATAGTAATTACTTTTCTCCCTAGGGTGGAAAATAATTTTAAAAATAGAACAAAATTAGGTTAGGCAGTCAGCTGTAAAAAATCTAACATAATTAAGAAAAAAAATGCTGCGGTCTTTGTGTATTTATAAACGGCCAGAGTGAATTTAAAAAAAACGCGTGCGGCTGAGGCAGTTACGGGGTGTGTTCCATAATTAAAAATTTAAATAGACTATAACATAAAATAACATAACATACCATCACGCCTGTATTCCCCGAAGGATTAGGTCCCAATGTACACCCACATTTCGCCGGTATGTTTAGGTCCCATGTAATAGGGGGCGAGCCTATTGCCATTAACCGGGCACAAATCCAGACTCCGAGCTGCTACTGGGAATTTCATAGAAAAACCCAATAACACTTTGCTCGACCCGGGGATCGAACCCAGGACCTCTAGCGTAGCAGTCGCGCTTAGGACCACTACACTAATGAGGCAGTTAAATAGACTATGACAATATATAATTTGGCGGGATACTAACTTAACTTTTGCTATATCGAAATCTTTATTAAAAATGAGTTCAAGTGATTCTTACTTTCCTTATATTCGAAATGAAAAGTAGAGTGCTAAACTCGGATAAAAGACATCAATTCCTACTCGGACTATAGCCGCCCTCGCTGCGCTCGGGCGTCTAAATACCTCGTATGGGAATTGATACCTTTCCACCCTTGTGTAACAATCTACTAGGTATTCCATGTCATCTTCATCTCGACTGAGTCCTTCCTCCTTACAGAAGAAAGCAGCTGATTATGATACTTTCATAAGTCCCATTAGTCCAGTGCAAATGAGTTTTTCTTCGAACAGTTTCAAGTTTGAACGATAATAGGCGCTGGTAAAATTACGTGCTTCAGGCACGTGACACTTAAACTTCGTCCCTGGATAGAGGACGTAACGGGCTCGTCCTGGGTGAACGTGACTACAAGTAGTACAATTGCAACGGATAGACAAAATACTATAACTTTTTGAGACATGTACCAATTTTGTCACATAAATTAGAAGTCAAAGTCAAAGTCACAATCATTTATTGAAGATAGAATACTAGACACTTTCTGGATGTCATTTTTACAAAAATTTTTTTTTTTAAAATCTTACAATGAGGGGTAACCTAGCTTTTAAAAAAAAAAAAATACGAAGCTTTATGATTATATTACGAGTGGCATTAGAGTGACATTATAGACAGTCCACAAAATGCCCGTACTTCCACCTCCTAACGTTTTTGTTGGGAAGAAGAAGCGGCGCAACAAACTCCCCGGTAACACATTTCTGTCTGTTAATTTTACGAAGCTGGGCCGGACTACCGTTTATGGTAGGTGCTAGGTAGGTGGTAATTTGTCTCATCGCTCCGAATCACTTCACCCAAAATTCTCATCTACTATAATATCAACTCATCATCATCGGCACGGGTCTCCTCTCAGTACGAGAGGGATTAGGCTATAATCCGCCACGCTAACCTACTGCGGGTTGGCAGACTTCACACGCCGTCAAGAAAATCTCTCAGGCATGCAGGTTTCCTCACGATGTTTTCCTTCACCGTTTAAGCGCGTGATAATTAATTGTTAATACGCACATGACTTCGAAAAGTCAGAGGTGCGTGCCTTGGATTCGAACTCGAGACCTTTGACTTGGCAGTCCAATGGTCATATCACTAGGCTATCACTGCTTACTGCAATATCAACTATAATATTATAAAGAGGAAAGATTTGTTTGTTTGTTTGCATTGAATGGGCTCTGAAACTAATGGACCGATTTGAAAAATTCTTTCACCAATAGAAAACTAAGTATATTATTTTTGAGTGACATAGGATATAAGTATCCCGTTAAATGAAAGTCCACGCGGGCGAAGCCACGAGCAGAAAGCTAGTGGTAATTAAAATCGTTCGTCGTATGAATTACATCATCGACGCCAATATCTACGGAACCATGAGAATAATAAATAACATTTCAATCTATGACAGAATGTATCAATCAACGGGCCCATCTGTAATGTTTACTGTATCAGTCAACAAGTACAGACACTGTATATCCAATATATCTTGACACTTTACAATGGCGCCACTAGTAATAGCTTATGTCAAATTTTGAACATTTCGATATAGTTCCTTATTGAATTGTAGGTCAAGATAAATCGGTAATTTGCATATGGAAGTCAGTAACATTTTAATACCGTGGTGATTTGTGCAGTCATCTTGATAATAAGGATGGTCTGAAATAGGTTGGTGTAAGCTATTGGGTCTTATTAAATGCAATGCAATTTATTATATAACGGTAGTCTACCCATGACCATCCATATTGTAATGTCAATATATCTCACGATATGAAGGCCCTTAGATAATTGAAATTTGAAGTTTATGTCAATGAAAGTAAGATCATCGTACACACGGCTACAGGTCAACCTATACAAATCTCATTTAAGCTGATCTCGCATTGCATATGCTTCCCATACAATAAGAGGCCAGCGTAAACAAGATTTGTTTAGCTTGATGTTTAGCCGTGCGTACAGGTCTTCTTGAGTTAGAATCACTATGATGGATCAAAACGTCACGCATGTATTTCACAAAAGAAAGTTAGGGCAGATGTTACTAATAAAATAATTTACGAAAAAACAAAATAAAAATTGTATGTGGCGCCCACATTTAGCTTGTTTGTCCACTGTAGTACACTACAGTGGTACTAGCCCTTAATACGTAAAATCGTTTTAAGTTGTACCTGTTTTGTGGTCGAATTTAAGTCGTTTGATGCCGCAACTGGGCCTTTATAGGCGATACGCTGACCACAATATCAACCGTATTATAACCTCATGCTTATTAAAGTTCTTCATATTGACGATCATTTGCAGTAGCGGGTATACATTGTACATTCTAGCTGAAAAATGATGAGCATTATATTTACAAGAACTGTTCATCTAATCACTAAATATTTTGTGATTGGGTATTTATTAACTAATGGCAGGCTGCCAAGTGAAGTCCGTCAAGCCGTAGTAGGCTAGCGTGGTGGACTATAGCCAAATCCCTTTCGTTTTGAGAGAAGACCCCTGCCCAGTAGTGGGACATTGTAATGGGTTCATGATAATGATAGGAATCTTGAAAAAATGGTAATTGGACCGAACGCATTCATTTTTTAAAGGAATAAAATACGTCATTAAAATTTTACAATTTGAAGAATGATTATCCATCTATTTTTGACAGCATTATAATTTTTTTTCAAAAACAAAATCATACAGAGGTGAATATACATTTCATTTGCTCCAGAAAAAGCCACGTATAATAAAGTACTAATAAAATAAAATAATAGGACATTGTGACTTATTTTGATAACAACAATTTTTTGTAATTTTTTTTTGTTCACTGTATTATAAACCGATTTCGCCTGTCAGAATTAATCCTAATACAAGGATGAAGTGGTTCCTAATTCTCAGTAACTTCGCCCACTAGTACTAAGTCTGGTCTAGACTGAATAGACGTCTTGATTGGAGGCGTTTTGCAGAGGCGTTAAAGTTTAAATCGCTATATCTTTAGCCTTTCTTGGAACTGGTAATCATGGTCTTAAAAAGTAAAGTAAAAAGGACGCTGCTCAATATATCGTAACATTACAATGACAGTTGCAATACGAACTAGGTAGTACATTTTAAGCACGAGAGCAATACGGTAATTTGGGCGATGACTTAACGGGTTTTTATAACATTTTATACGAAAATCTCGGTATAAATGATTATGACACATTAAATTGTGATTGGTTAATTGTTATTTGGAATGTTTCGATGGTACGGGCACAAGGCGAGACGAGAATCAAGTACATTAAAGCCTAGAAAAAGAAATATACAGGCTGGACAAGACAAGATGATTTTATGATTACGCTGCAGTGGACAAGGGCCTCTTTTATATTATTTTTAATGTACAATTACAGTACAGATGATTGTGTAACCCCACGTTTCCACTGGCGTAAAATCATGTTGCAAACATCTATCTAACTCTCATGAGTGAGTGGGATAGGTAGCTGTTTGCAACATGTTTTGTAGTCAGTGGAAACGCGGGGTAATGTTTATCAACATCTTCCACAATCTATCAACAAACCTCATCTTTAAAAAACAGTTTTTTAAATATTTCAACATAGGACTTTCACACATGGGTAGAGGTCACAAGTCAATTAAAATATTTTAATCCACATTTAATTAGTGTTAAGTTTTAACGGGGTTGAGGTGAGTGCAAGTCGCTGGAGGTTTCTGAAACGTAAATTGCAGAATTTAAATATAACTTTAACATTCATTTTTTGTGCAGTGATGTGCGTATTAATAATTATTTATCACGCGCTTAAACGGTGAAGGAAAACATCTTTAGGAAACCTGTAACATAGTCCTAGAAGGACATACGCTGATCTTATTGGCGAGGTCCTTTAAAAATAATATTATAGGTATTTATTATGACTGTCTCATTAGTCTAGTGGTCCTAAGCGCGACTGCTACGCTAAGGTCCTGGGTTCAATCCCCAGGTCGAACAAAGCGTTATTGGGTTTTTCTATGAAATTCCCAGTAGCAGCTCGGAGTCTGGATTTGTGCCCGGTTAGTGGCAATAGGCTCGCCCCCTATTACATGGGACCTAAACATACCGGAAAAGTGTGGGTGTACATTAGTACACCTCTGCCTAACCCTTCGGGGAATACAGGCATGATGGTATGTTGTGTTGTATATTTATTTTTTAGAATATTGTAGGTAGTCACATGTTGTTACAGTTTAAAATTTTCAAAATATTCTGCCGTTTTCGGCGTACAAATCTTTAAATATCAATAAAAGGTCGATAACTAGCACTCGCAACCGGCTCATGTGTATAACAAGACGTATGAATACCTATGGAAAAATCAAAATATGCAAGAATCGTAAAAAGAGTGGGTAAACCGTTCCTACCTACCCTGTAGGCAAAAAACGTGAATATGTACGTGCTCATGGACTAAACAGGAAAACCAAAAATTATAATTTTGGAGTTTCCAAGTTTGTCATAAGTTGCATTCGTATTCGCGAGGAATTAGAAGAAGAAGAAACCTCAAAAACGATCAAAACTAAACTATAATTGGTTCACAACCTGATGACGTAATACTACGACATACAATAGAAGTTTCCTCATATTATAATTCGCAGTACACAATATTATTGGCATTCCAATTAAAAGGAGGATTGAATCACTGTTTAACCTTTCCCGGTGCTATCAACCAATAATATGTGTAATTTATGTCTGTTTGTCTGTACTCAGTCATTATCAAGTGACCTGAGGTTTATTATTGCTAAAAATATCCACTTCTTTGCATTTTAATAAAAAAACAGACTCCGACAGAGATTTAATAGAAAGTCTCAATAACAGTGCTCGACCTGGGGATCGAACCCAGAACCTCTAGCGTAGCAGTCTAACTTGGGACAGGGCAGACTAAACATTTAGGGTAATATTGAAAATAGTAGTTTAAAGATAATCCCATATCCCAAAATGAAATACCTTGGTAATACTCCAAATTAAATGTTCAGAGTGGACAACACTACTCGTCCAAAAATAAAGATAAATTGGTGTGGGATCGGAGTGTCGAGGACGATACTAGCTCATCGTTGGGGTGACGTGTCGAGTACACACGCTCGGATAACGTTCTTCTTTTTTTTTAAACTTACTTGCAATGTATGTCCCATATTAGGTACTAGTAGTCTTGTTAACCCCTCGTGCTAAGCTAAATACGTGTGTTACGAGTGTGTTCACGTCGGCAGTTGAATGGGTGGTTTCGAACAGGCAACCACATGATCGCAAGTCCGACGCCTAAGCCATTAGGCTACCGGCGCTGAGATGCGAATTTAGTGGCACAAATTGTATAGAATATTTTGAGAAGTAGTAGTATCTAGCTGGCATGTATAAATGCCAGCATGAATGGGTCAGCACGATTGGGGAAGTACTACCCTCCCACAGAATATCAACGTCAAGTAGCAGTATGAATACTGTTGCGTTTCGTATGGTGAGTGTGGAGTGCCAGAGGTGTAATTCCTCCCTCAGTCCCCTTGCTTCTGCATTTCTCCTTCCCCTCCCTTTTCCTCAAATAGACTCGTCAACCCATCTGTAACTCCTTTGGTTTTGCAGATGTCCATGGGCGGCGCGGCGGCGGTTCCTCAATAATGTTTGCCTATTGTGTCTTCATACATACAAACATAACCTCGTCATAATATTATTATGATGAAATCTTTAATTCCATAATAAAGATAATATCAAGTATAATACGGTTTTGCGAAATGACGGCCATATAAAAGGAAGTCGTTTTAAACAGAGCGTTACGATAAACTTCAATGTTATCAACATGTGTGTTATGCGGCCTTTTATGGCCTTTAGAGGACTTTCATTATACTCCGTTCGCTAAAAATGTGAATAGAACCCTCTTCACTAAGGAAAGGCTATTCTCTTCTATATTCAACTGATGAAGATCAAATTTCAAAGATCTGATAACTCAAAGTTAAGAAAACAACAATTACATGCACCGTTCTAAAAACGATGACATCGCCAACATAAGTTAGGCCTAGTATTTGGCTTTTAATTTTTTATGAAATTATCAAATTTCACTAACAAAAGTAAAGCCGCCTTAAAAACATAATATTATGCCTAAAACAGTTAACTAACTTTTGCTAATTAATGGTGTGCTAAATATCTTCTAAAACTAGTCAAGACTCGCAAAAAAATATGTAATAGCTAGAACATAAGAACTCATTCTTAAAGGATCTAATTATATAACTGTAAATTAGGTAATGTTAGCCTTAGGTACTTTCAAATTGACCGATATTCAATATTACCAACTCACTCTTCCATATTCGAATTTAAAATTCGAAGATCATAAAAAATGCGTAAAACTGGCCGACGGTATAAGCTTGCAATACTTTCAGTATGAAGGTCGAATATGAAATGCAAGACGAAAATTGGAAAGGTTGGTCAAATGGGATCAGAATGGGTAAAACATGCTTGACTGAGGAAATAGAAGGGTTATGCCCATAAGCATCTAGCTTCGAGTGAAGAGGGGACACATTTAGTACCTACTACTAGTTTCCTAGCTGACGACCTCTGAATCGAAAAGCTGAAACAAAGTCAAAGGAGTCTTTAAAATGTTCAGACGGTAAAACACGCGTCGGTTGCGAGTACTACGCACCTAAACGTCTTAAAGGAATACCAATCAGACAGACACATGCATAGTTAGTTTAGTTTTTATAATTATCTTAGCTTAGGAAATGCATAAAAATATATAAATATAATAGACATTTAATCAGAGATCAATAAAATCAATTTTACATAAACTACGATGAAATATAAAGCAAAAATTATCAGCTTTGTATAATTAGAAGTTGTACGAAATTACGCTAATCCTCGCCATAAATTGAACCAGAAAAATAAACAAAATATTACTGATTACCCTCTTACACACATTTACTAAATAAATTACGTCTCCCACATACGACCTTATACAACGAAGGACGCTTCTGTGGCTACCTTAATACCGGATGACTCAATGTTTGATATAAAAAAATATTGAATGAATCGACATCTTCAGTAAATAGGCTCATTGAGCATCTGATTAAATAACTAAGCCAACAATAATGTGTTGGCGTACATACACGGATGAGTTCACGCTCTGAAATCGACAAAAAGCTTCATGTAGGTGTAAGGATATAATTACACATCATACACAATAATTGCGAAGGCCAATGACGTGCAAATATTGGTTGTAATACCTCAGTTTAATATTTCGAGTGAATGAAGGAATGGCGCAGATGTACACACGGCTACTCATCAAGCTATATAAAAACCAGTTTAGACTGAACTCCCATTGTAAAGGTTTTTCGAACAATTCAAGGCCAGCCTATACTGAATATTAGGTATTACTAGCTTGATGTGTAGCCGAGCGTACCTAATATTTCTATGGCTTACCGGTAGTACCGGGAACACGAGGGGAAATCCTAGAGTGTGAGGCAAACCGGTTCGTCCAGTCGTCCAGTCCAGTTCGTCTGGTGTACTTAACCAGAAGACGCAGGTTCAAATCCTGCCCGCGGTCGTATTTTTCCTTCACTAAAATAACATGTTATTTTTCATCAAAATTCGCCATACATATTTTTATGGTAGATATAGATAGATATCTTTTTTTTTAATAGTGTTTCGCTGGCGTATCAACTTGCCAGCATCAGGTCGATAGGACTTAAGAAGTACTACACTCCCACAGAATATCGACGTGAAGTATAGTATATACAATATTATATGTAGTAAGCAGAATGCATATAGTTGCGTTTCGTTCGGTGAGAGTGGAGCTCCGGAGGCATAATTCCACGGAGGAGAGAATTTATTTTCTATTCTCCATGCATAATTCCTACCTAAGTCCCCTTCCTTCTCCTTTCTCTACCTTTTCTTTAATAGTAGACAGTGGCTCGATTGCGTTTTCTTTGCAGTTTAGACAATGCTAAGAGCAGATGATCAGGTGGGCCGCTTGCTCGCCTGCCACAGTTATTAGGCAACGTGCAACTCCTTTGGTGTTGCAGATGTTAAAAGGCAACAATCAGGTAACTCGTCTGCTGGTTTGCTGACTTGACCCATAAAAAAATATATAGAAATACTGCCTCATTAGTCTAGTGATTCTAGATACTACTGCTACGCTAAAGGTCCTGGGTTCGATACCCAGGTCGAGCAAAATGTTACTGGGTTTTCTATGAAATTCTCAGTAGCAGCTCGGAGTCTGGATTTGTGCTATTATGTACATGGGACCTAGACATTCCAGTGAAGTGTAGGTGTACATTAATACACCTCTGCAAAACCTTCAGGGGAATACAGGCGTGATGGTAACTAGGTATGTTTTGTTATAATCTCGGAAATATCATATTTTTCATTGAAAGCTACAAGTTTTTAGCAATTACCATATCAAAGCGGCATCGCTGACATTTTAGATTTTTTCTTTTAGAGACAGACAGACTCCATTTGCAAGTTATTGCTGTGTGCACTTTGTGAAGAAAAATTTGCTCCACTTCGGATGTATATTTTTATCTGAAAAAAGGTTGAACTCTCGGCAGAGATTTTTCGTAAAAATAATGTTTTTATCCTACCTAACTATCTAACATATGGTAACTTTTTATGATCTGGGAATGGGTCTCCGGACCTCTAGCGTAGCAGTAGCGCTCAGGACCACTAGACTGTTTTTACCAATGATTTGTGTTGTTCTCGAGGAAGGATTATATGTATCATGAGAATCCACGCAGGCGTGCCGTGGGCGGAAAGCTATCACAAAATAAAACTATTTTCATATTGATTGACAAAACCCCCCTAAATTCATAGACTTCATTTAGACCCCCAAAATCCGTTTTGAATTGGTCAACAAAGTATGCAGTATTCAACAAATAAGGCCCGGCCCACACTAGTCGACGTTTTTATCAGCGAACATTAATGACCATTATTCGTATAGTTGAGGTAACGATTCGAGTCCCACACGACCAATTGGCCGTACATTTGCAAATTGTCGAGAATGTGTTTATGCACCTAAGCTAGACATTAATATAATGTCATACTTATTTTGAACACCTACGCTTAATTTACGTCTATAATAATTCTAGATTATTACCAACAATAAAATATGTGGAGTTAAAATACGTTTGACGCGGTCACTAATTTTCTAGTCTCTTTAGTGTAGTGGTCCTAGACGCGACTGCAACGCTAGAGGTACTGGGATCGATTCCCGGGTTGAGCAAAGTTTTATTGTGTTTTTTCTATAAAAATCTCAGTATCACGGGCAGTAGACGCGCCCCCTATTACATGGGACTTAAACATACCGGCGCACTGTGTGAAATGAAATGAAATGAAATGAAATGATATTTATTTCTGTAAATAGATGTGCCTATCCCTTCCAGGAAAACAGGTGTGTATAATTCGCAAAAATAAACTTGTCTGTAAGATTGAAGATATGAAAGGCATTCATGATCACTTGTAACAGTGCAAAGACGAAGTCTGAAAACCCCCGATAGGCCAGTGGACTATAGCCAAATCCCTCACATTCTGAGTGAAAACCCGAGCCCACCAGTGGGACAATATAAAACTTACTTTTTAGACAACCAACACTAACTTCAACCGATCACAAGGTCGCTTAAATATGGCTTTGTAATTCCATTGAGGACCTCAAATTAGCATATGGCACGTCACTATTAGACATGTTGAACGTGTCCTGAATGGCATGATTGTCATGCCATTACACAAATTAATCGTTGATTCACAACGCAAGCACTTCAGTTTGTGGATGACATTTGTATTAGTGTTTAGCCTTTCTTAGAACCTATAGCATAATAAGTGGCGCCTGTTGATCACCGTGATCGTGACGTCACACAATGGATTCGAGTGCATAATTTTTGGAATTCGATTGTGACGTCATTTTGTGATGAAGGTTGCACCAATCAGAGTTCAGCGAGGTGTTACTACGATTATTTTAAATTTGTGAGAGTTAGACACGGTGGATTCGAGTGCATAATTTTTTGGATTCGATTATGACGTCATCTTGTTTTTGAGAAGAATGAAATTTTTGAGAGTTAGATGACCGGCTTGTAGTACTTACCTAGCTGAGTATTACTAAGCTGAACAAGGGTTAACTGCACCTACCCTTATCTAATGGGCGAGATCAATGTAATTTGATTTATAAAACTGCTTACGATAAATAGAGTCGATTAGGAAAATCAAAACTACTTATATTTAAAAAAGCTTACTAGCAATATTGGTCGCACATTACTAGTATTCTTGTTACAAGTGGGTTCACGTAGGCAGTGAAATGGGTGGGTTTTAAACCGGCAACCACATGATCGCAAGCCCGACGCCCGAGCCATGAGGCTACCGGCGCTTCAAATTGGCAGTTCAATTGGTTCAAACATAGGGAAGTTATAAGCATTTTCATTATATGCTATACAGAAAGCGCAGTTTATCTTCTTGTGTCGTCAAAAGCATTGTTATACGCGAACAAATTGAGATTGGAACTTGTTCCAAAGGTGACATTGGTGACATTTATGACCAAAATTATATTCCGATCATTTTAACGTACCGAATTTCCCCGTAGGTCGGCGGCGCGTTGGACCATCTGCGTTATGACTAATGACATAAGCTCCAGTTTACCTCATACGAGGAAAAATTAGCTCAATTAATAATTATTTTTCATCATCATCCTTTTAACCTTTTCCCAATAATGTTGGCTTACGGTCTACCAAATGTGGCTAAATGTCAGTATTATCAAATCAAAATCATTTATTTGCATAAATAAGGTACAGAAAGTTCTTATTAAAATAATTGGTCGCTTATAGTGGTCTGAGTTGCCTTGTAGGTCCTAGTTATCTTGCATAGTTTTATCATCTGTACTAATGTAAATTGTAACATTGTCTTTGGATATGCTTTTGTTTTCATTTCAAATGTGTATATTTAATGTTATATAAAAAAAAGGATAAAAATGTAAATGTGAGTACTTACATAGTACTCACATTTACATTTTTATCGGTTAGCTCTACAATATTAAGATTTATAATACAAGTTTTCTGACAGCTTTGAGTGTTTCACATGACCTACGCAAATGTCTTGCTGATCTGGTATCGTCATGCGACGGATCGTTGAGCTCCCTAAAAAATGGTTGAGCTACACGAGGACTGATGTATGCGTGCCGTCAGTTAGGACAGGTCAACTCAAAGCTGTTATGGCTCTTTCTTCAAAAGGCCTGTTCAGATTTTGCCCTACATTGTAAAACTCGCATACCTATGATATAACTATTGTCTGGACTTTAAAAGAGACCATGATTCTCTGAGTTTGTTTCGACATTTCTTCTCAGAGGTCGTCAGATAGGAAATGTCGACGCCATCTAGTTTAAAAAAGAAATATGTAAAAGAAAACGACTTGTAAAAGTGTCTTCAAAAGATCTATTTACAGAAATAAATATCATTTCATTTCATCATCATCATTTCATTTCATTTCATTTCATCATTTCATTATTCTGCCTTTAATTTCGGCGTGCAAATTTAACATTATTTATTACTTAATTTAATTTATTTACAATGAAATCATGCAATTTTCAAAACATTAATTTAAATTAAAAAATAATTATAGATAAAATAAATAGTTTTACATTGTCAGAACTTACAATTTATATTCTAGAAACTCGAGTATACTATAAAAGCACTTATTAATGAGCAATCTCGTTAAATTACGCTTAAAATAAATAAATGGAAGTGATCTTAAAGAACTTGGAAGTTTATTATAAAGTTTCATGCACATGATGTAGCTGTTGTTGCATGTCAATGTCAGATTCCTCTTGGGTTAGTACAATTTGTTAACATTAACAGATCGAGGGGGATAATAACGTGTTGTTTGTTGAAAGAGTGTCTCATGTTTGTAAGCAAATCACCACGCGATATTTTTTTACTAAATATTAAATTAACTGACCTCTGACGATTGTCGTATATGAGAACAGGACAACTTTATGTGCTCTCCAAGGCATGGAAGGGACTGGTAACATATTTACCAGTCCCTAAGTCATAACATGACATACCATCACGCCTGTATTCTCCGGAGGGTTAGGCAGAGGTGTACAGTAGTACCCACATTTCGCCAGTATGTTTTATTATCATCATCATATGAGCCAAATGAAGTCCACGTCTGGAAGTCGTTGGATGCAGGCAGCATATAACCGGTCGTTGTGGAAGTCTATGGGGGAGGCCTTCGTTCAGTATGTTTAGGTCCCATGTAATAGGGGGCGAGCCTATTAACCTGGCACAAATCCAGACGGAAAAACCCAATAACACTTTGCTCGACCTGGGGATTAAAACCAGGACGAACTCTAAAAAGTCTCAAAAATGGTCACAGATCCACAAACCGCAGATAGCGCAACTTAACCGTTGATCGATTAATCTGCGTAGCTATTAGGTATTTAGCCACAAACCACTCATAATTGAGCTACAAACAACACAACACTAAACTGTTTGAAGACCGATTCACGCAATCAAGAATAACGATGATGAGTCCAAACTTGATGAACCAAAGCGATGGGCGTGGGTGTGATAATTACGCTAATTGGCTCGCCTAAGTCTTTCTGGCGGCCATTTTTCGATTAGTATTGTTTAACTAGACTGTGAGGCGTTTGTACGCAATGCGATGTCTTTGTTACGAGTTCATTGTCAAGGATGCTTGCTTGACCTTGAATTATTGACCTACACTATACGTTATAATAATAGTTTGATTTTGGATGGGACTGAAAGATACTGTGTACTGTAGCGTACATTTTGGCTCTCATTCATTCACCCTTTTCATTTTTGCACATAATTTTCTATTTTTTTATCAGCCCGGTTGATCCCACTGCTGGGCAAAGGCCTTCCTACCTTCCATCCATTCCTTACGGTTTAAAGTTTGATTTTCTATATCCGCCATTAATGGAGGGTATTTATCAAAAATCTTAAAATAAATAAATTCTAATAAGTAGACATCTCCCCAGAAACTTGGCTATAATCTAAACTATGTTGGTACCAGTAAGTTGGTTAAGTTGTTTTCTGCTGCAGTATGCCTTTGATATTTTTATCTTGGTCATTAAAAAGGAAGAGAGGACTTATTTCTTTCTCACACATAGATTAACAATAACAAAATCAGATACAATCGAAAATAGCAATAGCAATCCTGCGTGCTACCAAAATAGTTCCCTATTTTTTTTTAACATAATAACATAACGTACCATCACGCCTGCATACCCTGAAGGGTTAAGTTTACCCACACTTCAGCTAGGCGGTAGAGGAACTTTGAGAATTCTGCGTACTATAAAAAATGGCCACGCAAGTCAAGAACGAAAAGAAGAGTATTACATTCATCGCAATTTATTTACTTTTCAGTTGTATGCGTACAAACCACTGAATGGGAACACTAATTAACGACTTGGTAAACACAGTCCTCTTCGATGAGATCATTGTACAAATATTTACACTTTATGTAGGTGCAAACTATGTATTAAAATTCTCTTGAGTCTTTCGTTCAAACATTGTTATACATATTGACAGTAATTTTTATAAAAACCATCATTATGAATTACGACAATTACGCTAATCATAATTTTGGAAATTTGTCTAGGCATTTCTTTTAAGAAAACAGTTGTCAGGAAACGCCAGAGCGCATCTAGCACTACAAAAAATCTCTGACATTAATTTGTTGAAGAGTGAACTTAAAAAAACTATTTCATAGAAATAGATATTCATTTAATTCAAATTAAATAGGTACCTATGTTTTTTTCTTGATAGTCTACAATGTAAAAACTATTTTATTGTCTGGAACTATTGGCTCAATAGATATTGGTCATAAGCGGGACTGTTACGATTCCCAGATCGAGCATGTGATTTTCTATAATCAGTAGCAGCTCGAAGTTTAGATTGTACATCAGTACAACTCTGTCTAACCCTTTGCGACAAACAGGCGTGATGTATGTTTTCATGAAGAAGAAGAATCCAACAAAAAATATCAACTACTTGTTCTAATATAATTAAGAAGAGTTTGTTTGTTTGAACGCGCTAATCTCGAAACTACCAGCTGGATTTGAAAAATTATTTTTGGATATGATAGCCACTTTCCTAAGGAAGGCTATAGGCTAACTAGCATCACGCTACGATCCTTAGGAGCGGGGCAAAGCGGATGAAACCACGGAACATAGCTAGTAAGACATTTATACGGGTTTTAAAATCTCTGACGCTCATATTTTACCAATAACTGTCATTAAATAAATAATGTAGTACCACACGATGATATCACTGTGCAAACACTCTCATTACCTACGCACTCACTACATTCGTGGGCCCTCCACTACGCTAGAATCGCACCGGTTTAGTCACTTGAGCGATTGGTGCAAGTTACAAACTTTTTACTAAGATAACATCATCACTACAAAGTAGATATAGAACAGAGTTCCTTCCCTGCCTGTTCGCGTTTAACTTGAAAACGGAGTGATTCTTGAGAGGGGTTTTGGTATATAATTGGTTAAAGTTTTGTGTAAATTGGTTGAAAATTGTGTACAACCATGCGAAGCCGAGGCGGCAATACTGATAGTTATGTAGGTAAAAGTTAACACCTATGATATATTTATCATATCTCTTGTTTTTGTTACAGGTAAGTTAATATTCAACGAGTTTATGACCATCAAAAGTGTCGCCATGGTGAAGATAGGTGAAATTATTATAGTAGAATGACCCTGTCTTACCTATGTATATAGTCCCTTTAATATATATAATCGATTAGAGCATCGACTAAGAGATCGTCGTCTACGAATGAAAACGAATGCATAATACCGACTACATAAGATAAGTGCAGTTATAGTTTAATGATACGAGTATTACTATTGGATTACCAAGTCAAAGGTTTTGAAGTCAAATCCAAGGCACACACCTCTGACTTTCCGATGTCTTATGCGTAATATAAAACGATGCAGGAAAATAATATATCATAAGGAAACCTGCAATCTTAAGTTACGATTTACTAAGCGCGACTGCTACGCTAGAGGTCCTAGGTTCGATTCTCAGGTCGAACAAAATGTTATTGCGTTTTTCGGTTAGTGGCAATAGGGTCGCCCCCTATTACATGGGACCTATACATACCGGCAAAATTTGGTTGTACATTAGTACACCTCTGCATAACCCTTCGGGGAAAAAAGACGTGATGATATGTATGTATGTAAATTCTAACTATCTTTACTTTCTACCCTTATCATATCCCGCGTCATCTCCCCTCTCGTACCAATCGTAATGAATCAATTGCTCATATTCAACGCCAATTCATTACCAGCCGCACTTGCTTGCAAATTAGTCTTTGTGTAATCAACAATGGCAATGCATTATATTAGGGGACAATATTGTTGGTGGTAACGACAGAGTGACCTCATTATGGGCCTATGATAGATTATGAAGTATAAGATAGAAACCTGTTACCTGGGCATACTTTGTGCCCGTCAAAAGTATGTTTGTTGTCCCATACGAATACAGTGTAATGTAGGGATAAACAAGTGAATGAAACTCTAGAACGGTTGAGGTAATACTAGTTTATTTAAGGTTCTGACATGCCTTTATATAATGTTTATGTAATTAATTATACAATTATACATAAGTACTCATGTGAGTACTTATGTATAATTGGTTATATACTACAACAGAATTGTTCCCTTGCCACGCCTTCTCAAAAAAATCTTGATATTCTTTAATCATAGATTAAATAACCAGCTCCCGCTAACCTATATCAAGGCTATATATCTCAACGGAGACCGATATTAAGATAGCCGATAGAGTACCTAGTTTTGGCCAAATGGTGGGCCAGGTTAAACTGGTTTTGTATAGGTTGACCTGTATCCGCGAAGCTACTAATTTAAACACTATTGTTTTAAATTAGTTCGCTTAAAACAATCAAAACTTTCAACAACATTTGTTGAAAACCTAAAACTTCCCTTCCCTGTTATTTAAAATAATAAAGTGTATTAACATATTCATAACTATTTATAATGTTCTAACGTATATCGATGAATAATATTAAAATGTGTGAGAACTTCGAAATACACGGAATGGTTATGTGAACTCACCCTTAGTCTAACGATATTAGGACATCACTAATAATATTAAGTAAGCAAACGTTTTGGTACTCAGTTGTGAAGACATTAAAGTAGATGTCGCAATTCCTACTGCTATAACCCTAGAATGTGTTATGAACGTACAATTTACGAATAACCAAAAAAATATTAACTTCCCGCCCAAAGCGAAACGATCCACCTTAAGCAAGTGCGAATGCTCTAATTACCAAACTATATTCGTCAGAGCAAACCCACAGTAAAGAACAAACCCCATTTCATTTTATAATACTTACCGGTTTCTTTAAACATTGGTACTATCGTATTCATAAAACTACGATGTTCCCCTATGCAGATAAGGTCGTGCAATGTTACCCCGCTTTGTTATTGTATTAAGTCGTAACGGGGATTCGAAAATCCTAGTCCGTGAAGCGGTGTTTATACCTCTAAGTGAAATATTAGACACTAAATTAGTGTTCAATATTTATTATTAGTGATATATGACAATATCATGAATCTTAAAATTCGGATATTTAACAAATACATTTGTATGAATTACAAGCGTAAGTTGTTTAGATATCAAAATTATTTATTAAGAAGCTACTTAAGACTAAGACTACTTAAGGGACCAATAATACGCTAATTATGCTAGAATTCGATATCAAGTCTTTGAAGCGGCGGTCCTAATGGCTAGGGCGTCGGACTTATGATAATGTGGTTGCCGGTTTGAAACCCACCCATTTCACTACCGACGTGGACCCACTCATAATACAAGCAATTTAGCTTCGTAGGAGAGGTTAAGAATAATAACAGTAATGTGCGACCCACATTGCTGGCAACCTTTAAACAAATTGTGTATCAAGATTTTAAAATCATTTAAGCACATCATAAGTACTTGAGGAAACAACCTTGCGTACATTAGTCCCTAAAATTCCTGTTTATTGGCTGACTCAGCACACTCACTAAATTTAGCTTAAGTAGGTAGTGTAAATGACACTTAAGTTCTCTGACCGTTCTTCTAAGAAAACAGTCTGTGCTTCGCTTAACGACGCAATTTCGCGGTGATATTTTAAGGGTAGCTGTTTATTTTCGGAGGTATATTTGCGTGCAGAATAATTGTTGTATTGTATTGAACACTGGTTTGTCATACGGAATTCAGATAATGTTTTAATCCATACTAATAGTATAAATGTGCAAGTTACTCTTTTTGTGTGTATTACTACTTTGGTTTCAAAGAAATACCCTTGATAATCAACTCCGAATGCATCCAGCTAGGACCAACTAATAAACTTAGCGGCAGCTATGAGGGTCCCGTAACGGGATTTAAACCCGGCCTTGGGACATTGCCTGAGAGCAGTTACGGACGCTAGATCAACGCTCAAATTATTTGTCCCCCTACATTAAATTGTGTAAGAATGGAAGAAGAAGAATTGGAATTACATTTGTAAGAACAATGCGTTGTCCACCAAATCCTTAAAAGCTCGGAGTCGGCCAATCAGAACGCAGAATGCGGCCGATGCTTGGATTCGTGATAGACAAAAAACGCTTAGTCTAAGACCTCGGCTACTTAAAGCTACTGGGCCCGCGCTGAGCTTTAAATTCGCCCATAAATAATTTAAAACCCAGATCCAATCGTGTAGCAACGCCCCAGACCAAGGTCCCGAGTTCCGAAGCATTCGGGTACCTCGCTACTAAGGTAGATGGGTAAAATTGTCAAGATTCCCACAAACCAACAACATATACTCATTTTCTCAAAAATGACTTCAAGTAATTGTTCCATGTTAACGCGTTCACGGATGTGATAATTGTGTTTGTAAACGCACCCACGGTACAAGAGAATGATAGAATTGAAGCCGTTAATTTTCGTTATTGATTGTCAATATTATGAAACATATCCATAACTTTGTCACATCCTTCATAACATTGAGAATTGACGGATGACTTCGTCCTGGCTGGTGGCTCCATCACCTGACCAGATAATAGCCCCAGTACCTAGGGGCAAGCGTGTTTCCGACTTGCACACATTCTGGTAGGATGCGGGGCTAGACCTTGGACCCTGAAGGGGTGCGGACCTATTTAGAGCGCCAGAGGGAGACATTGGTCCTTCGTTAGTTCTAGTACTAAATAGTGCAATAAATAATTAATAGTGTAGGCAATATATAGTTAGAAAATATACTTAACTAGCTTTCCGCCCACGTCTTTGCCCGCGTGGTTTCTCGGCTTTTCTGCATTAATTTTTTTCCCGTTTTTGCAACATTTTTCATTTATGCTCCGCTCCTATTGGTCTTAGCGTGATAATATATAGACTATAGCCTTCCTCGATAAATGGGCTATCTAACACTGAAAGAATTTTTCAAATCGGACCCGTAGTTCCTGAGATTAGCGCGTTCAAGTAAACAAACAAACAAAACAACTCTTCAGCTTTATAATATTAGTAGTATAGAGTATAGATTTCATTATTAATATTTGTATGTGTAAGTAGGTACATTTCCCTCTCTCGTTCTGTACTGTGCTGTGCCCATCAGGGTCCATAATTGATCCTTAGTTTTAAGCTTACCATCCGTTTTAATTTATATTTACAGCATGGAATGCAATAAAGAATTGAATTGAATTGTATAGTTCCTTCTAATTTTTTTCTTCCTCTCCCTTTTACTTTTCTGGGTCGGAAACACGCGAGCGATACATCTGGTGTTGCAAGCGTCTATAAGCTACGGAAACCGTTATTACGTTACGTTTATTTACCATCAGATAGGCCATATGCTTGTTTACAGCTTAGTGTCATAAAAAAAGCGATCCAGCCACAGCCTGGGTGATGGCGAATGTGATCAGTAGCCCGATAAGGCCGAATTTAGTTGATGGATTCGAGTTCGATAATACCACCTGACTGCAACTGATCCATGAGGATTTTTCGCACATAAAAACGATCCCTTGCAATCAGCACACACTTGGTATGTAAGCCAAATTTAAGTTCGCGTGTGCAGTTGCCTTGCACTGCCAGTTAATTAATAAAGATAAGCAATAAGTTTCTAGCTTTTAAGTTTATCGCAAAACTAGCTCTTAAGTGATAAACTTAAAATATGGACTGCAGAACTTGGACATAAAGTTTCCTTGGCTTATTTCCAGAATACACATACCTACTTAAATCCTCCAAAAATGGGTTAAGTTACGTTTTCTTAGATGCTAACGAGAATAACCACAACCTATTTATTTGCTAGAAACATGGTAAGGTGTTATAAATTATATGTAAATGAAATTGTGTGAATTGAATGAAAGTCCCGCAGTATGTCTCACCAACTTAGAAAAATCTTTAAAAATTCATGAATTTACTCCTAGTCTAGTCACTGGTATAATATTATACATTAAAACTCACGCCTTTTTCCCACAGACAGAAACTATAGACTGCCACTTGCTGCGACTTTTGCATATCTCTTTCGCTTCTTCCACATTCATACATCTTTTAATACACACGCACCAGTTGCGAGTACAATACTGTACAATATTATAGTAAAGTTATATACACAAGAACAGTCTAAACTAAAGTAAAATAACTTTCAGTCTAAAGTTTAAAAGTCACACTCAATATTACAACTACATAAATATTAAAACAAATAAGAAAATAGGTACACTCAAGCACAAAAGTAATAAAGACAGGCACGCGGAAGTTGCATTGTTGGCTCACATTCCTCTCACAAGTTACTACTTAGAAACACTTACACCATATAAGTACAGTCACCGACCGCGAGTGTACTTTCAAAGGACGTTTGCACATTTATACAGGTTTTTTTAAACAGGTTGACCTAGACTTGTCCAAGATTTTTTTTAAACTAATATTATAAAGCTGAAGAGTTTGTTTGTTTGCTTGTTTACTTGAACGCGGTAATCTCAGGAACTACGGGTCCGATTTGGAAAATTATTTCAGTGTTAGATAGCCCATTTATCGAGGAAGGCTATAGGCTATATCATAACGCTAAGACTAATAGGAGCGGAGCAGAAATGAAAAATGCTACAAAAACGAGAAAAAAATTAAATGCAAAAAGCCGAGAAACCACGCGGGCGAAGCCGTGGGCGGAAAGCTATTAGATATTTAAAAACGAAGGCTCAATTTTTTACTCGACTGCGTGGCGCAAAGGATGTTAGTGTGTTTATCATGTTTGTTCCTTTGTGGCACTGTAGTTACCAAACGCATGGGCCGATATTGATGATCTTTATGTCAATACATTTGTCTTGATCCTGTGAGAGTCACTAAATACATGACAGTAATCAAAATTCAATATGATGGAGAACCAGACGCCATATTGTAAAAAAATATGGCGTAAAATGGGGTGTCATTGAATAGGTCTTTGAAAATCATCTTTAGGTTTCTCTCATAATTTTTCATATTATTGAATGACGATTAAGATTGTATACTAAATTATTATAATATATAATTATTATTAATTTTAATTGTGACAATATATTGAGCCGTGTTATGCCAAGTAATTTTACTGGCTACATTGCCAATGTGTTTTATAAAACTTTCTTGTTTAAACATTTATATTTATCTTATCTCTTATTTTTGTTCCAGGTAAATATTGAAAGAGACCTTCAAAAGTGTCGCCGGGTTGAAGACAGGTGAAATTATTATGGTAGAATGATCCTTTTTACGTATGTCTTACGGAAAGTTTTCATGGACCGTATGCCTGGGGCAGCACGGTATGTCTGACTTCTTCTTCTTCTTCTCCACTACTGAAGGTCGGCAGCCATCCTTTTAAATTCTTCTTTGTTCAGAGCTAGTCTGAACAGATCTTCCACTTTCCTTATCCTTACCATTGTCGGATGTTGCGGAGCCAGGATAATTTTCTATTTTCTTCCAACACTTCTTTTGCCCGGAATTATGTCCGACTGGTGCCGAGTAAAAACGGATTTGCCTTATAGTGACGGCAATGCAAGATTCAACACTAAAAGCACGCATTCACATTCCCTCAATTTAACAAAGATAGTCTCATTCAATTAGCCTAGCACCAAGCCCTGATGAGCCAGATGAATTGGGTTCGATAACCATTCCTATAAAATGCTTACGTCCACGATAAGATCGACTGGAACTACTGCCAACTTATCCTACAACAACTGAGACAACTGCCTTTGAGGAATATGTAGGAAAAACAAAACAACAACAAATTGCCTGCACACACATTCTCATTTCAAGATACCTCTCCAAACAACATCGACAAGTTCCAATCCTTATTTGAAAATACTTAAGCACTATAAACAACACGGCATTTATAATAATCTACTTAAAGGTATACGCTAACTATGTTGTAACAGCAAGAACACAATAGTGAGTACACGCTCGCGTCTCCTTTCATTTGACTCACAGATGATGTCATCACGGTGGGTCGCGTTGCATCGTATTCCTACGTAACTTTGTACTTAGTCATAGTATTTAAGTACTAAGTAGGTACTTAGTGTTATGATGAACGACCTTTCGCTTAGATTATTGCGCCCCCTAGTTTATTTCTTGATCTGCTATAATAATTAAGCTACTTATAATTCACCACGCCTACTACGGGTTGGCAGATTTCACCCGACGCCGCCGTCGAGAAAATTTCGATGTTTCCCTTCAACGTTTTTGTTTAGTTTAAATAACTAATAACATGATTACGACAAGTCAATCTTGGCAATCTAATGGTCACATCACAAGGCTTTCACTGTTTGCTGTAAATAAATAAATACATACTGTTTGTCAATAATTAAATTAAAAACACTTACCACATCACTCCAAACAAATTTTATGTAGGTGCTATTCGTGGAACAGAATTCAATCTTTTTTTTTTTCGTTTAGTTGCTCTTCCTCAAGTGCTATTCGTGTTGGTACCATTCAGTTGGATGTCCCTTATGGAATACACCGCTATAAATATTATCTAGGTACCTCAATGGAAGGCCAGCCTATTTCCCATATTTATGAACGTATATAAAAGTTAATAAACAAATTTTAAAACAATATGTGTTGAATTAAAAATGCGCTGTGTACAAAGTAAACAACCAAAAGTTGCCAGTATCAAACTCGAAACTCGTTTGTAACTTTTTTATTAAACATGGCCGGAATTCGCGAAGCCACTACAAACATAAACTAATTAGCATGTATGTATACGTCATGTAGTCATGTTATTAGTTCTGACATTAAGAAGCTAATCTAATTTCAAAGTAAGAAACTCATTTGCATTTCGCTATATTGGGGTCAGCCACGGAAGAGATAAATAAGGTTGGAAAGGCCCTAGCTGCTATTTTGTTCTAGGACCAGTGTCGCCGCTTTACTCCCACTACTTCAATTCTCAAACATACGCAACGTTATCTTTACAAGTTTTTCGCACACAATCAAATCACACACACATAAAGCGGTGGGCAGCAATTTGTTCACACACTAGCACCAAGCTCCCGTAGGCATAAGACACACACTCGCAACAAGCATACGCTTGTGCTTGAAAAGCTGATATTTTTTATCGATAAATCCTGTCCGTTATTTTTTTGTATATTGAATGAGTAAAAGGGGAACATAAAAATCAAGAACTATTTTTAAATAATATTAATTCATTTAAAAGAAACTATGTCCTTGGAACAAAACGTAATCATTAAGCAATTGGGGGAAATGTAACATAACATAATAAAGTTATAACATAACATTATTATAATTAATTGCATGAATAATATGTCGAATAGAATCAAATATTAAAACTTAAATAAAATAGTAGGTATAGTATTTGACCTAGATTTGACTAGACTATATTGTATCTATTCAGTATTAAAATCGAAGTAAAATAAAATGGTCTATGCCGCTTCATCTTCATTCATTCAATGGTTCATATACCTAATATAAAATACCTCTAACTAAAAATATACTCTCATCAATTAAATATTTAATATTTCAAAAATTATCTTTGTCAAACGTAAATATAGTTGAGAATTCTATCGATGCTTTTATTTAACTACACGGTCACCTCGATATCGATAGATGTACGCCGTGCATCACTCACGGCCAACCCCGGCAAACGACGAACAACGGCTATGGTTGAAGAGTAGAGAACGCAATGCATGCAGTACATTGCAAGCGGACTACGACATCGTGTTGATTAAGCGAGAACACATCGGGCAATGTATTTTATTTGTAACTTGTTGCAATAATATGATTGATGTTTGGAATTTCATAGTGATCAGTATATTTTTATGTTTTTACCAATTATTTTGCAAATAAATGCTATTTTTGACTTACAGATGGAAATATATACCTCCTCGCTATATACTGGTGGTCTGACATTTTGTCTATTACGTAAGAATAACACAACACGGCAGTTTAAAGCGGAGCTCTGTTCTCTGAAGTAGTCATAAGCACACTAAACGCGGCGAATGTATGATTCGGGCGAGTTATGATTTTCTAATCAAGACTGTGGCGCGCCTGCCCCGCCCACATGGCCATTCCAATCTTCTTTATCTCTTCCGTGGGGTCAGCATACAGTCCATCTTCTAATAACATGTTGAAATTAACGGTCTCCGGGACGCGAAGATCTTTAAATAAAAGAGTAGGTAATTTATAATCTAATAGCTTTCCACCGACGGCTTCGCCCGCGTGTTTTCTCAACTTTCCTGTGCTATAATATGTATTTATTATACATATAAACATTCCTCTTGAATCACTCTGTCCATTAAAAAAATCCGCATCAAAATCCGTTGCGCAGTTTTAAGGATCTAAGCATGCATAGGGACAGACCGACAGCGGGAATTGACTTTGTTTTATACTATGTAGTGATTCTATACATTAATATAGCTGAAAGAAAGAAGAACTATTTAACAAGATGAGACTTAAGTACAAGAATAATAAAAAACATTTTTTTATTACGAAATTATGTGCAAATAGTGCGATATAAGTAGTGCGTGGCGCTCAGCTTTATGCTACTTTGCGCTGCTGTAGCTGAGAGTTTGTTTATTTTTTTATATGTTAAAGTAAAAAGAATAATATTTATTTCGTGTATGTGATTTTGATACTTTAACAGATATCTAACAAACTAGGCACAACAATACTTAATAAAAAAAACAAAATTGCACTTTAATTCATTCATAACTGAAGTTACACATACAAATAACAATGTAATATGCGTTTTTAAATGAGCTTACATGCTTCATATAATAAGTGTCTGTGCTGACTAAGCTTTGTAATGTAAGTCTTATAAATATGCTAATCAGTGGCGCCCGCGCCGCCGCCTGCCCGATACAAGATCAGCATAACATTGTATAAACGGTAATTGTGAGATTTTGCTGTTATTGTAACGTGTAATGTGGGGCAGGGCCGAATTAGGCCGTTTTGATGGGGTACAATATTTCCAAAAACTTTCATTTGCCTACGTTCAAAATCCATTCTCATCAAAATTTAATTTGGACTCGATGGGTAATGTTAACCTTAAAATCTTAATAAGGTATCTTAAGACCTCCTATTCCCTCCCCTTATCTTTACGATAACTGCTATATACCATGCTTATATTGTTTCGGAAAAAATATATCGTATATATTAGCAAGGTATTATAAAAGCAGCTAAAGTGTCAGTAGGAACCTAGGAAAGGTCTCGCCAAAGGCAAAGTTCACAGAACGCGAGACTAAAACTTGTCATGGTCTTGGCAAATGACACGAATCCCTCAGACCCCGACTATATGGCAGTGGCGAATTTCACGAATCCCATTTCGATCGGTACGATTCCGACATACCCTACCGCCTACCCAGGTAGCTTAAGAAGTTTCTAGACCCCAAGGTTACTAAAATAACAATTACAGTAGTTTAATTACACAGCATATAAATGAATGAATGAATAGCGAAACATACATAAAAATTTATATTATTCGTTCGTTGCCCCCTTCGGCCTACCCAAGTGCGCCCCTGTAACAAAATTTCACGAGTAGGGTGTTAACCAAATGTCGTCACATCTGGACATAGCGTTGTGCACCGACTCCTCACATTATGCAAATTTATTGACACCCTCTAAGGCAAATATGGCTTCGTAAACATTAATACATATAATTATGGGAGAAAATGCGTTGAACTGAAAATTTATCGTGCATTCTATATAATATTTTAGTCACACTCGTAACATATAAATAATGCTAAATTATGTCGACTATGGGTGTATGGTTTCTCCATTAATTTTAAGGCAATATTTAAATTTGGTATATTATTAACATTATCATATAAATAGGTAAAATACGTATATGTCGACGATCTTTAATTCTCAATTTTTTCCTAAGATTATCTTTTTAAGAAGTAGACGTTGTAAGAGGTTTTTTATGCAAACGAATGTTGCTATTAATATCCAAAACGGTTAGACTGATTTAGATATAATTCTTCTGCAAATGGTTCTAAGATAGGCGTTACAATGTTAATTCGCCAGGGGGTGCTGCAATAAACAGTTTTGTCATGTTAAAATGAGTATTTTTAATTTTTAATCATAATATTGCCATGACGTGGCCTATGAGCCTTTTTTTTTTATAAAAAGCTTACTAGCAATGTGGGTCACACATTACTGGTATTCTTGTGAACCCCATCGTACTAAGCTAAATGCTTGTGTTACGAGTGGGTTCACGTCGGTAGTGCAATGGGTGGGTTTCGAACCGGCAACCACATGATTGCAAGTCCTACGCCCTTGCCATTAGGCTACCGTCGCTTGTCTTTGATCATTATGAGGTTATTGAGTTGGTGACATTTTAAAGTTCACTTATTTTTATACGTGGGATGAAAAGGTAACAGTACGAGGGACACATGTAAAAGGCATTGTTCCTTCATGCATTTTTTTATTAAAAAAATATAAAAACTTTAACATACCATCACGCCTGTATTCCCCGAAGGCTTAGGCAGAGGTGTACTAATGTAAACCCACATTTCGCTGGTATGTTTAGGTCCCATGTAATAGGGGGCGAGCCTATTGTCATTAACCGGGCACAAATCCAGACTTTGAGCTGCTACTAAGAATTTCAAAGAAAACTCAATAACACTGCTCGACCTGAGGATCGAACCCGGGATCTCTGGCATATCGGTCGCGCATATGTATTCAGGTAATAATAATTTACTGCCTCATTAGTCTAGTGGTCCTAAACGCGACTGCTACGCTAGTGGTCCTGGGTACGATTCCGAACCGGAGTAAGCAGTTGAGCATCGATGTCCTTACCACCTGAATATATGTACAATATGTAGGTAGGTATGTATTGTATATACAGGTGGTAGGGACATCTTTATAATCTAATCTTATATTTTCAACCGACTTCAAAAAGGAGGAGGTTCTCAATTCGTCTGTATGTTTTTTTTTGTATGTTTGTTACGCGATATCTCCTCCAATTGTGAACCGATTTTAATTATTGACCGATTTTATTTTTTTTGTTTGGTAGGTCATACTTCAGAGGTGGTCCCGTTCAAATTTTATCGAAATCGGTTAGGCAGTTTTTAAAATATCAACAAAAATCTAAAAATTGTTTACATCGATGATATTATCGTTTACTCTGAAACATCGCTGTCTTATTGGAGCAGTGCGTTTAGTTGGCTAACAAGTACTTCTAAACAAAACTTTCCACTAAAAATTACAAAATAAAATTACTTTTAACAAAAAAGTTAAACCGCCTTCAAAAAATAATAAAATAATTTTGTCTAAAACAGTTTGGGAAGTCGGTGGCAAAAACAGAAGACCCACTCAAATAGAAGTCACCGACTTCCCAAACTGTTTTAGACAAAATTATTTTATTATTTTTTGAAGGCGGTTTAACTTTTTTGTTATCTATCTAACGAACCGAACTTATTTAACATCACCTTTTTGGATTTAATTTTGTCTTCTAAATTCAAAAGTACTGACTGTAATTTGGACTAGTGAAGTTCTCGGGTTTACACAATTTTGTAAAACGACATAAGAGAAACTGTGGCTTCAACTGATGACAGCGCCTTTTCATTCGCAGCAGTTACGATCAGTAACATTTTGTACCTAGATAGAAAATATAAGATTAGATTATAAAGATGTTCCTAATCCTAACTGCTATTGCAGTTATACAAGTATAGAAATACCAATAGATTTGAAGGCCCTTGTAAACTAGTATTGTGTGCTGCATCTGTCATTGCATGATTGATAGCAGAAACGTGACGCGTCACCCAGCGGGGTGGATTCAATGCATAGTTAATATATTCACGGCACGATCCATTTTAGTGTTAGCAGCGAAGTAAGCATGAATGTGTATTTATAGATGTTAATACACAGAATATTACAAATACAGTTGGTTTGAAATAACTTCGCTTGTCTGAAGCTAGCCGTCCCGATGAAAAATCGCATAATTAAGTAAATGTTTTTATACATGAATATTGAAATTAATAAAGAATATAATTACAAATGTGAAACTTAAACGACCCCAATTGGGTTGCCCAATTCATGAAATCACTAAGTCCTAAAAGTCACTTTTAAGATGACGGCTATTACTGTTTTATTGTGTGTTGAAATAACATGCGATGATGGAAAAATATAAATAAAAAGTATGTTTAAGTCTTAAACTATGTTCTTATTTAAATTTTTCCATCATCACATGTTATTTCAACACAACATAAAAAAATTAAATGCCATCATCTTAAAAGTGACTTTTAGGACTTAGTCATTTCATGAATTAGGCCACCCAATTGACTTTATACCGACTCTTTCTATTTAAAATAATAAAAAAAACACAGCTAAACCACTTGCGGACAACTTCACACAAGCTCAGTTATTTCGAACAAACTATAGGTACAATAATTAATGTTTATATATATGGAATCTGATGTCCAAGGCTTTAACATATCAATATCATTGCTTTACCTGGAAATCGAACCCAGGACAGTAGCAGTGCTTGCAACTATAAGACCAATAAGGTATGTTTCTATTTTTAACCCCTGTTAAACAAGCCTTAGAACTAATTTAAAAAAGGTAGCTTAATAATTACGTAACTTCAAAGACGAAGCTCAAGTTTATATTAAACAGAAAAAACAGTGTTGCCAACGCAACGATCACAATAAAGCCATAGAATTAAAACACCTTCATAAACAACTCCGTGTTATTCCTCGTTAAAAATTCTAGGAACTATAAATATAATTATCTTAGAATTGCATAACCTTTAGGAATAAGAAATTTATTTGTTGTAGTGTTGCCATACCGGTGCATTTTTAATTAATTGGTTCAATAATAATGAAATGTGTATTAATTTTCATGACTCGTTTCGTTCTGTATTCATAACATCGCGCGATTGCTGGGTAGAGGTCTTGTGTTTGATTCCCAGGTCTAGGAAAAGATTATTGGGTTTTCCTATGTAATTCAGAGTTTTTTGTGCCTGGCTCTTAATAAATGGGAATTAAACATATTGGCAAACTGTAAATGAATATCAAAATTAATAAAACATATCAAAAATGTTTATTTTTCTTATTACACATTTACATAGGATAGTTGATGGTATCTCCTTTTAAGCATATTATAAATGCCGGCGCCACTCTTTCATATTTCAAAGGTGTACTAATGTACACCCACATTTCGCCGGTATGAATAGGTCCCATGTAATAGAGGGCGACCCTATTACCATTAACTGGGCACAAATCGAGACTCCGAGCTGCTACTAAAAATTTCATAGAAGAACCCAATAACACTTTGCTCGAACTGGGGATCGAACCAAGGATCTTTAGCGTAGCAGCCGCGATTGGGACCACTAGACTTATGAGGGAGTCTGGTCTGGATGATAGTATATTATTATCATTATTCCGCCATCCCCATCCGTCTCCAAGACAAGGTCCTCCCTACCCTCTTTCCACTCCTCACAGTTTTAGGCCATTTTGGGCCAATTCTAACAGAATAAGTTTGTTGTTAAAGATACCACCAAATTAATATTGAACACAGATCAAAACGAACTTCGCTTGTTCAAAGTTCGGTGGAACAAAAACATTTTCAAATACAAAACTCTGGAAGTTTTAACAATGTAACAAAATATAGCTGCAATTAGTGTTCAAAGGGTGTGGTTGCCGAAAGTTTCACGTCTGAGTTGCAACCTTGGACCTTTGCTCCGGCTTGTACATGAACAGTTTCTTTGAAAACTTTCGAGGGTTATTCATTTATATTTTGTTTAATAATAACTTAACATACCATCATGCTTTTATTCTCCGAGGGGTTAGGCAAAGGTGTCCAAATTTTCGCCCACAGATCACCAGTATGCTTAACTAAATCAGATTGTAATACGGGGCGACCCTATTGCTGTTAACCGGGCATAAATCCAAATTTCGCGCTGCTTCCGAGAATTGCATACATATTGAAGAACCAAAACTTTTCTCGACCCGGGAATCGAACACTGGAAATCGAATTTTGGCCAAAGCGGCAATTTGATCTACCAGCCCCGCCCACTGGCATTTAAGCTTGTTAGCATTTCAGCTACTTCGGATTTTTTTTGTTTTTCTACCAACTTTCTCATTTCTTAATCGGTCGCGTAGATAAATACCAAGCATAGATCACTAAGTAGTATGATGAATAATTATTTTAACATACCATTACGCATGTATTCCCCGAAGGGTTAGGCGGAGATGTACTTAATGTACACCCACAGTTCGCCGGTATGTTTAGGTCCCATGTTATAGGGGGCAAGCCTATTGCCATTCACCGGGCGCAAATACAGATTCCGAGCTGCTACTGGGAATTTCATAGAAAAACCCAAATAACACTGCTCGACCTGGTTATCGAACCCAAGACCTCTAGCGTAGCAGTCGCGATTGGGACCACTAGACTAACGAAGCAGTCTAATAATTATATTTTGCAATAGGCCTGCTATTTTCAATAAATTCAACAACAGTCAACTACTCCATTATAATTTCATGATACCGTACGCAATGCACAATAATTTCTATAATGTCCTGCATGCTACATTGTCCGAACACTCCATTTGGCGAGCAAATGGCGCGGACAGACAGACGTGATGCACGATTTACATACACATTTAAATGTCGTCGTGTAGTGTGTATACTACATAGGATTGGAAATAAAAGAATGCTACTTATATGCTTAGGATGCTACTTATATTATATTTATTTCTATTTTATCTAAAATCTTAATTTAATAATTTCAATGTAATTTTGACTTAAGATATGCAATTATAATTTTCAATTCTATAATTTTCATCTATCAATCATAATATAATTTGTCTCATCATTGTTTAATTCAAATAATCTACGATGTTTTCTTCTGTTTCTTTTTTCAAGGAAAGGAAATGAAAGAAAAGCATCGTAAAGTATCATCTGCAGTAAATGTTGTGTACATTTGTAATTGATATACATATAAGAACCACTATCCAGTTGCATGATTTGGAAAAAGTATGTATGTGTATATTGTTAATGTACCTTTAATAAATAAATAAATAAAAGGATCTTAATGAGATACATTAATTAAATTGAATTATGCAGTAATACATTTAAAATATAAATAAAATAATATACATTAAAAAATGCTATTTTAAATATTACTTCTACCGACATCTATATTTCTCTATAAGTTGCATTAGTTAATAATGATTGTACGACGCAGAATCATTACTTCAATTATAATTATATAAAATACTAGTTTTCCCCGCGACTTCGTCCGCGTGGAATAGATTTCTCCCAATCCAGTGGGAATTTTTCAAAATATCGTTATAAATTAAAGCCTTTATATATGTTATTCTGATGTATAAACAATAATACTGTAAAGTTTCATCAAAATCCGTTCAGCAGTTTTTGCGTGAAAGAGTAACAAACATCCATCCATCCATCCTCACAAACTTTCACATTTATAATATAAGTAGGAAAAGTAGGAAGTAGGAAAGTAGGAAGTAGGAATATAAAATATTATATGAAATACTTACACTTGCGTAAATGTTAACTAAAATAATTATATGAGGATATTCTAAAATGACAACGTTGCTACGCCTGAAAAAGTTAGCGCCTTGTACTCCTTTGTATACACTTAGTTTGCAAATAAATATTTGATATGTTTGAATTTAAGTATATGATTTTTCCAAAATAACTAACCTCGTCTAAAGTTGTCCGCAAGTAGTTTAGTCGGTGTCAAGACAATTGGGGTCATATATGTCTCGTATTGTGATTATTTTCTCTACTAATTTCGATAATTATGTATAAAAACAATTGCAATTTCGCAATTCGCTGTGTACGATGCTAATTATCAAGTCTAAGACTGCTACCAAAAATTATCTTTTCAACTGTCTCAATTATCTAGAGGTCCTGGGTTCGATTCTGTCCCAGGATGAGCAGTGTTATTTGGATTTCCTCTATAAAATTCTCGGTAAAATTCACTGCCCGGTAAATAGCAATAGCACATACCGACGGAATGTGGTTGTATATTATTGCACCTCTGCCTTACCCTTCGGGGAATACAAGCGTGATGGTATGTTTAATTCTGGGCGGTCTCTAGATAATTACATAAATTATTATTTATCACAAGCACACAGAATATTGTCGACACAATGAGTATCATACACGCTTTCTGAATGGATAATAAGAATCATAGATTGACATTATCTATGTATGTTTGGAATAATGGCTTTCAAATCGTACGCTCATTATATAAGTAACTGCAATCCATTGACGGTTTTACTGCGGAATCGAATTGATTACCAACCAAATTCATATGTGACTAACAAAGGTATAAAAATAACATACGATCACGACTGGTAGAGAATGCCTTTGGCATTAAATCCTCCTCTGTAGGTACTGTTTGTGCATCACTACATATTATAAAACAAAGTCCTCAGCCGCGTCTGTCTGACTGTCTGTCTATTCACGATAAACTCTTAAAATACTGCACCGATTTTTATGCTGCTTTCACCAATGGATAGCGTGGCCCTCGAGGAAGGTTTATAAATGATGAATGATAAATGATATTTATTTCTGTAAATAGATCTTTTAACGACACTTTTACAAGTCATTTTTTTTACATATATTTTTTTAAACTAGATGGCGCCGACATTTCCTATCTGACGACCTCTGAGAAGAAATGTCGAAACAAACTCAGAGAATCATGGTCTCTTTTAAAGTCCAGACAATAGTTATATGATAGATATGCGAGTTTTACAATGTAGGGCGAAATCTGAACTGGCCTTTTGAAGAAAGAGCCATAACAGCTTTGAGTTGACCTGTCCTAACTGACGGCACGCATACATCAGTCCTCGTGTAGCTCAACCATTTTTTAGGGAGCTCAACGACCCGTCGCATGACGATACCAGATCAGCAAGACATTTGCGTAGGTCATGTGAAACACTCAAAGCTGTCAGAAAACTTGTAAGTATTAAATCTTAATATAGTTAGAGCTAACCTACATAGTACTCACATTAACATTTTTATCCTTTTTTTTATATAACATTAAATATACACATTTGAAATGAAAACAAAAGCAAATCCAAAGACAATGTTACAATTCACATTAGTACAGATGATAAAACTATGCAAGATAACTAGGACCTACAAGGCAACTCAGTCCACTCACGAGTGAATGAAAACTAAAAATAAATTTAAGACACAATGGCCAGCAAGTCGACCAGTCACCACAAGCAGCACCCGTTCACGAGTATAACGCACGGATCAGCCATCACCCCCCTCGCCATTTTAGAGGGAAGGGGGTAAGTAATACATACTTATTATAGTACGGAAAAGCCGAGAATCTACGCGGGTGAAGTCGCGGGGGGAAGCTAGTAAAGTGTATGCCTAAATAAAATAAAAATATACACTTACAATTCGCAAGAATGTGTATTCCACAACGCTACCCTACTGCGGGTTGGCAGACTTCACATGCCGTCGAGAAAATCTCTCAGGCATGCATGTTTCCTCACGATGTTTTCCTTCACCGTTTAAGCGAGTGATAATTAATTATTATGAATAGCGAAATCTCAGACCACTCCAATGGTCATATCACTAGGCTATCACTGCTCCTGCTAGGTTTTACCTTCTCCAAAAGGTCAAGTGCATAGTACTGGCAACCGACGCGTGTAGATACATGACAGGATTTATGAATGTGGAAGAACCGAAAGAGTAAAGCAAGAATCTTATCATGTGGCGGTCTATAGTTTCTGTCTTCCCCTGTGGCTGTGGGGAAAAGGCGTGAGTGTATGTATGTATGTATGTATATCCTCTTTACTCGATTTCTTCTATATAATAAAATTGTAACAGGCCGGTGTCTATATATTATAGATATTGAAGAAAACCTAATATGGGGATCTTTATTAGAGCAACAAAAGCCAAAACAAAAATAATTTTCAGAATTTTTGTCGGTTTGTTTGTCTGTATGTTTGTACATGCATCACGCAAAAACTACTGCATGGAATTGAATGTAGCTTTCACCTGTGTAAAGCTAGAGGTCTAACTTTAAATATAGGCTCCATTTTACTGCAGGAAAATATATTAAGTATTCTTAGTAAATCCTTTTGGGTCGTGGCTGAAACCACATGAAAAAGCTAGTAAATTATATAGACATGAATAATAGCTAGACAGCACGACCGAGGTTAGCGTGACAGAAACTCTTAGTTAATTATACAGGTGCGGTTAATTCTTTAGTTAAAGCCACGGTTTAACTCGCTTTCTATGTCTCCTGGCGAGCGAGGGTACCTACTTATTTTCTTACTAACCTAGAATTTTCCTACTCGTTTTTACAGTACAGCTTTTTAACATCTAGATATTTTTATTATATTATTGCGTCGATACAATAGGTACCTATTCGTTAATAGTAATCAAACCCAGGAACTTTTCCGTAGCAGTCATGATTAGAACCACTACAATAATGGCAGTCCTATCATAAAGTATGTCTAAATGGCATCTATGGAGGAAAACCGGCAAGAAACTCCAACAAAATAATGTGTAAATAAAATAAAACCAGTGTATTATTATATTTATATAATTCCAGTTAATTTTGTGTAAACCTTGGAATTCAAATCATTTAAACGTAAGTATCCAATACGCCAATGAGTCATTAGTCCATATAAGTGGAGTCACATTTCTTCAGCAAACTGAAAACACATGTTTCCTACATTTGGGCAACGTTTTATAAACAAAATGCTCACTGAATCACAACGCGTGTGATTCGCGGTGAGCGGCGCAATGTGTAAGCGAATAGCGGATATTGAAATTTAATAAATGTTTATTACAGAAATTAAGTGTAGTAATTTGCTGAGTGGGTTGGAAAGTGTTGGTGGGTTTTGTATTGCGAAATAATCAAAAGTAAGTAGCTTGGAGTTTGGATTTGTGCTCAGTTAATGGTAATAGATTGTCCTGTATTATGTAGTAAGTACATCTCAAATGATGCTGTGATAACCTAGTGATATATCCATTGGACTGCCAAGTCGCAGGTCTTGAGTTCGAATTCACGGCACGCACCTCTGAATTAGTAATTATGTGCGTACTCGTATAAACAGGAAGACGTATCACGTTCCAATTTTTTTCTAGGAATAAGGTATAGAAAGGAATTAGGTGTAGCCTCTAGTGGGACAATATAATTAGTTGATGATAATGTAACAGCTAAAAATAAAATTAATCTAAATATTCTTCCTTTCTTCTTGTATAAAACTCAATTGCTGTTCGTTACTCTCGAAAAAATACGAAAATAGCTCGACCGATTTTGATGATTTTTTTGTGTTGGTTTGAGTCCCTGGGTAATTTAGATTCAGAATTGGACTCGGTAGGTGGCGCTGCGATCGAGGGATCGAATTTGAGTAGAACAACGCCTGAGTCCATCATCGTCAATGATAAATATTAAACGTTTTATCTTAATCGCTATTTTCTATCACTTGTACCACAACCGCTCCTCCCTATTTGGAACGCAAGGTCACAGTAGTTGCGTAATCGAATATATTTTGAGTAGTGATCCGGTGGTTATTAACGATGACAGCACTATAGCACACAGCATAGGCGTTTACGTGACACGAGCGAGTTTTTATAATGTGTATGTCGCGGTCGTAAAAATGATTTATAAGAGGGCACCTACGCTCTCTAGGTTGTGATATACTGTAGTGATAAAACATAACATAACATACCATCACGCCTGTATTCCCCGAAGGGTTAGGCAGAGGTGTACTAATGGATGTACAACCACACTGTGCCGGTATGTTTAGGTTTCATGTAATAGGGGGCGAGCCTATTGCCATTAACCGGCCACAAATCCAGACTCCGAGCTGCAACAGAGAATTTCATGGAAAAACTCAATAACACTCCTCGATTTGGGAATCGAACCCAATACGTCCAGCATAGCAGTCATGCTTAGAACCACTAGACACGAACGCGGTCTATAGTGATTGCACGGATAAAATAAATTACATTATACAGTATTAGGTATTCCTCAATAGTAAATAAGTATACCTAGCTACTCCTTAATAATCTAGTGGTCGTCATGTTACTGCTACGCTACAGATCCTAGGTTCGAGACCCAGGTCGAGCAAAGTTTTTTTAAATTATTTTTATTTTATTATTTTAGGGTTTTCATTTAATTATTTATTAATACATTTCGCACCGTTTTATAAAGGTAGTCTTATATTATGATATTCTTAGAGGCAGCACATGATTAGATAAACGGAGCAGCCTGAGTTCGTCTATTACATGTGACCTAAACATATCGGCGAAATGTTACAACTCAGTCTAACCCTGTCAGTGAATTCAGGTATGTAAGGGGAAACGAATTGCTCAATGCAAAAATATGCCGTTAGAAGCGGTCATAAGTCTCGAGTTTAAATCCGTCGAAATTACGCGCGTATTAAATTATTTAATAACTAGCTTTCCGCCCGCAGCTTCGCTCGGCTTTTCTCTATTATATTTAATATATACATTTCTGAAATAAAAGTAAGTTACTCCTTATTACATCAGCTATCGTCCCGTGCAAGTCCCGTTAAAATCGGTCTAGCCGTTTCAGAGATTAGCCGTAACAAGCAGACAGACAGATAAAAAATTTAAAACAAATATTTTGGTATATGTACCGTGTAATATGCATATCCATATGCGTTTAGTAAAAAGCGGTTATTTTAATATTATAAACAGACACTCCAATTTTATTTATTTGTATATATGTATAGATATTATCACGCGTATAAACAGTGAAGGAATGGCACAAGCATTACAAATAGTTCTTCTAGATCAAGGTGTTAGTAGGAATTTCTATACCTATACTATCTATATCTATCCATTGTGAAGGAAATTACGTATTATTAAAAAAAACTGCACAAAAAGGTCGACAGGTTTCGCAAACCTTTTTGAACAGAGCTTTACTTAAAATAATTAGTCACTTTGTAATTAAAGCAAATCACTCAAGACTAATGCTCAGAGTGAGAGTTCATTCATTTGAATGAATTCATATTTAACTAATTCATATTACCATCACGCCTATATTCCCTGAAGGCTGAAGCAGAGGAGTACTAATATACACCCATACTTGGCCGGTATGTTTAGGTCCCATGTAATAGTGGTGAGCCTATTGCCATTAACCGGGCACATATCCAAACTCCCAGCTGCTAGTGAGAATTCCAAAGAAAAACTCAATAACACTTTTCTCGACCTGGGAATCGAACCCAAGACCTCCAGCGTAGCAGGCGCGATTAACACCACTAGACTACTGAGGCAGGTCCCTAACTTCTCTGAATAATGCTGCGCTCATATTATTAAGATTTGTGCTATCCCTGGCATTCGCGTCCATGGTTCGTCGACGCATCACCCTAAACCTATGCGGCAGAAAAAAACCATAATATATTTACTTAAAACCGCCTTCAACTTGTTTAAAAGAACAAAGATCAATCAAACCTTAATATGGAACTTTGATTTATGTTGTTTACTTAAACAAAATGTTCCTAGTTTGTAAAATATATCGTAAAGTTGTTCGGATTTATAACCACAATAAAATTTACAATCATCAGCCTATACAACTGCTGGACGTAGACCTCCCCTACAAAAATATTTTATTATTTATTCAACATAAAACCAACGGAACTCATACATCCATGCTTATACCCTTGTCTGTTTGTTACGTTTTCAGTCTAAACCACTCAACAAATTTTGATGAGTTTTGGATGAAAGGTAGATTGGATCTTGGAGAAGGACATATACTGCCTTCAATCTCACAAAAGCCTTTAGGACAGGAGTAAAACTGCAACCACCAGGTAGTTCACTTACAATAATGTCTTTCAAGATCCAATTCATAATTCAAACAAACACAAGTCTCCAAGAAAATTGATTGGAACAGAACTGTCCTCTCAATATTATGATTTTTCTTATACCCTGGGTACGATTACAAACATCTATTTGAGCACAGCTTGCGACGATATTCGTCTCTGAATATAAGCCTAAGAATAAGCAATATGTACAGAAACCTATTTAAAACCTATTTAAAGAAAGCTCTTCAACAATTGAATTGATTTTTTTACGCAATGTTTCATTACATTTTCCATTGCATTCCCAAAAATCCGCGCACAACATAAGCATCTATCTTATGTATTGTATTTTATTGTTGTACATATTGTATCCACCTACTTTCTGGGCCAACCATCGCGTGGCAGAACAGATAGTTCATTATAAGATGAGCTACTAAAACAAAAACTGTTCTGCAACGAGAGGAAGTGTTTTAAATTTCTTTGCACTAGTCAAACGAAATACGTCAAACACAGGACTGAACTGCAAAGTTACTAACTCGCTGTAAATTAATTTAGGAACTAGCTTCCGAACATGACATTGTTCGCTTCGTTACCCCATTACCAACCTTCTTCGTACAGTTTTGAAGTAGAAAAACCTGAAACGAAGTTGCCAATAGTGGCAGGTTATGTGCTTACCTGGTTTAAGTCTATAGGTGGGTGACCATTTTAGTCATCAAGAAACTTAAAGGGTTATTATCACAGTTTTAAAATCTAAAAATTATGGTGTTACAGCCACAGGTAGTCCATATCCCATATAAAAATTACATCCGTGCACAAATTCAAACCAGGTAATTTTAAAATGTTTGGCAATGTAATTAGTTAGTTACGACAATAAAAATGATTTAATGCAATGGGTACAATCTACCTATCTAATTATCTTATCGTTATGATGCTATGCAATGCATATTTTGTTTCGCAGGAACTAGGACTAACTCAGGCAAATAATTAAATTATTACTAAATAGCGATTAGTTAATGGTCATAATAATTTATAACAAATTAATAATTGCTTTAGTTATGCTACTCGGCAACAGATGGCGGTAGTTACGCGCGTTATAAAGTAAAGAACTTCGCAGACGAATGAAACTGTATGAAGTTTTTCAACTACTAACTAGATGGCGCTGCTTGTTCAAATAGTTACAATCATTTATTTTGATAGCTTGATATCATTTTTATTTTATTTACAAACTGTAATGATATATTATTTATTTCTCACGTTTTTATTTTTATTGTAAACCTATACAATAACAACAACAACTATGTTCTTCTAGTAAGTTTCACAATATTCTCTTATTTACAGCTGCGATAAAACTGTTTTATACCAAACATAATGTCATTGAACCCACACCTCGTACACAAATAAAATCGCTAATAAGGTAAGAAATTTAACAGGCAATACTACCCTAGGGTGTTGCAATTTGTCGAGTCATTTACTGTGGACACATTTAGATCTGTTTGCATGACCGTAAAGCGTCCACGCCCTAGCCATAACCACCCACCCGCTGCACCACTCTACAGCGACCCCTCACGTCCCCTGTGCTAGTTCAATTAAACAACAACGAAGGAAAGTTCCTTTTCAACGTGATGGGTCTTGGTAAACTGGTGTAGCAATACTTCGTCTACCCATTGGCAGGTGACCACGATCACGTCACCTTCACAATGGAATCGTAATCGTAAAACTTGACTAGTTTTCCGCGGACATTGTCACGGGAACCAACCCTCATTCACTCCCTTACCAGTCCATTTAACTAAAAGGCTCATTTGTGGAATAATATAAAATGATTTTATACCGTTGGAAATGAACTGGAAGTCTGCGAAATTTTTGAAAAACATAAAAAGATATTTCGCTTCCCGTTTTTGTAGAAGAAGTAAGAAGATGAACAATATGCGCAAAAGAAGAGAATCAGTTGCTTCTGTTTATAGGAAAACTACCAAATTCCTGACATCAAACAAGGCAATTTTTCTTAAGAAAATGCCTAACACTAAGAAAACTAGACTACCGAAATCTGCAGAAGATTTAGAAGAAAATAGCGAAGAAGTAAGGAAAGTGGATGATATACCAAAAGACGATGACGATTTAGGTGAAAGAGACCTTGACTACTATCTAGGAGTTAGAAAGAGAGAGAGCTACTGGAGAGATCCGGCTGGGAAGGAACAGATAAGAAAGGACTATCTTGTTTATCACTGCGGTATCTCCGAAGAAGATTACGATAAAAATTATAAGAAAACTATAATTTCGAAAGTGTCTCATGTCACACAACCAAGATTGAAACAAGTGCCTTTTAAAATTCATAGAAAGAGAAGGAAGAACGGAGACTTGAAGGACGACTCTTGGCGGGACAAGACAGGGATATTTAAACTGTTTGCATATAGGCGTGATAGTGAATATTCTACGTCAGACAGTTATAGCGAATGTGATTCTAACGAAGATATGAAGCCGTCTGAAAGGTTACGATCTAATAACGAGGATGATGTAGAAGATATTATTAGTTATTTGAATGAACTGGATACTTGCGGATCTGATGATAGGTTTTCCGAGGTTCGTTGGAATGTTATGTTATTAGCTCGTTAAATAAATTTAAATCTACATTTCGTTATAGCAAACGCTGCTGCTCCTGCCAAAAAAATATTCAAAATCTGAATGAAAACCATGGCATAACCTTAACCATTTCAATTAAAAATAAATATTATTGTCCTTTATATTGTTTGCAAACAAAAACCCTGTGATGACTTAATTTTGGATTTTACTTACCTACCAATGAATAATTATTGTTCTGCGAAAACAATGGGTATGTGTCCACAAACAAACAAAAAAGTAGTTTACTAAGTGTGCATATATTTAATGTTTTCCTGTTCGCATGTTAATTTATTTCTGGGAATACTATCTAATTTCTTAATACCAAAAAATATTAAAATTGTGGAAATTAAAAAGGTGAAAAAATACTCTTCTCGATAAAATCTGACTTGCTCGGAAGGAGGTATAACCTATTAAGGTTTAACTGGCTGGCGACAACCCTTACGATTTGCACGGATGAGCCAGTTCCCCCTCGGTTGCTGCGGCACTGGTAGTCTGCTGTCTAAACGGGCTCTTAAGGGGGTCGTCAACACATCAGCAACTCCTTCGGTGTTGCAGGTGTCCATAACTTCTTAACATTAAGCTTATCTACTCGATTGCCGACTTTACAATAAAAAAATACCTGCCTTTCTCTCCGTATTTACAGTTTCCTTTTCTTTTTTCAGGGCGTTCGGATAAAAGAAGTGTCTGAAGGCAGGCCCTGTGACAACTGCCCAGAACTCTGCCCAGGCTTCATCCCACACGCTTGGAGGTGAGTACCTAACTAAGACAGAACACGGAGATTCAACCTTTATTGCTGAACCTTGGTGAAGCGACCCCGAAGCGGTTATAAGGTGTATACCTTGTGAATACAAATAGAGAAAATGTTTTCTCGTCTATAGAGCATATCTATGCATCATTTGCATATACAGCTATCAGCCTTCCGTTAACATTATTAGGTGACTCAAGTTGACTGGTTCCTTTGTTTCTTGTTTACGGTAGCGTAAAAATTAATAGTGGAATCTTAATACTAAAAGGTTGGAAGATATATTTAGGCTAATTTACGCCCCTTCAGTTGAAAGATATCAATATTACATTATGTCATATTTGGACAATCAAGATAGATATTCTTGTCTTATCAAATGTTTCGTTAACAAAGCAAATCCTTTGCTAGAAATTTAATAAAGAATTTGGCACTGACTCTAATTCATTGTTTGTGTGAAATTTTGTGTCTTTGTGAAGTTTCATATTGAAAGCAAGTGTGTAGAAGAATTGTCAAATGTATTGGTGCTATTGTGCTATTTCTGAGAACTACTTCAAAACCTAAAATATTTTTCAGCAAGAACCATTACATTCACAATATGCCAAATAGATAATAATTTATTTTGTTCCGAATATTATTATCGTTATCTCACGATATATCCATTGCACCGCCATTTTATAAAAACGCGTTTAACCACGTTATCAAACTGGTGTGACCGGGTCAAAGATAACTTATCAACAATCATTCAAGCCACAACAACGAACGTGATCGAAATCAACTAAACGAGCGGATGGATAATCAGCCTTGTGGTGAGGCCGGCGCGTGCGCATCGCATCGAGAGAATTGTCCACTCTTATACCCGCGGTCACACGGCACAGACGTGTAACTCGAAAATTAAACAAGCCAACAATGTGTCTCTCGTTGAAGCAATTGGAGTGGGCGGATGTGTACAGACGCATTACTGGAACTGATAAAGAGCCAGTGAAAGAGAAAAAGATACAAAAGTTCCCATCTAGGGAACGGAATTTCGCTGTGAAGAGGAGGTTTAACAACAACATGAGGTCCCATGTCAATTGCGAAAGTTGCGCCAGAGCTGCTGAGAAGGAAACCACATGATGTAGTGAAGTGTGTGACTGTGAAAATGCAGGATTCAGTGGATCTACGGATCGATATTCTATTGTGATTATAATGTGAATGACGATAACTGTCAAAAAACTAAAGTGATGTTTACATTATATGCTATAAATAAGTTAGTTTAGGTAAAGTGCAAAGACCCGGCTTTGTCTCAATGCCCTGAAGATGGTGCTACGATCCTATTTGCTCAACCCCATTCCATGACTAGGTATTGCTCAAAATTTGTTTCGGAATAATTCTGCAGTCTTTTGCAAAGTTTGCATTGTTTACGAATATAATGGCAGGATGTTAACAAGGGACCTAAGTAACGATGTTAATTGGCATTGTATTTAAAATTACAAGGTTCCAATGTATAAATGAGAAGTATTTAAACAAAAGGAATTCGACTTTGGACTTGTTATCAAAACTGTTAAACTTTTAATTGAGTTTAATGTTAATTATAATTCATTGTTAATGAAATCAGAATTCCAATGATTACAGTGTTTAAGCAATTTATAATTTGTTTTCTGAATACTTTGTTAATGTTTAATGATTAATAATGTCTCTCGTTAGTTTCCATACAATGTGTGTATGTTATCAACAACTGTTCTCGGCGATCCCGGATGCTACCAATGCATTCCATTGTAACACTTATGTAAACTCTATATGATTTAAAATTGTATAAACATTCGTTTAATACCGGTTTCCACGTATGTTTTGAAGTTTGCAAAAAATAAACAATCTATTAAATATTTGTATGAATAATTGACACTCATATCTTTGTTCTGAACAACGTTGCATCTTAAGTGGGTGGAATTGAGATGGAGGTTATATAAATACTATAAATAAACAAGTTCGTGAGTTCAGATCACATTATTTATCTATAATTATTGCCTTATCTTATCCTAGTGTAGTGGCTCCACAAACAACAAGTCATACAATATCTTGACTATTACTTAATGGTTTATTGAACTGAGTTCAAGAGTCAGGTAGTTTATCATCAGTTTTGATAACTTAGTATTAGGAGCTTGGCGGAATCCGGTTTGGTCAACTAATCCTGTATCCTCTGTTTTGGTGGAATGGACAAGCACTGTGACGCACTTACTCGCTGTTAAATAAAGTCACCCCTAGTGACGATCACATAATTGATCAGCTTGCAGTTGATAACTCAGCCTCGTATTTTTTTTTACCAACTCACAAACTGATATGGAGAAGTTCGACCAAGAAGTTGAAATTGAGACTTAAATTTCTAATCAAGGTATGTCTGCTTTTTCTCTGTACCTAAGAACGCCCAGTTCAAGTTCAACTTAGGTTCATTCGACATTCAACACAACCCATTCACTCAGTACATTTCTGCTATACTGCAACAAACACCTTCGCATCTCATTCTTTCACTAGATTATTCTCTACAATGAACATATTGACACACATAAATAACTCCAGTGGTATTCTGAGGAAATGAAGCAGCGCAATCAAGTCACTATCAAATCAACTTCTAAAGGACTTGAAACGTTGTAAATAAGGCTCAGTATATACCGATTTCGACGTTTCGCCCCTAAAGAATTTTAGGCATCAATACGATGTGATATTGATGATTTTAAGTACAAAATCGCAGTAAAATTACTGTCATTTACACCCTTTCAACTTCAAGATATAGTTTTATTGCTCAGAGGTGGCAATATGACCATTAAACTTTACTTTATTATGATAACATGACCTTTAAACTAAAAACAATAATGTGACTAATACGAATAGGTACAATGTTTGTTTATTAAATGCAGTAATAGCAGATACAACGTAATCTTTTGTAAATATAGTCTTACAGTACCATCTAGAAGGTTCATTTTCCACTGCCTTATTTAAATAAATAGGTACTTACTTACTTGAATCATAATGTCCTTGTATTTTTAGTCGCTGTTTATTGGTTCCTTCATTCGGATGAGGAAAGTCAGTCTTATACCAATACTTCACCTTTGGTTGAGGGCATCATATACATGAGCGCCTTTCTACCACAACCTTGATTCCCTAAAGTACTATAATCATTACTGTGGTAAATATTTAATTTGTTACTTCCACAAGTACCATTTGACACCAGATACGAGTGGCCTGTAGATGCATCATAGGTCATTGACCATTACATAAACAGGCACAGTATATGTGCATGTGCAGTACAGAATATGGATATCGTGTGCCTTTTTGTTATGTTTGAAGTTATTTTTTTAAAACGTCCGCACGAGTTAGCTACTGATAAGAAAATAACTGAGCCGGAGGTTTCGAGTTCCCAAGTCGAGGAGTGATAAAGCTTTTTAAAATATTCTCCCCCTTGTTGTGTTGGTAAAAAATAAAAATGTGTTTTTTCTGACAGTCGTCTCGTCTAGAACCCCAAATTATTATTTTTTTCTGGATTTTCGGATATTGTTCGTCTATTCTAGGTTCATGGCAGTAGAAATTGCGATATCAACAATAACTTATTCACAATTTTGCTTAAAAACCGTTATCTTAGCAGAAGGTTTTGGCGGAATCGTCTATTTTACACCAAAATCTTCTATGAAAACGATTTTTAGTTAATATACTAAAACTATACTTTCATACTCAATTGTGAATCTGAATAAGTTATTATCGATGTCGCATTTTCTACTGCCATGTACCTAGAATGTTTTATAGACTTCGAGCAACACGGAAAGGTATAGACAAACAATTTGCGATCCAACAAAAAAAATTGGTCCCAAGGCTGAATATGTGGGGTTCTATTGGACATGCCAGGTAGCACGTTTGTTTATACGCGCTACCTGGCATGTCCAAAAAACCCGACATATACTCTTTATATATTCTATAAATTACTCACTGCATTATTTAGGTGCTACGTGCGATTACTAACGCTGATTACTAAGACATCATTGTATGTACTCCATAAGGGTTCGGAGAGTATTCTGTTCTTGTTTATCTTCCTCGTTCAACATATTAGTAAGTCGAGGAAAATTATTTAGTGTCATGGGATGTCCCAAGAGACTTTTATATACTATTTTGACGTTATAATTTTAATTCAATAAGGAGCAAATTCTCCATATACATATACCATCGATAAAATTTCGATTATCATCTGTTTTTTCTCCAGTAGTGCGCGACAGTACGAATTATAATTTTAAAATTGTCTTTTAAATAAACTTAACTCTTCAATGTCATGTTTTGTGTATTGTCGGTGTCATTTGCATTTTCAATCAATATTGATACCGATCGTGCTCAGAGTCGTTCGCACGGACGGAGGTGTGAAACTTCAATAAATTGTTATCTGTGATTGCGATTAAAAACAAAAAAAAACACATACAAGCAGCCACACCTGAAACAACTCACTGTAAATCACACCAATCGGGCATGCAATAATGGACCAATCATCAATAAATTCAATAGAATTTGTGAACCCACTGAGGCGGCGTTTGACCAACCCAAAAGCGCCATGGCTCTTTCTCAAAAGGCTATTTTAGGGTTTTCAGATACTGCCTTGCATTGTATTGTTACTCACACATTGGCTACTACTATGAGACGATGATTCTCTGAGTTTGTTTTCGTATTTGATATCAACATAGTAATTGAAAGAAGTGCTGGCGCCATCTAGTTAAAAAATAAATAAACATTGACTCGTAAACTCATCATTAAATTTTTTTTTGGGTTTTCGCAAATTGTTTAGCTATTTTTGGCCATGTACCTATAATGTGTTATAGCCAAATAATTTGCGCAACACCAATAAACGCACAGGGCTGAACGTATTGTGAACTATGAAGTGAAGTATTTGAAATGCATGGATATAATTTATCACTCATAGTAGAAAACCTAGGCGATTTTTGAGCTTGTTTGAGCAAGTCAAACCTAGGCATGCCGATAGACGCCTTGACCCAGTTCTTCACGAGGCAAGACCTCGCATTCGCCTCAAAAGGAAGTAGGTATTGCATGTAACCAACGAACTGTGTAAGTATCGAGGATAAGTTAATTACTACATCAAACAAGTCTGCATATTTGATTTGCTCCCCGCTAGTAAAATTTAGGGATCTTCAAGTTCTTAAGTCTTCAAGTCTTCAATATAGATTTATTTATAGAAATAAGTATCATTTATCACGCAATTATGGTATTTTATTTTTTATTCTGTATACCATACCATACCAGTAAGTGCAGTGATAGCCTTGTGATATGACCATAGGACTGTCATGTCAAAGGTCTCGAGTTCGAATCCAAGGCCTCTGACTTTTCGAAGTCATGTGCGTATTAATACTTAATTATCACGCGCTTAAACGGTGAAGGCAAACATCCCGAGGAAACCTGCATGCCTGAGAGATTTTCTCGATGGCGTATGAAGTCTGCCAACCCGCAGTAGGCTAGCGTGGTGGACTACAGCCTAATCTCTCTCATTCTAAGAGGAGACCCGTGCCCAGCAGTGGGACAATATATGGGTTGATGATGTGATACCATACCACAGCCCTTTTCCTCCGTGGGATTGGCTAGAGGTGTACTTGCACACCCATTGTTCGCCGATAGGTTTAGTTCGCATGTTATAGAGGCGAACAATTCTAAAATGATTTATTTTTTATAATTTTTCATTAAAACAGTATCTTTCGATTAGTCTCCTCCAAATATTTTTCAATTACTTACAGACATAATTTTTCTAGAGCCGTATATAATAATATATTTGTAGTATAGATGTAATTTGTATTACTAAGTGAAATAGAAACTCTCTAAAACGACGAAACTGACGAAAATATACTTACCTATTTATTTGGGTAATTATGGGAACATGTGAAAATATGTAAGTCCCTATGTATAATTTTACAGTAAGTAATTGAATCTTTCCTGTGACCGAAAAACAAAACAACATCACTGTCATAACCAACAATATAAATATTCGTATCAGCTATCAGGGTTTGTATATCATTGTAATTTATGTACTTAATTGGGTTAATTATCACAGGCGCTCTTGCGATTTAAAACACGCTAAATATAAACGATGTAGTCACTATCAATTAATACTTCAAGTTATATAACATACATACATACATACATAATCAGCCTATAATGTTTCCACTGCTGGGCATACACCAGGCCTGCTCTTGGTAATTCGCGGGACCAGTGCGAGTTGGTAGATATCTTCGAATTTTTGGTTCTAAGTCATGCCGGATTCCTCACGATGTTTACCTTCACCGTTTTGGGAGCAGTAGTAACGACTGAATTTACACAAAGTAAAGCGTCTGTCTAGATTCGAGCCTTCGACTTACAATTCGAAAGTCGCGATCGTTACCACTGGACCACCACTGCTCCTATTGCGCCACCTGTCTCGATTTATTAGCGTTTATTTCGTTCTGCGTTTTATATGTTATGCCCTCGACTTCATCCTTCGCCGGCATAGGATTCCGGTTATCCCCGTCATAATAAACAGCCTATGTTAATGGGGAATAATTTAGCTTTGTAATGGTAAAAGAATTATTAGAATCGGATCAGTAGTTTCAGAGTTAAGGCTAAACATTTAGCCTTTGGCGCGAAATTCAAGCTTTTCATGGTTTTTCGCAAATTGTTCGGCTATAACACATTTTAGGTACAGTCGTCAGCACATCAGGTTATACAAAACTGTCAAATTCCTCCAAATGATTTTAAACCTTAAAATGTTAATGATTAAGTAGACAATCAACTGAGAAAATTTGACATTTTGTAGTAACTTGATGAGCTGGCCACCATTAATACATGGCAGTAGAAATTGCGAAATCAACAAAAACATTCACATCTAGGTATAGGTATTAGAACTTTGGCTTAGAAATCATTCTCGTAGAAGATTTTGGTTTAAAATAAAGGATTCCGCTACAAAAAATATGTAAACCAACTTTTTAAATATTTTACGAACGATTGTTGCATCGTACATTTTTTTTACCCAAACACGCATTTTTGCTGAGTGAGACATTTACGAATTATATAATTGCGTATTAAATAATTACTAATCCCGTAAAAGAATCGCGTCATACTACAAAATTAAATGTGTGATATTGATAGTGTCACGTAAATACATATAATATATTTATATCTTGGGTTGATATTATGTTATCCAGCGATAACACCCGGACTTAAATTATCAAAATACATTGTAATAAGTATTTAAAATACGCAGTAGGTACACTAATACTTAACATCATATTTTTAAGAAAAACGATGAATCATCAAAGCAATGCAGCACAAAGGATCAATGCATTGTTTTGGCGCGAATTTCGTAGCAGCTCGAAGAATGTTACTCATTTATGTTTTCGATGAGTAGTGACATCTGTGGTGCAGTAGCAGAAGCTTGACGCACGACATCTGCTGTGATTTTTTGTTTGATTGTTACATTCATAACGAGCTATTCTAATAGATGGCGCTGAGTACAGTATAAGACCAATTCCTTAATTTTTTACCTGACTACACGACGGAAAGAAAGAAAGAAACATTTATTCGACTTAAATAACAAGCAATAATTTAAAAAAATCATGGATAAATATAGCTCAGCATAATGTTAGGTACTGAACCGCAACTTTTATTTTCAGCTGCCACGCCAAAGTATACTCAGATGTTACAACTATCCATTAGTTATTATAACTATGTAACAGCCTGTAAAATATTTTGAAAAATATAATAAATAAATAAAACATGTCATGTTCTTCTACGAAACTATGAGTCACGCTAAATGTAGGCAACCTAACCGATAAAAATATTTATTTTCCGAGCAAACATCAACTGCTAATGTCGCGATAATGTTTCAGATAAGATAGTTGTGTCCCAGTTTCCTCACCTAATTGTAATTATAAACCAATTGGATAAATTATTAGAAGCACAGGTAGATCACATGCGCAAGCTACATTTCGGACCAAATGTAAGAACGCACGGCTAAACATCAAGCTATGCAAAACCACTATAAGCTGGCCTTGAACTGTGTGGAAAACTGTTACAAAGGGAGGTCAGTCTAAACTGGATTTGTATAGCTTGATGTGTAGCCGTGTGTACGCCTAGAATACTTTCAAACTGAGGTGACTATTTTTTAAAATTTTTAGGTAGGTTAACCTTCGGTCCCCACACCATAAATAATTACAACATCAAAATCAAAGGAGGTTCTCGTTGTGTGGTTGGATCAAGGGTTTGATACAGAAAGCAGTAGGTACTCTTGAACAGGGCCCGTATTCTTAGGAGTTTTCTATCTAGCTTGGACTATTTCATAAAAAATATTAGAAAATATAAGTAAAAAATATACTTATTAAAATACTTACCTAATAAATAAAGACTTATTATAAACTACAAAAATATTTTTTATAACCAACTAAGGCAACCATAGAAATATAAATAACAGAACGCAACTAACTAAACTTTTATTACAATGGTATCATATGAATTGGGAGTGAAATTAATAACAACACAACCAACAATCAATAAAACCAACGAACAAACAAAATAATAACTATCTAACACCATTTGCGGTAAAAGAAACACAAAAACGAACGAAAGTAAAGTAAATACAAACTGTTACGTATGGTGTCTGGTTACCCGACTAAGTATATTATCGGTTAATTATTTCGCTCCGCTTCCTCGTAGTACTACTTCTAAATTTTTTCGAGTTATCTAAAGTCTACTATGCAGAAAATTTTTTTGAATATCTGTATTTTTAGATTCGTTTTAGTAGGCACATTGCAATACTTTTTGACATAATTATAAATTTTGATTTAATTAATTGTTTGCAAGCTTAAGAATAATAGTAACTATTTAATATTAAGCACAGTAGTAAGATATGCTAGTATAAAAGGAGAATGTGATTTTGAGTTATTGAATAATTTATTTTGGTGATGTTTTATTTCGAAATGAAAAATGACCCTATAAAAGAACCTTTTTTATGATTTGTTTACCTTTAGTTAAGTACCTAACCAAATGGAGTATAGTCAATATTTTTTTGACACATTGGTGTTGCAATATGTATGTTCTTGATTTTGACCATCATCTAAGAAAAAAGGAAACTCAATGGTTAAGTAACTCCGGATAAGTACAGCGTCTGCTGTACTTAACCAGAGGCACGCAGGTTCAAATCCTGCCTGAGGCCGAATTTTACTTTCACTAGAAAATTCGTATCTTTGTGAACATTTCGCAGTAATAAATATAAGAAGTAAGTGTTTATGTAGTTATTGTTGCGATTACATGAACGTGTTAGGAAAGACCTAAGTATGAATTGCGAATACTAAATGAAATTTGAATTTGGCGGTCCAAGCAAACGCGTACAGTAACAGATTAAGAGTATTATAGCCTTTCAATCCTAAATCATCATACCTAGATCTTTGACGAAACAAAGAATGCTAAAACAATCCATTGTTTTAAGACATCACTTTGTTATCAGCTGTTACTATCAACATAGCGTATGACATCACCGTCCTCCTCACCTCCTCAACCATTACATTATTATCATTCGTCAATCGTAAGTCGTCACTGCTTGCAAAAAACTACCAGAATCACAAGACATATAACGCGATAAAAACTACAAACAGTGAAAGGTCAGATTTGACTGGACGTTCACACGTAAAGCCTAATCCCTTGAACTTGAGCGAGCGGAACGGAGGTAAACAAACATCGGGCAACCCGTTGACGCGCATTTGTCATTTGGAACGCACGCGGCTCGCTAGCGCCAGTGTCGTACGCGCGCTCCGCGATAAAATACGAACGCGTCGTGAAATTCGCAACTTAAAAAAAAAAACAACAATAACAAAATAATCTTTCGATATTCGAATTTCAAAATTGAAACAGTGCATTCCAATCGTGAGGAAATAGATAATTTACAGTGTGTTTTGGTAAAGTGAGTGATTGTGTTTTTTTGTTGTTGTTGTTAATTTGAAGTAATTGTTGTGGTCCATGAAGGAAATGAGGGCAGAATGACCGATAAGCAGCTGATACAGCGAGTTTATATGCCGGTTAAATATTTCAATTAAGAGATTTCATTAGTAGGTAGGCACACGACTAAGAACTGTTTTGTTTACTATTATTGTAATGACGCGAACCTTAGAAAACCTTCTCGTTTATTTCCGGCTCATAGCATTTTGAATTTGGAATGTTTGTTTATTATGAGTGAGTTGTCACATAACCTCTAATGTCAATTAACCCTTACGAAATCTAAGTAGGTAATGGTAATAAAATTATGTTTGTTGGGTAAATCGGGGAGTTGTGATACCGTTCTTGTTATCGTTCCTAGGCAACCAATTGTTTGAGCTGTTCCCACGTATCCACCTATAACCATTAGTTATTGTAATCTCATCATTACCTATGTACGTAAATGAGCTGCTTTTGTACGTACCTATTTTTATGTAGGTATTACATCAACACCTGAGCAAGGTTCAAGGAAATGAATAGGTGCCTACTACTTACCTACTAGGTAACAGTCTTCTGTCTAATGAGGATTAAACAAATTAGTGATAAGATGAAATTAAATGTGTTCTGTGAAAAGGTAGGTAGGTATCTACCTACTTCGTAGGCAGGTAACTATAGTTTCACAGAAAATCTCAGATTATCAACAGATTCATTTCTATTTAGACCAATCAATTTTAAACGGAACTGAAAAGTCAGTCGTACAATAGTTTTCCTGAATTCGTGTACTTAGGTACCTACCTAGGTGATAAGTACATATATTATCTATAGGTAGGTTTGTAGGTACTTATCATCTTATCGATGTGTTCTTAGGTAGGTAGGTAGGTATCCGCCGGGCAACGCACCGAAAAGGTATTTTATTGGAATTTTAAATTCAATTGAAAATGCGTCGCGTCTCGCTATTGTTCTGGATTCTCATAATATGGATTTCCATCGCATTCGATACACTTAGCTAGGTACTCTAACCACCTGCCTAGGTCATAGACTTGCTAAGTCAACGTACACACGGCTACAAGTTAAGCTATACAAATCCAGTTTAAGCTGATCTCGCATTGTATAGGCTTCCAAAACAATAAGAGGCCAGCGTAAACTGGTTTTTATAGCGTGTAGTCGTGCGTACATAGGGACCTACATACTTACTTCATTTACATTCCCAACTGCATGAACTGAATTACGATCGATTTAGATTTGCCAGTCAACCGTACAGGGAGAGAAACGTAAGACGTAATCTTTTATTACGATACCATCAAGCCTATATTCCCGAAGGGTTAGACAGAGGTACCTACTACTGTACAGTGACTCTTTACAGGCAGAGGTTTAATAATATTCACCCACAATACGCCGGTATGTTTATATCCCATGTAATAGGAGGGCGAGCATTACCCGGGCTGCCCGGGTAATGCTCGCCCTCCTCCGAGCTGCTATTGTGAATTTCACAAAAAAAAACAATATCGACCTGGGAATCCAACCCAAGTCTAGCGTAGCAGTCGCGCTTAGGACCACTAGACTATAATAATTTGAAATACTTTTATAATAAACCAACAGTTATGACCTCTTGTTTCTATGGATCTGCATACAACAGAGAGGTCAGGCTCTATGTCAGGATCTGTTCAACTAATGAGAAGATGTGCTGCTGTTTTTAATTTGGAACACACCTATGCTTTCTAACAGTGAAAACAAATTAAAACCTGTTTAGTAGTTTCTGCGCCAACCCCTAAAAAACTAATTAAAGTTTTTTTAGGTTCGGGGACGTGTATAAAATATTATTTACAGAATCAGGTTTTCTACAAATCGTTAAATGTATAAATAAATCACATAATTACCGATTTGCAGCTACCTCGATCCTATGAATTTTAATAAGTTACTTTTTTAGAATGTTGACTGTGTATTTAAAGTAATTTGCATGTTTATATTCCGAATTCGAGTCTTTTGTAAATGTACTCACTCGAAATCGGCAAAGGTAAAATTTAATCATTTTCACGCAATACTTAACTGTTGCTAGCTCCTCGTGAGTGTGTATTTCTTCCGCTCCATGTGGCCACAATGTTTGTAAACCATCAAACGTTTGTCAAATACCATTTACGCATTTTCGAGTGTTTAAAAAACATACAAGCACGCTGTCAAACAAGTTTGACAAACTTGACGTCGATTTTACTTTAGCATTCGCACAGTTTGACAGCACAATGATCGAAATGGCAAGCCAGAATCTAGAATAGTGCGGTGACTTTGCAAGTGACACGTTCCTTCTACTTCTTCCAAGCGAATGTTTTTATTCTTTGTCTAATTTTGTTGTAAAATCCACATATTTAACAGTAATATGCAGACAAAGAATAATTTACATAAAATCCTAATAGAGATTACAAAGTGCATCTACTCTAACATTATTCAATTTTAATTTGAAAAATGAATTACGCGCTATTTGGATTTTTTATCTATCAAAATGAGCAAAGACAATATTGTGTTCTGCGGGTTCTGCCAGAATAATATCTCTTTTCTACAATTGTTTGGAATTATCAAAGAGATTAGATTCAAACACGCGCGTGGAATATTAATTTCCCTTGTATGTAAGCAACTATTTTAGACGAAATTAGTGTTCGTGGCGTGCAGTTGGCACTGGATCCATGTCGATACTTCATTCCCAGCATGATGCATTGGGCTATCTATCGTGGTTTTCAGGGCACCGCCCACGTCCAGTTTTATTAACGTGGTGATGCTGAGCTTATAATGAATGTCGTTAAATATTTATGTCTTTGGAAATTGAATTCCTTGTAGCCTTTCAAAGTGGGATCGTTTCCGTTTCCCGTATGAAATCTTCTGGGCTAATCGATTGCCCTTTCAGTGGTACTAACCTTAATAGCTCATCTTGTAATTATTATTATTCTCTTAAGACTGTAATTATTATATTTAAAATCTTTCTCGTCACTAAAGAATATTTTAATCAGTATTGCAGTAACGAGCGCTCAATCACTTTCAGTGCGACGAACGGACAGGTCGAACTGTTTTGGTTAACATCTCGAGATAGAGAGAATTTCTCGACGGCGTTTGAAGTCCACCAAGCACCAACCCATAGGCCAGCATGGTGGAATAACTCCTTATAATAAGAAATCCCTCATTCTGAGAGACCCATGTCCAGTAGCGAGACAATATAATGGGTTGATGATGATTTGAAACAGCACCCTTTCACAATTTCTCAAAACTATTGTCATCATCATCTGAATATATTTGTAGACTGCTAGAATAAGGGCCTTTTTGCAGGCGTCTTGTCTTCTCATCGAAATTGGTTCAAATTATTTAAATTCATGATTCGCATTCCATAACTGTTATGCGGGGTTTCTACAATCATCGGTACGAGATCGCGTACCGATTGAGTCATGCTTTCGCGATTCTGAGTCAACCGCTTGGTTTGATGAAAAAAAAACTATCCAAAGCCATTTTATGACGGGTTGGGAATTATTGGAATACCTTTCTTAAGAATTTGTATTAATTTTACGAGTTCATTTAAGATTATAGAATGGTTACTCTCGCATCTTAGAGGACTTTAATTTTTTTTATGCGATAGGGACAGACGAATCGCCTGAGCGATGTAACACTAAAGGTATCACAAGTGCGTTGGCGGATAAAAAAGGTAGCTAATATCCTTCTCCAATGTACCAAAATTGGTCTAACGGTTTAGGCATGAAAACATAACAAACAGGCAGAATTTATTTTCATTTTATAATATTAGGTAAGTATGGATTTACTGACTCTTCAGTCCAGTGGTCGTATCGGCGGCTGCTGAGCGTTTGGTTCTGTTGTAATAAGTATACAATATAACAAGGGCCGAAGGTCTAAAGAGTTCTCCGGGGTACAGATAGCTGATAGTCAGTCTCGATGTGCTGAGAATGATCACCTACACACCGAGACGAGCAGTTAAAACTTGCACACAAGTCTTACTTATTTATAAGCAAAGGGCTCAAAATTCCTTAATTTTAAGTCCTTTAAATCCAAGCTGACACAAATTATATAATAGACGGATTGTTTCTGATAATGCCAATACAATAAACTAGAGCTCTTTATCGCACTAGGACCTCATTACCGTTATGATTACGAATTATAAAGCGTCAAAACTAAGAATATAAATATAGACAAAATAGAAACTACATATTATAGTAAATAAAGTAGTCTAAATCTCATGAAATCACAGGATATAAATTATTTTAAACTTTAAAGATAGTAAGAGAAAGACTACTCTGCAGTGTTTTTTGTTTTGGAAAAGTTTTCTTGACATACCATGCCCGCTTGGTCGAGTGACTTCATTTATTCTATTGTTCCATCCCCAACAACAATCAGTATTATTGGATTGTGTTCGTGCCATGACGTATCATTATTCTTCATTATTGAATCTAAACTTCTCAGTCGGTGACGAGGTGCGAGCGTGAAACAAACCATTGTAACTGCACATAGCCACATTTCTGGAACAACGGCCGTCACAGCTCCAATAACACAATATTCGAGTATTTTCCTTAAACGTGACTACGAACAAAGTCCCGATAAACACCATACGTTGAAGTCCTGCCATTTTAAAGTAAACACCACTGTTTAGTTTCTCCAGTTAATTGGCGGCAAAGCAAATGTTTTTCTGAACTAATTCATTTGTTAAACAAATATGGTATAGTGATCATGCTTGTGCCGGAACAATGCACTCTTTATGATCAATTAAACATGTCGATAGGATTATGTTGATGGTTTATGCGTGTGTGAACGCTGTTGCAATGAAAAGTAAAAGAAACTATCATCTCTTCTAAATTTTACACCGACTTAAAGGCCCATTTTCTAATCATTGTTGAACTCATTATGAAAATCTTATAGTTTATGCTGTAGCATTTCATTAGCTAGTACGGAGGTTGTTAGCGTGAGCGCTGAATGACCATTAATGGTATCCAAAATATCTCCTGACTGAATGAAATGTTTTAGTGTGTTATTCTCCAGTCTTAGTTTTAAATCTAAATATTTGGGTAAGGACATTTTTTGTAAGATAAAACATGACATAATATTCTACAATGATATCGGTATTACATGACATGTAAAAAAGAAACATCTTTTTACGAATGCCTTTGTTCACTCAATCTTGTACATTTTTTTTATAATCTGATGGAACATGTATCTTGTATTAATCTAGAATGACATAAGCCAATCTATTGTTTGTTAACAATCATGTATGACAACAACAAGCAATGAATAATAAAAAAATAACACTACCGATGCAAATGATGATCTCAAATATCGTAACAACGGACAAATCAATGATGAAATTGTTTACGGAACAAAACGTTATTAAAGAAAATATTTATATTCAAACGTGATAGAATAAAGGAACGCTTCATAACAATATGGATCGTGGATGTAAACTTTAAACTATTTCTATTCGAACTTCAGAAGGTCAGTGATTAGTTTATGAGATTTTCTTTGAGGTTTCTTTCAGGTAGCTATAGCGCTAAAAATCAAAAGGAATCGGTCGAGAAAGAAGTAACACGGAAGCTGAAAACAATATTTAATGTGAAGTACAAGACAGAATATTCAACTATCCGGATGAAATAAATTTATCAACTACAAGTCCATCCGATACTATTATTCCTTATTATAACCTCAATGTAGTACGAGTATTAAAGCCTCTTTGCTTAAAGTTTTGTCAATCTATCAGCATTGGCATCTATGAGATGTAGGAAATTTATGTCCGTACTTTAAAATGTAATCCGACTTTCACTATTGTTTATTGACAGCACAATGGTTATTGGTAACCATTAGAAGGCTTTTGTTACTAAATTACCATAAACCGGTTTTGGTTTGTTCTAGAATTTCCTTCTGTGGCAAAATCACAGGTTTTGTCTTAAAAACTAGACTAGTCTTAGGCATATTGGGTTAGTTTTGGAAGCAAAGGTTGCGTATTGGCTTTAAATTTAGCCGCACCTTCATCGCTTAGATCATACCCAGCATTGATCATTCGCTCATAACCTCAGGATGACCATAAAGTACCTTCTTTCTAATAGTTTACTTAACAGCTTTTATTATCTACGTGTAAATTAACTAATTGTATTATGTAAATTAATAATGCATTATTAATTTACTTATAAAATGCGCATCTCTACTAAATTAATTTAAGTTTTAAGCTACATCATTAAATATTTCACTTTTCCGTTCATTAGTTTTTTTAGTTAAACCAACTACATGGAAGTTGATTTCTTCATGCCGTTTTCATTCTTAATTCAAATTACTTTCATTCAACTTCCGTTTTCGAACTTGCCTTGTTTTACTTTTTTTTTTCAAGATATACACTAGTTTCACCTGTAGGTAGGTACTATAGCAATCCTTAATTAGATCTCCAATAATTCAGGTATTCACTATCAGTATAATTTATCACGCAAAATTTTGCTTACATTGAAATACAGTCTACAGATCGTCTATCCATCTCGTCTCTCTACATCACTGTTATTTCGCAACATTCAATCTTTCAGCACTTGGTATACGTTGAATTCATGAATTTTTCATCCGCACGTGCGCTAAAATGTTTTCAACAGCCAACGATATAATGCAGTTTGCGATCATTAATTTCCAGTCTGTGTTTTCTTTTGATGAATCGGCTGATTCAAATACACGTGTGTTTCGTTCATTCATAGTTCATTGCAGTATTTCTTCAAGTCATTCATTCATTGATGGAAATAGGCACAAGCGATTTTTTATAAAATCTTTCAGTCATTCGTTTTACTTTTATTACAACAATGATCATATCAACCTCCCTACCGAGCTGATAAACAGTTTAAAGCTTTAACTACATGATAAATCTACTACTAATAAACTATTAATTTATTTACTCATAGCTATTGGTCTTTTAGAGCATTAGGAAACCTTAGGGCTTTCACTCCCAAAATAATCTTTGGGCACCTCTTAAATAAGGATAAGGTAGTAAATTGGTATTTATCTCTGGTGCCGTCTAACTTTATTGACATCGAAATCACAAGGCTAGGTGTAGATCTTAAACTGTCAATAATTAATGGAAGTTAACTAAACGTTTTAGAGTATGGCCCGTTACGTTTATGGCTCCATTTGTTCGACCTCACGAACGTTGTAAGCTATTGTCATAGAGTTCGTGCGGATTGAAGGGGTAGACGAATGACTCGACGAATAGATAGATACTCCACGTCTTTTCTTCCTGTTCGATATCAATAGCTACAATAATTAAATGAGTTTCGACTTGGGAGTTGGGGCACATAATAAAAATATTTGTATTATATCATTTATCCCTTGTTAGTATAAGGCAAAAAAACAATAATACTTAGGTATCAGCAGGAAACATCTGTAATGATTCATAATATATTATTAATCTATTTGTACAGTAAATTATATAGAAATCGGTATACAATAGCAATAATACTACAATATACTATTGTAAATTCACAGTTGTTTGTTGATCTATAAGGCTTTTTACTGGAACTATATTTATTAAAACGGAGTACGGGTTCATCGCTAATGATGACTAACACATTAGCGACACTAGTGTCTCGGTTTATCTTCTGATTAGTGCTGATATCGATAAACTATGCCATTTTTACTGTCGAGGTGATTCTATGAATCTTGATGATTGGCCATTGAAGGCTCACAGTCATTCATTCATGACCTTTATGAGATGACGTGAGGAAATGATGAGATAAGCCTTAAAATAGCACTACCTACTATGCAGTCCATAGCGAAGTAAAAAAAAATGTAATCAAAACTTCACAGATTATAACAGAACCTCCTTGGAGGTGGCAGAATAGTCGACATCGGCTTTAATTGCCATTAAATAAAAATAGAATAGAATAGAATAATAAGGATGTATTTAAAAATAGAACATCCATTTCCGATTTAGAAAAAGAAAAGATTTCTTCAAATATTTCTTTTAAAAAAATATCCAAGCAGCTGTTTATGCAACAACTCAATCGAATCTGTTTTAGATCTTTACCAACAGATTGACAGGTCCAATTACATGGTATATACAATGTCCGTCATCGTCAAACATTGTTATGGCGGGAAATTGGATTGTGTTTGATGAGCAAATTTTTTTTTACACACTTCAGACAATATGACGTCATAGAGTCCTCAAAGTGCATTTCAGACAAGCAAAATAATACGCAAAACAGAACTTTATTTTTGAAGTGGGTAGTTCTCTTTGGATTATTTAGATACTTAGTCCTTTGAGCTTGCGCCGGCGCGGCACCGCGATGGCAATGTAATGCTGTTTGTCATTTGGTTATGGCATACCATCACGCCTGCCTATCCAGAAGGGTTAGGTAGAGTTGTCTTGTTCTGTTTGGATCCTATATCCCAAAGGGGGCAATTCTATTGCCATTAACCAGACACAAATACAAACTCCAACTCATGTACAACTTACTACTGTGTTATTTTATAGAAAACACTGACCTGGGAATTGAACCCTAGATCAGTAGTCAGGAGTCACGTTAACGAGTAAGTTACCATTATAAGGGTAAACCAATGTGCAATAAAAATATGGTAACTACGAACTACATATCGCTTCTTTACTTCAATATCGTGTTATCTTATAAAACACAATTATACAGTGCAGGTCATTGTTAACTTTCAAAAACGATTTTACCAATCAAATAGTTTTTTTTACCTTAATTTGAGATAAAGAATAAATGTAAATAACTAAAGCTTTCTGAAATTATAAGAAAGTTTTTATAATAATTAAATCTTAAAAAGTGAGCATTGGACTTGTCACGTTATTGAAGTAAAGAAGCGATATGATCAACGTTTAATAACAATATTTTATCTACAAACTATGATTTGCATAGATAGTCTTAATCAGGAAGTGTTCGCAAAGATCGGCTTCGAAATTGCCAGTAGAAAAAAATATCAGGCCCACGTCACCAGTCGGATATACTCAGAATAATTTAATAAAAGCGTATGCATATTAATTAATCCTAATGAAATATATCACAGCTGTCTTCATACGGAGGATCACCAAGGTTGGCCGCGCCCTTAAAACATAAATGTTTATTTTTACGCGCGCTTTTTATTTAAGTACTTCGCGCCATTATCGTTGTCATTTTATGTTGACGTAAATTCAAATGATTCTATTTGATGACTTTTTTTCTTCATAAACATGTTTTATGACAATACTCTTCCTATTCCTTAGTCTTGTCTCTGTTTCAGTTTTCGTGGTGATTTTTGAAAAAAAGATCGCTGTGCACTTTTGAAATAGGAACACAATGAGACAGGCAAAAACCTTCTTTTTATCCTAAGATAATTCTAAGAGATTGACAAACTCATCATGATAATTATAATATTTTATAAATTAATAACTGCTATCATGAAATTTGAGCATTTCTCATAAGACAAAATAATTTAAATTATTTTGTCGAAATACTCGGGTCAGCCCACTCTAACAATATTCATATTAATTTATATTATAGTATGCAAGGGACGTTCAACGGCTGTGTGAATTCTACATGATTTCGACTGCGCAATAGAGAAATTCCCATATCCTTTTTACTTTAACACATTTGTTTATATATGGGTATGAAAAAAACCTATTTTAAAACAATACGCATTTGTTATATAAATTCTATTGGTTAACTGTCAATCAAGTATAACCTCATTGTATGATATCAATATCCACAACATTAGAATCAGTGCCAAGTTTTCCTTGGCATTCTATTCGTCAAAATACATTAAACCGAAACTCATAGGTTTACCGCAAATTATTTTCATTATCCATTACAAATTACGCTTTAAAACTAACAAAGATATTTTTAACTGTTGTTTTTACATTTTTAACTATTTGATCCAACTAGAAATACGTATGAAGAAAAAAACATTCATTGTATTTGAGAAAATAATTAAAAAGGTTTTTTAAGCTCTTAAATCAAAAAAACAAAAGATACATTAAAAAACAAGTTTCTAATTTTAACGTTCCTTTTTTTATCGAATTTCTGCAGTATGGCTAACAAGATCAAGTTGAAACACCAAAGACATTTAAATATACCTTGCGATATAATACAGGCCAAGAGGAACATAATCGTAATGTCCTATTAGTACTTTTAGCTACTCTGTGTTACATCTTCTGTCTCTCTCTGTCCTATGTCAAACTAACAAAGGGGAAAATAAATTGGCATCAAAATGTTCATATGAAAGAAAATGTTCCCAATCTACAACCTTATCACCATATCTTTGGCCCTCTGGCGTCGTATATCTGTTTTTACTAGCTACCTATAATATATCTTTCAGATACAAAAGATTAATGAGGAACAGTTAGGACATTTCAATGATAAATCACACTTTCGCCTTTTCAAGGCACCTAAAATAAAAATCAAGAAATTTGACCTAAATATTTGTTCCAAGTTTTCTCCTGTTATTTAGTTGGGGCGGGATACTGTTTACTTTATCTGCAAAAATATTTTGCGGATCGGAAGATAACATATGGAAGCTATTGAGCGGCTGAGCGCACGTGGTGAAATAAAAGTAAAATACTTAGTACTACTTTTTACGGATTTTATCGCGTTATATTGATTATTTTAATTCCCGACGTTTCGGATCCTTTACAGCATCCATGGTCACGGGTGGACTATAAAGATGGATGCTGTAAAGGATCCGAAACGTCGGGAAATAAAATAATCAATATAACGCGATAAAATCCGTAAAAAGTAGTTTTATTTCAATGTCTAATACTCGCGTAAGTGTTAGAAACCAGTAAAATACTTAGTACTTAACGCATCATTGTTTATTCTTCTTTTGAATAATGAAAGCGAACTAAAACAAAAGACAATCTCGCTTGCTCTTATTTTTATAACATAACTAAGCATATTCCAATTAAAATAATAAAATCTCTGCATTTTGTATTTTCAGTCAAATCTCAGTAATCATATATTATACTTAACTGCTATTATTTTGTCAAGTATAAGGTCATTAACACTATTATGCGTCGCGGAACGTGACTAATGTAATCCAATTCCCCAAAAAAAAACTGAAGCTGTTTATTAAAGACGGCCTAGGATTTTAAATATGGAACAGATGAACTTCAAGAATTATTTAGTTAGGTACTTCGAACGAGTAGTAACATCAGTCAAAATGGGCATAGATGCAGAGCAGACAGATGTAGAATAATTATTCTCTTTATATCTTCTCTACATTCATTGAGAGGAATTAGTTAATTATATTATTACAAATAATACTAATACTAGCTTAACAGGAGTCACGGTACTATCAACTTCAACACACGCTGTGCACACACACTCAATTTTATGGACAAAAAAGAAATTTATTTTTTTACGAATCAATTATTTTCCGGAAACAAAAGTAAGTAGAATGGCAGAACACGATACTCTTTTTTTAATTCATTCATAATTAATGGCTACTTACCAGCACGATAAGCGTAAAAAACATCGTAAATATGGATAATTATACAGATTATCCATATTTACGATGTTTATTATTATTATTATAGATAATGAGTGTGAGTAGTTAAGTGATTTTATCTAATTACTTTGCGCGATGTGGAATTAAAATGTGGTGAATTTATTTTTAATGATCGCTACATTCTTAGCTAAGGTCATGGGAGACTCCTTTGCCTAGCACTAAAGGTCATTTTTTAGTTTTACTAAATCTCAATATTATTTTCTGAACAAAACTTGAATTATACACAGAGTTTAGCAAACTGTTATTGGTCTTCATTGATCCAGTAGTGTTATTGACTTTTTCGGAATTTGGGTTTGTGCCAAGCAATAGGCTCGCTCCCTATTAAATGGGACTAAACATAACGGCGATCTGTGGGTGTACATACATTGGTATACCTCTGCGTAATCCTTCGGGGAAACCAGGTGTGATAATAAATACATATGTTATAGATATCAACTGTAAGCATAGCTACTTTATGAGAAACATGAAACTTCATGAGCCATAAGTTCGTGTACCGTAAAATAATAATATGCATAAAATATTATTACTTACCTACTTCGAAGAGTCGGTTAATATTTCATTCATACTCATTGTCAGAAAAAAACTAATAGAGTTGTATTTCCGTTATTCTTTCGATTGATGGCTTCCGTCTGTAATATTTATTTAGGATTGATACGATAATCATTTTGATAAATATCTAAACTTCCACTAAGCAATAATATTATTAAGTGCTTCAACTGTAACAATTTCGAGACCGCATAATTTTCGAATCCGTCGTCGTTTTTTATCGTACTATGTGGTCCAAAAACTGATTTTAGTAATTAAAATCTCCAGTCATCGCATCCGACTCCGCTAATTATGCTAGCTTAATACAAAAAAAAACTCTCAAAAGTAATAAAATTAAAAATTCAGTGACGTATTACGTCACACCGGTTACCGAGACCATGTTTATTATTTTGTTGATGAATTCCTTCAATACTGAGTAATTACTAAAAACGCTGCACTCGACCTTGTTTTGTTAGAAACAAAACTTGTTGTCAAAATTTCGATGAGGTCATAAGGTGAAGAATGACAATCAAAATTGTGATTTGTCATTAACATTAAAACGTATCTATGCGTACATAGTTTTATTTTTGCAATTTGTTTTTCGCAACACCAACATAAGTAAAAAATACAGTCTGGCTGGAATTTCACCTATACTCATCACTCTTATGTCTATGCCGTAAGGATGAGGTTAAATGAAATCGTGGATTAGGCATAAAACGTGTAATATTTTTATTATTTTTGTCTAGTCGTAAAAATGCACACTGTGCACTGAGTAAGCTTCGAAATGAGACATTTTTATTAGTTTATGTGACGACAAATCATCTCAACATTGAATTTATTTCATTCGTGTAGTTTTATGCCAAATTAATTGGACATTTCTTACATCTTTATGATATTTTTTTTTTTATGAAAGCTATGATGCGGACTCGTTCATTGAACCTTTATTCTTACTCAAATATTTAAAACAATTATTTTTGCCGAGAATAATAACTTCTGGACATGGTTCTGAATTCAGGTAGGCTTCCATACGTAGGTTATAATAAATTAAATAATAACTAATTTGACACAGCTAGTTTTAGCATCTTCTTTAACCTTCAGAGTTTTTCAGACTGTTAATCCTACAATTGTTTTATGAAATTAGCACAACCTTGAAAGCTCTTGGTGGTAATATGATTTTTGTGAATACTTCCAAAGTAGCTTAGTAGCCTATAAGTGAGTGTACCAGGATGACGGCGAACAGAGAGAGGTGACGTAACATCGTGAGGCAAAAAACATCTGCCCCCAGCACCACTACTACATGACTGCCACGACCGCTCTGCCAAGAGCGAATCGGCTGAGAAGAAGCTTAGTAGAACTGTTACTCCTACTCTTGTAGGTCAGGATCGACAAACACTGAACGTGTCCTAAGAAATACGATTTACTTATACGTTCGAATTCAACAGGCTTGTCAATCTAGGCTACTTGTCAACTGACAACTCTAAGCCTAGTTATAAAAGAAATCCGTGTGTCCCAGTTAATGAAACCTTACTTTACAGATCTGCTTTAGTGTAAGTACGTACGTCTTAACCTACATCGGCATTATTCCATTGCAAAGCCCTCTTTGATGTATAATACGCACATCCAATGTTTTTCAATGGACAACATATTGTATTCGAATTGAGAACGCGGATTTTAATTACTTTTTTATAGCATAGATGAAAGAGTTCTTGTAGGCGGCCAGTCAGAAACAAATCATATATTTTTTTACGTAATAATTACATAATATGAACCACCGTGTGAGAGACATCATCCTATTTCGTTAAAGGTGTCGCCTTACATGGATTTTGATTATACTACTTACTACGTTGAGCAAAAACTGATGATTGTTTTCTCACGCGAAACGTGAATGTCAAAGGATATCTACAGACGCGTATATGATTATAATGACAACCCGACACGACTCCAAAGTGTTTGAGCTATTCATTAAGTATAATATCGTAAAATCAGTGCCTTAAATACTAACGAAACGGTGTAGATAGCAAGCAGTAATAAGGTACTTTTTATGAATCCTCCATGAACCCAGTTACATAAAATGATAATAATTGAATTATGACCAATTTTTGCATCAAACATGACACCGTGCCGGGTCATTGCACCTTAGAACAAAAAAATTGTTGGCTTTGCTCATGAAGGTTAAAAGTGTCTCAATCTTCAGTCATTCAATATTGATAACTACTTTTAGGCTTAAGGCTTTGTAAGTAGCTATGACCACGATGTGTTTGGCCAATGTGCTACGTAAATATTTTAAACACGTCTATTGAACTCATAGTGGGCCGAACTCGAGTTAGAATTGGACACATTTCTTGATTAGTTAATACTGATGAACGCTTCTAATCTTTTCTTGTCTCTGCTAAAACGAGGGTAATGATGTTCGTTCCTAAAAATACAAACTTGGAGCTGCGTGGGAGTTTGGAATCTTTTGTAAAAAAAAACAGTATACTAGCGACAACTGATATTTCCAATCAGTCGCAAAGAATTAACAGCTAAATATTTCCTACCTCTAAAACTCGAGGATTATTTCTCCCAGCCCGATATTTTCACATGTCATTAAATATTTTGATAGTCGAGATTCCGGAACGATGTCAAGATGTTTTATATCATCTATATTTTACAATAAATACATTAGCTTCCGTTTTTATTATAGTGCTTTTTGACACATTGACACATTTTAACATCGTCCGGGTTACGTATTGGCTCTTAAATGTAGTAATAACGCGATGAAGCTCAGAATTTTATGTTAGGTGAATAAAATGAAGAAAGGAATTTACTTCCCATGGTACACACGATACTTAACTGTTTTACACGCCTGTTGTCGATGAGCGATATATCAAGGATGAGATAATATATATTCAAGTAATGAACAAAAAAAACCAATAAAATTAGGTTTAAAACTCTGTTAGAATAATTTGATGTTAAAAGTGATAAAAAGTGATGCAATGAAATATGGTACAAACGCGACTATTAATAACTCGAATGACACTCAGTTGCAACTTGTGTATAATTAGATTACAGCTTGAACGCCAAACAAGTACATACTATACAAGTTTTTCATATTAGCATTGTATGACAGCTGGACTGTCATAGTGCTTAAAATGGATACAAAGGACAAACGGTCCAAATTAGTATTCAAATAAAAATAATACTTTATTTAAAAAATAGAAATAGAGGATCGAAGCAATTCCATATAAATCCTTCATTTTACCTGTTTTGGATTCGCTTAAATGAATCGTAGGAAGTTTAAAATAAAAAATGGATCTCTGGTATGGATTCTGTTTGAAACTCCTAGAAGAGATTTTTTTAATGTTTAAATCATATTAAAATTTATAAATAGCGGTCTTGAAAAAGCTGTTTCGCTCAACGGGTTAACATGAAGTAATAACTGGATTATAATTTAAACATACAATTATACTATTTGTTTTTAATTAAGTGCCTATCCCATAATAATTATGGATATTTGTTTCATATGCAGTTGCACTGTGTTAAAACACAGTGCAACAATTTGCCTCCCCACTCTAGAAAAAATCTGTTCATTTTAAATTATATTCATTTAAAAATGCATGATATTTGTGCATCATTCATTTCTACCGACACGATGCGTAGGTATCATTTTATCACTATGACAGGTGCACCTATTTCTCACATTATTTTTTACATTTTTATTACAAATAAGATAATTATTTTGATAACATTCGCTCTCATTAGTTATTGCCTACTTGCGTGTGCATCTTCATTGAACCTTAAATATTGTTTACTCAAAGATTCATGATTAATATGTCGTCCAAAAATATTATTGCTATATATTTTCTTGACACAAATTAATATGTTTTTTTGTGACCGAATGTCAAGAAATTCTTGCTGCGCCATTTCTCTCCGTCATGGAGACCTACGCCCATCCAATCATTCTCGAGTCGCTACGGTTTATGTAAAAATAGAATATATTTATTGACTCAATTAAAATAAACCAGTTCCCATAAATTGGTTTCCAAGACCTAACCTAACTTTATTTACAATGCACCAAAAGATCAAAACATGTCTCGTTTCATTTACTATAATTGCTTGTAACCAGCGTTTGAAATAAACCACCAGAATAATAGAAAATATAAAGGCTATTAAAATCTAAAATGGCGATCGTAAGTTAAAGAAATTATGGACTCAACAGAACCCCGTTGAAGCTTATTGGATATTTAAAGTTAATTAAAATGTAATCATGCCATAAGGAGTCAGACAGCCTACCTAATAACGCCTATTCTAGCCGGTGTTGGTCGATTTTATGTTTTTGCGTAAATATCTATCTGTATTTGGATATTTTATTTTCGTAGTGATTAAATTGGCTCACCTCGGTCAAGGATTGCATAATGCCATTAGCGTTGAGAGAAATAGAACTGCGTTTGCGCACATACACTTGGAAATATTTCATTTACATCACCTTAACGCAATTTATGGGGGCTCAATTGGACATAAAAACTATAGTTAACAAGAACAGTAAAGTACTTCCCTGAATTAATTTCTTGAGTCTTCCATCTTTCCTAAATTAACTATTTTCCACTAGAACTCCAAAAAGTTTGGTTCATCCCATCTGTGCTTGATAGTTTCAGACTTACTTCTATTTATTTATGAATAATTTCCCAGTAAAGAAACTTTATGATTATTTATTTTATTAATCAGTTGCCTTATTTAAGTTTAAAGTACCTAATGCCAATGACATTCTGCTAATTAATTTTACTCTATATTCAAGTCACGTTCGTAACAACTTATAACAAAACATAAAACTGTTTCGTAATGTCTAATAAGGCGCCATATAAGGTCCTCGTTAATTCTGTACCAGCAAGCTCATGTGCTTGTCAACCGATTTTAAATTAAACAAAATGTTATTTATTCTTTGACATGTCAACAAATTACTGTCTAGTATGTCTGGGTTTTTGTGACACGTCTAGAGACTTAGCGGTCTGATTAATTTAATTCGTATTTATTTTTAAGTAAGTTGACGATAAGAAACCGTACGTGCGAACTAATTATTTTTCTTTTTTAGACCTCGCTTTGTAAAGGCTTTCTGTACTAAGGGAGGTCAGCATATACTGGAAATGTATAGCTTGTTTAGACGTGAGCACTATTAGACTTTTTAAATTTTTTTTTGGGCTCTGAGCAAATTTTCTTAGCTGTGCGTTGCTGAGGAAATTTTTTATAAAGTAGCGACGATTGAAGATATTTGTGTAAAAGTTTGCTGTTGCCATTCACAGACTAAGCACTTTGGTATGTGTTCTTCCTTTTTAAATTCTAGTAGAAATATCATTTATGAATACTAACCAAAATTTTTTTTATACTATACTCATTCTCACAGCTGTTATCCAATTATACAGTTTGTTCGAAATAAGTAAGCCGATCGGAAGTTAGCCGTTCCGAACTACCGCGGTGATAAAATCGTTCAATTAAGTGTTTTATTACATAAATATCGATATTAGTAAACAAAACAATTAGAAATGTGAAACATATACGACTCCAATTATCCTTACACCGACTCTTTCTATTAAAATTACCCACTTCTAAACCACTTGCAGACAACTTCCGATCGGCTTACTTATTTCGAACAAAGTGTAGTTTACGGAACTTGACTGTATTATCCACGTTGGTTATCTTAATAAATGCTACTTAATTACTTGTACTAATGGCGTCTATGTTCTAATCAAACTGCGTCGAGCTAAGCGCATAACACATTGTTTGAGAGTGCGGAGACAATGGCCATCAACGGCGAATTGTTTAAATTAGAACTTCCGACGGTAGAGGTCGCGGCAGACTGCGGTCCTTGCTGCACCGCTTCCTTTATTTGTTTTAATAATTATCGACTAACTGGACTGTGTGGGACACAATCAACGATTTGAATTGTTAAACAGTAGGTTCTTCGACTTCGAACTTTCCTTTAGCTAGTTACCATCAATGAATCTTGAACCAATTTTTAAAATTTCTGTTTTAGATATTTCTGTTAATGGGTAAAAAATGCTCGGCATAATCAAGTGTCAAAGAAAATTAATAATTATGTTTTTTTTTTCGAAAAATAAAAAAAGTCAATCTACATTTTTTTTTACGAGATGGTATTGCCATTGTAAATTTAGTTTCACGACGCAGAAGAAAACAAAAAAAGCATTAGATCATTTTTTATAGTTTTAACATAAAAATATTTTGTCCAACCAAATATACTAAATGGCCCACCGTGCGAGTATTACGACCGCGTTTGACATTGTGCGATAAACGCTAATTTATGCAACCTTCTTTTGTAACACGGAAAGAATACGAACATCCACGTACCTAAATATTTAAAAATATATTTTTTATACTTCACGTGGTTTTGTCATAGTCTTATTTTTTTAACCAACAACGCATAACTACCGGGGGTTATAAGTTTGACGTGTCTGTGTGTGCGTCTGTCTGTGGCATCGCAGCTACCGAACGGAGGAACCGTTTTTGATTTTGATTTGATTTTTGTTTGAAAGGTGAATTAGTCGGGAGTGTTCTTAGCTATGTTTGATGAAAATCGGTCGAGGTATAGGTAATGCAAGGTATAGTCAGGGGTTTTTTTAATTAATTTAAAACACCTATTCCAACCTCTGGAGTAATTTTTTTTTACCTTAGAAACGAATAATGACATAGTAACAAGTTATCTGATTTTCCAGTTCAGTAATATCAATGTACCAAAGATTATCACATACATGCAATGATATCAATGCATGCATCAGTGGCTTATCTTTTCGCATGAAATACGAGACTATCTACTACCAGACGTTATTATTAACGGTGTAATCCTTATTCTAAGTGTCAATATAACCAGTAATTTATTTTATAGTATCTCTTGTCAGCGACTTTTTGAGACTAAAGGTGGGCTATGGACATCTAAGGTCCATCTCAATAGCGGCCTTATTTAAGCGGCGGTAGCCTAATGGCTAGGGCGTCGGACTTGCGATCATGTGGTTGCCGGTAATAAAAGCATTTAGCCTAGTACGAGGCGTTAACAAGAATACTAGTAAGCTTTAAAAAAAAATCTTTACCAGTATTCATTACAATTCATTGTCCGGATTCTGGGCTTGACAACGTTACAAACAAACTAACTTACTAAATTACTTTCGCATTAAAACTAAGCACTTGAAACTACTACTGAAATGACGTTTCCACTAATGCGACAGATTACTTATTGGTAAGTTGGTAAATACAGTAATGCGACACGCAAAAAATAAAATGTAATCTCGGTAGCTTAGTTGGTAAAGCGTCTGGTGTATTTCACCAGAGAGACGCAGGTTCAAACTCTGCACGAGATCGAATTTTTCTTTCACTAGAAATTTTCTTTCATTAGAAAATTCATATCTTTGTGAACATTTCGCATTATTTAATGCTAAAATATAATAAATAATAAACAGTTCAAATTTTAATTTTGTACTTACGCCTTTGCGGCTATGGCTACAGACACGTCATATTTTATTACACGATAAGGTAGCTAGTCAAACCAATCAAACCTTCGATATTGTAGACATTTTTATAAGTTTCATACATTTTTCCCTTCGAAAGTGATCCTTTCAAATCAAATCAAATGTTTTTATTTCAAATAAGCTTTTACAAGCGTTTATGAAACGTTATTGAGTCTAGTTGCACGGTTCCAAAACGTTGATCCTATGGAGAAGAATCCGGCAAGAAACTCCATGGACACTCTTTGTAAATAAAAGATTTTACATTATTCACTTTACACTATCGCGATAACAGGATGTGAGTGTGAGTCTTTAATTTTCATACATCATCGCACTCCGTGAAATCGCTGTTATGACGTCATTTAACCCCTTTTACTATAATTTAATCTGTTCCCATTGTGGCAAGAGTTTTTTGTCTCTATTATACCCACACGTGAACTGCTCTGGCAAGAGGTATACTAGTAAAACGTTGCAGAATAGAGAATATAATCACATTTCTTATTCGTCGTATACCCTGTTTGAATGGTGTATGTATGTATCCCACGCATCACATAAAACGTGGATTCTTGAAATAAATTGCGCGTGTACCTGCCTACAGGTATGTGTAAACTTCCGTTCGTCTAGAAATCGTAAACTCCTCAGATAACGGAACTCTATGGCAATGTCCTTTATTGCTATTTACGTTGATCAATAAAATTTCACGACCATCATAATGAGGTATTAAGTTCTCTCGTACTATAGCAGCAGTATCCAAAAAAGATTGTGCGCTTGAAAAAAAAAGTCTCCCTGACCTTAGCTTATTTTCCTAAAATATCAGTGAGTAGGTAGGTACGATAAATGAAATAAACGTAGTTCCTACGTAACTCTTTCGCGTCTTCATAATTTAGTATTTTTTATTTAAAGTATCAAGTAATTAAAATGTAGGATTTCCAAAACTGTTACACGCTATAATATAGTAGTAGTTAGGTAGTAGTTACTGCTAAAATCGTACGAAAATACCCTAACTAAAAACAATAACTAATGCCAGGCCGGCTAGCTGTTTTATCTGCTTATCCTGTCAAAATGCCGTCATTCTTCATGTATCCATCTTCTACAGCTAATGACAAAACCTATGACCAAAAACTGTGACCAAAGTATACCAAAGATAACAAGTTAAATGCCTCCGACGGAGAACCCGGTGGACGGCATGCTGTGCCTGTCGCGTCACGAGAACTGCCCCTGGACTGAGGCCCTGAAGTCCGCTGACGTCAACTGGACTGGGCTGCAGTACACCTGCTTGAAGGTCCTACATTTATACTGCAAGGTCTTCGAGAAAGAAGATGTCCTAGATATGGTTATTAGGTAAGTTTTATTTTCTAACAAGAAACTATAGATTTCTACGTTCATTAAGCACTTCAGGCATGATGCCTTCTTAAAATTACTTTTTTTTAGAACGTCCCCAATATAGTTATGGTTCACACGGCATAAAAATCCAGTTTTAGCTGATCTCGCATTGTATAGGCTTCCTATATAATAAGAGGCCAGTGTATACTGGTTTTAAATATTATCTCAATGTGTAGCCGTGCGTTCATACAAATTCAAATTCATATTATTTAAATTATATCTTCTTTCACTCCTTGCCAAAGAGCTCTTCAGTCTTTGCTCCTTGTCCTTATCACGCAGCTCCTCACGCTTACATTTGCACAAACCTTTCAATAGGCGACATGGGGGGAACTTGCCCTTGGTGCATCCAAGAAAGTTTCAGACGTCTGATTTTTAAACTATAGTTAACATTCTGGGGTGGGCCAGGAACCAAGGGACGTGTTCGTACTACGCTAATGTTTAAAAGCTTAGTACTTACTTGTCTAACTCATTATATAAAATATTGCTGGTAATTATAGGGTTGTAAGCAGTTAATAATTTCAACAGAGAGCTTTCACATTAATATCTAATAATTTTACCCTATTTAACAGAGTCATCAAATTGGGCAATGCGCCCACGCCGATGTTCAGGACATATTCCCAACCGGTTCCATTTCCTGTGAACCCGTAATGTTGCGGAGATAATGTACAAATTTAGAACAATATATGTTTATTTTAACTTGACTTTGATTTTAACTTTGACTGCCTCGTTGGTCTAGTGGTCCCAATCGCGACTGCTACGCTAGAGGTCTTGGGTTCGATCCCCAGGTCGAGCAAAGTGTTATTGAGTTTTTCTATGAAATTCTCAGTAGCAGCTCGGAGTCTGGATTTGTGCCCGGTGAATGGCAATAGGCTCGCCCCCTATTACATGGGACCCAAACATACCGGCGAACTGTGGGTGTACATTAAGTGCACCTCTGCCTAACCCTTCGGGGAATACAGGCGTGATGGTATGTTGTTATATGTTTATTTTAAGTATACATTAGAATAGAATTCAAGTTATTAAATACTAGCTTTCCGCCCACGACTTTGCCCTGTTGGTTTCTCGGGTTTTCTCGACTATACTATGCATGTATATGAAAGTAATTTTCTTCCTTCCCTTGATTTTTTTTTGCGTGGAACATTTTCACTCTGCGGCAAAATCCTCATTGTAATAATACTTTTTACGATGTGCAACACAAGAGTAAACGTCAAAAGTCTGTGTTTATAAAAACGCACACGTTTTTATGTGAATATTTAATCAAACAAGATCAGAATTATAGTCGTGTTTTAAATCCGGATTCCAAAGAGAATGCATAAAAATGTTTTGTTTCCAACGCGTATCATATAAATGCTGTTTTTTCTCTGACTTTTTACGGACGTCAAAAGAAATTGACAAATGTGACGGACTTACCTTAAGTGAAATCTGATTACCATTTTATTTTATGAGGAGTGATCTGAAATATGATGCCGTAGACTTACGAATGAGTTATACTCTGTAAACAATTAAACTTCAGATCAACGTGAAATAAAATTACTGTTCTGCTTAAATTTTTAGATCTTTACCTGGCTTTTATCTACTTAGGTACTAGTGTTTACCTACATATAACTATCAAGTCACATGTATCATAAGCTCATAATTTAATCTGGCCATCAATTCTCTATATATCGGAAGAACTGTTATTTCTGTGTAGGTACAAAAAAAATAGCTTAATTATTCTAAAACGTTAATCACTGATAGCTAATTAAGCATATTTTCTCTAGCAGCGACGTCTCACCTTAATTACATCAAAATAACAAAGATAAGGAAATAAGCACATATAAGATATTAAAAACATATTTTGAAGCGTCATTAGTTAATATAGACTTTTTTAGGAATTCAGAACAAGTTAAATTGAATACTGCCATAATACCTGTACACACGGCTACACATCAAGCTATACAGATCCAGTTTAGACTGACCTCCCATTGTAAAAGTTTTCCGTACAATTTAAAGCCAGCCTATACTGGTTTTGCTTGATGTGTAGCCGTGCGTACAAACGTCTGATTGAAAACAGGGTGAAAGATCTCATTCATGTCCATTAGGCATACTAAATATTTCCTGAATATTTTTAGGGATGAGTAGTCTGCAATAAATAGTATTTAGGCCGGTTGTTTAGATTAAATTTTAGTGGTGCTCTCGATATTGCCATTCTGTAACGAGTTTGATAGTGAAATAAATCTTTGAAATTGTTACGAGTATAGCATTTATAATGGGAAAGACGGGTCGGTCTGAGGGGACTATCAAAAATATCATTCAGACCTACTTGCTTTGCTTCTAAATTAAAATGTTTTCTCTAAGGACCGATATCAACGTAACTAAGTGTAATAAAACTAAGAGTTGAGACAAATACTGTTTATAGTTCTTATTGTTTGTTTAAAATATACCTTGATTGATTGTTTGACGATTCCAAATAATATGTTTGATATGGATCATCCGTTTTCAGGTTCATTGTTCATAACCAAACAAATCGTGCTATGATAATTGATAATATTACATCACCATTCAATGCATGACGCCAATAATTATTTCAATCGCTGCCATTACTTTGAACTCATACAACAAACGATCAGACATGTTTATTAAATCGTAAACCCCTCTATTTATGTTTAATTACCCAATTTTTATGTGTTTTGCTAATTTTATCGGTATCAAACGGATAGTAAAACGATTTTGCGGGTAATAAAGGAGCGTTAGCCGGGATGAGGCGGTCGTAATGCGTTATAGCTCAACTAATGAGTGCCGTGGCATTAGGAACCACGTTACAGCTAATATACGGGGTGAAAGAGGTGACTGACAACTGGTGAACTCACCCCGTTTATTGGCACTAAATAATTTTATCGCTAGATACTATACCTAGTATGAATAGAATACACTACTAACTGATTTCTAACATTTACGCGAATATTAGATATAGAAATATATATATAGGTATTTTTTGTTTATTGAAAATATATTATCAAAACCCTATGTCTTGGATCCTTTACAGCATCCATGCAGCATGCAACCCATGGATTGGTCCTAAGTCTTTTACGTCCTTTTTTGCATTTCCAAACAGGCTACACCATAAGTAGGTAATTGAATTAAGAACTCCTTTATGACTTCGTAAAACTCCGTAAATTTTCGGAAGCACGAGCGACTGAGCGACGTTGACAGCTTTATTTTCAAGATTCGAACATAACACACCTTGATCAATGACCTATATCGGACGTGCCTACAGATTTATTACCCATTTTCTGTTTACTAATAGGTGTATTACGCGCGAGTGACTTGTTCCGTGCACCTACTGCGGTCAGTGTTTGGATGGGTGTGAACATTGACCATTCCTAGCACATTGATTAACCTCTGTGTGTCTTAGATGATAGAGCACGCTAAGCCGTCCGTCTTGAACTTTTAGTTGTCTAAGGAATAGAATGAAAATCGTTAGTTGTCAGAAGCCCTATCAACCACATCCATATTATCCTCAGGATATCGGTATTGCCCAGAAAGTCGTGCTGGTCTATCAGCAGTCGCTTCTAGAACCCCTGGGCACAAATACAGACTGAGCTGCTACCTACCTACTGAGAATTTCATAGAAGAACCCAATAACACTTTGGAGACTAACCAGGAGCTATAGTAGCAGTTGCTCAGTTGCTCTTAGAATCACTAGACTAATGGATAGTCAAAAATGAGGAGAATCTCTTATATTAATATTTTCTTAAAATGCATTGTATGGTTTTGTGGTTCCATAGGCAGCGATGACTATTTACCATTAGGTGGCTCGTCTGCTCATTTGCAAAAAAATTATGAAGAAAATACAAAATCTTTTGCCCTGTATTCTTATTTCATTAGTCAAATGGGGTTACAGAGGTTACAAAAAGGTCCACAGTTATTACGTAATATGGAGCAATAGGCAGAAATGGAACGGAAATGTCTCTTAGTATAAATGTGTTTTGTGTGTATATAGAGGCACACGACGGTGGACACCTTAATGTCTTCTGGTAGATTAGTGAATAAAAAGAATGTTGTACTTTGTACTACTTCTGATTAAGAATGAAAAAAAGTAAACTGCCTCGCTGGTCCGTTGATAGCAAGTAGGTACTGCTGCTGATCGAGTAAATACTGGTTTCAATTCCCAGTTCGAGCAATGTTTCCTCAGTAAAAAAAACCAAAAAGATCCCGGTAATACCACGAGATAGTAAATAGCCTGTGTTAATCGGGGATAATGTATTTTTTTGTTATAATTAGTAAAGATTAATTTAATGATCGAAGTCTCTAAAACTTGATTTAAAAAAAAATTGAAAACAAACAAACAAATCTCTCCTCCATTAGTGGGTACCTATACCTAAATCACAGTATAAATATATTTATTCTGTACCTGTTATTATATTTATCCTGTGTTAATATTTGTGTTTCCTTTCAAGTGGAATCTTACTACACTTTAAATAGTTAATTTGAACATTAAATATGTGAGAAATCCACAAAGATATGAATTTTCTAGTAAAATAAAATGACGATCCCAGGCAGGAGTCCATCATTACCAATACCAATAAGCTACCGAGACTTCTAAATTACAGGTCTCGGTATTATAGTGACTAACACACGTACACACAAAAAGCGTACATACAAAATTCATACACTTTAAATGGTTAGTATTGTTACTTGACAATGTACAACACAAAATATAAGGGAAATCAGTCTTTTGTTAACTTTTAAAATGCTAATAAGTATTCCATTAACTTAAAACAAGTTTACTGACTGAAAAATAAAAGGCAGTATTCTAAGGAGTTGCCGACGTTAAACAACGCCCGTACTTTGCATCGGTTCGCAAATGGCAGTGGGCACGGCGATCCATTAGATAGTGCTAAGGTTAGACTCAAGGACGAACTTCTTCAGGACAGATCTGGCTAAAAGCTTTTATAAGAAAGAAAGAATAATTACTTTTCTGTCTCTGTTTGATGTTGCTGTACCTTTAGACTGTTTAGGCGCTGAATGTCCAACTCGCAAAATGTCAAATAATGTTGATGTTGACCTCCACTAGGTGACTTTGATCTCAACATTATCATCTACAACCCATTACATTGTCCTCAAGAACGTCCTTTTTCAGGACACATCTGACTAAAAGCTTTTGCTGTTTCATTATTAGCCTACTGCTGGTCACCTTTCAGAACAAATATCTATAGTCCACCACGCTAGCCTTCGGGTTGGCAGACTTCACACGCTGTCAAGACTATCTTCTATCCAGCATGCAGATTTCCTCACGATGTTTTCCTTTACCGTGTAAGCGCGTGATTATTACATTAATTTGAAGTCTCAGGTGCCTTGGATTTTATTTGACTTCTTTGCGTCCTTATCGATACGAGCTATGCCTCGGGCAATAGTAAGTATTTCATAATTTAGCCGATGTTTTCTTTCTGTATTCTTATAAGTATGACTACATAATTCTTTCGCTTATGATAAACTGCAAATAAGTACGATTTCTGAAATAGCCTCATATAAGCTAATAAAATTCACAGAACGCTGAAAATGTTCCCCTGTCAAGGTTAATTGTGTTCCAGGCGCCATCTTTTACGGCATTTTGTCATTTTCATCCAAGTTTGAGGCCTTTTTGTCACAATTATTAAGAAATGTTTATTAAATTGGAATATTGTTGAATATTTCTTACTTTTCCTGCACTACTGAATTATGAGTTCGTGGATACAGGCCAAAATAAAATATTCTGCAAATAAATTCCTGAAAAAAAAATCTTTCGAATTTAGAAGCCACAATATTTTTTCCGTATCTATCATCAAAGGAAGGCAACAGTCCTTTGATCTTGCAGTTATTTTTATACAGTTACATTGAACCTTGCAAAAGCGGCTACTTTGGCTATCATTATTGTGGATCTTGGAAGATAAATGCGAAAGATGACTTTGTCGGTAAGTACTGCCAAAACCATCAAACTTTGATTGGATTATTGCGAAAATATTTTGACATTGACATCCGGATCGAAATTTGAATTTTATTATTAGAATAGACAATTCTTCGGTCGCTTTTTTTTAATATAGAGATCATTGTGTCCTTCGTAACTACAACGCAACATTAATTTAATCTGAGGGGCTTGAGAAAATATTTTCTTAGTGGTCCTACTTGAGTGATTATTTTTCTACCTTATTTATTTCCGAAGATTTTGTGCCGAGTTATAAGTAGTCTCTCGCTCAAAAGCCTATTCTTAGCCATTCAGTCACCTGCTATGGGAAAACAGAGGAGTTTTACCTGTTTCATTGACAATTCTGAAAAAAAAGATTGATATAGCTTAAGCGCTTCTTTGTTAAGGTAAACTGTAATATATTTGGCGATGATGTCACCCTAAGCCCGGTCTAGATAACTGGCAAGGTTTACTTGACAGTTCTGCGGTGTTTTATCAATCTAGCTCTTGAATTATGGGTATGTTGGTAACTTACCGTTTGAACACTTGTTCGTATACTATATGTTAATCATTTCAAGGATACACGGGGCTTATAATGTTTACAGAATGATAAAAGCGGGACAAAGGGCCACATTCAGAAGTTCTGCAATCAATTCATATTTAGAATCCGTTTATGTGATGCTAAAAAGGCTTCTATCATAATGGACTTGACTTTAAAAAAAATACTTCATAACGTTTCTGCATATCTTTATACCTATCTCCAAAAATAAAGGTTTTGAAGGAGTTTAATTGAATTAAAAAAATATAAAATAATATATTTTATTTTTTCTGGCAATACGCTAGTCTATGACGTCACGCTTTTGTAAACTTTGTGTAAGGGTTTATTTTTAACAAGGGAACAACCAAGTATTGTTTACGAAAACGTGAAGTCACGCGCTTCTGATTAGTTTTTGACCTTAAATGGCGGATTGCTGTAATCTAAACATCAATTATTAATTTTAAATCTTTTTATTTAACGTATTTGTATGTATCCATTAATTCAGTGGTTCTTGTGTTCTGCTTCGAATTTTAAATATTTGCCATATTTAAAATTCGAAGCAGAACCTTTTTTATGTTTTAAGCCCATCATTGGAAAATTTCTAATGTAAATTTTAATTATTATGCTGTAAAACCTTTTAGGTCTTTCCCCAAATTGCTTGGCAAGTTGGAACCTATCGTCGTCGTATCTTCAGAATGACGTAAAATACAACATGCCATTATATTCCAAATCAAAGCAGAATGTTATCTCATCTTTATTATTTTTAAAACTAAGAACAATAAACGGGCAACATTTAAAAACGAATGACGACATACATCTATTGAACAATACGTAAAGCAAAGGTATTTTTATCATACATCCGTGTTGTCTTAGTATAGTTATTACGGCCAAAACTTTTTATTTTCATTAGTAGACTACACAACACCCACGCAGCCCAACTTTGAACGCCCACTGTAAATTTTATTTTATTGCAATACTGGCATCATTTGACAGATGTTCTATTTTTTCCCGCCATTCAGTTTAAACATGGCTCTAATCAGCTGACTTGGTTTTATCGTTTTCCTGTGCTTGTAAAAAGTAGCGGTATTTTTAAATGAAGTTTTTCCAAGTAGATCCGGGAACAAAAGGTGTTATATACCACCTGCTTATCTACGTTGTTGTATATGTATGAAGTATATACGAGTTATTAAAGCTCTTGAACGCTAACCCAGTAATGTCAATGTACTTTGTATACTTAAGATGGATTAGCAGTACTCGTAAGTGATGCATACTAGCTAGCCTAAAAAAATATTTCTGACATTCAATAGAATGCTAAAAGTACTTGTACGGTCAGCAACAAAAGTTGCTGAACACCGCCAAGTTTTGAAAACTACACAGCACTAATACTTTTCAATAGATTCACTTAGAAAAAAAATATTGTCCAGTATGTAGAAACACTTACTACTTACCACATCTCTGGTCAGTAAGATTTGGACAGTAAATATGTTTAAGCGTTTTGAAGATTTCATCGTGTTCAGCAACTTTCATTGCTGACTGTACGATTATTTAAATAATTCCGCCAGGGTTTGGTATTTTTTTATTTGTTTTCTTTTTAAGTGTAGGACGACTAAGCGTCTAATGTTATTCAATAATAAATTGTTTATTTATCGTTATAGCTCTATTCTCCATTCATCTGTACATTATCAACCGATTTTGACCACTCTGACATTTGGTTAGTGTCAAAATAATTTGCTTAAAACCTTTTTGCTTTTTCTTAATTTAAAAGTTTTTTTTTTGAATTAGGCTCACCATGAAATGCAAATATGTAATAAAAAAAATAAGCAGATGTTCTAGCCATAAAGCGTTAGTGCAATGTTTACGTTACATGATTGATTTCTTAGAACATTTCTAGTGCAAACTAAAATCTTTAATGTCTAGAATGTCATAGAATCGTGTTGTTTTACGACCAATAAATTACTTGTAACTACTAACAGTAATCATTTGCGACCTCGTCTGTGATATTATTAGATAGTTAGATATGTTTTTGATTTAAACCGCTAGTAAACTAAGATAACATATCATCACGCCTTTATTCCCCGAAGGGTTAGGCAGAGGTGTACTAAGTACACCCACACTTCGCGGGTATGCTTAGGTCCCATGTAATAGGGGGCGAGCCTATTGCCATTAACCGGGCACAAATCCAGACTCTGAGGCTACTGAGAATTTCATAGAAAAACTCAATAACACTGCTCGACCTGGGGATCGAACTGAGGACGTCCAGCGTAGCAGTCGCGCTTAGGACCACTAGACTAATGAGGCAGCACTAGTAAACTACTTCATACACATACTGGCGAAGCGTGGGTGTACATTAGTACACCTCTGCCTAACCCTTCGGGGAATACGGCGTGATGGTATGTATGTATGTTAAACTATAGCAAAATCAAAAATAAATGCAAAAATAGTTCTGTTTGTTTGTTACTGCTTCACTTTTTGAGTTTTCTTCTATGAAATTCTCGGTAACAGTTTGCGAGATTCGGTTTCTGCCCAGCTGGTGTAAATTACCGCACCGCTGCATAACCCTTCAGGGAATACGGCGTGATGATGTGTAGGAATACTGTAATTATGTTTATCTGTTGCCAATGTTTACTTATATGTAGTTAAGTATGTCATTTGACATTGTTTTAAGGAAACTGATTGTTTTACCGGTTTTAAGGAAAATGCCGTAAATCTATTATTACATTCATGGTATTATTATAAAGTACATCTGGATATTCCAGCAATGAAATTGTAATACTAATTTTAGTTCTTACATCTTATATGTATTTATAAATAAAAATGTAACGCTGTTAGTTGGGTACCTCACTTGAGAACGGCTGGACTGATTTGGCTCCTTTTGTTCTAAAAAAATTTTTAGCAATAGTCCAAATTTGGTTTTGATAGAAACAAAAATGAAGAACCTCCCAGGTAAGTTTTCAAATTTGAGAAAAATTGTGTGATTTATTAAAATTGGATGGGACAAAGTCTGGTCAGAGATAGATAGTAAGTACATATATTACAACATACAATACGTGGTTATTGTGTAAATTCGGAAAAGAAAAAAACCGTCAAACCTTATTTATGGATGAAGATAACGCCTAACAAAAAGGAAATACGTTCTTATTTCAAACCAAGATAGCTATTCCATTTTCGAATCCTCACAGAATCCAAGATGCACTAGAAATAGCTCCAAGTTACTCTTGCCATTGTTTATCCTAAAGATTCCTTGAGAATGTCAATTATACCCTATATTTACATAAATAAACATCAAATATCTTTCAGCGTTAAAAACAAGACATAGATGGGAAGCAGGGTTTGGCTGCTTGCCAACTTATTGGCCAAACATTTGTATAAACTACACCAATATATAAAAATAAACACGTCTGTTTGTTGTTTCTTCATGAAGACCATCAGGTAAAATTCGCTTGCTGTATTATTATTTATGCATGTAATGTAAGTGGTTTCGTACCAAGGACGAGCGATGGATTGATTTTAAACTGAGAAAATGTACCTATATGTAGAGTTTATACTTTTAAATAATTATGGGAGAGTGGAGGATGTTCTCAATAGTTTAGAATATGGAATAGTTAGAATCTTTCCTTGTTGAATAAAAGATTTTGTAGCACAGGAGGTGCAATGTTTTGTTTTTTTTTTTTAAGAAATGCTTGTTGTACTGACACTGACTCCGAAGATTCCCGGGAGTAACTAGGTACTTACAAATGAGGTTATATTCAACCCTATTTTCCATAGAAAGAAAACATAAACTGCAGAATGTCATTAGCTACGATTTGCTATGATACGATAAAAGATTCTTGGGTACGATTCTGACAAAGAGACAATAATATTTACTAATATTTTTTAATTAACTGTTACCAACATATTAAAAAAAATATAGTTGTCTGAATGTTATAATGCCGAACGAGAATGAGTTTCTGAATTCTAAATTTAAATTTATCACTGAGGTTTTATTGCTTACATTGAATTATTTTTGTAATTCAAGAAAAGAAGAATGATTATCTTTTCAATAATTTAACGACCAATCGCCACCATTATTAATATAAAAGGAACAATAATTTAGAAATAATGACAGGACCGCTCATCCCAGCGTCCGTCGTGGAAAATAAACAATAAAGGCCATGTGCTCACAATTTTATTATTATTGGCGGGAAAAATCCAGTTCCGCCATTGAATGGGAATATTTTTAGCGCGAATGTTCGGTTTTTTAAACATGTATGTGAGTTTTCATACGTTTTCTGTGTGTGTATACAACTAACGCTGACGTAAAAGATGAAGATCTTTTTGCGATAACTCCAACTTCTTTTTCGGAAACAATATTAGGAGATGACATGTTATGAAAAAAAAAACTTGTCAAATGAAGAAATGAATATAATTGAAGGTTGCGAAAATATGTTAGTTCTGTGCAGTAATTACAAATAACGGGGTTTGTAATAGTTACTCAATACGTTCAGCTATTCTTTCAGGATCTCTCTTTCAGCATCTTTGTTTACTCACATCTGCCTACATAGTACACAGACACATGTTAAATTTCTAATAGACGATTGAATGAAACTTGTGACGTCATAATTATATCATCATCAACCCATTTACTGTCCCACTGCTGGGCACGGGTCTCCTCTCAGATTGAGAGGTGTTATGCAATAGTCCATCTGAATCTGAGAGAAGAACCTCTTTGACACCCCTTGCCTGCGGGTAGGCAGACTTCACAAGCCGTCGACAAAATCTCTCAGGCAAGCAAAATAATTGAAATTATTTTTCTTCACCTTTAATTACGAAAAGTAGAGGTGATTCGAGACCAATTCTTTGGTAGTCCAATGGTCCTAACACTAGGCTATGTAGTCCCTTTGCCTTTGCCTTAGATATAAGCTACGTGCTGTAGGGTGCCTTAGTAGTCATCCTACACCTACAAGCTATCCTGACAATCGTTGAGAAGAATCTTGTCCAAGCTTCTACTGAATTCTCATTCTTTCAACTGCCTAGGCCAGGGTTCGGCAACCTGCGGCTCTTTGGATGTGAAGCTGAGGCTCTTTAGTTCTATACCTACGCTATACTATTTATTGATGGCAAGAAAAAAAAATTTGGCTCTTTAAAAACTTTGAAATTTTGTAAATTCTGAAATTATTTTACAAAGAATTTCTCCTACATTATAAAGGAAAATTATTTTCTTCAACCCATCAAGCCCCATATTAAAGACACAATGAAAATCTATTGTTTTGTGAATGAATGCACAAACAAGCAATGCCTAATACCTCGCCTCGTCCAATACAAATACATAAACCTATTCCTAATTTATATTAGGCATTTATGTCTTTACGTCTAAAGCCAATTCTTCAGTCAAAAACAAGAGAATATACAAAAGGTCAAACCTAAGAAACTTTAACCCTCACCGACTTAAATTCGCCGGTAAAACCGCGGTTGAAGTTTTATGAATGAATGAACGAATGATATTTATTTCTGTTAATATTTAGATCTTGTCAGGCAATGTTTTTTTATTTTTTCTAAACTAGATTGCGTTGGAATTTCCTAATAGACGACCTCTGAGAAGAAACGCCAAAACACACTGAAAGAACCATGGTCTCTTTTAAAGTTCAGACAGTTGTAACATAATCTGAAATGCCTCCTGTCCTTTGTCATTCAAACGGCACTGTGATAATGAATTTTATAATCTCATTGAACAGCCGCCATTTGAAATTTATGGTCATATGAGAGGTGTCAAGATGACACCGCGCGAGGGTTGCCACACTAGTGTTGCCGACTTCTATAGGTTGCGGTTGCCATTTACCATCAGGCGATCCGTACCTATAGCTGTTTGTCATCTTATCTATTACAATAAAAATTATATCATGAGTCAAGTGAATATTCTGCAATGTTGTATATATCGTGTCAGCTACAACCACGTAAATCAACAATATATTCAATTCTAAGGTAAAGCAACGCGTGACTTGTTTAAATGATACATCATTTCTATTTGGTTGGATAAGATCAAACAAACTGTAGCAAATGGAACAAACGCTATGGATGGTGGCCAATTTATTGTGTATTACTCCTAGCGTGGATTAATATTTGTACTGCATACATTACACGCACGCCGATTTTCCATAGGTACCCCTATGGAAAATCGGCGTGCGTGTAAGAAACATAACGCCACACAGAACGCAACTAGCTACGATTCTTGCATACGTATTTTCCTTCGTTAGGGGTAGCAAGAAACAGAACGCCACATAGAATACCACTCGCTACGATTCTTGCATACGTATTTTCCTTCGTTCACTGTATTGTCATTTACACACGTTGTTTGCAAGAATTACACATCTGATCATCACGAAGGACCTCACCAATAAGGTTGGTCTGTCTTATTAAGGAAGTTTGAAAAAGTTTTAGTAAGAATAAACGTAATAGGTTGAATAGGTAATATATGTCCTCCAAAAGATAAGGTACGTAGCACTAGTAGGTTACTCTCGAACGGCGTGCGTGTATGAAGACATGATCGAAGGTCAAACTGTATGCGAGAATCCGGGGATATGGCATTCTAGAATTTTTGGCTACCATGCATGCATTATACTTATGGACACAAGGTGTCAGTTTCTGTATGTTATGAGTTTTAAGATCCATGTGAAATTATATGAATAAATAATTTATATTAATAGAATATGTTACAATTGTGGCAACACTTCCAATTCATTGTATTTGACAATAATATTATCAACGGTCACGAAATCAATTATACAAAGCTAGGTTTCATTTTTTTATATCATGTGATAAACTTACACGATATTATTTAACCTATAAGAGTAGTTTAATAACAGCATTAACTTACAAAAATCGAAACGTCACTTGCTACGATTCTTGCATTACTTGTATAAGTACTCTTCTTGCTTCGTTTACATTCATACATTTTAAGAGAATATAAGCTTTTTGAGGGAAGGTAGGCCTTTGCCCAGCAGTGGGACGAAATGTGCACGAATAATAATAAAAACTTAATAAGCTAAAAACTCAAAGCTGATGCATCACCCGCTACCCGCAACATGAAACATCATCCGCCCCAGTCTGCACGAAAACATTCTTATTTTGAAAAAAATATATCTTATTTACGTTACGTTATTCCTAAGTTAAAAGCCTAAAGCCTCGTTGAACGAGAATGAACAAATCAAAATTGAAGTTTTTAGATCACTCTATCACATTTTTAACACCGGTTGTTATTGTAAGCACATGTTCCTAACGAAAGAACGGTACGTAAAATACGTAACTTGGTACAAAGCACAACACTAAACAGTGGTGCCCTTGCAGCCAGCAATCTGCATGACCTAATTACTAGTAATAAAACTAGCCGAAATATATTTTATGACAACGTCGCTCGCGTTATACTCGACCGTGGATAATGGGTGCAAGTAACAGGCAAGTATTGCACGCGATGGTTGAATGAATTGTGACTTGTGTGCATCGAAACTATTTCGTAATGCTTCGAAATTCGAATTGATTTTGAAATGTTAATTTAACTTTGGAATTTGGATTTCTTTTTTAAATATTTTAGAATTACATTATGACATCTATCATAAAATTGGTTTAAAAAAAATTATTCATCAATATACAATACACTTATTTGACAAGTTTTGGTTTGCATTTGATCGATTCGCTTAAAATTGGACATATAAAATTGAAACTGTTAGTGATATTCATGATTATTCAAGGATGTTGTCTACTAACTAAAATTTTAACAGAAATGATATAAAGTGGCTTGTATGCGTCATAAACCTGCCTAACAACGTAAAATGCGAAGAGACATACAAATTTTAATGTAAATGGATTACGAAGTACCAGTTATTACAGCCATCAGCTCAAAACAAAGTATACAAGTTTGTTCCGTAACCAATGTCGTTACAACAGAATATTTTAATGGGCTTCGGTAGTTATGTCCATTATCATTTACGTCTTCTCTCCGTATCAATATATGAATAGTCGACGCGTCATATGAAAAGTATTGGGCGAGCTTTTCATATAAAAGAAAAGTTCTTCCGCGTTGCCCTCAATTTAACCATTGGCTTTTTGTTCATCGTTATCGCTGATAAGAAACCGTAACAGAGGGCCTAGACAATGTCACATTTTCATTGGCGAAAACAAAGATAGATATCCGAAATGTATGGAATTGGCCTAACCGTCATCGCGTGTCATTTCGGACATACATTTTGGATTTATCTATCTTTGTTATCGATATGTAACTGTGACATTGTCTAGGCCCCCAGATGAGTCCGAAAAAAAAGAAGATTCCAATTTCAAAATTCAATTTTTTCCCATGAATTTTATAACCCAACCATAATCCACTCACACAGTCAAAGGGCCAACAGAGAGACGTCATTGACCCATGCGTACGGGCAACATTGTCAGCGCGCATACCAATTAAGTGCATTGCTATTACCATGGGAAACTTGTGAATTACTCATAACTGCTAAGAAGGAGCGAGAGCGGGGATCAAAGAATCTTAATTCTTAAAACTAGAACATTAAGTAAAATAAACTAAATTCAGATCAAATCCATTTAAGGCTCAAATATCAAACACAAAAAAATGCGCATTTAAAAAAAATTGATCATATGTATATATTTACTACCCAAATTGTCTTTACACTTACACAAATTTTATATAATAAACAAATATAAGTAAGTACAGTCGAACACAGAATCTCTCTCTGTGTAAATTTTAATGCTTGACGCCCATAAAAAATATTCGATGTCATAAAACTAAAACAAGCAATTTTATACAGAGATTTGACGTGACAACCATAAACTTATTATACAAACGTAGGCACACGTCGCTTTCCCATAAAGCCGCTTCCTCATGTCCCCCATAAATATTAATTGTTCTAATAATATCCACAGCATCGTCAAGATTGCGGTTAACACATATTATTTTCACCACATCTGGACCGCATCTAACTCGGAAGCGCTCGACATCAATCTGTAGCTAAAATAGACCACACGTTCATGGTTAAGGTCCGGTAAGGAGTCCGTATTGTAAAAGTTCGTGATAGGAAGAATACAGATATTCCTTCATCCTAATACCAACAATAAAATAAATACTTGGCTGTAGTTTAAATTCCTTTGCTTACTTAAAAGATAAACTTTAAAAAATCTAATATGATGCTAAAATATGATAAAAAATAAGCAGTAAAATACGGTAAGACAACATCGTTCGACATTGAGCTATCTGTAAAGGAAGTCGGGTTGGTTGAAAGACATAGTAATGTCTTCAATAGATGTTGCTGACGTCGCCTGAAGACGTAAAATGTGAAAGAGAAATTCGACATCACAGGCTGTGGTCTCGGTAGGTTAGTTGGCAAAGCGTCTGGTGTACTTAACCAGAGAGACGCAGGTTCAAATCCTGCCTGAGATAGAATTTTTCTTCACTAGAAATTTTCTTTCATTAGAAGTTCATATCTTTATTAAAAAAATCGTTTATGAGTTTTATAGAAGGAATTTTCCACGGTTACCAAGTTCGCTGTTATGTTTTTTAGTGAGTTTCCGAACTGACTTCAAGATCTTGAGACTGCCTCATTAGTCTAGTGGTCCTAAGCGCGACTGCTACGCTAGAGGTCCAGGGTTCGATCCCCAGGTCGAGCAAAGTGTTATTGGGTCTGGATTTGTGCCCGGTTAAAGGCAATAGGCATGATGACTGATTTTCAAAAACTGATCTAAAATATTCTTATGTATATACTATTTCCGAAAACAATTTTTTTTCTGCAATTAAAAAAGGTTTTTGATACAAAAATGCGATTTTAATTCAATGTTTTTAAATTAGCGCGAAAACGGTCCCTGGTGTCATGGCGTCTGCTTATGACGTCATTTCTATGTTTTGACATCGTATACAATAGGAGATTAGGGCCGGGTGGTACTACAAAGCCCACATAAAAATGTTTTAAAAACTATTTTTTTAAGTAGTAAATAGTAAAAAGCCTCTCGTAGACGCCGCAACAGTTGACGACAAAGTTAAACTTTTTAACCGGGTCGTGATAGATACTTATGACGCCAATGCCCTATTTAAAAAAGTCAGGTTAAAGCGTCCACCTGCGCCATGGTTGACTAAAGGGGTTCAGATGGCAATGAGACGAAGGAACCGCGCTTTTCGCTTATATAAAAGAGATCGTGTTGAAGAAAATTGGAAACTCTTTAAGGCTGCAAGGAATCGGTGTAATCAGATGATTCGTAATGCCAAACGCCGCTACATTCTAGAGAATATTTCTTCTTGTTCTTCTGCCGATATTTGGAAGTTTCTCGGAACTTTAGGTATCGGCAAATCGCGACGATCAGACCTTCCAATTTCAATCGGCCTAGACGTCCTCAACAACCATTTCAACACCGTTTCTACATTGGATGATCTGACCAAACAACTAACACTTTTCTCGATAAATGGTCTGCCGCGTCCTAAAATAAATCCTTTTCACTTCGTTCCAGTTGCAGATGCAGAGATAAAAAAGATAATCCTCTCTATAAAATCAAAGGCAGTGGGCTGCGATAATGTGAGCCGCAGAATGATCGTGACAATTTTGGACCACCTCCTTCCGGCTATATCACACATTATAAATTTCTCGTTGGAGTCTGGATCTTTTCCGTCCTTGTGGGGTAAAGCCTACGTACGTCCACTGCCCAAGATTTCAAACCCAACTCTTCCGAGTCATTTTCGACCTATTTCCATTCTTCCCTTTCTATCTAAGGTGCTTGAAGCCTGTGTTCATAAACAGTTCTCTCAGTTTATTCATATAAACAACATCTTAAGTCCTCTCCAGTCCGGTTTCAGACCAGGCCATAGCACTGTTTCCGCACTCCTTAAAGTGACTGGTGACATAAAAGCTGGTATGGAGGAATCCAAAGTATCTGTGTTAGTGCTGGTCGATTTTTCTAATGCTTTTAATGCCGTCAGTCACGAAATTCTTCTATCTCTTCTCTCCCATCTTATGGTTTCTGATGATGCACTGGAATGGTTTTCTTCTTATCTTCGGGGTCGTCAACAGTCAGTCCATATTGAAGATTCATCCTCAAAATGGTGTGACATAGGAACTGGCGTCCCTCAAGGTGGCATACTTTCCCCTCTTCTTTTTTCTATATTCATAAATTTCATTACTAACCAACTTCAGTGTTCGTATCATCTTTATGCCGACGACTTGCAGTTATATTGTCAAACTGAGGTGGAAAATATATTTAATGCGATCAATAAAATAAATTCTGACCTTATTGCCATAAAAAAATGGTCTGACAAGTTTGGTGTAGCCGTAAATCCGGACAAATGTCAGGCCATTATCATAGGCAGTCAGAGAAATATTAGCAAATTAGGTAATGTCGCCCTTCCCTCGGTAATGTTTGATGGCTCGGTCATTCCTCTTAGTTCGAGTGTAAAAGATCTTGGATTGCATATCGACACTACTCTTAGCTGGCGAAACCAAGTGGCAAGTGTCAGTCAAAAAGTAACGGGATCGCTGCGATCCTTATATCGCCTGAAAAATCTGCTTCCACCAAAGACCAAAGCCATGCTTATGCAGACCCTAATTTTCCCTATAATTGACTATGGTGATGTGTGCTACTATGACCTGAATGCAGATCTGCTCAACAAACTCGACCGCCTTCTCAATAATTGCATTCGTTTCGTCTTTAACCTTCGCAAATATGATCATGTTTCTGCATCTCGTACGTTCCTTAAATGGATGCCTATTCGGCAACGTCGGCACATGAGAGCACTGACCATGCTGTACTCTGTTCTTTTTTCTTCCAATTCTCCTTCGTACTTAACTTCTCACTTCCAATATCTATGTACTAACCATACGAAATATTTGCGATCTACAAATAATCGTCTTCTTCAATGTCCCTCTCACCGCTCTGACTTTGTCCACTCTACCTTCTTTGTCCAGGCTATTTTATTATGGAATGCTCTCCCAACCGAAATCAGGATGACAAACACTCGACTATCTTTTAAACACAAATTGCGTAAATACCTCCAAGATTGTACCCTCGCGAATTCATCATCTTGAATTTGCCCTATCTGTATAGTTTTATAAATATGTATTTATATATATATTTATGTATAAGTTATATATATAATTGTTTTATGTATCGAATGTACTTGTTTACGTATAGTTTATTAATATAATTATTTTAGTCTACGCTTATTTCGCTTTATATTTCGAGTGCACTACTGTTATTTTATATTTCTCTGCATCACCCTAAGGTTGTCTGGCAGAAAATGCCTAATGGCATTAAGACCGCCTTTGTACCGACGGTGCATAAAGTATAAATAAATAAATAAATAAATAAAAATAAAATTTGAGAAAATAAATTGATATTGTTGAGTATATATTCTAGGGAACACATACAAGGGAAACACGATTTGATAAAGTTGGCTCGATAGAATAAATTCACAAAGATACCTCTTTTTTTGTAATTTTATCTTCCATTTTCGGTTTTATTCTTAAAATAAATGATTTGACATCATGGTTTATTTACTAAATGAAAGTTCATAGATAGCTCGAGAGATTTTACCCCATAGATTTTCTTTATTACATTAAATTTTTAATCAATTATTCAAGTAAGTTACGAGGCGAGACACTGACTGAGCCTGAGCCTCGCCGAATGGATCGTAATACCTACTTGAATAATCGGTTCTTCACTCCTACGATGGACCCACATGAGAAATGAAATGGCATGTTTGCAGCCTCCTTGTGAGGCAACACAGTCATGGCATTCTACCGATATAACTTCTTCCATTACTTCGTCAACTATTAACGTCACTGCATATAACTTCGCGTGGACCTTGTGTTCTGGGCAGATTTTTGATTTAACTATAAGCACATAGATTTCCATCGCGTTTTAACTGAACGTAGCTAATCGCGTCGTCCCCATAAGATGGCCTGGAGGATCAAAGAAATCGATAGGTATTTCATAAAATCAAAACCTTATTAAAACTAAACATACGAAGCGGTGCTTTTTAAAAGTGATTTTATTTTTTTAATTATAGTATAATACAAATAATAATAAATAATACTTACATTGTACTGAACTGCGCCAGCATTAACAAATCAACTCTGGGCAAATTAGAGCTGTCGCCTTGGTAAACCCTTGTTCCATTACTTAATAAGTTCTTACACAAGTTGTAGGACAAAAGCTGAGTAATATACAATTAGGAAATACTTAATAAACAATTTTAAGCGCGGAGATCGTTGACATTCGTACGAAATTTACGTGACTGTGACAGTTCAACATAGATGTGACGTAATTGAATCTGATTGGTGTTCAACTGAACATGGCGGACTTGTGTATTTTGTAGTTTTATTTTATCAAATAAATTAATAATCCCGTCTTATAAATAAAAATAAATATTCTTTTCTAAACATATTAATTATATTTCAGTATATGAACATATTATTTTAGTAATTCTTTCTTACCGTCATCATGCCTATCGGCTCGCCCCCTATTACATGAGACATAAACATACCGGCGAAATGTGGGTGTACATTAGTACACCTCTGCCTAACCCTTCGGGGAATACAGGCGTGATGGTATGTTATGTTTCCGAACTGAGTTTGTAACTTCACGCCCGACGCACTTGTGACAAGTCACAGTGGCTGTCAAAAATTACTTAGCTAGCAACAAAAGTAGTATTAGAAACCTAAATATTTATTCTCCTTGATAAAAGCTTGGCCCCTGGGCCATTAAATATCCCATACTAAAACGTTCACGGTGAAGGTCGCAGATAAGCTTCCACCATGATATTGCCTTGGCCCATCGTATAGATAACATTGCACTTTAGTGGACGTAAAACTCAAGGTGAGGTTACAATCACCAGTTATGGTGCTGCCATCTAGCGATGGAAATGTAATACGATAAAGTAGTTTTGAAGATTGGTATTCCGTATTTATTTTATTGAATTGTAGAGTTCGGCAATACTAACGTTGGGACTCGAAATCAATTAAGACAAGCTACAGAGCTGAACTTCAAACTCGCCACTTGTTCCCTGAAATATTTAGAGATTCTGTTTATTACGGCTGAACTGAATATCATTTTGTTTTCAATGTAAGAAAGCATTATCATAGTGTAATGAAATCATTACACTATGGCATTATGCTGTAACTTAAAAACTGCGGTACGCACGGCTACACATCAAACTAAACAAAACCCGGTATAGGCTGGTACAGTTAATCTCAATAATTGGGTTATTTTTGTGCTAATAAACAAATTATCTTTCTCCTTTCTGTCTTTCTCAATTAGGTAATTGAACAGATCCTGAGACAGAGCTTAAACTCTTTCTGATGTGTGCAGATCTATAGCAAGAAGAGATCATCTCTAATGGTTTTTCTACGAGAGTGACAGTTTTTGTTTTTAATAAACCCCATTTTAACTATTCTGTTCCAAATATTGTATCCTATCTTATCCTTCCTACTATCCTACTTTCTACTGTACTAATATTATAAATGTGATAGTTTGTGAGGATGAATGGATGGATGTTTGTTACTCTTTCACGCAAAAACGATTGAACGGATTTTGATGTAACTTTACAGTTTTATTGTTTATACATCAGAATAACATAATAAATAAGCTTTAATTTATAACGATATTTTGGGAACAGATTGGGAAAAATGTATTTTCTCGGACGAAGTCGCGAGCAAAAGCCAGTCACCGCTAAGCCTTTTCATCTTTGGGTCACTGACTCAGCTCGTATCATCCATGACGTCACTGGCGCTGCGTACACGCAACATTTACGACTAAACACTGATTTCTTTGTCAAATTCCATGTAATTGTGAGTAATACAGTTCCAGCAGTAATTTGTAAGAAATTACTGAAATTAACCTGAATTTTAGTCTCGCCTGTGTATGTTAAGAATGTTTATTTTTTGTTAATGCTTGTAATTTTTGTAATGATTGTCATTAAAAAAAATCCTTCATCAGTCTAATAGAAAATTAAAAAGTTTGACTATCATAAAATTTTCTTTTTTTAGACGTTAATACTTTCCCTATTCCATAGGACCTAAACTTACCAGCGGACTGTGGGTGTACAATTAATAGTATACTTATACCTTACCCTCGGGGAAAACAGGCGTGGTGGTATTTTATTTTTAACTAAGCCGCCTTATCTATATTTATTACGAATAAATAAAATGGTGGTGTCTGTTCGGATGCACTAATTTTGACTGGACTTACACTGGCAGTTAGCTGATGGTATAAGGAGTAACGTAGGCTACTTAACATCATGCTATAACCCTTAGGAGCCAAGCAAAATGAAGAATAAGAAACCGCGGGGCAGAACTAGTTTTTAGAAGCGGCGGTAGCCGGCGATTATGATGGCTAGGGCGTCGGACTTGCGATCATGTGGTTCGAAACCCACCCATTGCACTAGCGACGTGAACGCACTCGTAACACGAGCATTTACTTAGCTTAGCAAAAGGGGCTAACAAGATTACTAGTAATGTGCGACCCACATTGCTACTAAGCTTCTTCTTTAAAAAAAAAAACGAAGAAAATCTAACATCTGTCCATTACCTTTTTCATGCGTTATCCCCCTACTGTCCCATCTCAAAACCTAGTAACTGACAACGATTATTGAATCGAATCGAGAACCATAGCTAAAAACAACAAAAAAAAACCTTGTTTTTTGTTAATTAAGTGACATTTATTGTGTTTTGAAATAGGACAGCCCAGCATGCTAAACTACACACGGCTACAGATGAAATTATACAATTCCAGTATAAGCTGATCTCATTGTATAGGCTTTTCATGAAATAAGAGGTCAACGTAAACTGGTTTTGTATTTGTGTAGCCGTGCGTACATAAGCAAGCATGTCCTGATTCATGGCACTTATCCCATTAAGTCTGTCTTGTATCCAATCAATCATATCACTACATCGTCCTCACTTTGCATATCAATAAGACGACGGGATATTGTCAATTGCATTGTCGTTATAAACAAGATATCCGGTGTATTACTGATTTCTGCGACTTACGAACATTAGACACATTCATATAATTATGTTAGATTTTAGTATTTTTTTAATCTGTGGTCCGCAGAGTATCACTATCACTATTAGTTGTTTTTTGCACACAGAGGTGTGCAAAAAACTATTTAATACATTCTCATAATAATTGTTTTTATTGATACGAGCGACTCTATTCTCTTTAAACTTTATTGATACGGGTCTCAAATAGCCTTTTTTAAGAATTACAATAAGTAAATTAGAAAAATACCAAAGAGGTTATTGGTTCCAATGTTCCAAATATCAATTCCATTGGTTTTAAATATTAATTTGTTCCAGAGGATTTGCCCTAACAAACGCCATTTTATCTCCCTTAGTCAAGAATATTGAATCGTTCTTCCATCCTGCATGCTATTTTAGCATGTAACAAGCAGGTGTTTAGATCCAGTTAACGATACAGGCGATCTTATCTGCGTCCATATACGGTGATGCTCAGAATCATTGGGTTTTGCATCCATATAAAATACTGTACAGTCAAGATCAGACGTCCAAACTGTTTAAAATAATATGAAAAACTAAAAAAAACCTTTGAAACGGAAAAAAATCTATCTAAATATTTGTCCGTTTACGTTTAATACAAGTACAATACTTTAATCCAAGAAAACAATGCAATACCTTATCCTACAACAAAATAAAACAATGCAATATTCTCTCTTTATCAACTAGAAAAGAGGTGGTGAGATGACGACTGAACAGATTTTCATGAAATAAAGCTAACATTCGGTTAAGACACTTTTCAAAATCGGTTCATCCGTTCAGGAGCTATGATACAAGCGATCAAACATTGAAACTTTATTTTTATCGGTTGTTACTAATAATGTATACCTAAATGAAGCAAGGGATGTTCAGGGAGTACTACACGAGTAGGTACTGTCATTTTGACATGAATTTTATTCCATTGAGATAAAATATAAAACCTTAATTCGTCCCCAGAACATTTGACACTGATTGTACTTACCTACTAAATATTCACATAGGTACAATTACTTACATAAAATATTGTGGTTATAAATATGGTAAGGTGAGTCATAATTTAGGTTTTACTTTAACTTGCAACAAGACAAAACTTATAAGGGAGGGGTCAAGAGCATTGGTTACTTTAACGAAGTATAGTTTTTTTTCTTTGTACCTATACGTAACAATCATAACCGTACATACCCTTACAGCTTTATGCTCTGAAGGGACAGAGGCAGGGCTGCCAAAAAAACGAGAGGAATAAAGTTTTCCAAATTCTGGTGGTTAAAATAATGTTCAAAATTTTATTTGAATCTAGTAAATTTTTTTCGTATTCTACGAAACATCGTCAACTGTGAACAAGTTGTCTTATTTATTGACATTAAATGTCAAAAATGACAGTTTCACCTTTATGATATTAAAACTGAATCGAAATCTATTTTGTTTTTTTTTGTATTTACCTACATACATACCTTTCTTTACCAATTTCCTTCACACTCCGTAAGAAAAAAAAACAATATCTTAGAGCTGAGCTTGTTATCTTGCTTGTTACATTGATCCTCATCTCAACATCGAAACGATTGTCTTATTAGGTTAAGCGATGTGCCTTTGTCACGCCACTGCCTCAGCTCCCCCTAGCGGCTATTTTTAGAACTTGTTTACGAGTTCAAATAAGTTTGCGAAGTCAAAGATATTATGTGCATTAAAAGTGCTTTTACGATTACATTTGATTAGTTTTTTGTAAGCAGATGTTTTAGGATTGTAAACGTTGTCTTAATAACTCAATTTTATTCAAATCAAATCAAATCAAATCAAATGTTTTTTATTTCAAATAAGCTTTTACAAGCGTTTATGAAACGTTATTGACTCTAGTTGCACGGTTCCAAAAGGTTGATCCTATGGAGAAGAATCCGGCAAGAAACTCCATGGACACTCTTTTAAAAATTTAATTTTAATTTTAACGTGGTCCGGTGATCTACAGATGCAGCAGTGCAACTTGCTTAAGATTTAAGGGCCTATTTAATTTTAGCAGACTGCCTCGTTAGTCTAGTGTTCCCAATCGCGACTGCTACGCTAGAGGTCTTGGGTTCGATCCCCAGGTCGAGCAAAGTGTTACTGTGTTTTTCTATGAAATTCTCAGTAGCAGCTCGGAGTCTGGATTTGTGCAATGCCATATAGGCTCGCCCCCTATTACATGGGACCTCACTCACAGTTCACCTCTGCCTAACCCTTCGGGGAGCACAGGCGTGATGGTATGTTATATTATGTTAAATTTAGCATATATACTTCTGGAAAATATGCCGAAACACTTCACCGGACTTCAATAAAAGCGTTGGGCGCACAAAAATGTATCCTGCATGGATTATTGGCTTAAAACTTTATTTCGATACGTATAAAGTTCTTAAATGGAGACACATTTATTGGCACATTTGGTGTTTCAACATGGTTAATTTTCCTCGATGGGAAAAAGGTTTCTAGAGTGGGAGAAAAATTGACCGTGTGGAAGAATCATTTTTGAACTCAAATTAAATGTCTGTTTTTTTTTTTTTAAAGTTTAGCAATGTGGGTCTCACATTACTAGTAAACTTGTTAACCCCTCGGACTAAGCTAAAATGCTTGTATCACGAGTGGGTTCACGTTGGTAGTGCAATGGGTGAGTTTCGAACCGTCAACCACATGATCGCAAGTCCGACCCCCTAGCCATTAGTTAGTTCAGCTGGACGGCTGTCTTCCATTCCACCCCCCCTATCTTCGCCCATGCCACTCGAATATCAAACTTGATTTCAATACTAACGGCATATATCTTTGTTTACAGAAAAACATGCAAGTCTTGTGGGTGCGATCGGTTGAAGCACTCGGTGTACCACGAGGAGCTAGGCTCCGTGCGCGACCGGCTCGGCCTGCGAGAGTCCAAGATCAACCACCACTCCTACGACAGCCCGCCAGGACTTACTGCTAAGCAGGTAAGGAAATAATGATCTCCTTATTTGAATGTTCAGTTATTGACAATTGACTCTTATTCTGGTAACGGTTATGTTTAAAGACGCCTTTCATACTCGGGAATTAGTCCTGGTTGCGGGGGACTTAATTAACATACGAGTACAAGTGCTCTTTATTGTACTGTCAGCGTCAAATCTCAGATCAAATAAAAAGGTAAGATGGAACTTTGCGAACAAAGAAGTGAGGCCGGTTAAAGCTACGCCAAGCCGTTTACAAACACAATTACACGCACACACGCACGTGAAACGTTAATGACGTTTTGATAGACTACAGCGATAACTCGACTGACAAGATAAGGCGTAGTTTGGGTATACGTGTGTGCGTGTAATTGTGTGTTGTACACGGCAAGGCGTAGTTTTAGTCGGCCTCACTTCTTTGTTCGCAAAGTTCCATCTTAACTTTTTATTTGATCTGAGCGTTTTTTTTTTTCTTTGTTGTTTTTTTTTTCTTTATTTCTTTTCTTTTGGAATGTAAAATATGTAAATAGTGTAAATATGAACATACATATACTAATAAATATTTAATGTTATTATAAAAGTAGGAAAATTAAGCTTTATCTCAGTGGGGTAAAATATATGTCCGAATGACATTAGTTGCTCCTACCATTTGGAACAGTTACAGATATAATATGTATTTGGTGCTGACTTGACCAGCGACACAAGCCTCCCTCCCTAGTGTGGGAGTTATCTATTAAAAAACATAATATAGGTATAAACATGCATAATCGCTAGTTTTACACTTCATTGTCAATCACTTTCTCCTTACCATGTGATAAAAGAATTACCAAACATTATCTTTTTATTTGTTCTTTTTTAATTATCTCAATAGGCTAGTAGTTGCGCGAATGCTACGATAGAGTTCTTGGTTCCCAAATCAAGTCAGTTGGGGTGTTTCTGTGAAATTAAAAAAATCACTTCGGTGTTTCGATTTGCTTCTGGGGGTTTACTCTCAAAATCGACAACGATATGTTCGAATCGATACGATACTACTCCGAATGTATCGCATCCACCCTACTCTAACAAATGTTCGAATCCTTCGGAGGACTTCGGAGTAGACCCCCTGGTTGATAACAATAGGCGTGCCCCCAAATACACACGTAAGCATACCGGCAAACTGTGGATGTAGGTATATTATCATACCTCTGCTTTACCCTTGAGGGTGTATAAGCGTGATAGTATGGATTTGACTCTAAACGGTGTGGTTATATTTTTTCCTCCATTTTATTAAGCCATGCATGGTTAATAACGCCCATATATATAATATATAAACGGTAAAAACACAACTGAAACATGAAGCATGTTGTTTCAAAATTTTTTTGGAGGATAGTCCTCTCCGAAAATAAAACAATCATGTTGAGATAATTATAAATAATACATTATTTTCCTTTCCAGACTGAATTGTACTGGTCGTCGTTAGCAGAACGCGCTCCGACCGGCCTAGGGGGCGCTACCGGCGCGGCAGCATGGCGTGCCTGGCGAACAAGAGCTTTAGCCTCGCAATTACCAAAACAAGATCTTTCTTTAGCACATTGCCGACATATTGATGAAAATCATCGCAAACAATATGAAGACTTCGTCGCGGCTCGTAATGAAATTGCACTCGACATTGGTAAACATTATTTATTAAGTACAGCGCCATCTATTAGCGAGTAACTGAATTCAAATATATTTGCTTTATGTAGGAACATTTGTTTCAGGCGTCGCTAGTCAATATCACGGTGCATCAGTTGATTGTGCCGGATGTATTAAACCAATTCGTAGTGGAAGCATTACCGTGCAAGCACCGCGGATAGGTGAAGAGGTAAGAATATTTGATTACAACGCCATCTACTTTTTATTGTTACAATTCGTGAGTTGTAACTTGTAAACTTAGTTCTGCTATTCTACACAAGATGACACTACTGATATCATTTTAAAATAAAATTATAAATAGGTTTTTTAAACGTGAATTGATTGTTTTAGGCATATTTTCACCCAACATGCTTTTCGTGTGCGGAATGTGATGAGCTACTGGTCGAACTAGCGTACTGCGCGTTAGACGGTCGGTTGTATTGCGTCCGGCATTATGCGGAGCGATTGAAGCCTAGGTGTCATGCCTGTGACGAGGTAAGTCCAGTATTATATTCATTAAATATTTACTTCAAAATATCCCCAATCAATATACGAATATGGAATAAATATACTCTCTGGACTGCTAACTAGCGCTATATAATAGCAAGAACTAAGTAGGTAGTTATCTAGATTAATAAATGGACTTGTCGCAAATCAATTTGATATCGTTCTTAAACACCAATAATACCTATACCATTAAATAACTGAGTTTATTTTAAAACACTTTCTTTATAAAGCTTGACGGAATTATAATTCGAATGATGAAAAAATTCAGAAAGTAGAAAAAATTAATCCCTCTTCAAATTGACTCAAATAGAATGAAGACATCGATATTATTTTTAAACCATTTTCACTTTTGATTGAAAGATGAGAAAAAAACTAACAAAATGTTTAAAACTTCTTCTATATAAACTTGATATTTTTAACCGAGGTTCAAGTTGTTCAGTTTCGTACGCTCTTTATACTGCGAGCTATCCATTTTAAAACAATCTGAATGCCCTAAATATTAATACAGGTGGTATTAATACTTAGTGCCACTAACGATTAGTCTCGGCGTATTCCAAATAGACAACAAAACAAATCACATGGACTATTCCTGGACGACGGCTTGCAATCTGACGGCTGACATTTGCCAGGGTATGATGTAACATGTACTTATGGCCTGTAATGGCTGGTCGGGTACTAAAGATAGGCTATCAGTTCCTGTAGTCCTAGTTGGTGGTGAATTGGGAATATTTTCAGACTCAATAAATCAATCAATCTATTCAACAAACGTGACGACTTTTTGGAGATTACAAAAAATATCATTATTAAATTAAAACTACAAGAAGGATGCTCATCTGTGTGACTGTGATCCAGGCCTGGCGCAAACGACTCTATCAAATGTTATTTATTGTTAATATTATTATGATCCTATTACTTATATTTTTTGTTGATTTCAATGGCTAACTTAGTTAAATTGCCTTCGTATAGATTTTTTTCTTTTACAATGTTACTGAGGTACCTACACATTGTTTTAAGATATTATTTTTTGATCTCCTTTTTCATTCAATTATATTTTGAAATGAACAGTGATAAGAATGAGTCCATGTTTAAGTTGTTATGGAATGCCCAATAAAATCAGAAATACATAACGACAATGAAAGTTTAAATCACTAAAAAGCTCCAGTAAAATATTACCAAATTCATTAAAATCATATTATTTTAAGCCAGACAAATGGATTTTACGACGATACACAATGCACTGTTGGTTTGACAGATTATAAACATACTAATTTCAATGTGGAACGTTAGGTACCCATAAAATGTTAATATACCATCATATTTCATTCTAAAGCCAGTAGGTATTTTGGAAAATAAAGATGCAGTTTCTTCTTACAAATCAATAATAAGTTACTAATTAGATATCATTCAACAGATTAGAAAATTAAATTTAAATTAAGATAACATTTCAAACAGTGTTAGGTAATTAGTTCTATCAAATCATATAAGAATTAACTAAAACCTTTACCTTGAATTTTGATATAAATTATTTACAAAGAATAAATGGGTTTATCAATGCCCAACCTTGGTTGTTAGACAATTATCTTAAAATTTAAGAAAGCTTTTGGAAACTATAGGTGTGTTTTCTCTTCAGATTTAATCAGATAAACCATTGCTGCAAGAAGAGTAGACCGAAGCTATCTAATTTTAGCATATTACATTATAATGCATATCTGTGCCACTCATTGCGTTTCGCATTCATGACAATATTATTGATGCGTCCAACTGTTCACATTCATTCAAAGAAGTTCATACCGTGACGCACAATTATTGGCGATTCTAAAACTAGAGGATTCATTTGTCGATTTTGATACCGGTTTTCCTAGTCAATTACTGATGCTGCCACATCCTTAGTTTAGGGGTCCTATGAACGACTACTGTGCTGGGGTCCGATTCCCAGGTCGAGCAAAGTGTTATAAGGTTTTTCTATAAAATTCTCATTATCAGCTTAGAGTGTGGATTTGTGTCCGGTTAATGGCAAAAGACTCAATGACGCTCTTTATAATGAATTAGGGAGGTAAAGTTTATCCTCGAAAATTAACACTAATTGGACTCTGAGAAGAACAAGAATCATAATTCTTGGTTCCAGTTGACACCTGTCAAATGTGACATATAAGGCATGCCATTTCCTACAAGTAAGTATCGTATGTAATTTTAACATAGTTGCTTAACATCCCTCTCCCAACCAATTTTCATTCCCTTATCTCCCACTTCTCTCCTAAATTAATAAATATTTTGGCTACATTTATGAATGAAAACGATCTTAAATTTTAACTGCTAAGACTAACATCTACCACGAAGTCAAAAGCTCGACGGTGGTCTTTAGCGAGTCGCCGTCTCAACGTGACACTGGCAGAATAGCCGCAATCGGCTCAATTGCCACAAAAAAAAAAAACATAGTTGCAGGAGATGAGAAAATGATATATTTATTTATTTATACTATACTACATTGTACTCACGGAAGACTTTATTTATCCCTTCCGTGATTGTACTCCATATTGCCTGAAATCATGACCGTAACTTTCCATTTATACCATCGAAGATTTATTCGTACCTTTTACTTTTATTTACTTTCTTACGTACGTTTTCATACTTCCCAAAAGCTAACGTGAAATATCTGCCGGATCGGAGCCTGTAAATAATCTAAAAGTGAATAACGTGAAGAAATATTTTTTCGCACCTCACGCACTTTCTAATTAGCAATTCTTGTTTACACCCTATTTAGCCCCGATTAATTCGCACCAACGATGTCTGGCTCTTCAATCGGTTCATAAACTACCGATTCAAACATGCTTGGTATGTGGTTACTGAACAAAAATAAACTGTTAACTAGTAACTGCTGAACATTGGTTCACACCTTACCACTTTAGTCAGTTCTTACACTCGCTACGGGTTTGCCCTTTTTTCATATCGATGCTCTTTGCCGATTTAAAAAGCTATCTTATGTGAACAGTGATTTAGTACTTGAATTCGACCAGTAAGGTAAGCATTTATTTTTTTGTTTAGTTTAGTTTATTTATAATCGTGGGTTTTTAACATTTTCGATAACAACACGTTAATATTAATTCACTTGAGCCATCAAACTAAATTACACTTACGAGTTATATAAAGTTTTCAATATATCGTAATGGAAGCATCTGAAGTGGTGGCCTACATTTTGCAATGAACGAATTATTGCAAATGTAATACATCATATCAGTTTCTATCTCGATGTAGGAAACAAAATTGAACGTATGCTGCAATAAGACTGAAAAATAATCTTAAAAACTTAAGTTGATGTACCTTAATTCGCTTTCTAACGCGAACATCCCATCATAAAAAAGGGCTTTTGATGTTTTGCAGTCTGCAAAACTGTGAATGACGTAATCCCTAGAAGTTATTGACTTCAGTGATGTCTCGCTGGAGCAGGTGATGTTCCTGTCTATCGATATTCTAAATACTGTTCGATCTCTTTGAAGTGTCTGTCGCCGAAACTTGTTTATAGTCGCAAGCTACTGTAATAAATATAATCGACGCGCACACACGACAAGGACCATCTCTTAACCGGACAGCGTTCGCCAACGGTGAACTCAATACTCTTTCGACAGCTACCGAGGACGTGTCGCCTCCAGCGAATTAAATTTAATACCTTCTCGTCTCCAGTGTAATTAAAAAAATAATTTTAAAAAGTCATATCGGTACGCTCGCGTGGTGCATTCAGTTGTACACGGATTTTGAATTGACGCGCGCTTTTTCACCGCGTTTTTGGTGTTCTGATACAAACCGACTAGGAAGACAGTTATTGTGAGTGGTTTGAAAATCAGCATGTTTTTTTGTTATTATTGTGTTTAACATTTTTTCATATAAAATATTAATTAGAGAGTTGTTACTTTCATTTGCAATAATTGTGAATTATTTTATGTGTCGAGAAGATAAAATACGCCATACAATACAGTTTTCCCACTTCAAAAGTTCTTTTTAGTCGTCATAGTTCAGCTACTCGGTAACAGATGGCGTTGCAAAGCTTTTCTATTAATTGTCCGACACTATCGAATTCAATATAGATGTTTTTGCTGTGTATGTGCGTGAAAACTAGCATTTATTAATCTAATTTGCCCGTTTTTTAGCAGTCAAATCTTGGAAGAAAATATTTCATAAAATGCTAGGCTCGTTTTGAAAAACCTCCAAAGTAGGGCGTTAGGCAGCTATAGTTTCTCAATTTAAACTTTTTTTAACATATAGGTACGCACGGCTACACATCAAGCTGTACAAAACCAGTCTAGGCTGGACTTGCATTGTGCGGAAAACGATTACAATCGGAGGTCAGTCTAAACTGGTTTTGTATAGCTTGATGTGTAGCCGTGTGTACATACAATTTATAGAGGAAAGGTTTTTTTGGTTTTTTGTTTGTAATCCATCAGCTCTGAAAGTACTGAACCGATTTTTATAATTCTTTCACCTTATCCCGCGGGAAAACCTATCCTATGCGGGGGAAGTTGGGGGCAACTGTCTATAAATTAATAAGAACCTATATACCTAGATTCATTTGTCTTTTTAAATAAGTTGTGTAGGTAAGTTTCCTGAAGATACTGATTATAAATTACAAAAAGGTGGTAAATGTTACTACATTTGCCACCTATATACTCATAGGATAGAGATGTATTTATTAACACACAAAGTTAGCGGGAGCCGGGCGAGATTATAAAAAAATCATAGAAAAAACGAACGCAGCTCGAACTGGGAATCGAACCTAGGACATCAATCACGACAACTTTGAAATACGTGTGGCCATTTGTAAGTGTCAATAATTTAGACATGTCAAAAAAAATTGGCACCTGCAATGGAATAAGTTACAAATCTCAAGATTACCACGTCAACACTGTTTTTCATAGTAGGTAATCAGTAATTAGCTTCTCCAAATAATAATTTGCCATCTTACACACATACATAGCGCCTTAGTACATCGTTGTAAGGTTGAAAATCGTCTAAATATTATTTTTAGACGGTATGAAAAATTTTGTTTTTTAATTCTTAGACTGACAGTTTCATTTTCATGAAGAGATTGGAGTCGGTGTCAGAAGTATTAATTTCATGTCTACATGTTTTAATTTATTTTGGTCTTTGGTTCAGAAAACTGAACCGTACCTATATACATTCATATTATGAATACCTACGATCATATAAATTTTCATTTTCAGTTTTTCTCACGTGGTCCTAAGTGCTACGCTACATGTCTTAGTTTCGATTCACAGGTCGGACAGTGTTATTGTGTTTTTCTAGGCTCGCCTCCTATTAAATGGGACCTAAACATACCGGTGAAGTGAGGGCGTACAATAATACACCTCTATATAAGTAATCCGTCGGGGAAAACAGGCTTGATGGTATGTTATAATTAAATATAATTTTTATTCGACCTGTGTCCAGCAGTGAGATGGCAAATGGATTGATTAGGTATTTAGGCATAAGTTTACGTTTAGAACTTCTTACTTCCTTCTCCTTTTCTCCTTCCCTTCCCCTTTTCACAGGTTCAGTTCCCTTCCATCAAGTGGGACGTACTTATATGCTTATTTGTCACCTTAGTGGTACCAAAATATAGAATCATTTGAGAATCCAAGGCTGTTGTCTTAAGTAAACTTAATTTTGTAAACAAAGCTCCAAAACACGACGCCCTCTACATGTCAGCGATTTTTTTACAAAAATCATTTTTAGATTTTTCTAACAACAAACTTTTGCATTTATCATCACAATAGACAGCTTTTCACAATCGCTAAGTTCTTGAATGTCACTCGACGTGGCAGACAACCTCAGACTCTTTGGTGGCGTGTCATCGACCCATGAGGTACAGCTGCCAATTTCTTGTTTACTGCACGCATTTCACCTTCCCTCAAAATGAAGCTTTTATGAAAACTTGTCAAAAAATACGACGCAAAAGTGTCACTGCGACGTTGAATTATTACTTCCATAGAGTAGGCTGCATAAAAGTACTAAGGTGACTTGAAGTCTCGGAGGTCACTGGCATTTATTACAATAGTTATTTAATACTTAGTTAAGCATTGACTTATATAATAAATTAATGTCTCATCATCATCATGCTGGGCACGGGTCTCCTCTCGAGAGTGAGAGTTAGGCTATAGCCCACCACAAAAGCCTACTGCAGGTTGCAGTGGCGTAGCAAGGGTCACTAGCACCTGGTGCGGATACCGAATTTGCCGCCCTTTCATTTTTTAAATGAATAACAAAAATGTAGGGCATGATAAAACTAAACTGTAAAAGTAAACACATGTTCTCACATAAAAAAAAAACAAACTAAAATTCATTGTTGATACTGTATTTTATGCCACAACTAAACAAACAATAAGATACTCGGTATCAATGGTAGCATACTATTCAAAAGAACTATAGAGAAAACTTGACGAAAAAAACTTTTTTTATTTTTTTTTGACCACCAGTGAATTGCCTCCCCCGCCAAAGTGCCCCCGGTGCGGACCGCACCCGCCGTCCCCCCATGCTAAGCCACTCGGGTTGGCAGCCTTCTCACGCTATCGAGAAAATCCCTTCGACATACAGGTTCCCTCACGATGCTTTCCTAAGCAACTAAACGCTTTATAATTTTGCAACAGCTCGGTTTAAAAATAGCTACGCCATTCACTAATCGATTCTTAGACAGCTGCGAAAAAAAACTAGTAAAATAAAAATCAAAACATACTAAAGAAAACATCCTACGTCAGTTGTTGGAACTGGATGAAATTGCGTATTTTGAAAAGTGAAAAACTTTACATAACACTAACTATAATTTTTATACATAGTATCATAATTTTAAGTACCTTTACATAATAAACTTCTTAAATAAACAGACCATACCATCACATCACACCCGGAGGGTAAAGCATACTAATAACTATTAGTTTACTAATTGTAAACCTTATACTAATGTATATTGCCACCAACCGGGAATATCCCAATAGCATTGCTCTACTAAAAGCCAGGCACTGCTATATACCCCTTTAAGGCAGGGACGTAATATGATTTTTGGACACATTTTTCCAATAGACTCATTGATCTGGATATAAAATCATAAATCACAACAAACAATGAAATTAAGATTTTTTCAATAGAGTGTCTGCGGAGTTTCTTGCTGATTCTTCCTCATAAGATCCACTTTTTAAACCGTGCAATTAATTTGGGACTTTTTGAAACTACCTATTTTATTTGTAAAATATTTAGATTTTCACTTTAAAATCACTATCTACGATGAATACTTCTCCATCCGAAATGTTACGAATCAAACTGAATTTTCGCATCCATTATTTTTGTACTTGATAGGTACACGAGACACCCATTAAAAAGTACTAACACATTTAATTAACAATAAAACATGCACGTGGTGTCTATCAATCAACCGTAAAATTCTATTAAATGTTAAAATCATAAATTACGTTGAATTACAGCATATATTGTTTAATACAAAGATGTGAGTGGCTATGTTTGTGAGCTGCTTGCCAACATGTAAAAACGTAGAATGATCTTATGCCGTAAACTATAAGACATCTAAACATTATGCTAAAGTGGCTAGCTATACGCTTGAAATGTAAATAGTTTGGAAGATATGAATCTGGTTAGAATACAATTCCTTACTGCCTTTCCTATCAGCAGCTCGTAACAAGCAAACCCAGCAGTGGTTCAGTAAAATGGGTTGATGAAAGGGTTGCTAGATAGCCGGGAACTCCGGAAATGGCCCGGAATTTTGCGTCTCGTCCCGTGTCCATTAATTAGACCTTACTGTCCCGGATTCCAAACACCAATATTCCAACTTTATTTAAAAATATATGTATATAAAAATAACATATTTTTTTTACAATGGCCGCAGCTCAGAATTGTCCCGGAATTGATAAGTTTCTATCTGGCAACCCTTGTTGATGATTATGAAATCCATTCAGTAGTTAAAACAACTTATTACCATTCAAATAACTCATCTGTAGTTACGGTTAACGAGCATACCTTCTTCCATAAGCTATATCGTTTGTTTGTCATCAAAATCGTCTCGTTTTTATTTACAGGGTGACCATGATAACATTGATAACTAATATTCTGTTACAACAGAGTTTTTTCCACAAAACTACTGTAATGCATCTAATTATCATGACGCAGATCATTTTCTATAATAAAACCTGGCATGACATGATTATCGGGATTTACAACCTGCAAAAACATAACATCTGACACATACTTATTATGTATTTCATGTGTTTTTCACATATCTCCGCCTACGCTTACTACAAACTTAAAATACGCACAAACCTTCAAACATTATGTGCGGGGAACGCCCCTCGATTGCCAAAGTTCATTCAAGTTCACGGATAACATGAATGAAACTACGTATTTATATTTTCAACCTATTTTTCAGTTTACATCTACGAAACTGATATTTCATTGATCGTGAAATATTCTCTAACAAAAATATCTTCTACGTGCGGACACTAATAATGATTCGATATTTGAATACATTCAAATCGAACGATATTAAGAATCCATTTTCTACGATGTAATTTTCCTCCTGAAATCCTGGTTCCCTTTCGGCTATGCGCGTCGAGTAGTGCGCACGGCCCGCCGATGACGTCACGCCGGTGTCGGGTTTCTGCGCGCGCGCCTGTGCCGTACTCGGGCGGTTACTTTCACTGCGACCTTGTCTTTGACACCAATATTTCTGTCTATTTGGGTAAACGCTAATATATACTGGATAAGGTGTGTAAGAATATTGTTCAGATTTTTGTTGGTTTAGTTGTATTAGGTTGAAAGGTTTGTTTGTTTGCAAGGCGCTTTTGGGATTTTTAGTGTCAAAATCCCTTTCAGCCTGTACTAGTAGCACCATAGGCGATTTTGAAGCTAGAATTCTCAAATCCCCTTTAACTAGGTAATGATATAAACCTTTTTTTAAAAACATATTATGACTAATGTTTGGACTTTAAAAGAGACTGTAAATGATTTTAAAAGAGACGGGATTCTCCGAGTTTGTTTCGGCGTCTCTTCTCAGTAGTCGTCATTTAGATAATGCCGTCTTTTTAAACATTGACTTTGTAAAAGTGTCTTTAAAAGATCTATTTGCAATATCATTAATACTTTTACCAAAGATTATTACCAAAAAAATAATGTTTACTAAAGAGGATTTTGATGCTTCTTATTTTTTAAAATCTTCTTTAGTGCTACTGATTAAGGCTAGGGGAATTTTGGGCTATTTCGAAACTAAACCTTATTTTTGCAAACTTATTTTTTCCCAAAAGTATAACCTTACTGTAAGTTGACTAGTGATTGATACAGATAAACTTGGTATTATCAATAAGTATCTACTGAAACCAAGCAAAGAACCCGAAAGCGAAACCTTTCATCCTAACCGCGCTTTTCCACTGACGACAAAACATGTTGCAAACATCTATCTAACTTTATCTAACTCTCTAAGAGTGAGAGGGATAGGTAGCTGTTTGCAACATGTTTTGTCGTCAGTAGAAATGCGCGGTAACATTAACATTTATTTATTCATGAAAGAAAACAAGCTCTTACGGAACGTTTGTTTTTTAATAGGTATATTTACCGACTGCGTAGCGCGTAGTAATGTGTTTGACAAACGTGGGCGTTACGCATTGACAATAATGCTAAGCACATTAGTGACTCAACTTGTTTACAAACTTATATATTATGAACGAAAGGGATATAATAGATTTTTATATATTTTTGTCTATGAAGAATGATATACTAAACATATTTAATTCTAACATACCAACACGCCCGTCTTCCCTGAAGGGTCAGGCCGAGGTGTACTTAATGTACACCCACAGTTCGCGGTATATTTAGGTCCCATGTTATAGGGGGCGAACCTATTGCCATTCACCGGGCACATAGCCAAACTCCGAGCTGCCACTGACAATAAAAAAACTCCCAATAACACTGCATGCAACTAGCGTAGCAGTCGCGCTTAGGTTCACTAGACTTCATCATCATCATTCCATTACAATGTCCAACTGCCTGGCACGAGTTTCCTCTCAGTCAGTACGTCAAAATCGGTACATCCGTTCGGGAGTTACGATACACAGACAGACAAACGCGCAGAGACGTCAAACTTAAAACTCATCGTCGTTTTTGCATCGGGGGTTAAAAATAAATAAGGTTGTGTCTATACCCCAATCCGTCACTAACTCTGTCACTCCATCCACTTCAGTAAAATTGCCGCAAAATATACCTACACATAGGGATCAAAGTTCAGTATGAATTTAAGATTTACAATAATATGTTCTGTTGTTACCTAAAATAGGATTAACTTTGCTATAAGTACCAGCGACCTGGTAAATCTCTCAGTTAAACAAATAATATTACACTACAAAATAACAATAACTACTTAGTTAAGTATGGCAATAGAAGAAAAATGATCAGTATCATCCCGCTGCCATCCTTGGCTGACGTCGTCAGTGTCAGTCACTCAGCACCCGCTCGGTTGTCAGTCTCGCCCACGGATCCGGTGCATGCAACTGACGTAGGCAGCCCAGCTTTACTTCAACCTAGCCGATCGGACGCCTACATGGATTGCGTATTTTTGAATGATGATATTTCAGCTTAGTATATTATTTTCAATTTACTGACCCCTCTCTCTTTGAGGCAGTAATTGGTTTGATAATGATAACATACCACCACGCCTGTATTCCCCGAAGGGTTAGACAGAGGTGTACTTATGTAAACCCACATTTCGCCGGTATGTTTAGGTCCCATGTAATAGGGGGCGAGCCTCTTGCCACTAACCGGCCACAACTCCCGACTCCGAGCAGCTACTGAGAATTTCATAGAAAAACGCAATAACACTTTGGTCGACCTGGAAATTGAACCCAGGACCTCTAGTGTAGCAGTCGCACTTAGGAACATTAGACTAATAAGGCAGTTTTTAATTTAAAATCATGCAATAATCTTCTAATCGTTTTAAAATAATAACTGCTTTAATAATACATAGAAACTTATGAAATCTTCTGCTTTCATGAATTGAGCCCCACCCACTGAACTTATGTAACTAATCAAACAAATAGTGCTGAAATAACCGGCGCCCGCGCATCATCTTCTGCTAAAGGTTCGCCCACACTGTTTCACACGGTTCGCCTTACGCGTCACGTCGACGTCATCGCTCCGTAATTAGATGTATGTTGTACCTTTGGAATGACTGGAGTGCTAATTATTTGTGTTATATCGATCTTGCAATTAGTGGTTGCAGTATGAACCCTTTAGGAAGTTTTGTCAACTATTATAATTAAAGATTGAAGTATTTACCTACCCACAATTGCCAATTAAATAATGTACTAGTTGCGCTGCCATGTCTACATGCCAGCATGAATGGGTCCGCACGACCGGGGAAGTACTACCCTCCCACAGAATATCGACGTCAAGTAGCAGTACCTATGTATACTGTTGCGTTTCGTCCGGTGAGTGTGGAGCGCCGGAGGCCCAATTCCTCCATCAGTCCCATTGCTTCTCCATTTCTCCTTCCCCTCCCTTTTCGTTAAATAGGCTCGGCAACGAAACTGCAACTCCTCGTATTGCAGATGAGAATGGGTGGCGATGACTGCTTACCATCAGGTAGCTAGCCTGCTCGTTTGCTGAGTTATCCTATAAAAAAGAGGAAAATCCATCAACTATTGTAGTTGCTGAAACCCACTCTAAATGTCTTCAAAGAGTCGACATAAATCCTGAATTTATAAATATATATTGATTTCGATTGAAATTTCGATCTCCATTGGAGATCGAAATTTGACTTGCTTCTTTAGTAGAGAAAAGGTTCTGAGACAAATTTCAATCGATAATCTAAATGACTCACTACATATAGAGAAAAAAAAATCGGTAATGCGAGTTCGTTTAGGAATTAATTTTGGTAATACTAACCTACTAGAGATACTGCAACCGCGTGTAATTCCAAACCATTTCGTACAAGAGAGACTGCGATCGGTTATTCTCTGTCGTGTTACCAAAATGGTTTCTTATCACCAATCGCCTTATATAGTGACAATTTACTTGTTGCGCCAATGAGCTGGCAGTCTTTCAGTTCTGTCAATGCTTACGTGTGAAAATGACGCGTTCTGAAGTATTAATTGATGGTATAAGGTTGAAACAATGACGAAATCATAAGCAATAGCATAGTCATAGATCTCGATTTCGAATCCAAGGCACGGACCTCCTTCGAAATATTTTTAAAATATCGCAAGGGACATGCTCAGATGTTGCTCGCGTAAATGACATCTAATGTCAATATGAATTAATCTTATTTTTCGAGCTTACATAGTATCAAAGGTACTCATTATACCTTGTCCATTACGTGAACCGTTTTTTGACAGATGGAACTAGTGAGTGCAGGAACTTAATATTGCGATTATCGATCCGATTATTGACACTTTAATTACTGTCTAGTATTGATTATCGATTGTTGGGTTGTTGAATCGAAAATGGTGCAACGACGACCAATAATAAATAAATATGTATGATATTCATCTAATTGTATATTTTTTTATATAATATTCATTTTACATCCATTTCTTTTCAAAAATATTGTTTAATTTATATTTTATTGATATTAGAGTGGATGCCATTTTCCGATACTGATTTAATGTCATTGTTCAAAATGATTGCAGCGAATACATTCGATTTCATCACTAGACACGGTAAAATGTGGTAGAATGTAACTAAATTTAATACGCTTAACAATAACCATTTTTTTTTTGGAATTTCCGTTACATTTATGGTATTATAATATCTACAAGGAATGATAATTAAGATAATTGAATAACATAAGGTAGATAATACATTTATTTTGTTACGCATTTCAAAGTTAACTTTTACGTAATCTGGAACACCTACGCTCTAAGGCAGTCAAAGGCATCTGTCAAAAAACGGTTCACATAATGGATAAAGTATAATGTCAATATAAATTAATCTTTTTTTTCGAGCTCACATATCACATAAATAAATGATGCAAATAAATGTACATAGTAAATCAAATATCAAATAAAATCATAAATACCACTCGTCATTATTTATCTAGCAAACCCATGACAATATAAAGAGCTAAATATCTCGAGCTTATAAAATAATCGCTGGCATTTTGACAAAACATTAAAAAACACTTGGTGTTGTTAGTGTTCGGAATTTGAATATTTAAAAACATTGGTTACGTGTGCAACGAACGTTTTTTTTTTTTCTTAATTTCTTAGAGGTCGATGACACATGGCTAAATTATTTTGTTGGCGTTTAGGGATAATTTCACGGGAAATTTATTTGGCAACAGTCCTAGAAGTAATGGTTGATTACTTCTATTACGTAGAATCATAACTTTTCTGCGTGTCTAGGTTGGGCTGCTAATGAGATAATGCATTTTTATTGTAACACTAGTTGATCTAACAGACACTGTCCTGTCTTAATTATGAATATTCAATTCGAACTAGCATGTAATAGTTAAAAAACAAAAGAAGTTGAAATGAAATAATAATATTTTCAAATTTCCTTAATTTTTCTTTCCTTAAGAACTTTCTGCAAAGAATTAGGAAACATAACGAAATCAAAAACTAAATTATATATAGAAGATGCTAAACAAGCATACGTACTGTCTGCACTTCAACGGACAATCGCAATCTTTTTGTAGTGTGTGACGCGCCTCCACCCTATATATTGTAGCTTAGCTTGTAAGAGATACATTATTATACTGAGCTCGCACTGTATAAGATTTCCATATAGTAAGAGGCCAGTGTAAACTGGATTTATATAGCTCTAAATCTTCTCACACCTTTAAATGTGTGTGTGTGTGCGGTAAATTTTACTAAATAAAATAAATTACTATACGCTCTGGGCACTTTGAGATTGTCTCACTCATACACCGTTGAGATACAAGTACCCAAGCCTCGGATCGTGAAAAATGACATTAGCCTAACCTTTGACGGTCATTCAGCTAGAATTGGCAACAATTGTAATTAAGTCAGCATCTAAACTTAGATAATTAGTAAAATAAAGACACACGTATTTATTTAACCTACAGAAATTTCGATCTTTATGCTACAACAAATCACTTTTTTTCAGGGTGTTTTTAGAATTTCATTGAAAATCTCAAAAGTTCGATACTCAGTTTTAAGAACATTAAATGTATCACTATATCCAATCTGTATCTTCTTAAAAATCACATTGTTTGCCTTGAGCATACGTAAAATAAAAATCCAAATTAACTTCTTATCATGATCAAATGAAAATGTTTCAATCATAAAACACCAACAAATAAGGTTGATGTTAGTAATTACGATAATTCACCACAGCTACATACAATCGCACGAGCTAAATCAATCATTGGGTAAAACATTTTATGGTCTCGTAAACCCTGGCGTGACCTTCGACCAAATGATCGAACGAGACATAAAGCTAATGTCTGGCCACATCGCCAAATGAATTCTAAATCGGGACACAAAAGTTTGGCATCTATAACAGTTTAATTTCAGTTGTTCAAATCTTGTCTCGGCGTAATAGCGCTGCAGCCGACCCGCTCCCCCGAGACCCTATTCAAAAGTACCCCATTTCCATTCCTTTTGATACAGCTGTGTTTGTTCGACGACATTGAAATGGGACTCCTGCTGTCTGTCGTTATCTCGTACGCGGGGGCACACGAAGCTGTGGAGTGCTTAAAACATATGCTTAGTGGTGTAATACCTAACACGCAACCGGACTTCCAAGAACTCGCCGAGTACTACAGCGGCCAACTCAAAAAAGCGACCAGCCCATCTTTGACAGGGAGCTGGAGCGAGGAATGCGGTCAGGGATACCTATATTTAACAGAAGATAAAAATGGAAAACTAAAATCGGCCGCCGTCAAGTACTACGGTGACAAAACTAACTCGACCGCCATACTGTTCTCTACGAAAATCTCAAGCTTCGGCCAGGAGTCCCTGGAGGAGAGCCAGGCAAACGGAGACTACAGGAGCGACAGGTACATACCGTCGAAAACGAGAACCATTCTAACGAACACCTCAGAGTCGATCAGTGTCGGTCAAAGAAACAGATCACCTACGCCTCGTGAAACTATTTCAGATTCAAATCACAACAGCTTTACTTCAAATTCTGTCGCGCCTGACCACAAAGAGGACGACGGGGCTGACGAGAAAGTGACATGGCATTATCGACCACTGAGTCCCACCCGCACCCCGCAAACACCGCCCGAAATACATTTCCAATCATTTGACGACGACAAAAAAGGCGAATACAGCGAAGACTTTCTCAGGTTAATATTCATTGATACCTGCAGGAGCATCCCCCATGTAGACACTCATGCTTACAGTACGGTAGTGACGTAGCTACATCTCATCACCATGAGTGATCACTGCTCACCCGGACACCGCCATATGCACGAGTAGAAAGCTAATTCATGGCACCATCCTCTTCACCTGTATTATACCTACTCATATGTTATGAATTTGTTTAAGATCTCTTGATGGGATTAAGTACCGACCATTGCAACGAAGCGACCCGAGTGGCCGGCGACGGAGTTTCAAAAAGCGACACTCTTCGTCGTCGAATTCTTCCAGAGAGTCGCGAGCGTCCCGCGAGGAAGAACTTAAGATGTTCACGTCACTCGAGGAAGCTGAGTTCGAGCGTATGAATAAAGCCGAAAATGTCGGAGGATTCGGAAGCACTCCTAATCTATCAGCGCGTTCTTATTCCAGAAGTCGGTCGAGGGAAAACTCGAGGGAGGCAAGGAGTGACCACTGGAGCGTGGAAGCGTCAGTGGACAGCGTGGCTTCCGATGACAATGCGGAGCTAAAGCCGCAGCTGAATGACGTTACCAAACTCAACTCCTTCGAGGAAGAAACGAATGAAACGAAAGAGGTAATTGAAGAGGAGGAGGAAATAGATTTCTGGGGCGTCGGGGATTAGCTTCGACCCTAACGCACGAGCGCACTGGTGATTGTGAGCTTCTGTAAGCATGACTGAACATTAAAATTATGATGCCCCGGTTTGTGTTTTGTTTTCTATGACAACCCTTAGAAATAACCGAACTCTGATTCCCTTTGAGACAGGAATTTGAAAAGGTAGGCTCTAATTGTTTGGCTTATTTAGAGAAACTGAAATTATTGGACACAATTCTCATTTCAAATACTTTACAATGATTGGCTAAAGATTGAGACAGTCAACTTATTATTAGATTATTAATTGGCTGGCTTCCTTAAGATCATCTTAATCTTACAAACATATGAACACTAAAAACTTTTTGAAAATACTTTGGCAGTGCAATGAACACATTTACGAATACCGATTTCATACCCAATTTTACGTAATGACTACGTAATCTTGTTGTTAACTATGTAATTAGTGTAACTGCATATGTTTGGTAAGAGTACTTTTAATTTTATTAGCGTAGTTAATACTGAAAACTTTATTCTTTACGACCAAAGTTACGACATAATTTCCTGAATTTCAATTTCTTGTTGGTTTTTGTAATTGGTCTGAAAATAAGTATGATATTTTAACGTTTATTGAGTTTTCATTGAAAAAAGAAATATAAAATTGTGTCTTTTATAAATCGTGTAAAAAGTTTTATTCCGATATTTTATGTAAGTAGTATTAATTCTTTGTTTGATTCTGTATTGACATAGTTCTGTTTAAATTGTTAATAATATCTTCCTTTTATTACTTGAGATAAGTAGGTCGTACAAATAATTTTCCATGACTCTAAAGGCTGACTCGTTGCCAAAAAAAATCTTAATTAAGTCGACACAATTACTATAATTGTTAATCAAAATTCCATATTTCCAATTAACATAAAATTATGAGCAGTTAATCAAAACTGTTGCACAATAGTCTGAAAATATAACTTACCTCGACCTGGATGTGTCTCATTAAACTCAGGGCGTACGACCTTTGAGTTAATGCCATCTATCGGAGAACCGCGTAACATGAATTGTGTTGTATCTACGTCTCTGAATATTTTTCTAATATCCTTGGGATTATTTTGATCTGAACTTTGAAATGGACTGTAAATTATACTGATACCGTTGCTATGATAAATATTAAACGAATCTAACATACCATACCAACATGCCTATATTCCCTGAAAGGTAAGCAGAGCTGTTCTTATGTAGTCAGGTCCCATGTAATAGGGGGAAAGCCTATTGCAATTAACCGAGCCCAAATCCAAACTCCAAGTTTTGAAAAAGGACAAATCCAATAACACTACTCGTTCTAGGAATCGACCCCAAGACATTTAGCGTAACAGTCACGCTTACGAATACTAGAATCAGGCACTGCGGCAGTTTTCCTTAACTGCCATAAATAATATTTAAAAAAAACGAATGACAGGAAAAAATATGGATTAAAAATTTTGACGTATAACCTGATACTTAGATTTTTTAAACCATAAATTATAATATCCTTGTCGGTAACCTTATTCTTAAAACTGACTCACAGATGAAGCACAGCTTAAACAGGTGGAATAAGAGACATATTTCCCACAAGAGGCCCTAAACTAGGTCTAATAGATATTGTGAACACAAAATTGGTAAAAAACGAGATCATGGCGTACTCAGATAAAAAAACAGTTAAAATAACAGTGCTATGACCATGCTTTGCCAAGTTAGGCCTCGAGTTCGACTCCAAGGCAGCTACCTCTGACCTTTCGACGTCATATGCGTATTAATACTTCGTGTAAATATCACTCGTTACTGTCTGAGAGATTTCTCGAAGCTCTTTGAAATCCGTTAATCCTCACTTGACTGGGCTGGAATATAGCCTAACCTATCACAATCTGAAAGTAAACTCCTGCCCAACAGTGGGAAAGTAAATTGATATAACCAGAAGATTTCGAATCTAGTTTGAAATAGAAAATACATAAATGCTTTTAAAAGAGAACTTTTTGTGAACAAAGTCTTAAAAAAAACATTGCGTAGTTATAAGGACTGCTTCATTGGTCTAGTGGTCCTAAGCGCAACTGCTACGTTAGATGTCCTGGGTTCGATCCTCCGGTCGTGTTATTGGGTTGTTCTATGAAATTCTCAGTAGCTGCTTCGACTCCGGATTTGTGCCCTGTTAATGGCAATAGGCTCGCCCCCTATTACACGGAACCTTAACTTACCGGCGAAATGTGTGTGTACGTTAGTACACCTCTGCCTAACCCTTCGGGGAATACAGGCTTGATATTAACGGTTCACATACATAAATACACTCACGCCTTTTCCTCATATGGGTAGGAACTAGAGTCATAGTGTCACTTGCTTCTGTTCTTGTGTACTTCTCTTGCGACTTCCTCATTCATACATTTGGCCCTGTTGATGAATCTTACTCTCTGATCGGTCTTCTCTCTTTAAGATCCCAACAGAACTATTATGTTTTTTCGTAATTTATGGGTGATCTCCATTTATGCTGTAAAGGATCTGAAACGTTGGAAATTAAACAATATCAATATTACAAAATAAAATCCGTAAATAAATGTTTTTATAGAACATACCACCACACCTGTATTCGCCGGCACTTTCACAAACTTTCGATAGTCGCTTTTCCTTAATTCTTTCAAGGTTCATATTTCATTAATTCGTATTTTTATACAAACTGTATTCATTGGTGTGTTGTGTACGTTGTGTATTGCAAAACATACCTTATATACTTTGACAAATTAAGTACAGTCTTTCTCTCACGAATATGATGACTAGAATGTTGACAAACTGTCCCTATTCATTATCTTCAATTTTTTGGCAATACGGACGCATACAATATAGCTGTATAATTTACCTACAAATGATCTACCATCAAGTTTTATAACGAGTGCCAAATAGAGACGCCGAATTCTCAAGACCCACAATTACTGTAGGCGTTTTTTCTAAAGCTGCCACAGACTACTAAAGCTCCTTAATTAGCTCTATTCATACGGTACAAAAGATACGCTGTATACATATATACGCTATAAATATACTGTATGCTATTTGATTTCCCTGCGATTTAGTTTGTATTATGTTTTCGAATCATTGAAAAAAAACTTCTTTTTACCTGTTAAACTGCGATATATATATGCTAATTATATTCTAATTTATACCTATTTTTGTATTGTACAAAGTTACTCACATTTAAAATTGTTTTCAGCACCCAAAGTCGTGGAAATCTAGCTCAAAAATATCTAAACTACACTCTGAAATTTATTTAATGTACTATTTTAGTTATCAGCCGTATATTATCACACTAGGATATCCGATTTATAAATTTAGAACGTGATAAAAAATTTTCATCTATAGCTAATATAGATTTGAACACAACAGAAGTCTCCTATTACTGCAGTCAGATTTTCCTAAGCACACGTCACTATACCACAAGTTACATACATTCATACATAAACAAAAATATTCTTTTACGACGGGATGTGCTCCCGCCGTGATACTATTTTCTTTGATAAAAACCAAATTTATATCCACACGACGTTCTTTTGTCTTTGCCTTTGTTTTTTTTTCAAGAATAGTTTTGATGGGCACTCGTTTGACATCTGTCATTTGTTTTTATTTCGAATTTCGTACAAATGAATCGTCTGTTTTTGTAGTCTTTTGTTTTTTTAAACGTTGTATCACTTCTTCTTCTTCGTGTCGCAGGTACGTATTTTTTTTATTTATTTATTTTTATTTTAGTTTGGTTATATATTCTTTGCCCAAAACTTAGCCACCTCTAAAGCATTGTCAGTGGCAGCGCAGAGGTCGTCTATACTACAGGTTTCGGGGCATAGAGGACAGGATAGGAGGTGGGCCATAGTTTGCGACACAGCTCCGCATCCGCACCCTGAAGCCGTTTTGTCGAGATAACCCCACTTCACTAAATTGGAGTTACACCTCCCCACTTGGGTTCGGAGTCGGTTCAGTGACTTCCAGGTGGGCCAAGGAAGGTTAGACCCTGCGGGGAGATGCTCACGTGGTGGTAGGTAGTGAGTAGGTGGAGGGAGTTTCTCTAGCCACAGTTTACGGCGAGCCTCGGCCGGGTATCCTAATAGGGCCTCTGCGGATTTTAGGAAGCTATGCCGACTTTTAAGTCGTTGTGTGGGGAGTTGAGCGCCAAAGAGAGGGTTTCTGCTGTCAAATTCTTGTTTACCGTTGTATCACTGCAAGGGTGCCAACTGAAAACCAGCGCTGGGTATTAAATACACCCAGCATAATGCTGAGCTGGCAACCCATTCGAGGCAAGCATGTCGACAGCACACCTAGTGACCTTACTTTTTTTTTTTTTTTTTTACTGTTCATTTTGTCTGTGTGTTGTCTCCTTGTCTCAATAAATGTGTTTTCTTTCTTCTTCTTTCTTTCTTGTAGTTCTCGCCTTAATGTAATAAATTATGTGCCTACGTGAAATTTCGATATTTTGTTATTCCGCTAACAAATGCACGTACCCTCATAAAATACCACCACGCCTGTATTCCCCGAAGTGTTAGACAGAGGTGTACTCACTGAAAACCCAAAGTTCATCGGTATGCTTAGGTCTCAGGTCGCATATCTAATGTCCGAGCTGTTACTGAGAATTTCATAGAAGACCTCAATAACACTGCTCGACCTGGGAATCCAACCCATGACCTCTAGCGTAGTTCACACTTAAGACCGCTAGACTAGTGAAAAATGCACATATTATCTACCGCAATTTAAAAAATGAATTTTCCAAGCGTCAAAAACAAGGAAAGCTTCTTAGTAATTTTATAATTTACCGGAGCAAACAATATAATATAAACAAACAAAAATAAGCCATGATATTGCAAATTGTTTCATGTTTAACAATAACAATGTTTCGTTAAAAATATCGAAGTCTGAGTTTTGTTCGTCTGGTAAATGAACACAATCTAAGAAGACAAAGTACATAAATTCGTCACAATCACTGAATTTCACATTCTATGCATTGTTCCTGTAATTTGGTACTTGGTTTAAGGCACTTAACCTTTAGAACGCCAGAGTATAAACGTATCGCCGTACCCCTGACGCCAGGCCACTTTTTCTGTCAAATTACACAAGGTAGTGAAAACACACTTAAGTAATGATTAAATTGTTTATTTCATAATATGGTGCGACGTATATTTTGTCATATATTTGTGACGTTGGCGTTCAGGGTAAGATTTCGTTTGTCACATATATGTGACAATGGCGTTCAAAAGGTTAACTAATAGAGCCTTTAACTAACGTAGTAGATACCGATGGTGTATCCAAGTTTTAGTTTAGTACACTGGAACTTTGTAAATGCCCCGTGAAGCGTCAAGTTTCGGCATATTTTCTTTCACCATTGCAAGCCAGCAATTGAATATGTATTATAATTATTCCATCATTCATTTAATCTAACTTTTTCTTTTTATATTTTTAAACATTTTGATAAACAAACATAACATACCATCACGCCGGTATTCCCCGAAGGGTTAGGCAGAGGTGTACTTAATGTACACCCACAGTTCGCCGGTATGTTTAGGTCCCATGTAATAGTGGGCGAGCCTATTGCCACTCACCGGGCACAAATCCAGACTCCGAGCTGCTACTGAGAATTTCATAGAAAAACCCAATAACACTGCTCGACCTGGGGATCGAACCCAAGACCTCTAGCGTAGCAGTCGCGATTGGGACCACAAGACTAACGAGGCAGGCAGTTTGATAACGATAAAAAAATATATAACAAATGTGGCCCACCGGTTTCGGGAGCAGAGTCCAAGCTAGTGGTCAGGGTGGTCAGGGCTCCAGCGAGAGGAACCACCGACGATACGTGCCATTATAACATACATACACTCACCCCTTTTTCCCATTGGGGAAGGCAGACACTACAGAACGCCATCTGCCACGATTCTTGCATACTTCTTTTGGTTCGCCCACATTCATACATCTTGTCATACACATGCGCCGGTATTATTATTAGAGAACATAGTGCCCCACTCCATGCGCTGTAGGCTACCACAGGGGTGGTTTTATAGGTTAAGAATCCCACACTCCCCATTCACTCGAACCCGGTCTTAACCCTCAAAAACCGGTAGGAATTTCGGTGATTACGAGGGAATGGAATGTAAGGGAGTATACTATTTACAAGTAAATAATATGACAAAGATGTGTGTGTCTCTACTACCACTTGCAACACCTGATATGTATCTAAGTACCACGTTTTACTGCAAATAAATATGATTTAACTGCCTCATTAGTCTAGTGGTCCTAAGCGCGACTTCTACGCTAGAGGTCGTGAGTTCGATGCCCAGGTCGAGCAAAGTGTTATTCGGTTTTTCTATGAAATTACCAGTAGCAGTAGCAGTGTCTAGATTTGAGCCCGGTTAATGTACTTAACATACATACATGGGTGTACATTAGTACACCTCTGCCTAACCCTTCGGGAAATAGAGGCGTGATGGTATGTTAATTATAATTTTATTTTATTTATACGTAAACAAAACGAAAGTGATCAGCATATACAATATGCTACAGGTGTCGTTAAATGCCAACAGCCCACGATTCCACGTAGGTTAGGTGTGCAAGTAAATATAATTATTTATTTTAAGACGTCCCAAATTGCCAGCACTGTCCGCCTCCTTTGTTCAACAGTCTCCTGTCATTACATAGGCACAAGCTACTGAACAGAGCCAACAAAAGATCACGCCATTTTTCATGAAGATTATAGCAGAATTTTAAGAAGCGTTACTTTAACTAACATCTGAATAAGTTAATAAACTTAAAAAAGACCCCGACAATTGCATTATAGTGGCTCTTATATCTATCATTTCAAGAAACAAAAACAAAATCGGTTCACCCATTCGGGAGCTACGATGCCACAGACAGACACACACACAGACACGTCAAACTTATCACCCCGTCGTTTCTGCCTCAGGAGTTCAAAATGAAAAGGTTTTTAAATGTAACATAACATAACATAACATACCATCACGCCTGTATTCCCCGAAGGGTTAGGCAGAGGTGTACATGTGTGTTAATGTACACCCACAGTTCGCCGGTATGTTTAGGTCCCATGTAATAGGTGGCGAGCCTATTGCCATTAACCGGGCACAAATCCAGACTCCGAGCTGCTTCTGAGAATTTCATAGAAAAACCCAATAACACTTTGCTCGACCTGGGGATCGAACCCAAGACCTCTAGCGTAGCAGTCGCGACTGGGACCACTAGACTAACGAGGCAGTTTAAAAAAAAAAGTCTAGTTTTTAAATGTATCAATTTTTAAACATTCTATGTAATTGAAGTCGATCCCAATAACACTTTTAAAAACCCAACAACACTACTCGAACTAGAACTCGACTTAGAAATCGAAACCAGGAATCCAGGGCCTTTTATGCTTCAGACGTGCTTTGAACCAATAAGACGGCTTTCGTTCGGCTTCCTTCCAACAGCGACTTATGACTTACAGTATGTTTCCTTCGCATTACTTAGACAATGCTAAGAGAATAGCCAGCTTATGGGCCGCTTGTTCGTCTGCCACAGTTAAAAGGCTCAGCAACGCTTCTGCAACTCCTTTCGTATTGCAAGTCCATGAGCGATGATGATCACTTACCTTTACATGGCTCGTCCGCTAATTTGTCGATTTAAACCATAAATAAAACGATCTTTTTGTATTACCATCATACCATCACGCCTGTATTCCCCGAAGTGTTAGGCAGAGGTGTACTAATGTACACCCACATTTCGCCGGTATGTTTTTAGGTCCCATGTAGTAGGGGGCGAGCCTATTGCCATTAACCGGGCACAAATCCAGACTCCGAGCTGCTACTGGGAATTTCATAGAAAAACCCAATAACACTTTGCTCGATCTGGGAATCGAACCCAGGACCTCTAGCGTAGCATTCGCGCTTGGGACCACTAGACTAACGAGGCAGTCTCTTATCTTTTTGTATTTTTTTGGCATTTTCCATGCAAAGATCATAAAGTTATTTTAATGAAGGAAAAATACGGCTGCGAGCAGGATTCGAACCTGAGTCTTTTGTTAGGTACACCAGACACTATGACCTACCTGCGCTAAGCCACCGCGAGTCCCACCCGCCAGGTCGAAATTTTCCTTCACATTTTTAATTTACGTCTTTAAATAAATAAAACGTTTACTTATTAGTAAATAAATATTAAATTTCGTTGGCCGTTACTAAGACTGCCTCATTTGTCTAATGGTCCTAAGCGCGACGCTGCGCTAGAGATCCCGGGTTCTAGCTAGAGAGCTAGTCGCTAGAGGTCGGGAAAAGTGTTATTTGGTTTTTCTATGAAATTCTTGTGCCTGGTGCAATAGGCTCGCCCCATATTACATTGGATATAAACATACTGGTGTACATACTAATTTACACCCACACTTCGCCGGTATGTTTGAGGGTTAAGCAGAGTTCCGAATGGCTAGGCAGAGGTGTACTAACAACTCTTCAAGAATACAGGCTTGATAGTATGTACTTACGTATGTTAGCCGATACTAGCTAGCTTGGTGCAGAGCAGAAATTAGACAATTTCCTCTTCGAAATATACAAGATTTAATTATGTATCTATCTCCTTTCTATTTTCTACTGGATCGCAATTCGTTCCTAAAATAAGATAGGTACCGTTGCCAACCAATAACTCCAGACATATAGGAAAAAAGTATACTTATATTTTTCTTAGAACTGGGAAATCGTAAATTTATTTTCGAATGCACCGTCATGATTGGTTAGTTTCATTTGTGTATCTCAATTGTTTTTGATGATTAACATAATATTGTTTTTAATATTGTATTTTTTGATATTTAGTACGTATTTTTGTTGGATGGATTCGTCAAAAATACATTTCTGAGAGAATGTACTATACGCTACTATATTTAATGAAAGTTTAATCAATATTTTTCAATAATAATTTTGAAAATAGGTTGAAGGACCCAAGCCTCAGCCTGCCCAAGAGCAAGTTTGCTCTGACGTATCCGAAACGTATATGAAACGTCCAAAATAATATTAAGCTACTTCTGAGAATTTCATAGAAAAACCCAATAATAGGCACTGGCCGACCTCAGAATCGAACTCAGGACCTCTACACTAATGAGGAGTAAAATAACATTTATTTTTTTAAATTAAATATTCTCCGATTTAAAAAGATAATGTAGTTTTAGCTGAAGGAATTCAAATCAACTTTCATTGTTAAATTAAATTATTGAAGACGTGTAAAAGTGACATTGCGATATAATTTAAAACATAACAATTACACCATTCACAATGATAATTAAATTATCTCCGCGCCATTGCGTGCCAAACAGCTCGCTGGCAACAATCATATCGAAATAGATTTATTAATTGATAACACTGTTGTGAACGATTTGATTAATTATTGATTTATGTTAGCCGATAAATCAATTGAGATGCAGATGAATTTATTACAGTAAGCAGCTTTGGACGTGCAGATACGCAAATAGAGATCTATTTGTGTAAAAAAACACGAGATATATATATATCCAGTAAAGGTTGAGCTCTCATTTTAAAAGCTTTCCCTACAATGCGAGGTCAGCCAATAATGGATTTTTATAGTTTGATGTGTGTACCTAGATTATTTTCAATCTAATCTCTTAACCCTATTGACATTAACCGGGCACAAATCCAAATTCCGAGCTGCTACTGAACTTCATAGAAAAACCGAATAAAACCGCTTCACCTAGGAATCGAGCCCAGAACCTCGAGCGTAGTAGCCACGTTTACGACCTATAGGCTAATGAAGCAGTTTTTGCCGAAGTCGAAGACATCTAGTTTAAAAAAAAATATCGTAGAACATTGACTTGTAAAAGTTTGTTTGCAAGATCCATTAACAGAGAAACAAAATATCATTTCATTTGATTGTTGCATTTTTCTTCTCTTTATATTGTAACTAAGTATGCCCCGCGGTTTCACCGGCTTTGCCCCGCTTCTAAGGATCGTAGCATGATGCTAGATAGTCTACAGCCTTTCTCATGAATGTTACCATCATATACAAAAAAATTTTTTCAATTCAGACTGGTATTAGCGCGTTCAAACAAACTCTTCAGCTTTCTTATATTAGTTTGTCTGTACAAGTTTATTTTATAACTTTGCTACAACCAAAGCTTAAACCTCTTTTCTGTCATATTTATTTTAGTAAACTTTTTTTTTTATTACATCTGATTGATCAACTTAATTTGTTATTCTTACCGATGGAAGTTCCATCACTATTGAACGTCATCAACTTTATCTATTGAAGTTTTTAATAAAATCAAAGGGAGTTCGCTCAGGTGTAAAATTGCGTGATCGCAAGCAAAAGCATCTTAAAAATAAACCAATGAATGAAGTAGCTTTGACCAAGACCTCGGTTTGAAGGTTCAATAAAGACATCGACCGTATGTCTAGACGAAGAGTGAAGGCAACAGACGCGGAAATTAGGAAGCGCCGAGAAAATGTACGGAGGAAATGTTGAATCATCCATATTTCTTGTTGCATTAGTAAATAACGCACTTGAAATTTAGTAAGGGAAACACAATGAATCACTTTACAGAATACATTTTATGGATTAACAAGATTTTTTCTCAATGAGACAGAGTTTTGTTTATAGCTCCGCGAGATGATTCGTATTATTTTTTTCATTTGAATTCCTCATTTAGAACAGTTAAAAAATGACGACGAACGTCAAACTCTATGATTAGTGTGATTCAATATTTTTTTCTGTGGCGGATAAATTGTTTGTCTGAAGCGGCTGCTACGCTAGAGGTCCTGGGTTCGATCCCCGGGTCGAGCAAAGTGTTATTGGGTTTTTCTAATTATTCTCATAATTCTCAGTAGCTGCTCGGAGTCTGGATTTGTGCCCGTTTAATGGCAATAGGCTCCCTATTACATGGAACGTACCGGCGAAGTGTGGGTGTACATTAGTACACCTCTAACCTTTCGGGGAATACAGGCGTGATGGTACTCGTATGTAAATTGATTGTCATTTTCATTTTCCGGTTAATTTTCTTTTTTTTGATGAAGTCGGCTATTGTTTTAGTCCTTGAAACTGATAAGAAATTATGTATTAAATTTTCATTATTTTTAAATATCATTTATATTATTATGCCCTACCTTATTATATTTATTACAACTGTGATTAAAAAAAACATATCTATTTCAAAAATATAGCGCCAATCCATCAACTTTGGCATCTGAACACAATGTTTTTCGTCTAAAACTATAAAAATTCAAAATAAATATTATCTTTGAAGCTGTTACTTCAATTTGTTGGTTTAACTAATATGTTTGTATTATTATTACAAACAGTTTCGAGTTTCATATTGGTTTATTACGTTGGAATATTGTTGTAGGACAATTTTGAGTTATGATACAGAAAAAATATTTTTGAGAAATTCTAAGTTTCGCCAAATCGTAGGCTCGCCCTCTATTACATGGGACCTAAACCTAAAATGTTGGTGTACATTAGTACACCTCAGTTATTTATTTTACACCTTCACCACACATATTTATTAGTACACTTTATATTAGTGATGGTATGTGTTGTTTTGCTATATCGTTACTATATCATAACTTAAACAAACAAACGGTGTATGTAATTAAATTACATTTGATTTAATAGCATTTATAACATACGGCCTTGCATGTGGTATTGTCCTATATGCCTGTCATGGTCGTGATGGATGTCACGAATTCCATGGCCAGAACTATAGGGCTAAGGAAAGGCTACTATGGTTATTAGTCGGTAAGAGTCCGACATACCTCGCCCCTTCCGCAGGCGGCAGACGACGTATTCCTCTTTCAGCACCAATTTTTTTAACACCTATGGTTTGAGCACCTAAGCTATTCCACGAACAGCACCAATATGTATATTTGCTTGTTGCTCAATGTGCTAATATATACCTATTGGTGCTGTAAGTGGAATAGCTCAGGTCCTGAAACCTTAGGTGGAATACTCCGACAATACGTGAAGATTTTCAAAGATATAAGCAGCTATAGATAGCTGCATAAGATAAGAATATTAAATATCCGCGTCGCCAAAATTTTCCAAAAATGCCTTATTTTTTTTTCGGTGAAAGTTATGTTGGGTGACATCGTTCAAAGTAAAACAAATGTACACTTTTTTATGATACGGTCATCATCATCAACCCATATATTGTCCCACTGCTGGGCACGGGTCTCCTTTCAGAATAAGAGGGATTAGGCTGTAGTCCACCACGCTAGCCTACTGCGGGTTGGCAGACTTCACACGCCATCGAGAAAATCTCTCAAGCATGCAGGTTTCCTTACGATGTTTTCCGTCACCGTTTAAGCGCGTGATAATTAAGTATTAATACGCACATATGATAGGTACGGTATTTCTATGTAATTATGCCATCATACATCACCATAATTATTAATTATTTCAGATCTTTCAGTTGGGTGTGTGTTCCTAATTTATAATACTCATTAGCTTCACTTGGAAATTGTATGCACAAACCTTTGTGGTTCATTAGTGAAAATCACATCAAAATCGCTGTAGTAGTTTCTTAGATTACTCTAGGTAGACAGACATTCCCGGGGTGGGGTGGAGGAGACATAAATTATGTACGTATGTACTTAGTTATGTAGACATTATCAACCTTTTTACAGTCCCGCAGCTGGGCACGGGTCTACTCTAAGAATGGTTAGGTTATGGTCCACCACGCTGGCCGTATACAGATTGACAGACATCACAAACTGACGTCACACCCAAGAACTGATTTCTTCACGTTGTTATCCTTCATTGTGTTAATTATATACATAATTTATTATCAATACACACGTAATTTTGGAAAGTCGAAGGTCCGTGCCTTGGATATGAACTCGAGACCTATGACTTGGCAAACCAATGTCATATAAGTAATCTACTTGTGTTACTTCCGAGAAATCCCTATAAACACTGATAACTATAAAATATGCAAAGATGAAAAGTACATGATGATATATCCAACATTCGATTGAAATCGCAACTTTAACTGCATAACATTTAACACATTCTTTAATTTTGGTTTTAACAATTGTTATCATTGATTACTTTTAAGTTATATATGTCCCACTACATATGTATGCTTTGCTCCTATATAAAATGTTAAATAAGATATCACAAAATTATTATTATCGTTATTTCTGAAGGGACGCGAGAGATATGCATTTTATCAAGAACTGAGTGTTTATTTGGTCTTTCTGACCAAATGGTGTGAATGGTCCTTCGATACGATAACACCTATTCATCATTTTAAAATCTTTATTAGTCATATTGCATATTGTGATAATTATATTATTCCTGTCTCACCCAATTGAACAATAAGTCATAAGCTAATCATGAATCTCAACAAACAAATCTATGTCAAACGCATCAATTATAACGCCAACCAGTTCGCGCTGCACAAACATTCGAGGTTTAATTGTGCATTTATAGGTCAGAGCGTGCGTTAAACTGCAATTATTCTCCTAATATAACCTAGTCGGCCAACCGATAACCCTGTAAACTTCTCCCAATATTCATATTTCCCGCTGAGCCGTCGTATCGCTTACAAGCAGGGAAGGATAGCAGCGGATCTCGGATAGGAAAACGCGCGCTTCCAAGTCGCCATACTTCGGAAACGCCGCCCGCGCACCTGCCCTCTCCGTCACTCTTCCAAATTTAAATCTCAAACTCCCCCCACCGTCCCGAGCGCTAAACATTCTGGAATAATTCCTGCGATTCGGCTACCGTTGCTCGCCATTCGAATTCGGGTCGCGACCGCGTCCGGTGATATCGTATCTTCTTAAAAACAACCCCGACTAGTGCCATGGCCGACGTTGACGTACAAGTCCAGTATACGACCACGGAGCGCAAAACCAGGAAGGTCAAGAAGACTTCCAAGCGCAGGGAGTCTAAGGATGGGGAAGTCACCGTTACCGAACTGGAACAGACCAACTTGACGACGAACAACGACGATGGGTATGTGTAGTGGTGGCCAAACTCCCTTGACCCGTGTCAGTGACGCCAGTGTGTTGTGTCAGCCAAGTGTCGATTACCGATCGCGTTCCCCTGTCAGTGACATGCATAACGTGTACATTGTTTATATGTACTTTGTTAGGCGTGTTTTGGCCACCCTCACATACCCGACCTAATTTAAGGTACTTATTGGATGTTTTGTGATGACGAATTAACAAAAAACAATATTTACTAAACGTTATTTAAGTCAGGTTACAGCAAACTAAAAAAAACTAACACCAATACACCTTCAACAGTTCACAGAATACTGTTATCGGTCTGACACATAAAATACAATGTAAAATGCATAAAGCAATGCAGGGGTTGGATTAAATCTGAAATTCTAATTCGGTTTCAAAACCGTTTGAACTAAAAAATTGAACATTGAGTGTCCCAAGTCCCATTTCAAATGGAAATTTTAGTTAAAGTCCAAATCATCTTGCCGAAGTCCAAAACGCTTTTGGCATTTAACATACTCGAAGATTAACACCAAATCTAACCATGATATTTTGTTCTCAGCTTATTTTCAGTGGCGAATACACCAAGGCGATGAACAAGGACTGGCACAGCGGTCACTTCTGCTGCTGGCAGTGTGATGAGTCGCTGACCGGTCAGCGTTACGTCCTCAGGGATGAGCACCCCTACTGCATCAAGTGTTACGAGAGCGTCTTCGCCAACGGCTGCGAAGAATGCAACAAGACCATCGGCATCGACTCCAAGGTGAGCCCCTTAACCCTTCAAGTCTTATATCATAGGTACAATGCAAAGTCTATTGCGTCTGTCCCAGGTACGGGCGTTTCTGAAAAGTACATTTTTGATTGATATGGTTTACTACACTGAGCATTCTTTCAACTTTTTTTGAAGACAAATAGATCTTTGTCAAACTTTAACTAAACTTGCAATATTTATTCTACTTTATCCGAGTTAGATTATCGTCACCTATTTATCACCCTCTATCGCTGTCATTGATTAATTTATGTCAATTTATATGAGATACTCGCAAACACAATTTAGAATTTAAAATAGCTAGCTAGCGCGCCATAATGTATTCTATTTTGAGGCAGTAAACAATAGCTCCGAGAATCAGATAATCTTACAGATAAACTAAACAACGAATGAGAATTGGCAGAAAACTCATCTTGCGACAGATTAACTTAGAATCCATTGTAAACATTAACGTCTATTATATTGGCTCCAAAATGAAATTTTATAACCGACCTCAAAACCATGTCCCAAATGACATATGAGGATCGTTTCTCATTGAAAATATCATTGACACATAATTTACAGTTGTATGTAGTGCGTATAGGATTAGAATCCACGGCATTCGTCAGCTTTGTTTCACCGATCAAATTTAGTAATGTCACTCCAGCCGGCCCAGATTCTTCGGGCGCACCTCTGCACACGGCCCCAGGCTGTCCGCTGCCAAGCCAACATAACGTTAACGTTACGCCAAACATTATACATTTATCTCGACGAACTACCAATGACTCGTCCCAGCTGAAAGCACCTGTGTTTGTATTAACCAATTGTTACAATACACTTAAAAAAAAGACCCCTTGCGCAATTTATTGCAATAATAGCAAAACTGTCTCAAACTCTCAAGCGCCCTCCTGAAATCAAAGCTATCAGAAGTGTAGATACAGATTTATCAGAACGCACCGATCGTATTCCATTGTAATGATACAAAAATCAATCTAAATTAACTATCTGTAATAAATTATGGGTCATCTAATAGATAAATGACAATTACGACACTCAAGTAATGGATGATGATCCTCATAAATTATAACCCCTTGATGTTATTTATTGCAACAGTCAAGAACACATTAGCGGCGTGTTTACTTATGACGGGCGCACACTGGTAATATTGTTAGCATTACATCCAACTGTTTGCCGTTGCAGACGGGAGTTTAACAAATTGACGATCGCCTACAGAAAACAAATCGCATGTTAGCACAAACTAAACTATTTTTGGGTCGGATACAATTTTCTCATGTTTTCGTTTAGACTCAACCTTGAAAAGCTTGGATGGATCCGTCAGACGATTCTTTTTAAGATTTACGCGATCCAAGAAGCTTTAAGAGTTTCGTAATCGGCCAAAATAAACATTCATATTTTATTGACATTACGACATTCAGTTTTAAATGTACGTTCCCTCGGTCCTCGCACCGCCGCCAGGAATAGAATCCAGAATGAGGGGAGATTTATTTTGAAACTTGAACTAAACACGTCAAATGCAACGTGAGAGAATGTATTTGAATTTTTAATTTAACACAAATGCTTGCGTTGACCCGAAAGATGGAAATACTTGTGGCGTATGCACTCAGGTTTTAGGTTATGCTCGTTATTTGGTCAGTGAACTTGATATGAATGTAACAAATAGGATTCGCATTCGAGTGTTTATATGAAATCGAATTTATGTTTATGAATCATGTACTGAAATAGGTTTGTGTACGTTGGTTGGTATTTCCAGCGATTGAGATGTAGGTTGTTGTGCAATTTAGGAGCAAATCTAAGAGAATGACAACTAGAGTTAATGTTACCCATATAAGTGAGGATTCGATAACAATTGATTAGTCTCAGTAACCTACTCTAACAAGTTGAAGACAATAATTACTGCCTACGCCTAGCCCACATCTGTCTTGTACAAAGGCTTTATGGTATCAAATGTTGGGATTTTCCATACAATTGAAGACGATTTAATGTAAGGACCGAAGATTAATGTTGCTTGTGTCAGATTTGAACATATTAATTATTGTTATCATGATCCGAAACGATTCATTTTTTGTAAATCACACCTTTATTTAAATAAGATTTTGTCATGTCTATTCATAGTGTCTTTTTAATATATGTGCTGTCTCAGTATTTTTTTGGTTGATGTCATCTCTATTAAATTAAATATGTTATGTTTTAGTTAAAATTCATGACACGTAATAGCGATAACGCGTTTTGCAACAGACCAAAGTATTTACGAACCCAAATTGACTTGAAAAACTTACTAATTAAAAAATGTATGATATCCAGCTTTGTGTTGACAAATATAAAGGAAATTGATGACATTGGCAAATCAAAACGTTATATAATATATAAAATCACGGAAACATCTCTACTAAGATTGTCGTGGATTGGAATGGCCTGGATTAAGCCAGCTGAGCTAATTAGACAATACGTATATAAAAGATATCTTTAAAACATATCTTTAACAAATAATTTCTAAACGATCCCCTTTTTACCTCAGGTCCAGTCGTTTACAACGTGGTACACACGGGTACACATCAACCTATACAAATCCAGTTTAAACTGACCTCCCATTGTAAAAGCTTTCCGTACAATTCAAGACCAGCCTATACTGGACCTGTATATCTTGATGTGTGGCCGTGCATCCGAGGGATTTTTCAGCGAAGCGTACCATTACGTTTCGTTTTATTATTATAAATACAATTGTTAAATAATTATAAAAGGTAATAATAAATAAATTATATTATTACCTTTTTCACTTTTCTTTACCTACTCTTAATGTAGGTGTCAAGTGTTTTTCGATTCCTCCTTTACGTTAATGTTATATTTTTCAAACTTAAATAACCCGCATTTTCTTTCTCAGGACCTGTCGTACAAAGACAAGCACTGGCACGAGGCCTGCTTCCTCTGCGCCAAGTGCCGCGTCTCGCTGGTGGACAAGCAGTTCGGCTCCAAGCTCGACAAGATCTACTGCGGCAACTGCTACGACGCGCAGTTCGCGAGCCGCTGCGATGGCTGTGGCGAGGTGTTCCGCGCTGGTGAGTACTGACCTTTATATGAGTATAAGGACCAGATTTTTTGGTCCTAAGGTACGATAACAAAATTACAGTACGCGTAAACGATAGTACGTATGTATGTGTAATGGACAGTATTTCGGTAGAAGCAATCACTTACAAACAAATTAAGTGCACCGTAGAACCAAAACTGAAAACAAGGAATCAGAATAGTTTTAATTTATTAGGTTTTAAATAAAACTAAATTGGTAATAAAAACCATTTCAAAATAAAAACTCTAAGATAAAGATAATAAAATCCATATTTATCACACCAATTTATCCACCTAATGTCACAATAAGTACATCCATCTTCCTTTAAAATTATTCACTGATCTTAATGATATCAATTCATTTTAATAACTTTGACATAAATTAAATAGTTTACATTATGGAGTTGTTCTTTTAATACTGCAGTTATAATAACATAATTAACACGTTCTGTGTATATCAAACAATCGAGCTTAATAAGGTGTATCGATTTTATTTTATAGTTAAATACATAACTCACATGCCACGACACTTGTATGCGATACATAAGGACTTTGAAGAAACATGGACAGTGGACTTACATGAAAATAAGCGCGTTTATTAATATACCCACCTGTGTTAGGGATAGAAATAAGTATTTTTCATTCACTAGTTGTCCTAAGCGCGACTGCTACGCGAAAGGTCTTTGGTTCGTTTCCCAAGTCGAGCAGTCTCATTGAGTTTTTCTATGAAATTCTCAGTAGTAGCTCTGAGTCTGGATTAGTGCCTGGTTAATGGCTACAGGCTCGTCCCCTATTACATGGGATCTTAACATACCGGAGAAGTTTGGGTGTACACCTCTGACTAATCCTTCGGGGAATACAGGGGATTCGGAAATGACAAAATGAGTTTGATAGCAAAAGAAGAATAAATCAATTTATTAATCTAATCTTCCAACCTGTGTATCATACAAGATCTCGCTGTAAGCCGTCAACGCCGTATAAGGTGCGTCATTACCCGCCCTCTGTATGGTATTGTAAGGTAAGGCACGAGAAACAACAGCCACTGTCATTGCCACAACCTCGCGTCGCTGTCATGCACTTAAGTGGAAATGAAATTTTCGAATTTCAATATGGCAACGCCTTCACGATATTTTTAAAGAGGATTTTCGGAGCATCTGGCTGTATGTACTTTACTTTTAAGGATTTATAAGGTATCGATCAAATATGCAAGACTCAAAATCTCACGTTGTACCTCGCTTGTGACCATTACCACCAACAAGGTTCTAATTTTATTCTGACGTAAATCTCTATAATCACTGTCTATTAGGTACTCGAAAATGTTGCTGCTAAATTGAAAGACAACGACCAATTACTACCGAACTAGCAAATTATATGTAATGATACCATAGAAGACAGTTGTGCGGATTCCTATAATTGGGGAGAGGGTGACGGCCAAAGTATTGTGATTAATAGCAAACCATATGAATATAACTGTGATTGAAAATTAGTTTCCAGGAAAAACGATGACACACAATTAATCAAATACTATTTGGAATTGCTAGATATACGATAATGTATTTGGATCTAATTCGGACATCCATGTTATATTAACTGCATACCGTTACCATTAAATGGAATTCAAAAGACCGTAATCCAAGAATAAAGGACCAGTTAACAATTTTCAATATTATTTCTCTCTTAATCAATTCGAAGCCGCTACATTATCCCTCATTCATATGTCTTATCTTCATTTTGAAGATGCCTGAATTCACGTGATTAATCTACCTCTTATTTTGTATTATTGTTTTTATACTACCAGTTTTTTACATTTCCATACATATTTAGTGCTTAAGGCACATGTTATAATATACCTAGGCATTTAGGTAGTTGATGGCCGGCTGATGTGTTACTTTGAACTTTATCTCATTAGGACAATCTTCACGTCATCATCATCATCATCCCGTTTACTTTTAAAATTGATTAAAAACAAATTTAATCGATATAAATTGATAATGAAATAACTTTTAAAACAACCAAACTAAGTACCTACTATTTCTAAGTAAAATAAACAAGCTACATTTCAATCAACACCTTTAAAAATATTTGGGACAGCCAATCTGATGACCATCTCATATTTTCTAAAAAGCACCATGATTAATATCAAACCGAGGTGCAAAATTAATAACATTCTACGTGTAACGGAACTATAATGATGTACAAGTAGGTAGGTACCTATAGTTTTTGCACAAAATTAATGTACAATGACTCCCACGCTGCTCTAAAATCTACGATGACGTGCGTTCGTAGAAATATCACGTTATGATCATTTGAAGATTACGGTAATGTGTCTTTTGGGATACTACTATCTTTCTCCGAAATTTTCCATGAGAGAAAAATAACTGAAAACTGGACCTATAAAAAAATTAAAATATTATTGACTCTATTTTATTCTACGATCGTGAATCCGAAACATCAGAGTCAGTCTATTGCTGCTTCGGACGTCAATGTCAAGATTCTAAATGACATAAAGATTGACATATTGAGTAGACAAACTGTCAAAATCAGCATTCTGATGTCATTGATTTTCGGTTTTGACACGATTAACAAAACAGTCAGCCCTGATCCAAAAATGTTTACCACAACGAAATCCGTGACATAATATAATTTATGTCTATATCATGTCGAGTGTCGACATTCAGAAGCTATGAAAGTTTATAAGCAATAATTATATTCTCAATCCATCAAAATATGATACCGCTATTTTTATTGATGACATCATTCCTTAAGTCATTCAGTGATCGAGTTTCTTCGTCCAAGTCCTCTAAGAAACCTTGATTCACTCCATAAATCAATATCTATTGTACATAAAGTTCTTCAAACTACAATCAGATTAAATTACTTGTGATGTAGGTCGTTAACCACAAATATGACTTCCTCAGATCTGAGAGACCAACTTTATTTTAAAATTGGCTACTGCTTATTACCAAATAATTGCAGTCATTTTAGAACCACTTACTGTTTTCGAAATTTTACCAGGATATTCTCACCGGTAAATAACGGTGTTTGTTATAAAAAAAAACAACGGTTAATCGAGTTACCGTACTAAATCTTGGTTTAATTCTAATTAATCCTTGTTAAGGTTGACTCGCACATTATAGGATAAGCCAATCAAAGGCTAGTCTATTAACGTCATTTAATTCGATAATTGGTCTAACGTGTTTAATTCGGAACTGGAATGAATAACATGGAATGATTGAATCATCAATGAAGCTCTATATCGTAAACATTTTGATTTGTGCCCGTACGTTACTTTTATATCTTTATTAAGAACGTAGGTGTTCTATATCTAAAAAATATACCTTAATAAACAAACGGATCTATTTAAGATTATTATATTTTCTTAAATACAGACATAAACGTCAAAGACCCGTTAATAAAAGCGGCACATCACAAGATAAAACAGTTTTGCACAGCCCACATGGCTTCCCAGCTTGTTACTGGTGAAAAAAACTACTATTGTCTATACCACGCTCCGAATTTAATATGATCATCTATTTATTGCTGTGACACTAAGTAAAGCTTGAGTCACACAGCGTGGGTGAAAAAACACGCGATTTTTTAATGGCTATGTAACATCAATAATCAGGACATCTTTGTGTTTTACTATGGAAAACTGAACGGCCTTGCTTCGCTCGTGTGCCCTTATGCGAGATATTTCGAGTTCTCGCATTATTACATGATTCATCCAAATTGGTTATTAATGTCAACAGCAAACTTGGAGTTAAAATAACACGTCGATGACAAGGTCTAAGTTGCTTATATTGGGATATTTTATGGGAATAAAAGGTTTATTTATTTTATTTTTTATTTTATTTATTTATACATACAACTTAATCGTAAAACGACACTTTTATAAATAAAACCCTACTTTGACTAAAATTTTTAATTTATGCTTCAAGTAAACAAGGCCCAGTTCTAAATAGTATATGGCGCTGATATTTAAATAAACCTTGTTATTCACGAGCATACTGAAAATTCGAGACTTAACTCACTTTTTTATAAACAAACATTTACAAAAAATAAGTACTTGACACGTTTTCAACTGAACAGTGACTTATAGGAATCCGAACAATTTAAAATGTAATGAAATTAATTGATGGGTTTTTTATATCACTACTGATAATGATTAATTACATTACCTTCCTTAAAAACTAGCAAGAACATGTTTCTGCTAATTAAAATAAATAAATAAAAGTACGAATCCATAATTATACCGCAGGAACTTATTTTAGGTATTATAATGACTAGTGTCACTAAACGATATTCTATGCAAATTTGTTGCTATAGTATTCTACAAAAACGGCATAAATAAAAAATGCAACTGATGACGCAAGCCACAACAAATTACATTTTAAGTCAGGACACACAACTATATTAATATATCACCGCATTGTTTACCGTTATTTGCAACATGACAGGTTTGAAACAAATTATAGTTGGTTTGTGCCTATTTACAAAGTAAACACGTTTACTTTGACATGTCAAACCAGACCTAATTACTTATTACCATTTATTATGTGGTCAAGTTATTGTCAAATATAATATGCCCAATGTGAGGCATCATCGAGAAAAAAAATATGTTGTTTACTTCCATCGAAACATATTTGGCATAAGAAAATAAGTATTAAAAAAAAATCAATTTTGTCAAGCGAACATTTTGTAACACCTTTATAACGTTAGAAATATTTATTATCTACATTTCCATATTCTAAAATTTATAAACGTATCTAAAACGAACTCTGTTATGTGGATAAACGACGTCATTTGAGTTGTGTCATTTTACATTATTTAATAATAGTCATTAAGATTCCATCGTCACTTTAAAAGATATACCTATGGGGTCAAATAATATAAATTATTTTTATATTGCGGTCAATTTAGATAGGTTATTTAAGGGTTCTCAAAGTGAGAAAGAATGCTCATTTATGCCCAGCTTAATTTAGACTAGATCCTTGTTAATAATAGGAAAACTATTCAGAACAATATTGTTACCTAAGAATAATAGTGTATTGTTTTTTTAAAGAAGTATCCATGGAGTTTCTAGACGATTCTTTCCCAAAAGATCCACTTTTTGGAACCGTGCAATAAGTTTTTTACTTTTCAAAAGTAGTAGTGGTAATTGAAATAACAGTTGACTGTGATTTTGGTAGTCAAACTTTACTTGCAGTCAAAAGCTCAAAAGCCTGATAAACAGCTGTAAGGTGGAATATTTTCCAGAAATTGGCTTGAAAACCTTTAATATCAATCGCTTTTAAATTCAACTACAACGCATCTGATTATCCAATCTTACCTGATGCGGATGAATTTTATAAAGCGACGTCAAAATATGTAAGTAAAGGCTAAGATGATGGTATTTAAATATAGACTTTTTAACTGAAAGAACAGATGCATATATATATATGTATATGACTAATATGAGTCTATATGCCATAGACATTGGTGTATAACCTCTTTGTTTCCATAAATAACATGCACAAATTGATCGTAGGCAGCAATGCCACATTACTAGGTCTTAGGAACAATAAAATCGTACTTATAAATTAGCATTGAACTCCATCTCAAGAACATCTCGATTCTAAGATGGCGTAGACTGGCAGTGATGAATAACATATGGTTGAATTCATGGAAAAAGGATTTAGAACGGGTTCTAAGTAACGGAACAACAGTTCTTAGTGTTTAAGAGTTACTTCAATTCATTTCCACTTATACGAAAACATGTGTATTCTGTAAATATCTAGAAAAATATTAGTCGTCTGGATTAACTCTATGAATTTTTTTTGACGGGTATGTATGGGTGATGCACATATCCCAAATATTTCTCTCAAAATGTCATTGCACTGGTTACCATACTTTGACATCTCATAATCATACAACTAATGATAATAATTTGTTTTCCGAAATATGCCCGCTGCGGCTACAGCCCTTTTCGCTTTTTTTTCGCCCTTGCTACGCTACTCATCATTCTGATTACCCACTATTATCCTCAAAGTTTGTATTTCTTAATGAACAGTAATTATGACTTAGTTTATGGATATCCGCGTGTTACACGTGACATTGGTTACCCGTGACACGTGCGTTAACGTTATCAGTAAAATACACCATTCATAAAGAGCCTTTGTTTTAAAATGCAACATTTGTTATGCATATTGAAGACATTTTGCTAATCATTACTATTTCTGATGATTGACTTACTTCATCCTACCAATAAAAAAAAAAGTTGCAATGACAGTGACAAAAATTTACAACGCGAAGGTTGGTAACAAACTTTAAAAACAAAATAATTGCAACGGCATCTTCACAAGTGCCTATTCTGTCAATTAATTCTGCCGATATACGTCCTCATAAAGAGATGTATCTCTTGAGAGAATTTGAAACATTTCTTATCGCGTCAAATCAATTAAGTTAATCGACAGCCTCAGGCCTACACAAACACGCTCCCTCGATGTAGTCCGTCAAGCCGTTCAGTACCGCACCGCGAGCCGCGAAGCCTACACACGCGTCTGAACACCGATCTTGGCGCGCGTTTTTTAACTTTTTTGAACAAGCAAAAGTTGCTACACATACATCCAAAAATGTCAGCAGACGTGTTGAGTGAAGATTTAAAATCTCGTCTACATTTAACCACAAAAACAGTGGGACAGGATAGGATACGAAGAGCACGGGAAAATAATGAAGATGTTGCAATTCTATCTATGTTCCTCCCGACTGCAACCGCTGAAAGAGAAAATAAGAAGTTTTGTTGTGCGTTAAGGGATCAGTGTCTACTTGGTGACGCGAGGAAAACAATTGCAGGTTTTATTTTTTATTTTTATGAAGCATAGCGCATTATTCTATAATGCCTGTCTTATGTATAAGCTTAAGATTCATTCTTGATGTCTTCATTATGACGCAAATTGTTTAATATAGACTTAATAATTTTAATCGTCTCGGTAGTATGCGACGAGATTTTTATTTTTTTCTTAGAGCGTAATGCAAAAAAAAACGGAGCATTAAAACCTTTTTAGATAAATATTATTCTAGGGTAAAAGTATCCTATTAGCTTTTATGAAAGCCACACTTTCTATAAACTGGTTTCCCCAATTAAAACGGGTTCACAGGCGCCGTTGCGGTCTAGACTAATGTCCTACAAAGCCTAGAACCAAAACAAATGCTTGTTTTAATTAAATATAAAAATATTTTCGCCTGTAATCTAAATCTGTCATTGCGTGTATCTTAATCTTAAATAAAGGATTTTATCTACAGTCTTCTTCTTAGTGTCGTTGGCACGATATTTTTTATAGTTAAATACTCTTTGCCCAAAACTTAGCCACCCCTAAAGCATTGTCAGTGGTTTCAGGGGTTTCAGGGTATAGAGGACAGGATAGGAGGGGAACCACAGTTTGCGACACAGCTCCACATCCGCACCCGTATCTACAGTGATATTTTATAGGCATAATTATGAAGTGACTTTAGGCAATATAGGGTTCGCAAGCGTTTTTTTAAGTGTTAAGTACTCTTGCATTATTTTTCTGTTCCAAATCCCACCGTATCTAACTGTTCAACGCTGTTAGAAACGTTCCGCGTGTATAATTTAACATAATTCACAATTATGCTTTTGAAAACCCATGACTTGAATTTTAAAATAGAAAAAGATCCTATCACGACTATTCTGAGATCTCAACCTTTATATTTAGTAGTTAAAAATGGAAATAATAATAAAAAAGCGGTAGTGACTTATGAGATAGGTACCTAATAAAAATGCAATGCAAGTATACAAATCTGGATACGTTTTTGTTTTTAACTATGTGCGTGCTTAAGTTTGTGATTTCGAATTATACAAAAAATATGTCTAGACATGTCTTTAGATGATTCCACACAAACTATTACTAACTTTTATAACTTCTATTGCAGTAATTTTCTTGTTTTCTACAAAAATCATATGTCACTGTGTACTCATATAGTTTTGTCCTTTAACGAAATTAAATAAAAACTTACACGTGTTCTATATATTGTATATTCATCGTGATATAAATGTAGTACTTCGAAAATTATTTCAAAAGCTTTTTTAATCACTTAAAGCACAAAAGACCGTTTATTCTTTCTTAAAACTTCGAATATTTTGAATAAAATAACAGCTACATTTACATTTATTCATAAAAAGTCCTTAATTCGAGACGCCATAACCGTTACTTCATTCATTAATGGAATTAACAATGACCGGCTTTTATCTTTCATTCAATTAATCTCGCCATTAAATGGAGGTCAGGTTTTAATTCATTTAAAGGCACGTATCGTATGTTTGTTAAGTAAACGATAATGGCAAACATTTTTGGTCATGGCAATGTTTAATTTGTAAAACAGACGTGTGTACTTACATAATTAGCGAACACACACGGGGTGTGTTTCGCTGTAATTTAATGTTTTACGCGAAAAGTATCTATCCAATTACGATTTCAATAATACATATATTATGTCATAAGTGAATTCCACGCATTAATTCGTGCGAAGGAAATCTTCTAAAAAAGTATTTATGTACTTCACAGCTGGAGTGTATGCTATAATATTAGAAATATTATGTTTATTATAGAAGAATGAGATGCAGGAACTTATAAATGGCTCCTTTAGGTACACTATGCCGTTTTAAAATATGTATTTTATTACAGTAATAATTAACTAACTAATATAAGATCAAGGAAATTTCTCCCATGTACAGAATGTCAGATCATATTGCGGTGACTTCAATATTCAACTCATGTTAATAATTATTACATCATAATTGAAAAACAAACATATCTGGGAGGTGTGAAGTACAAGGTCGTGTTTGCGTTTGTCAAACCGTTGATTGAATTACCTAAATAGTGGCACAAGTCAAAATATTGGCATTTTGAGATTTTGCAATTTTATGCAGTAAAGAACCAACTTATAGATTCATAATACATATTTTGACTTATGCCACTATTGAATTTAGTCAACGAAATGTGGATATTACCACAGATTATATGTATAAAGTAAAAATATTTTTGTCCTTTTCACACATCCATATATTTTTATTCGAAAACTTAAGTTCTTTCGTATGTTTGCTCAATTAATTTACGATCAGGTAGGCCTTCACCCATATTTGTGATTCAATTCAATGATGCGCACTTTTAAAATATATTAACATTACGCTACGGCAAAACAAGTACTTATTTATATTGGAGTCTAAATTAGATTCAAATTCAAATTCGTTTATTAGGTCAAAGCGTATTAAGATTTTACTACGAAACATTGTATTTCGAACCTTATTTTTAACTAAAAAATTGTTATATTTGTAAAAGTAAGGATTTTAATTATAGATTATTAAATATAAAAGTGTTTTTTATAGTTTTTAAAACACAAACCCGGATACCGGAAATTTAATAGGTATTGCGGATGTGAAGATTGAAAAGTAATCAATCATTTTGAACCAAGATAGTTTTTATGGCCGTAAATTTAATTTAGACTTCAAAGAAGCGCCGCCGGGAAATTAACTTTATTCATAGACATCCAAATGTGATCGGATATCGACCCACTTCTTGAGAGTAACGTTTTATTTACCGGTCATTATATATAATCAATTATTATTCTAAAAAATATCATGTGCCTTACTCAAGAAATATCTTAAACAGGTACGCACGGCTACACATCAAGCTATAAAAAAAACAGTTTACGCTGGTCTCTTATTGTATCGGAAGCCTGTGCAATGCGAGATCAGCTTAAACTGGGTTTGTATAGGTTGACCTGTAGGTAAGTGTAGCCGTGTGTACGTAGACTACTTTTCAACTAAGTAGAAGCAGCATTACATCGTCCCACTGCTGGGCACGGATTTCCTCTTAGACCTTAATGGATTAGGCTGAACGTAAACTTTGTTACTGTTATTTTAGGTATCAGTTAAAGAATAATTCGATTAAACAGAAAAATACTCAAAAAAGAAAAATAAATTAAGTAAATGTCACTGCACTATTTATTTTCTCGTTGTTTACAAACAATTTCAGATGTAAACAGCTAAAAAAAATATTTTTTACACTCATTTCCATAAAGAAGGCTGTTAAACGTAGTCGTTAAGTTAAACAAGCTGGAAATGCTCCGCATAATTCCGTAATATCCGCTTGCGAAATTTTTTATTATATCCGAGCACTCAGACGGTTGAGTACACTAGATTACCGAGCATAAACATCTTGCTTTACTGCCGCGTTTTCTTTTTTAATCTGACGCAGTTGGGTGGCAATATGTATAAATAGGGAAAAATATATAAATCCTATAACGTAAGTAATATTTCATACTTACATCTTATTGTAGGTACAAGTCGAAATATTATTGGAAATTTATCGTGTTTTACATAAAATCTGTGTGATATTTTTTTATAAATCTTTAAATAATAATTAAATGAATGTAGTATGTACTAAATAAATAAAAAAAAACCCCGACAATTTTATTATATCTCGACCGATATTCATCAAACATAGCTAAGAACACTTCCGATTAATTCACCATTCAAAAAAAATTAAATCAAAATCGGATCATCCGTTCGGGAGCTACAATGCCACAGACAGACACACACACACAGACACGTCAAACTTATAGCACCCGTCGTTTTTGCGTCAGGGGTTAATAACACCCAGTGCGTTAAGAAAAATAGAAAATACTCATTTCCCCAAAAACATCACATAGCTATATGCTCACCCCCTACTACATGGGACCTAAACATACCGGCGAACTATGAGTGTACATTAAGTAGTACTCTGCCTAACCCTTCGGGGAATACAGGCGTCATTGTATGTTATGTTAAACACCATAAACTTAAAAAAAAAGGAATTGGTGAATATAAAAATACTATTGCGCAACCATAGTCACATAGAAAAAGTTGCGCATAAATTTAGCCAGTTTTAGCGAATTTCGTTGATTAGTCGATTAGTATTTTAGGTACATGTAATAATTGTGCCAACATCTACAGTAGGTAAATATAAGGGAAGCATTGCACATTAAGTTTTATTCGACGATTATGAGTGGTCCTTTGCACATGCACGGGTTCTATTGAATAAACAGTGTCACATCCGGAAAATATTTTTTTTACCATAAATATTGAGGAAAATGGCGCCGAAAAAAGCACTGTAAGTTTTTAACTTTGTTTTTTTTTGTCTTTGATTGTACGGTCGCCAGGACATCAAGCTACCACAAAATGTCAAACTTTTTCTGTTGATTTTGAACCTAATCATCATAAATGATTTAAAACCTTTAAATGTTGACCACATTTAAAGGTTTTAAATCATTTATAGAAATTTGACAGTTTTGTATAAAATGTTGTGCCTACCAACCACCACTTGTACCATCTTCAAAAGATTAGTTAATATCAGTTCAAGTGCTTTTTACATTCGCTTTTAAAAGAGGGGGAAATACGAGAATACGCGTTTTTATTTTCATTCAGTACGTCAACGATGGTTTAAGGATTTAAGTAGATGACGAGATTGTAATTAATTGTGACTTATGCTGTTATGCTTGTTGCAGCAGTTATGTTTATTAGCCGATACTACATACTAATAAGTTTCTAGTCTTTCTATACGTAACGTGGTGTACCAAGAATCGATTTATAAATCGATTAAAGATGACAATATTCGTCGATTGGTTTAATTGAAAATCGAATTATTATACGGTATGAAACAAATAGCTTTTCTTTTAATAAAATTGTATTGTTGTAATAGTCGACGGAGGTTATCGATAACGTCATACATTATTTGTCACAAAGCCCACCCACTTGTGCAATTATAAATTATTATGTTAAATCTAACCATGAAATCTGATATATTATTAATATTTTATTTTAAATATTCATTGAATACAGAACATAACCCAATGACAATATTTTTAACTTTAACAAGATCAAGGTGATCTACAGATAGGTAATCATAAATTCTATTTTATTGACAACCAGTATAAGTGTGGGATTTTAGTTGTCAAATTTGAATTTGGAAGACCGAAATACGCCATTTTAGGAATAATAAGTATAACATCGTTTGATTTTCCAAATGCACCAACACTCAGTCTTTAGAGTACACTCAAAATTAGTAAATTCAAATCGTGTCTTCCTCGTGGCTATTATTGAAATATCGGTCTCACAGATTTTCCAGAAACATTTTGAGTCGGTTTATTACATAAGAAGCTATTAAATACAAAACAGGCTATTTTAGTTTCGTTTATATCACTTTTTATTATTTTAGCTTTCTACACAATAAAGTGTTATGTTGATTACTATAGCGTCATTTACAGCAATAACAATATGACCTACATGCTGACACATTCATATTAGTCTTTACGATCATTTTCCACGTTTATTTTTATTTGATTGTCCCAAAAAGTATGAGTAGGTAATAATATAATTTCGCATAGGTTTACATTTAATTTTTTATTACGATTATGTTTTCTTTGTTATTTTTTTATTCGTGCGCTACAAGCGTTGACTATGTCGTTTTTTGTTATCTTTATTTGATATCAGGGGATGGCTGCACCCTTAAAGGTTTATCTATGCTTACTGCAGCAACATTTTGTCATATTTACTTACATTAAATGTGAATGTCGAATCCGGTCTGAAGTCAGTTAACCCCTAAAGCGTCACAGGGTCTATTAAATTTGTTTTGTGATACTTATATAATTTTGTTATTTATTAAACTACTTTTTTGTGAACCTTACCGGGTTACATTAACGAATTATATCAAAACATTTCACATATTTTCCTTATTATCTATTATTAGCCAAAGTATCAGAAAACAGAGATTCATTGTTAAAAAAAAAGTTTATACGTATAATTATGCGTCCTCTGTCGTTTGTAAGTCTCCAAAGGAACAATAAAACGTAACTAAATCCTGCATATATGTACTTTGTTCCCGTTCCATACGACTGTTTATTTAGGTAAGGAACACCTAAACTACCCTCGCTTGACGTTGTATCCAATTACAAAACCACACTACAGACCGCAAGCAAACAATACTAGAACACAGACCATAGACTTAGAAATCTCATACACACATCCATTTTCGTGGAGCGCCGGAGGCCCTATTTCTCCCTAAGTCCCCTTCCTTCTCCTTTTCTCCTTCCCTTCTCCAAAACTGCGTCCATAAGTCTTCTTTGGAGGAAGAAGGGAACAGAAGCAGAGGATTGAGAACATTGGCTATTGCGTCAACGTCAAGACCCGAGCTCATTAAATGAAAAAAAAAAAAACAAATAGAGTCGATCACATTATGTCACAGTATAAGGTTTATATGCAGTTTAGATTAAATAAAACTTTTAAATTTTGCTTTCGTACATTATGCTCGGTTGAAGTGAATGAAACCTATGACGTTTAACACAGCTGTCAAACCTTCATGTGTCCGTAAGGGTCACCCAAATCGTTCAAACTGGAATGGTACTCCTTACTTGTTCTAATGAACAATTAAGTACTTACCCGCTTAAGGAAACCGGTGCCAGGTCATCCAATATCTTGTTAAGTTAAAAATAATAATTGACAGAAATCCACAGTCCTTCGACCTGCATTATCCTACTTTCATGCAACCTTAAGTCGCAGTTCAAGGTCGAAATAATTTCTCGTTGCCAATTATAATGACAAATTACGTCATATAGTTATAAACAACACAAAAATATGCCTTATACTCGCTACATAAGGTCGTTAATAAATTCTTGATATTGACAGTGATGCATTACCTCTGTATATGGATGTAGGAACAGATGGCGGATTACCATGACCTTCGAGCCCCTTATCTCGTTGATTTTAACCTCATAAGTCATGTAATAGACAACCGATGTATTAGAAGAACCTCTTATTTATCACTATGCACGTGTAAATCATTTTGCTCATCATAAAAAATATAAATTAAGATTGCGTTTAATTTAAATTAATTGTCCAACAAATTCTATTCTTCAGACAGATTTTATTATACTAAGCAATAAGAGAAAGTATCGTTAAATAAATGCGTCTCAGTTTAATTTTTAAAATTAGAATTGTAATTTATTCTTCTGTTTTTAAACTAACTTGATTAAAGACTCCTTTGTGAAATGTTCTATCTGACATTTCTATTGTATCTGTCACTCATAATTCAAAAGAGGAAACATTTCATAGACTATTCAAACTTTTTGCTCGCAATATATCAAGGCAGTGTTCCTTTTATAAATCACTATAGTTCCGATCAAAGCTCGTAAAGTTATACGGAAATATGTAAGCGTATAGCGTACATATATATGGTACCCTTCAGTTTTATAGGGTCAGGTGGCTCGTGACTCGTGGCAACGTGGGGCGAGCCTTGTTTACAACCATTCAGACAGTTCCGTTTGGTTTACGATGTCACAGTTCAAGGGAAATTTGCGAGGATTTTAGTACTGCTATCATTAAAAAAAACTGTAGTCATTAGTCTATTATTATTAAATAAAAAAGGAAAGTAGTTTTTTAATTGTATTGCGTATTTACGCTTGCTAAGCATCTTCTAAATATGACGTAATTTTATGATAGACAATGTGTAAGAGAAATTCGACATTTTGAGCAGTAATTAGATAGTTTACACGGCTAAAGCATCCGGTTTAACAAACCCGAGGACCAAAGTCGAATATTTCCAGCAGTATTTTTTTTACCAAATTTATGAAAAAAAGTTGATACCTAGAAACACAGTGACATTTTAATTATGTAGAAATATACTGAACTTATTATTTAATAAATACCTCTACTAAATTCGATTTTTTCGTGGGCAACATTTAATCAGTTGAGACCTCGCAACTGTCAATTTTCCTTGATCAACATTCATTGATTCCAACTAGCTACATCACTAAATGAACATGTTGTCAGATTTACCGCCACGTGCATCACATGTGCACGTAACATGCGCTAATACACGTGCATAATCAATTTAGGGAACTGCAAAATGGCCGCCATTCTCATTACCTTCGGAAAATTTGTTTGTTTCGATTCGCATGCTAAGAATTTCATTCCGTGCTTTATAGCGACTATAAAATCGGAAATGTATGTTATTTCAATTTTACCTACAATTGTATTGACTACTGTCATTTTGAATATAAGATCTTTCTTGAAAAAAAGGGGTCCGATTTCATGATGATTTAAGTAAGTACGATATTACATTTTGTTTCATACATCTTTCTTGTCTTTCTTTTTCATTTTCTTTCATTTAATGTCTGTCCTTTCGTTCATGAGGAAAATCTTCAGATCAAGTAAAATATGAAGAGATAAAAGCTTATTATTATTATTTGATCGTAATAATTATTTAGTATGATGAATTGAGTTCTACAAAACGATTTTTAAAAATGGAACGCTAAACAAATTGAATACCAAAGAGGTTCGGTTATAAGTTAAAACCTACTCAAATATAGTTGAATTTTTATTTTTAATATGGCGTCTGTGTGTCTATAACATTGACATTGAAGTCAGGAAAATTACAAAAGGAGGTTTTCATCTCATGTTCATACACAATGGTGTGTAAATTTTCATTGTTGTGTGGCACTGTGTCACGTTACCATGGCAAAACAAATCGAGGAACAGTGTTAAAATAATCGATTTTGCGGTTGTACAAAAATAAGTTATTGCAAAGGCTTAAAGTTTAAAATTGCTCGGAAAATTCAATGGTGTGAAGATTACGTCACAACGAGACTTAATAGAAAAATAGAGTTAATAGAGAAGAGAAATTGTTGCAAACGCACTGATTATAATAATATTTTCTTAGAATATAGGCACAGATTCTTTAAAGAAAGTCTACCTTACCAAATATTGGTGCAAGTATTCCAAAAATTACTGAAATGTTTTGTTAGTTCCTTATGCATGGCAGGATCCAAGTGCAGTTTAATAAAACTAAGAATTTAATAACACTACGATGAAGATGAATTAAAAGGTTATCTTATATTAAAAATTTGTGAAGTTTTTGGGCTATGTATTCCCTATAAAAAAATGGCTATTGCTGCATCCTTTATAAAACCTTTTCCTTCCATTATGAAATTATAAATTACCCTTTTACTACATACCTTAGTAAGCCTCCAACGAATCGTTAATATTTATTTGCCCAAGCCCACACTTGACCGGCTGACATCACCGCGCCGACCTTCGGAGCTCATTCGTATTTGATCTTAAACCATAACCAACACGCTAATAACTTAGACAAAAGATACCTGATGCTCCGACAATGCATCATAACGTAATCCCGCTAAATAATATTTCTATTTTCAAACAAACACATTTTTTAGGTATTATTCTTTATAGGCAAAGGAAAACTAACATACAGCCCAGTCCCTGGGAAGTGACATATTGATTCCATTTTTAAACAAAGATCCTTGTTTTAATATTGAGGTCACATACGTATCTAAGTTTTAACGACCGCATTTCCTTTTCGGCTTGCATCTGACTAATTAATATTGAACGTATCCTCATCCCACGCCGCAAGAAACGGCACAAACAACTTTCTCGGTGATACCACAGACTAACGAGTTCCATTAATTACCGAAGCCGCTCCCACCTGGGATATGATAATATTGCTCCGGTCGTAAACCTAGAGCTTGACCGTTTATCAGTCGACTTTCTACATTACCTTTATAGGTTTAAAAATAGAACCATACGCAATATTTATGCAAAAAAAAATACACCCTACTCACTATGATACGTTGCATTTTACCTGGTATACATCTACTAATATCATTTTTTTTTAAATATAGAGCAATAAGTTAAAAAATAATATCTTAGGCCGCATTTCACCAAGCAGGTAACATACTCGTTACTCTCCGAGTAAACTTAAAAATGGAACAGAATTCGTATGAAATAAACGGCCTAGTAATTTGATAAAAGTGAGACGTTTAATTTTCGAATAATTTAGTATGGTGTCATAATCTTGACAAAAATATCTACACTCTTGTATCAACAATTTGCAAATGAAATAGCCTAGTTATTACTGTCCGATGTCTGCAGTGGGCGTAAGGGCCCTTTCACTGTGAACAATACAAAAGTGGAACGATTTAACTGTATTGTATTCGCAGCTTTATTATTGAGAGGTGTTTGAAATGCACATTTATAGATACTAAATTACAGTTCTCTCTAACCTCATTTTGTTGTATACGAGTACTGCGAGGGGTTTTTTTAGGAAAATATGGTACTTACCACGCTAGCCCCGAAGTAGGCTAGCGTGGCGGACTATAGCCTAATCCCTCTCGTTCTGAGAGGAGACCCGTGCCCAGCAGTGGGACAATGTAATGGGTTGATGATGATGATGATGATGATAGTACTTACACAATTCGGACGTCTTGCATGTACAACTCCTTGCTAAGCGAAAAAAAAAATCTACAGTTTGTTCGAAATAAGTAAGCCGATCGGAAGTTAGCCGTTCCGAACTACTGCGGTGATAAAATCGTATAATTATGGGTTTTAATACGTAAATATCGAAATCAGTAAACAAAATAATTAGAAATGTGAAACATATACGACTCTAATTATCTTTACGTCGACTCTTTCTATTAAAATTTACCACTTCTAAACCACTTGCAGACAACTTCTGATCGGCTTACTTATTTCGAACAAACTGTAACATAAATTTAAAATTCAAATATAGAAACACAACAATTAAAAAGGCATCAAATCATAAAATGAACGAAAGCATTCTAAACGTTCAAAATGAAAAGTTTATTGCAACGATTGCCGAAATCGATATGAAATACGATAATACTAAAGTTCAGAGACCCCTGAACTGCAGATGTAACCTGAGTCTAGTCACGAACCACAATGCTATAGTTTCCGACTGTTCTGAGTTTCTGACACGCGATACTTAAAGATGTTTTTTGTCTTCACAACCGACCGTTTGCGGAATAGTTTGTCATGGTTTGAATAATTTGAAAATAAATTAAGAATAAAAAATTGCTCTTATTTATGAAAACAATACCGGAGCTTTCAGAAAGCTTTTCACGCCTGTATTATCACAGCATCCTTCCACTCTCGTACAAAAAGTTAGTCTATCAATTCAAAAGGCACTCTCCCGCGCGCGAAGTCTTTTAGAACTCCTACAACTAATCAACTTCCTGGAGGCCTGTTATGTGCCATGCCCTTAAAATAATTATATATAACTACTGTCTGTACACCTAACTTGAAATCAATATTTTTCCCCTATGATAGTCCATAGGACATACCTAGATGGTTATGCCACTTAATTTTAAAGGTCAAGTACAGTTTGTTCGAAATAAGTAAGCCGATCGGAAGTTGTCTGCAAGTGGCTTAGAAGTGGTAAATTTTAATAGAAAGAGTTGATGTACAGATAATTAGAGTCGTATATGTTTCACATTTCTAATTATTTTGTTTACTAATTTTAATATTTATGTATTAAAACACATAATTAAACGATTTTATCACCACGGTAGTTCGGAACGGCTAACTTCCGATCGGCTTACTTATTTCGAACAAACTGTAATGTCATTACATTTTGAAATTTTAAAATCCGAACGCAAGCTTTTGTTTTAAAGTTTGTTGAAATCACGAACTTTTTGCTATTCAAAAAAGTTCTTATTTTCGTTCGTACCTTTTTCGTTTTAAGTTGAAAATACTTCGCGTTTCGGCTTTAACGTATACGACACAGTGTTGGAAAAGTTTTCCCATTACACTCGCTTCTAAAATGATTAAGACTAACACGCGTTTTGTTTACTGATGCCCGATATCCATATCGCTTACTTAGACAGTTAAACACATTCAAAACATTATCGTTAATGTTTTCCACATTTTAGGTTGATTAACTGATCAAAGTTAGATACGAAATTAAATATGTTTCTAACTAATAGGATGTAAGTAATCAATTGTTTTTTATATTTCAATCTAGACAATTAATTAAATGGTCCTAGTAGTCATTGCATTTTTTCTACTGCACAAACTCAGTAGTAGGCTTACAGCTTACGCCAACACAGTGTAGAAGACGATGCTTAGAATATTCAAAAATGGAACTGTTGTGATACTTACCTCCCTGCATCTGTTGCGTGCATCAGTCAAATATCCCATGGTTCCAATGTCACATGCAAACGTCAAGGTCTTGAAATATCATTTCTTATACAAACACGCGATCAATACATTTACGACACCATAAAATATGTACCTAGCACGAGTAAACAAACGAACTACAAGGTGCCAAAACATTGTTTACTATGAACAAGTACCTAATCAGAAAATTATGTACCGCTTAAAGAAATATGTAGATTTTCTACTTATTAGTAAGTACCTATCACATCTTGACATCAACTCAAGCAAGTAAATTATTAAAAAAACTATCAAGTTTCAAGTCCAAGTTTAAATTGAAATAAACTCCAAACTCGACAAAATTACTGCATGTTGAACGGCCTTTGCCTATCCCCTTCTTTCAAAAAGGCTAAAAAGTTGTTGATGTTGTTGTAAAGTTAATCTTTAATGTAGGTATTAAGAATTTTTTTTTTCTATTTCAACAAAATAATTCTTTGTTTGAAAATATTAATCAATACTCTGTTTCTATATTTCACCGACAAACTATATAATTTAAGTAGGCAATAAAGCAATATGGTAGGTAATTTTCAACAATCAATTAAATAATTATAGACTATCGAAATAGCTTTTCCATTATAATTATGTATTTCCGATTTAACTCATCGCATTACTAATAACTACTTTATCGAAAATACTGATATAGAAACAAAAATAATTATTATGATTAGTTTATTTTATTGCCTGTAGTAATGGTTTTTTAAAAAGATTACGTAAGACTTGCTATGAATACTCTATGGTTTAAAAAAAATACATTGCGTGCCTTTGAATGATAATACTGGTATGTATTGAAACGTAATGAAAAATATTATTGTTCTGATTCTAATTTTCTTTTTTCTCTAAGTAAATGGAAATTGATCCAAAGTTAGACCATTATATTATTAATATTCTGCCGACATCCATCCAATTTTCATCTCTTACGATAGTTAGAGTACATACTAAGCATAAATTTATCGTGCCATGTTCAAAAAATCCTTCATTCTCTTACAATATTGCAATATTGAAGTAAGTTTTTCCCGCCATAAAATATCTATATGACAGTGTTGACATTCCTATAAGAGCTGTCAGTTTCCGTGGCATGTTAACCTTGCGCCGGTTTGCTTGAATCGTTGCATATCGCAAGGGCACTGCTATCTACATTTAAATATCGAATGGTTCCTCAAATTGTACTATCCGAATACATTACCCAGGATATTTAATAGGTAGAATGGAAAGGTCGTTAATGTTACATTCTTTTTGACTTACTTCATCCAAAATCTTTATCCTCTGAAATAACACATTTTTTACCGATTGGTTGACACAACGATGCAGCCAAATATTAACGTGTTTTCTCCTGGGTACAGCTGGTAATAAATATTTCATAACAATACTTTTAAGATAGCTGTGCAGACTAGAAATATTACGCCCTTCGCCTGCCCTATAGATAATAACATTCTAGAATCAAGGCATCAATCAACACCAAGATTTTTAATTATATTCATTGATCACTGTCGTATACATACATACACGCACGTCATTTTACCATAGTGTTAGGAAGAAACTACAGGACACCATATGTTACGATTCTTGCATAGGTACGGTACTTCTTTTGCTTCGTCCACATTCATACTTCTTGGTAGTACGCACTCGACCTTTTTAGAGGACCTCACCAATAAAAATATAATTTAAAACTAAAACATCTCTCGTTGTTGCAGGAACCAAGAAGATGGAGTACAAGACGAGGCAGTGGCACGAGAAGTGCTTCTGTTGCGTGGTCTGCAAGAACCCCATCGGCACGAGGAGCTTCATCCCCCGCGAACAGGAGATCTACTGCGCGGGCTGCTACGAGGACAAGTTCGCTACTCGCTGCGTTAAGTGCAACAAGGTAACTACAACAGCATACTATCACGAGGCCACCGCGCAGTAGGATAGCGTGGTAGACTAGCCTGCCCCTCTGAGTCTAAAACAAGAACCGTGCCTAGAAGTCGGACAGTGCCTAGAAGTGGGTTGATGATGATGACGATATTTTCCCTTAGGGTAAGACTGAGATTAATGTACATCCAGAATTCGCTAGTTATTTAACTGCCGCATTAGTCAAGTGGTCCTAAGCGCGACTGCTACGTGTTATTGGGTTTTAGCAGCTCCGAGTTTGGATAATTGGGTTCCTCGTCAATACTTCTCTAGCCTGATACATATACGGTTATTGTATTTATCATAACCAAGTGCTTAACATTTTCAAAGATAACAGACATCACCTGTATGTATGCATCGGCGTAGTTAGGGACTTTTCCTTAGGGGAACTTTTCCTTTTTCCTTAAAAATACCTACAGTGGCTAAGTGTTGGTTGTCAGACTTCACTCCCATTCTTTTAAAATCCTTACAGTAGTTTAATAGTCAGTCACGTCAGTCAGTCAGTCACGCGCAACGAACCAGAGCAGTCGCATACGCAGTGACCGCAATCTTATATTGATCTACCTTACGTAAAAAAAAATAATAAAAAAAAATGGCGAAATGCGTAAAGTGTTCAAAATTACTAACCAAAAAGTCACCTGGATTGCAGTGCAGTAAGTGTAGCAAATGGCTTCATGCTACTTGTGCTTTAATATCAACGGACCAACTAAGTGTTCTAAATGCAACTGATTCAGTAGACTGGAAATGCAAAACATGTGCTGGTGGTGGCAAGGCAAAACGACTCTCATGCATCCTGCCAGATCTCGATGGAGACGATAACACGGATACAGAGTCGACTACCATCCACACTGGTGTCTACACGGACAATATAATGCAACAAATATTACGAGACCTACGCAAAGAAGTAAGGCAAGTGATCAAAGAAGAACTTCAACGAACTCTGGAATTCTACTCTGAAAAAATTGATGAGTATGAGATTAAGATCCAAAAATATGAGAAGTCGATGAAGGAATTGGAAAACCGGTGCACTGATTTGCAAAATAACATAAAAAATACGAACATCAAGTATGAAATAATGGAAACAAAAATAAATCAGATGGAGCAAGCACAGCTATTCAATTATCTTGAAATATGTGGCATCAACCAATCGAAGAGTGACGATCCTGAAAATATCGCGAAGAAGGTCGCGGTAGCCATATCGCAAAATCCAGACGATATCGTCAAAGCTTACAGGAAGAAGAGAAACCCTTCAAAGGCGGCGAGACAGGGAGATCAGTCTCCGATTACCTTGGTACTTCGGGAGGGGAATCGTGACCTATGGCTGGAAGCCGCCAAAACTACGGCATTATCTGCCACCAGTTTAGGAGAAGTTGGAGCCGATAAAGTATACCTTCGTGAGTCCCTGGCACCGTCCACGGCTTATCTTTTATGGAAAACAAAAGAGGAACTAAAAGGACAGTTTATTTGGTGTAAACATGGTAATATACTAGTGCGTAAAAGTGATCAAGATAAAAAAATCATCACAATCCGTACAATTTTCGATATTGAGAAGGTAAAATCATCGCGTGGGTAAGTTTGAACTTATTCTTCCTTTTTTTAAACTAAAAGCAAAAGTACACAAACTCACCAATCCTTACACTGGATACGACAGATGATAACATATCCGAAATAAATTGCCAAACATGGGATGATTTTACTTATCAGATACCAGCTCCACATAGTTGTTTGTTTTTCCTACATGTAAACATACGTTCAATTAAGAAAAATTTTGCTCAAATTGAGTATATTGTGCTAAATACTAAATATCCTATTCATCTACTATTGATAACCGAAGTAAATTTAAAAAAAAATTTGGGGCAAATGTATGGGCTCCCAAACTATAACTTATATTCAGAATTAAGAACCGATAGAAAAGGTGGGGGGGTGTTATTGTACATACATAAGTCTGCATCTTTTACTAGGTATAGTAACTTTTGTGCGCAAGAGTTTGAATGTGTGGCCGGCGAAGTGAGTATTAATAGTCTTAAATTCGGTGTATGCGCCGTGTATAGACCACCCAACACATCAAAACTCCGCTTTATAAAAGAATTGTCTTCATTAGTAGCGAACTATCCAATAAAACATAATTATATTATAATGGGAGACATGAATATTGACCTAAAACTATGTAACCCCTTACTAAAACATTATTTATTCTCGCTATGCAGCCTGGGATTTGTAAGTGGCGTTAATACATATACACGTATAGACAAATACGGCGACAACTTATCTAAGTCTTGCATCGATCATGTGTTCATTCGGAACGCTAGTTCGTATGACGTATATACAGCTGTCGTGAATATTGCACCGGCTGATCACTGCATAACCGGTTGCGCCATAACATGCTTGCTTAGCGACAATGACTCACATTCTCCGATGCAATTCTTAGTAAAGATAAACAATCGCAGAGTGCATAGCGAATTAAATGGCATCGACTGGAATGTACCTCTACAGTATACGGATCCAAATGATATTGTTAAATACATACATAATAACTTTATAAATTCATACGATAAACATAAATACACGATACCTAATACTAGTCATAGTAAACGTAAAACTTGTGTATGGGCCAATCGAAGGCTCAAAAGTATGTGTAAAAAGCGTGATGAACTTTTTGATATTTGGCTTAAAGATAAATACGACCCGAATAAAAGAGTGTTATACAATAAATATAGAAATAAAACAAACAACTATGCGCAGTTTCTAAAAAATAAACAAATTATGTCAGAAGTCTCTCAAAACTTTAACAATACTAAAAAGTTATGGAATATTGTAAACAGATTAACCGGCAAAATTATGCAATGTATTGAACAGATTTTGCTTGTAACTTTTCGAACAAATCCTTTAACATTAGCAAATACCTTCATGACAGAATTTAATAATAATATTAAAAATACTTGCAACACTTGTAATATACCCCTATTGGATAAATCGAAGTATGAAATCATTCCTGATAGATCTATGAGAATTCAACGAGCACGGAAAGAAATAGTTGTAAAAATAATCAAACAGTTAAACGACCGTAAAAGTCCGGGCTATGATGGAATACGAGCTAGCGATGTCAAAATTATTTCCGATAAATTAGTGCCAATTATCACACATTTGATTAATCGCTGCTTGCAGACTGGCACATATCCCGACCTTTTGAAAATAGGAGTGATACGCCCAATATATAAAAAAGGTAAGCGGGATGATATTAACAACTATCGTCCTATCACTATACTGTCTTGTTTAGATAAAATTATAGAACGGTATATAGGTAACGAAATAAACTACTTTCTACAAACAAATAACATTATAAATAACAAGCAATTTGGATTTCAGAAAAATAGAAGCACAACACAATTATTACGTAAATTTACTGAGGAAGTCAATGGATATTTAAATGATAAATGTAATGTACTGGTTCTATTTATCGACTTCAGTAAAGCATTTGATTTGTTAAAATGTGATATACTTTATGACAAGTTGGAACGTAATGGTATACAAGGCCCTCTACTAGAATTACTTAAAAACTACCATAGTAATAGATACACTTTTGTTAAAATATGTAATGAGTTTAGTGTAAAGAATATCACCACCCAAGGCACGGCTCAGGGTTCAATTATTGGCCCGACAGAGTATCTTTTGTATGTTAACGACATGAACAACGTCATAAATTCAGGATCTGTATACCAATTTGCAGACGATACCTGTATACTTGTTGCCAACAGAGATATCACTGAGACTCAGAAATCCTTACAAATTAACTTTGATCAATTGTGTAAATGGGCTCATGATGTTGGTTTGGTCATTAATGCATCAAAAACAAAGATTGTTCATATTCATTCGTCCCATAATAAATGCTCCATCATGCCAGCGATTAAAGCTCACGAACACTCTTGCCTGCATAGGTCGCCTGACAGGTGTCAATGTCCATTATTAGAAGTAGTTGACAACCATATGTACATTGGCCTAATGGTTGATAGCCGATTCTGCTGGGGCCCACATAAAGACCACGTGTGTAACAAGCTGAGGTCTGTTATTGGTAAATTGTCTGTTTTAAAATATAAACTGCCTTATAAAGTACTGAGAATGCTTTACATGGCCTTAGCGGACTCGGTTATTAATTACGGACTTAGTAGTTATGGTAGAACCTATCAAACATACTTGGCCGATATCTATAAACTACAATTGCAACTTTTAAAAATCATCACGCCCAAACACATTAAAAAAAAGTACAAGGAAAATTACTACGAACTATTTAAATATTGTAATATTATGGATGTCTACAATAAGGTCGAATATTTTACTCTTTTGGAAGTTCATAAACCTGATCTGCTAATTGAAAGGACAAGACCTACCTTCTTAAGAACTATCTCACAAAAAAATAAATACATTCTACCGAACTATATTAATGTGTATGGGATGAGAGTTGACAAATATTTGGTTCCGCATTATCTAAACAAACTTCCTGAGGATCTACAAACGCTATACAAATCAAGTTCGAAAAGTTTTAAGCATAAATCTAAAAGGTTTTATATACATAACACAATAAACAATTGTCACCTGAATAGGTACCCATAAATTATTGTACAAACACATAATGTAGTGAACGACTCACTGTCACACAGATAAGTCCGTAGAGGCTTTCGTGTACAGCAATACCATTGTAGAATAGGTTAAGTATATTGGAAAATAAAATAAAATAAAATAAAAAAAATAAAAGAAACAATTTAAAAGTCACTCGAATCGAGTTCAGTCGGTTTTATGATCAAAAATTTATTCTTCATCCAGTAATGTAGACTAATTTCTCGTCTTTCGACGATGATTCGTCTATTAATCGCGTCCTGACGTATTTACGTGTCTTATTAACCTAGTTTGCTTATTTAACCAATTTCTTTTAATCATGAAAGACTTCCGTAAAATTAACGATCAAGGTAAAAAGAGTTGAATCAATAAAAGGTTGCTCATATAATTATGTCGTATTCATCATAACAGAACGAACGTCACTTCACTCTATATGACGTTCATAAAGCTCAGATGTCATTTATTACGATTTGATAGTCTCTTAACGGAGAAAATGCAAGCCAAACTTCTTCCAGTTCATCTTAACGATAACCTGTTTTTCAACAAAAGGTTCAAAGTCACGGAAATAGATTATTATAACAGAGAATTAAACTGGCATCATTAGCCAACGAGAGTTATAAAATATTTGATTATAAATATGGACTTGATACAAGATATCCAGCTATAAATTCCGTGCGTACAATAGAGAAGAAAATTCAAGTGTAGGGCAACAAACATAAATAATTCCATGGCCCAACTCCTCCCCAGTTCCTTTCCTTCTCTCTTTAAGGGCCGGCAATGCATCAGCAACTCCTCCGGTATTGCAGGTATCCGTGGGCGGCGATAACCACTTACAGGTGGCTCGTCTGCTTATATACCGACGTCTAAATATAAAGAACATAACATAACATACCATCACGCCTGTATTCCCCGAAGGGTTAGGCAGAGATGTACTTAATGTACACCCACAGTTCGCCGGTATGTTTGGGTCCCATGTAATAGGGGGCGAGCCTATTGCCATTCACCGGGCACAAATCCAGACTCCGAGTTGCTACTGGGAATTTCATAAAAAAACCCAATAACACTTTGCTCGACCTGGGGATCGCACCCAAGACCTCTAGCGTAGCAGTCGCGATTGGGACCACTAGACCAACGAGGCAGTCAAATATAAAGAACAAAATCTGGATATTCCGTGATCATATCCTTCCTCCTTTATTTCCAGATCATCACGCAAGGTGGCGTAACATACAAGAACGAGCCGTGGCACCGCGAGTGCTTCACATGCACCAACTGCAACACCTCGCTGGCTGGCCAGCGGTTCACGTCCCGCGACGAGAAGCCCTACTGTGCTGAATGCTTCGGAGAACTGTTCGCCAAGCGGTGCACCTCATGCACCAAGCCCATCACTGGTAAGTACTCTACTATTTAGCTCCCATATATTCTCTATTGTGATTTCTATCGGCCCAAAATACAGAGTTGTGTAAAAAAAGCTCAAAAATTAAATTTGTCCTATGAAGCAAAAAAGATCAGACAGTCCTTACCTTCCCTCTTCGAAGTGTAGTATCATAGACCCACTAAGCCGAAATAAAAGACTTAAATACAGAAGTTAAAAAAGTTGGCTAATAAATCCTATTCTTCAATCCTGGATTGCACAAGACACCAGTCCGAGAAATAAGGCCGATTTTTGTCTGACTTTGACTGACCTAAGATTTGTCTCGGGGTTAAAGCTAAAATCAATAGGGCCATTCGTTGTAGTTGTTCTAGAAAAATCAATTAAAAATCATATTGTAACTTTTCAGGTATTGGTGGCACCCGCTTCATCTCGTTCGAGGACCGCCACTGGCACAACGATTGCTTCATCTGCGCCCAGTGCAAGACCTCCCTCGTGGGCAAGGGCTTCATCACCGATGGACCCGACATAATCTGCCCCGAGTGCGCCAAACAGAAGCTCATGTAAATACGACACATCATGCACAGCTAACTAACGCTTCCTCTCTTCTGGCAGTCGGGTTAACAACACTACGACAATACAAGGAGCTTTATCATCTAGTATTCGAGTTAGAGAATCGAGTTGCAAATAATCGATTTTAGTTTCCATAGAAATCATAATCGATCGAGCTAATCGATTCTGGTTTAACATATGATAATGTGACTAATTAATTTTTGTGTGCTTTGTAGCGAAAAAACAATTCTACCGGTTGTCGCTAACGCCAGAGACTGGGTCGCGTCAAAATCGCAGCATACATCCAGCGATGTGCTTTACGACCTCATTGACAACATTAACTTTCATAAGGTCAATGTCAACCCTTAGAACGTTACTTAGAAACTTGTTGACGTTATTTTTTATACAAAAAAACAACGAAAATCACAAAAAAAAGTGAATGCACAAAAAGTGTTATCAATATCTGCCGTCGACCTAGATTGCACCAGTAATGGACCAGAATATGAATGAAAATTAAAGCTTAAACCCAGTGGGAGGACGGGTAAGAATACAAAACATCCTCCCCGCACGCTGGGGAAAAACGCGTGTTGTAAAAATCAACAAAACCCAGCACGCCCCTTGGTGGTAGCGGTTACTATCCGCCTGGCTAGCGACCATACTCACATAAACACGGAGCTTAACAGTTACTGTTACGTCGTGTACTTGAATTGTGTTCCCCATCTTAGACCGTTCTTTCCAAAGACAATGGTCAAATGCATTCAAGAAAACCAGTTTTCTAAAGATCCTGAAGACTGGTTCTCATTTCACTTCGCCGACACCCTCAATATCATGCACTCGAGTTCCATCAGAGAGGCACAAGAATCATGAGCATATTTCGACGTCCATAACTACTTGCAAAAGGGCTAACTTATTTGAACCCCTTCAAATAAGTCAGTATCACCGCGGGTGCCGCACATTACCATTTTAGTCACGACAATGGGCACGCAGTTGTTCCGAGGATACGTTGAGAGTAATCCCAAAACTTCTGACTATTGCAGTACGCTACGAGAGATGTACAAGAATTTTGAGTTGTGAAAACCAATTTGGTGATGAATGAGGAGCCCGCAGTGATACTGAATTATTTGAAGGAGGGTTCGTTCTACTTTTTCCAAGTAGTTATGGAAGTCGCAAATATATATTAATGATAATAAAAGTTCCCGTAAGACATTCTTAGGAAACTATTTATGGTGAAAATCTTACGAAGTTGACAGAGTAGGTGTGGGTGTTGCCATCGAAGTGGTGTTCAAATTGTTAATTGGTCATTCATTACTATATTCGGTGTGACCATTACTAGAATTAAGTTTTAATATTACTAAAAATGATTCTAAGTTTTATTCGATAAGATAAATTATTGCGAAATCATTTTGTAATGCCAAAAACTATTGAACTGTCCATTATTGGTGCCGTCGCGGTAGTGTCGCTTTTGAAATTTTTTATTTATATATATTGACTGTTTAGTTCTGACTAATTCAAGCCCTGTATCTATTGTTATGTAGGTATGTATAACGTGCTAATTGCCATATAATTTCGCTTTGGCTGTTGTATTAGTCTTTAGATTTATAATTGTCAATTTACCGAGTGCGATTCACACGATGCCTTAATAACATATCTAAGTCAATTTGGGGAGTATATTATTTCTTGTTGTATAATCACCTTAATTATAAATTTTGTGATCTGAGTCTTGCCTTTCATTGTACTTCTAAAAGGACAATCTACTGTGTTCAAGATTTATAACTAAAGAGGTCCTACAACGCTAGTCTGGTGTTGCCAGATATATAATTTCTATTTACTTCATTTTAGACATCTTAATGGATGGTTATAAGTGCTTGTCATGTAACATAGTTTATAAGAAATTTATGGAAAGAGTAAAGTAATGCCTACGTGTTATATTGTAAGTATTTATTTATACGGGAGTACGCACTTATTTTTGTGGAGACACCGATGGTGTTGCCGTGTCACATAAAAATGAGATTTTAGATGTTAGTGTTGCCATATACACCATCGGTAGGTCGCTACCTAACACTAATGTTAAGTGACATCTAGTTTTACTAATAAAAAAAATATTAATATAAAACATATTTTTGTTCTCGAATAAGAATCAATTGCGTAAATTGATTGTTATCGATATTTTTACACGATCGTAAATATTTTAGCGTTTATTGGTAAATAAGTGAGTAACATCTGTGTTTAGATCGCGCCCGCGACTAATGATTGGGGAACATTTTATAAACGTTACTTGTTAAGGATTAAATTATTCGAATGTTGAATTATTAATTTATAATAAATAATGTGTACACTTATAAACAACCGCTTAGCTGTGTGATCTGATCTAATTAAATATTTCTATCTATCTATAGAATGTAAACTATGAAAATGAAATAAACGATTTAAAAGTAATTTTATTGTTCGTTGTTTATTTGTGTTGTCCTACGAAACACCCTTAGCAGATACAATACACATGTTACAAAACGCATGTTTTTTTATCATGTGGTACGTTTTCTCCGTGTTTTCCTAGATTTATTACTATCCAATGTGGTAACGTAATCAACGCCTCTCGCTTACTCACGAAAACCCTTATTCATAGACATTTCTAGTCAAATTCTTCTCAATACAAGTTAAATTTGTTTTTCGTACCTTTCATCTCCATAGAAAATAAATGCAATAAACGAAATACGCGCACATCTCAATATTATAATTTTTCCACAAGCACAGAGTCTAGTCTATCACAAGTCTCTTTTATGTAGTTTTACGAATGAATAAATACTTCTTACAATTTATGCTTTCCTGGTACATAACAAATGATACACCTCGGTACAATAAATACTTTTTTTAATTACTACCCACACCTCTTATAGTTTATGCTTTCCTGGTACATCACAGCAGTATAATACGTAAGTTAACCACTATAAATTAGCATCAAACAAAAACGAATAGCAACACCTCTTTTAGTTTATGCGTCCCTGGTACATGACAGCTGATTCTCAACAATATTTTGTGACGTAAAAGTTGTTCCCATGTCCTCATCACCTCTTCAACGCTAATTTGTGACGTGTAAGTATTCCATCTCCTAATAATGTATGCAATCCTGGTACATGACAGCTGTTATTCAAGAAAACTAGAATCATTTAATTTTAGAGATCTTTATTTTATGCTTCCCTGGTACTTCACGGCTAATATTCCACGCTAAGCATTAAATTGTGACGTAGAAAATTTGACAACTACCTCTCAATTATTTATGCTCTCCTGGTACATGCCAGTTGTTAATTCAACGAGTGACGGATAAATTAACCCTATACGTGTACTTTATGCTTTCCTGGTACATAAACGGTAGATTCTGACGTAATCTCTTAGAAAAAGGAGAACAAACCACCAGTTTAATCTATTTAATATATTATAGTTAGTAACTTACACTATTTACATATTTTACAAAAAAAAAAAAAGATACAAAAACAGCGGGCGCGACTAGGCGTCAAAGTACTCCTCGGCATCGCTGTCATCATCATCATCATCGGCATTGTGCCCAGAAGACTGGCAGCATTGCCACGTTGAATGGCAATGCTTATGCGCTCCCCTAGGAATAATTAGAAAAAGCAATTTAACCATTGTCTGAATCTGAATGAACTAAATTCATCTCTTTTTTTTTTATGGTGCCCTGGTACATGTCAGTTGATATTCGACGACTGCGTGGAAAAGACTTCCCTCCGATATAAGACACCAAACCAACCCACACATGTTTGACGTCGAAAAGGAATGGCAAGTATTTTAGAAACTAAGGTAAACAAAAATAAACGAGCCCACGTCCGTTTTGCAGATTACGATATTTCCCCGCGGATTTAGGTAAACATGAATAAAACGAATATCTAACTTTTTATATTTTTATTTACTAATCGCTAATTTAGCTATATGATAAGATTTCATTTATTAAAGTATATTTTGCAATATCACAAACAATTAGTAGCATTTATACATACATGTACTAGGTATTAGGTATATAAATAGATCAATTTCATCTTAAACTAGTTCTAGAGATTTGGTTTACTTTTCCTTATATTAAAAAATAAAGGTAAGTAAGTACTTAATATGTTTAATGTTTTCTTGTGCCATCTTATTTTGTGGACATTATTAAAATTACAAAGAAGTAATGAATTACTTAGTATTTTAATAATATTGTAAACTATAGAAAACGTTTATGGTGAAGTAAAAGCACGCTGATACATTTTTTACAAATTACTTACAATAAATACCTAACTTACATTAGACTAACAGTTCACTTAGCCGTGAATTTAAATTTCAATTGCTTTTTCGCAATTTGGTGGCCTATATTGTTATATAGACCTAGATTCTAGGTTTCAATATTCACAATTGAGTACTAAATATTTAGCTTAAAAATCGTTATTGTAGAATTGTAGTGTAAATTGCCAATTTTTGCAGTTTTTGGCATGATAGCGACTTGAACCAAAGTTTTTTAGTTTCGGTTTAGACTATTGTATAGTTGAAAGCACAGTTAATATTGCCATGTGCCTAGAATATAATTATATACCTACAATTTTAAACAAAAAAGAGCAGGCTAGGTGAACAATACGTTACGAATTAGACCTAAATAAACACACTTAGAACTTTTTCTGTTTTTCTGCCTGGGTGGCTGCTAGCTATTTAAAACTGGATATTATTAAAGCACAATGGGTACCAAAAGTCTAACCATTCTTAATCATAAAAATATAAAATTTCATATAGCTATAATATGTTTGTTTTGTCTTCTTTTCCCTGACACAAAATATAACGTGTTAAAACAAAACACATTCAAGTATAAAGATATTCACTAGATAATAATTATCATTGTGGGAGGTCGAGGTCGTCGAGGTCGGCCTAGAAAGAGGTGGCGGGATGATTTGGATGCGTACCGCGAGGGCTGGTTCGAGGTGGCGCAAGAAAAGAGCATCTGGAAGGAATTGGGGGAGGCCTTTGCCCAGCAGTGGGACAGTAACGGCTAGAAAAAAAAAAGGCTTATAATACGTCTTATATTTTTATGAATAAGACGGATAGATGCCTTTGCATTCTACCGAAATCCAAAACATAACTCAACAAGTCCACACCCATGCAACCCCGCGTTTCCACTGACGACAAAACATGTTGCAAACATCTATCTTACTCTATCTTAATCTCAAAGAGTGAGAGGGATAGGCTCAGATCAAATAAAAAGTTAAGATGGAACTTTGCGAACAAAGAAGTGAGACCGGTTAAAACTACGCCGAGCCGTTTACAAACACAATTTTACACTATATAACAATACCGAAACTACGCCTTATCTTGTCAGTCGAGCTATCAAGCTATCGAAAGCTCGACTGACAAGATAAGGCGTAGTTTCGGTAGCGTAGCTGGCCTTTTTGTTCGCAAAGTCCCATCTTAACTTTTTATTTGATCTGAGGGGATAGGTAGCTGTTTGCAATATGTTTTGTCGTCAGTGATAAGGCGTGGTAAGACAAAAAACGATCTAACACTCAAATTCGTCTTCATATCAGTCTGTTCCAAAGTACTTCTGTCCGAAGTGGTTGGGGGCCACCGGGTGTAGCTCTGAGGTTAAGATCTTCATCTTGGGCACATAGTCTACCACTGCTTGGGCAGCGACCGGGGTACAGAACAGATTGGAGAGGATTATCCGCTCTTCTTTCACGCCATGCTGTGTTAAAACGTTGACAGCCTGGAAAAAGTAACATATACCATATACCTGTATTCCTCGGGGAGTTCGGCGGCGGGAGGTGTACTAATGTACACCCACGTTTCGCTGGTATGTTTAGGTCCCATGTAATAGAGGGCGAGCGTATTGCCATTAACCAGGCACAAATCCAGACTCCGAGCTGCTACTGAGAATTTCATAGAAAAACCCAATAACACTTTGCTCGACCTGGGGATCGAACCCAGGACCTCTTGGGTAGCAGTCCCGCTTGGAACCACTAGACTATTGAGGCAGTCTACACTAGTTTTATATTAAAATAGTGAAAAATTTCGTCTAAAATTGGTGGGGATTGAGAGGCAAGGCCTTATCCCTTTCTCGCAAAACGAGTGTTAGTTAGAATTTGTTTTGTAATATTTAATCCGTCAACCGCCATATTGTAGACACAATGCAAAATCTGAATGTGAATTGATAAACTGATCTCGCAGTATAGGCTTCCCATACGCTAAGAGGCCAGCGTAAACTGGTTTTGTATAGCTTGATGTGTAGCCGTACGTACCTGTTTCACGGTGTTCCCAGTGGACATGATAGGGTACATGAGCAGCACCTGCCTCCGAGCAATGTCTTCAGGGAACTTAGCGTACACCACGTGGGCCTCGTGCGTGTCCGTGTCGCTCTCCACCAGGATCTTACCGATGCGGATGGAACGGCAACAGTCGCGGAGACCCTGAAATATAGTTTACATAATAATTTTATTAATCATCACACATGACATTCAAGTTTATTGTCTTCTTGGGCGCCAAATTATTTGATTATTTTTTGCAAATTGTCTAGAACATTCTGGAGTTGTCCTCCTTGTGGTTGTTGCATTAGAAGGCTTTCCAGGAGACAGAACTTAAAAAAATGTAGTAAAGCACATCAAAAATAATATTTGAAATAGCTGTTTATTGGCAAGCTCTTGAAAAATATCTCATTGCACAGTGGGTGAAATAAGTTTATGTAATAGTCAAAATATTGGCAATCAATGGTACCATATTCAAAATAACTTGCTTGTTGAAAAAATGATAATATTTTGACCTGTGCAACTAATGAATTCAATCAACGATTTATTGCTTTGCTTCCTGGCAATTTTGCATGTGATATATTTTTATGTAGCAATGACAGAAGAGGAACAGTAGTGTAGTGGTAGTAGGCTAGCCCTTTCATAGAAAAGGATTTTTCACTATAATTATTACAAACCTGTTCCATTGCTTCTCCCGATCTGACAATGGACACCCCACAGTTCCCGGCTCCATACTTGAGTCCTTTGTACAGTGCCCCAGTCGGAGTGACAACCTCACAGTCGGTGAATGGTAGCTTATTCAAACTCTCTTCTATGACCAGGCGTATGAGGCGGTCTGCATAGAACTTGAAATCACTACGGGAAGTGTTTCTGGAATCAGGATTTTATTTTTGGATTATTTGTCCTGTTTTAATAAGATTCAATAGGAATTCTATGTTATTTTCCGTCAGATCATTGATATGAAAAACATAATTTAAATTTACATTGTATAACAGAAAATTAGGTAGAATGCTAAGATGTTGATTAAGCGTTGATTTAGTAAGATTGGACTATTCAAATTACTTACATTTTGACTATGCTTTTTATTTTATTGTCATTAAAAAAACGGAACAGTGGACTTTTATCGTGAATTTTACAAGATTTGTTAGAGAGAGTATTCCAAAACATGAGTAAACAGCACTAAAACTGAATATTAGGCCAAAGAGTAGCCTCAGGATACTAGTCCTATTTATGGTATAAAACCTATTTTCACAATAAAGGATAGCCCCTTAGGCGTCTGACCAAAACATCTAATAAACCAATCCTTCTTTAAAATTTGGTGGTAAAATAAACATTGATTTTGTACCACTTGCCTCATTAGTATACTGATCGTAAGCACAACTAATACACTAGAACCTAACGCTTCGGGTACTACAGTTTATTTTTAATTGTGATTCTGATATTACTTACCAAAATATGCATTGCAATAAACTTAAAATATTATTGTCCACCTTATTTTTACAAGTACAAAAAAAGTAGTTTCTACAACCAAATTACGTGAAATTCCAAATTTAAATTTTAGTATCCTAGAATTTGTGGAAGGAAAGAAAGCAAAAGTATTCGCCATAAGGCCTGGTAACCTCACTCACCTGTCTCTTAGAATGGTCTGCAGCTCCTTAATATTATCGTTCAGAGGTAACAACGTCAGATTGTCACCGAATTGCTCCTTCACTTCATCTTCGTCCCACTGCCTAATGTCGTTATCAATCAAATCCATGTTGTAAAGGTATTGTATACAAACCGAGAAATTATTATTGACGTGATCAGCAGTCTTGATTTGATGTGTAAAATATTTGACACAAAACTTCATTCATGACAATTTGTTACTTGTCAGCTGACATGACAGCTGCTGGCAACGTTCAGAAATATCACTTAGATATTCTCTAGGAATTAGTTTTCATTTGAGTTAAGGCTTTTATTATTACACTTAATAGTATCGATACAATTAACGTTATGTATATTGTCATATTATAATTGGTAGCAACTCCATAATAATATTGATGTGACTATAATAACAATCAGAATTTGGTCTTAATTAAGTCGTTTTCAAACGAAACAATACTTTGCAATGAAAGCACTCTCTGCTACCTACCTACTTTCTTACCCACAAAACCAAAACGTGACAATGTGAATGCAAGGTACGTGTGACTATGGTACTTGCTTTAAATAATGACTAAAATGTTATGAAGAGATTAATGAATGTAGATGAAGCGAAAGTAGTATGCCAGGATCGTAGCAAGTGGAAATCTATAGTCTCTGCCTACCCCCATGGGAGACAGGCGTGACAATACGTATTACTATGTATGTACGTAAAATGTTATCTTCGCTACGCCTGAAAAAGGCTGTCTTGTACTATTTAAAATGTAACACCTTTGTATACAGTTAGTTTGCAAATAAATATTTGATTTGATTTAGATTTGAAAGTATTGTTCTGATCGACGGTAGGTACTGGTCATAATTTTGCTCAACTACAATCTTTATGAATAAAATAATAACGGTGGTCAGCCTGCACATCAAGTTACCACAAACTGTCAGATCTTCTCAGTTGATTTTTAACTTAATCTTCAACACATTAAGGTTTAAAATCATTTGGAGGAATTTGACAGTTTTGTATAATCTGATGTGGTGGTGACTGTACATAATTAAGTACCATCCAAACGCCTGACTTTTATAGGAACAGAGAACATAAGTCAAAAAGTACTTCCATGTTTCTGTTTAGAGCACAGAATAATAAAAATAATAAAAAAACAACTGTTATGATTACGCATAACTCTTTATTTGCCCAGAAAATACAAATTAATGTTTGCAAGAATATTTCCACTTTAGGTTGTAGATTACAATGCTCTGTCGTTATATTACAATCTTTAGTACTGCACATGAAAACTGCCTTCACAAAAATATATTTACTAAAATATTTTATTGAATATGGAACTGTAACCGCTATTAGTTGTACTGAGAACATTTACAACAACAGTTTTTTTTTGTAAATGCGAAAATATATAATAATAAATGCTTTGGCGATTACATTTTTTTATTAACTATGATTACCCTGAATCATTTCTCAGAAATGGCTAGTCAAGGTGCTGGACAGGGTTACATCATAATCATATTTGTAGATACACGAATGTTATGAACAACATTCTGAAGCAAAACAGAATATGAAAGTGCTTTCAAGACAAATAATAGTAATAAGTAAGAAAATAATTGCATTAATTGCAATTTTAGTACCCCAACCACGTTTGGTGTTTTAATCAATAAAAGAAACATGTTGTTGAATTATAATTATATTAATTTGTGATAATGGCTTCAACAATTTATTGTATTGACGTCAAATTTACGTCAATATTTTTTTGTTTAATACACAAAACGTAGATCAAAGGGTACTCAAGCGAATTAGCTTTTCGTTAACAAAATTAACATGTATCTACATTTTATAAACATTTTATAATAATGTCAGCACGACATTAATATTAATATCCTTCACTAAATGTCTATAGAAGTTTAACATGATCACGCAAAGAATACAAATAAAGGGGCGATACAAAATAAATAATACAAAATAAACTCTTCGCAATGTACTTTCGTTCAGGTGGCAAAAATAAAGGGTAAACTGCATTGTTTTAGTTCGCACTATGTAGGTACCGTTCCCGAACCCGATTATATCTAAGTCATCCCTTCTCCCTAAGACATCCCTTAATGCCTAACCTTACCGTCGTTACAAAGCAATGGACTGGACAAAATAACAGCCTATTTCAAATAGCCTATATTAAAATTGTGACTTCTATACATGGTACTAGACGAAATTGACCTTTCGCTAACAACTATGCTAATTTGCACACTGACTGTTGTAAGGCCCGGATAAGACCTCGGAGCTACCGCGACCAACCATATTTGATACTGTTAAAGAGAAATCGATTTTTACATGATTTCCGCAGTCATTTACAAGTGTAAAACCTTGAGTAGCTTCTTTAAAACTTTAACATACATAAACATATCATCAGGCCTGTATTCCCCGAAGGGTTAGGTAGACGTGTAATAGGACATCCCATGTAATAGGGGGCGAGCCGATTGTCATTCACCGGGCAAATATCTAAACTCCGAGCTGCTACTGAGGATTTAATATAAAAACCCAGTATCACTTTAGCTCGACCTGGGAATGTAACCCAGGACTTTTAGCATAGCAGTCGTGCTTAGAACCACTAGACAAATAAGGCAGTTAAAACTTTAACGTCATCATATTATTTATTTTTGTTTTAAAATCATACTTCTGCCGTAAGTATCAAATATGATCGGTCCGATAGATTAAAAAATGGGCCATTTACCATAAAAAAGGTTTAATAGCGGACAGTTACGGGGCATTATCTATACTAATTTTAGTAATAGCGAATTTCATATCCGTATTTAGCGTTCCATCGTTTATCCTGAACTTTCGTGTACTTTAATTAACGGATAAAACGAGTGTAAGTTATTCTAATATTCATCACAAAATTGTGATCGCCGATGTTATATCGACATTCGATAATCGTGAACGCGATTGGACTTTGAAAGACGCCTTAAATATTAATTTGTATGAGTCCAACATTAGCGTCGCGGACTAAATCTAATTAAGTCTATATAATCACGACCGCGTTTACGTTACATAAATACAGTCTGTTGTTAAGCTTTCACGCGATAACGTTAACGCATTTAACGTAAGTGCGTGGAAGTTTTGATTTGAACTTTGTTACGCCCGCACGGCGCTTTACGTTAGAGGCACTATTCTATGTAACCCGAACTACGAGACTTAAAAAAGAGCGTGTGCCTATATAAAAATTAATTATCTTCAAATGTACACACTGAACGCGCCCAAACTGTCAATTTAACCGAAACTTTTTAATAATATTGCTTATTCCACTATCAGGAATTACATAATTACACTTTGTGCACTTGTTTGACAAGCATATCAAAGTATTACACCTACAAACCGCATTCCAACGGTTCACATGAAGCGCAAAACATTGTTTTAACATTTACAAAGTGTAGTAAAACTATCCCTTTAAAAATAAATTATTAAAAAAAATCACTAAGTTTTTTTTTCATTAAGTAATAAATACGACACAATAACAACAAAGTATAGCTTTTATACAGGTCTCGATGATACAATAATTTAGAAAAGTGTACAACATTGTTCATATCCCTTAAATAATAATTTTCACATAGCGTTTTATACCAGGAATGTATCTTCCATAATTATAACATGATAATGAAAATTTAAAAATTCTCCTCAAAATCAAACACTCAATGAATTATTAAAATTCGAATATTGAAAACTTCACCAAACTTAAATTCTTAACGTAAAAGGACACCCTGTAGTCAAATAAATGTGTACTATTATTTGTATTAAACATTTTGTTTAATTAATGGCTCTTTTTCTTTTATATTATTGAGGTTAAAAGCACTATATTACTCGACGCTAAATAAACAAGTAATAAAAAAATACAAAATAATTACCTATCATAATAAAAATACACATTTGTTCTATCAATTCAAATTTAACAAGATTTTTATAATGAGTAATGGGTTGAGCAATTAGTGCCTTTAACTTAAAATATAACTAGTTATTTATACATTTAGCAAATAAAAATATTCACGACTTAACTGCATCGAATTTGTTCAGTTAAAATATAAAAAAAAAACAAGTAAGTTCAAAATTATTCAAAATAATACGATATAAAACGATTTGTAAAAAATTGTCTACATATATACGATTATATATGTTTTTCAAATAAAAACAGATGTACAATTCAATTCCGAAATGTAAGACCGATTTGATACTGTCAAAAAAATATACGATACAAAAATGGCAAGATTATGTGTCATTTATGTACATAATTGTAAAACATTTAAAACAATATCGATTCTATCACCCGATGTCGTAGAGACCAAATATCTAAATAGTGAATCTGTTATCAGCCGATCTGATTGGTTCATTCTGATTTTGGTCAACCAATCACAGCCGTCGATTCGACTACAGATCAAACGTTCAAATATTTTCCCTAACGGGATTAACATGTAAAATTACTCGCTTACATAAAAAATGGGCGTTTACGAGTTTGTACATCAAGTATTCGAAATTCGAGTTTGACAATTTGTCCATTCGATGCAGCCTTAACCCACACTAGCACAAATCCAAAATTATCGATACACGGGGCCCATATAAAAGCATGTATTGAACCCACGAGAGCGCCGCCAATATTCAATGAAACACTGACGGAAAGGCGACTGTCAGAATTATGAAGTTTGACAAACAGAATTTTATTAAAGATCTAACAGCATCTATGTGGCGTTGCGCAATGGTTCTATCGATTCTTTCAAGTATAACACTCCTAACGTTTAAGAAACTACTAACAATTATCTAGTACACATCACTAGTACTCTTGATAAAAAAGTATGCGCGATCAGATATCTATTTTGTTCATCATAGCCATTTTAATAACTTTTATGGAAGCTTAAAACGACATAGCTACCATATAAATTGTTTACTATTTATGTAAGTATTCGGACAATCGCCATATTTCGCCAGTGCTAAGAGCCAAGCATCGGCCGCAAAACAGTCGATCTAGCGTGGAATGTAACACAGGGCGACGCCTCTAGACTCTATTGACCACGATTGGACGCCAGCGCCGATCGATAAATCATCCTTTTATAAATTCATCGAACATTCCGGAAATTGGGATCAATATGAGAAATTTAATTAAATTATTATGTCAATACTATCTGAATTAATAGTTAAAGTTAACATTATTTTGTCTCGTGCTATCGAATGTTTGAAAAACGAAACAAAATAATGTGTGACCCAAAGCTGATACAACTTTTAGAGGGAGGTAAACACTGGGTAACAAATATCGCCAACATTTACGTCTCCCTTACTACCTGAATGGTAGACTTTATTCCATTCAACCGGCGATCGGGCCCAATCTAGATCAACTAAATAACAAGCATAACCTGTACAATATAACTAGCATATATCACAAGGTGACGCAGACTAGTGCGCGACAACACCGTTCCTTTGCCGCGGGTAACCGTTGTAGTTCACTTTCTTGCTGATGGGGACATCTGGGAGTGGTTCAGACTTGGCCTTCTTACCAGTTTTGGGTGACAAGTAGGCTTTATAGAAGAACTGGGCGAACAGGACGAAGTACGAGAAGTACATGGCCATTGAGAGTTTGATGTTGATGTGGCTGATGTGACAGCTGCGTGGGGGCGCGGTCGCCATGTAGTTGTGCGCCCAGATGTTAATCCAACAGCCGACGATCATCTGCGTCAGTTGGAGCACAGTGATGGTCATCGCAAGCATCTTGGGCGGGTACTTGCCCATACTCACTAACGCGTAGTAAGAGTACATTACACTGGAAGTAAAGAAAGTTAAATATTAGTGGTGCTACTAATAACAATTTTATTGCTAAAGTAAATTTAGGTAAATGTCAGCCTGAGAAGGCTGGCATTCCGCCAGTCAGTATAAATCTGTAAAGAGAGCGTTTACAGGTATTGAAGTTTACCTGCCTTATGAACAATTTAAGCTAAAGAACTAAAAAACAAGGTCGGACCAAGTATACTGCCTTGTGGAGCTCCGTATTTTTGTATTTACTAATTAGAGATAATTTGCCCACCTCTACACGCTAACTACGGTCAACAAGAAAACTATGAATAATTTCTGAAACGGAAGATATTGTACACCTCTTGCCTCCGATATGTTCAGGACGTAGGGACTAAGATCTGTGTCAGAAGCTTTAGACAGATCTAATAATATAGATAGATATTATATACAATTTGCATCTAAACATCATATCGCAGTGCTTGTCGTAATTATCAACTACACCATCTTTTGTTGATTTTACTTTAATAAATCCATTTGATTTAGTTAGAGCTGGGTGAAGAAAATAATGGCAACATTTTAACTATTTGTCACAGTCTGATAAGCTAATAGTAGTTAACGTCACAAATTATATAATAATTCTGCTATCACAATTTAAGTGGCTACGACAAGGAGTATATACAATTCGTTGATAATATGCTTATCACACACAAAACCTATAGCTCTATAAAAATGTGTCATAAATATAAATATTGTGATTATGGCTGTTTATGGTCCTCGATTATCGATAAAGTATCAGCTTAAAAAATATACTAAAATATTTTTTTATCTCAAACTTTGTGATCATATTTACATAAATTGTGGTATACAGTAAGTAGCAGTAGCACTTTGTTGGAGCTGTCACGATTCTTACATGGTGGCTGAACAATGATTTTAGAGATTTGCATAATTAAAACAAATAAGATCTGATATCCTTTGCCTTATGGGTTTCAAAATAAAATGCTCTTTAGTCTATTATATTTAATTCCCATATAATAGGGTGCGAGCCTATTGCCATTACAAACGATGTAATAGTTATAACGTAGATAAATAGCGACAGACGTATTTTTATAATCGGACTCGGGCAATTAGACCCGACTCATTATTTCTCCTAACATATACATCTTTTACTACATACGAGTGCACACAAATGATAATACTCGTTAGTGGTAGTTAAGAACGTCGTCACAATTGCGGCGCGACTATGAATAGAACAATTTGCCGCGACCAAACACCACGCCTTCTAAGAAACACGTTGCTTCTACAAGTAGATGCGTTTAAAAGGAAACATTTTTGCTTGGAAACCGTGGAATGACGTATTTTAATGAAAGTAAAACAGAGAAATTCTTAGTTAACACAAGTGCGTCAAGTGCGCCTTGATCCGAAACTTACGGATTTAATTATGTACGCTCTTTTTTTTTTTCAAATGATTATTACGAGTTGATTCAAAAAACATCGGTGTGCCATTCCTATATCAACGGGATTGTCAACCATGTATCTATCTATCTATATATATAAAAGGCAATGTCCCGACTGACATATCATCGCCCAGCCGAAACCACTAATGATAGAACTTTGAAATTTTGTGAGGATATTGCTTTTATACTCTAGGCGTCATTTAAGAAAGGATTTTTCGAAATTCATCCCCTAAAGGGGTGAAAGAGGGGTTTAAAGTTTGTATGAAACTCTGTCATTTCTAATTTGAAATTAATAAAATTTGGTATTAAGCCTCTAAATACAAAATAATAAAACACGTCCTTAATTATTTTTTAAATTTCATCCCTTAAATGGGTAAAAAGGGGTGTTAAAGTTCGTATGGATCTTTTTTTGTTTATTATCAAAATTACTTGAAATTCAATATTTAAGCTCTTCAACATAATTAAAGAAATACGTGTCTTTGGATTTTTTTAATTTCGTCCCTTAAATGGGTAAAAAGGGGTGTTAAAGTTTGTATAGTTTTTTTTTGTTTTTTATCAAAATTACTTGAAATTCAATATTTATGCTTTTCAATATAATAAAAGAATCACGTATTTTTGGATTTTTAAATTTCAGCCCATAAAGGGGTAAAAAGGGGTGTTAAAGTTTGTACTAATAATGAATTGTTTATTATCAAAATTATTTGAGATGAAGTATTTAAACTTTTCATTACAATTAAATAAACAAGTATATTAAAATGAATTGTTTATTATCGTGCTTGAACTTATGCATTTAAGCTATACAATATAATTAAAGCAATAAAATTTCAATTTCAATTTCACCCCTTAGCCGCGTGAAAAGAGTTACTGCCCCTATATAGTGCAAGTAAAGAAATCTGGCATTTGTATTAACACCAAGTTTTTATAATTACCTTTAAAACGGAATACGTTATGCATTACGTTCAAAATAAATAAATACGAGAATCACAATATTCGAAAATCATATCAAAGTTACACATATTATTATTTAGCCAACCATTTTGTGTCACGCCCTTACTTTTGGCTAAAATACAGAGTAATCGGGGCATTGCTTTAGCTGTAGCTGCATCTGGAATAGCACCTCTTTTGGTGGGAAGGTGGGAAAGCGGCTCACTCTGCCTGTAAAACTTCCGCTTAGTCTTATTCGTGTCGAAACTCCGTTGTGCAATAATATCTTAGAGTGTCAGAGTGACATGGATCAAATTCTCCGAAATCGCAGATTTATCGTGTGGGATGAGATAACTAAGGCACACAAAGGTGGAATTGAAGCACACACTAGATTCTTAAAGATGTCAGAGGCAGCAATAGAGCTATTGGTGGAGTTCCTGTGTTGCAGGCGGGGGAATGCCGTCAGATACTGTTATACCTAAAGAAACCCGAGCAGACGAAATCAGAGCATCCTTAACATCGCCATACCTATAGCCATACCCAACATAATGCTTATCGGTAAAAAGAAATATGAGAGATACGGTTCTTGTAAAGTTTTCAGAGCTATTACTTACAATAGGAAATTACGGATTATCCCGAATCCGAAAGGAAAATATGTATACCATCTCTGCTGAATACAGTAGTGACAGGTGGCTATGATAGTTCTAATAGTTAGTGTACCCTGATTTTTCTAATATACAAACAAGTTTATAGATTGGCTGTGCAAACGTGCAATACTAACTGCGAAAAACAACAGTGCAGCTGCTATTAATTACATACTTCTTAAGTCGTTGGAGTGCTCAGAAATTGAATACAGGTCTATCGATTCAGTGCTACAAGCGGATGAAGCAATTTACTATCATGTAGAGTTCCTTAACAGTGTTAACCTTCCTTGGAACACCTGTAATGCTGCTGCGTCTCATTAAACGACTTAAACTATGTAACGGGACAACAAGACTACGGGTAACCGCATTGCACAACAATATTAAAGAGCCAGTGTGATAACTGGATGTATTCGGGGGAATCACTTTTCCTACCTCAAATACCACTGATACCATCCGACTATGTTTTTCAGTAGGATTTTCTGCTTTGCAATGCCCATAAAAATAATTCAGGGTGATTCATTAAGGGTGGTAGGCATGGATTTAAGAGAACATTGCTTCCTTCATGAGCAATTCTACGTTGCCTGTTACAGAGTCTGTACTAATAGCAGTCTGGTCATTTTGACACCAGACAGAAAAAGCACCAATGAGCAAAGTTGTTTACCACTATTTGTACCACCCCGTGGAAATCGATCCTACGAGAACTCCAGAATGATTGACCATCGCTCTAGCTATTAGAACACGAATGCTGCTCATCATCATCATACCAGCCAAATGAAGTCCACTGCTGAACGAAGGCCTTCCCCATAGACTTCCACAACGACCGGTTATGCCATGTTAATGCTGCTCATTTAATAACAAGGGTACATGTTATTTTGGAAAAGCCTAAACCGGCAAAATCGTGTTCTCCACGCGGGCGAAGCTGCGGGCGGAAAGCTAGTTTCAAATATAGAAAAACTAATATTTGTCTCATAGAGATGCGGGCCGTCGTATTTTATTGGATTGGATAAATTTTCTATTTTGGATTATGCAAGATAAATATCAGTTTGCTTAAATTATCATAATTATACTTGTTAACCATACACATATAGCGGTGAAATTGCCTTTAACCGGGCACAAATCCAGACTTCGAGCTGCTTCTGAGAATTAATAAAAAATGAAAAATTAATGAAATAAAAAAAATAACACTGCTCGACCTGGGAATTGGACTAAGCACCTTTAGATTAGCAGTTGCCACTAGACTAATCAGGCAGTCATTAGTTTCAACCTAGTTTGTTTTAAGATTCATTTGGCCGAGCCAGGCATATGTATATTTATTATTGGAAAACGAACAGCTATACAAACCAGATAAACTATTAGTTTATGCTATATTAAGCCAATTAAGTACAGGTTTTCATAGATCAATAGAACTAAAAAGTCGGTTAAGAATTATGTTTCACAATATAATAGTTAAACATAGTCCAGGTTAAGAAATTTGCGTGCCACAACGCTTTAACAGTTTTACTGATGCATTTAGTTGCCTCATGAGGGCAAAACAATAGATTTTGCATTGTGTCTACAATATGGCGCTTGACAGGTTAAGTAGTGAATTGTTATAATCAAGCCGAACATATCAAGGTCCACTGCTATTAGATCAATGAATCGCCTTCCTCTAGTCATAATTCATTCAATTTAGACGCTATCGACTCTATAGAGACTCAACGGGACATCTGTAACTCTTCGCTTAATGCCAATGCCGGTGGGAGGATCTTTAAATTGCAAATGGCGACTGGTACTGCCAGCATTAGTGTTTTTTTGGATACTCATTGTGTTTCATTTCAGATTGGTTCTTTTGCGCCGTCTTATACTACTTTCACAAATGGGATATAAGCATCTGTAGGTGAACCTAGCTTTTTATAAGCCCGCCTGTCTGTTTGTTGGGTTTTTTTCAACCAATTTGAAAAAGGAGGAGGTTCTCAATTCGTCTGTATGTTGTTTTTTTTATGGGATTACTCGGAAAAAGGGTAGGCAAGCCACCTGATGGTACTGCAATACCAAAGGAGTTGCAAATGCGTTGCCAAGCCTATTAAGGAAAAGGGAGAAGAGGGAGAAAAGGAGAAGGAAGGGAACTGAGGGAGGAATTGAGCCTCCGGCGGTCCACACTCGCCGTACGCACGAGAGGACAGAGCACTGGAGGGTCTACCCACTAAAGTGTCAAGTGTGAGAGATGATAACCATGTTTACATTCCAGAAGATATCTATGTCCGATCAAAATCATTGTTTGTCTGAAATTACCTTTCCGAACGGCCGTGCAGGTAAAAATACTTAAATTTCGTAGTACAAAAATATTGACATTAGTAACAATTTCCTCGAATGCGATACATTGACCCAATCTTTATAGAGTTTTTTTATTAACATTTACTACTTCTAAACCATTCGCGGACAACTTCAAATACGTAGTTACTTTCTTTAAAAAAGTAACATTGCCTTTCAATATAGTTCAATGAAGTGAACGCAATTATTGTGATGGTTTTGTACTCAATATCTGTCATGTCATGTCAAGTGTCATTTATATCAATTCCATTATGGCTACTCTATGCAATGAGCTACGATGTTTGGACACACCTAAGTAAATGTACATTACTGTATTGGCAAACAAAGATAAGGTTACAGTTCATAGTGGCATTGATTCAATTTTTGTTTATTAGCCTGTATTGTCACACTCTTGAGCGAAGGCCTCCCTCATTTGTTCCACTTCGCTCTGTTTTATGCCACTTCTTTACAATTCCCAAGAAAGGCATCCACGTCATCCCGCCATCTCTTCCGTGGTCTACTGCGCTTTCTTCAATCTCAAGCTTCAGTTTTGACATTTACTTAAGGCTAACGCGTCGGCGTTGCGCGCAATTAAAACTTTTGCTTACAAATTGTTATCGTCGAAGATTTTGGTGTAAAATTTAATCGATTTTGGACAACTTCACATTTGCCCTTAACAACAGACCAGATAGTAATTGTACTGGAAATAACTCACCTATGCACACAATAGTTCATGACGACGAACCAGCGCGCCGAGGACGTGTACTCCGTGAACGAGTACCAGGTGTACAGCAGCACGGTGATGTGGTGGTACCAGTGCAGGAAGATGAGCGGCTTCTTGCGGAGAACTATGAACACTGTATCGCCCAGCTCTGGCAGCTTCGATAACACGAACATCATTGTCCAGAAGCCCGACACTTTGTCTTGTTCAATGAAACTGGAAATTAAAAGAAAGATATACATTAATAGGTATTCATCTTTAAGATCAAAATGACGTCACCTGAAGACGTAAAATGCGGAAGAGAAATTCGACATCACAGGCAGTATTCTCAGTAGTTTAGTTGGTAAAGCGTCTGGTGTAGTAATTAACCAGAGGGACAACTTTTGCTTTCATTAGAAAATTCATATCTTTCAATTATAAATTTTGTCCTTATATTTTTGTCTTTATTGGTAACAATCATAGAAAAATAATTATTTCTTATATCTGTGGTAACAATCTTACAAAAATTGACACATTTCGTGAATGTTTTTGAAAATATTACTTCTGCTATAGTCAGAAATCACCGACATCTGTGAGGTAAAAGATAGAGCACCCACTGAGGTGGAACGAGTGCACCACGTGCCAAAAATTATCTCGAAACTTAATGATAAACTACAATAATAGAATACCATTTCAGCGGTCGGAACATTAGATAGCATTACTTAGGTCATAAATTAAATTTGGATGTCTCGTTACGGGATGACACAGATGACCTTAATAAGTGGTCGTCAAACAGAACGACAGACGATCGAAATAAAATGACGACCAAATCTGGGTGTACGTAAGAAGTTAGATAGAAGCAGGCCCGCAGCGCTAACCCAATTTTTTGTGATCGCTCAGTTAAGCCAAAAAAACAGAGCCGTCAATAAAAATCAGATTAGCATAGACGTAAATTTGTGGGTGGTATTCTTAGAATCCATTGTTAAAAGAGAAAACAACTAGCCGGTCGGATTATACCAAAAAGAGATATCTCATTTAAAACGCCCACGAAACACGACTAAAGACCTAGGACTGGATTTCAAGACCTTAAAATACAGCATCGTTGCCAAGAATTCGATTATACAGCTCTATTAATACCATGGTTTCCGAATTAGATATTGCAATGAAATGTATTATAGTGGTTTACCAAATATTTACAAACCCCAAGAAGATTTGGATCTAAAAAATGGATCAGGGCTGCCTAATTTGAATCCTGTACTTAAATACCATCACACCTGTAATACCTTTAGGGTGAGGCAGACGTGTACTCATGTACACCCACATTTCGCCTTTCGCACTCATAGGGCCTATTGCCATTAGCCGGGCACAAACTCAGACTCCGAGCTGCTACTGGAAATTTCATAGATAAACCCAATGACACCTTGCTCGACCTGGGGATCGAGCCCATGACCACTAGCAGGTCAGTAGGTAGGTAGGTAGGGTAGCAGTCGCGATTGGGACCACTAGACTAACGAGGCAGCCCAATAATTTCACTGGCTATATTGCCCTTCAAACCAGAAAACAACAATGTTGGCATTTTATCGCATAGCGGTGAAATATAAGCACAACCAGACAACCTCAGCAGTAGTAATACCATATCAAAAATAGGTAGAGAATTTAACCTGATTAATACTAGTGTACAAGTGTAAACATTCGGCACATTACATTAGTGGCTAATGTAATAAGCCATGTAAATGGCCCATGTTTTTACACGGCTAATAACAATACATCGCGTGCGCATAAAATAGAATCAGACACGCGAACAAAGGGAATGGAGCCGTCTCGTCTATTAGGAAGGATGCTAATTTGTCTGTAACGTGAGAATTCGCTAGAATTAGACTCAATAATGCTGCCGTCATAGTAGAGTACAAAGTTAGGTTTCGTCTCATATAAAGATCGTGTAATCATAACGGAGTATAACTCCTGCATTTCTCGAAGGATTAAGCAGAGGTGTACTAATGTACACCCACAGTTTCCTGGTGTTTTAGGTCCTATGTGGCGAGCGTATTGCCGTTATCCGGGCACACCCGTAAGGAATAAAGATTTTTGAAAACGTTTTTGTAATGAATCAGTTTTTTTGTAATGTGTCCCTTACTGGGTATGCTGCCAAATGGCAAAAAACGGAATCATTATAGATTCGTCATGTCTGTCTGTCTGTCCGTCCGTATGTCACAGATTTTTTTCTCTGAAACTATTAGAGCTATGCTGTTGAAACTTGGTAAGTAGATGTATTCTGTGAACCGAAGATTTTTACACAAAAATAGAAAAATACAACAAATTTTGGGGGGTCCCCATACTTAAAACTGAAACTCAATTATTTTTTTTCGTCAAACCCATACGTGTGAGGTATCTATGAATAGGTCTTCAAAAATGATATTGAGGTTTCCAATATCATTTTTTTCTAAACTGAATAGTTTGCGCGAGGGACACTTCCAAAGTGGTAAAATGTGTGTCCCCCCCCCCCTGTAACTTCTAAAATAAGAGAACGATAAAACTAAAAAAAATATATGATGTACATTACCATGTATACTTTCAACTAAAATTGGTTTGAAAGAGATCTAGTAAGCAGTTTTTTTTATACGTCATAAATCGTAATGGCACGGAACCCTCCGTGCGCGAGTCCGACTCGCACTTGGCCGGTTTTTATTTGTTAAACTCACTGTCCACGGTATTCCTCGCGTTGATCTAATATTTCTCAATTGCATGAAACATACCCAAAATCCTTTCTTGCTGATTCATATAGCTTTGATGAAACCTACATGCTATATACTAAGATATATGTCACAGTAGAAAGAAATTAGAGCCACGTGTTTGTTTCAAACGTGAAATTGGGTTCTATTGACATGCTGATATTAATCCGCATGGATCTGGTCGGACTGGGAGCCGACCTTAACATTGATTAAAGGTTGGGAGATGATGACAAATGTTTGCAAGAGATGATAAACTTCTAAATATAGCCGAACTGCATAATGAGTTGTGACTCAGATTTTGTTCTAATGGCGATGATGACCGAATCAAACTAATCCAATAAACTAATATTATAAAAAGGAAAGATTTGATTGTATGTTTGTTTGTTTGCATTGAATAGGCTCTGATAGTACTGGACTGATTTGAAAAATTATTTCACCAATAGAAAGCTACACTATTCCTTTTTTTTTTTTTTTTTTAATAAAAGCTTACTAGCAATGTGGGTCACATATTACTAGTAATCTTGTTAACCCCCTTTACTAAGCTAAAATGCTTGTATCACGAGTGGGTTCACGTCGGTAGTGCAATGGGTGAGTTTCGAACCGGCAACCACATGATCGCAAGTCCGACGCCCTAGCCATTAGGCTACCGCCGCTTTTGATTTTCGATTCCTGAGTGACATACATAGGTTAAAATGACACGAAACGTACCAATACTCCACGCGGGCGAAGCCGCGAACGGAAAGTTGTTGTTGTTTACAAATAGATCGATAGCTTAAAGATTATATTTATAGATGTTTGAGTATCATTTTGATCTAGCTATGCCCCCTAGTTTTACCCGTTTTGACCAGTTCCTAAGGGCCCATGTAGTACATGATGTCGATTGTCGAATAGCTTTCAAAATCGGGCTACCAAATACGAAAAGGATATTTCAAATCTGACTTATATTTATCCATATAATTAATATCTCGTTCACACGAAAACAAACTCTTCATACCATCACGCCTGTATTCCCGGAAGAGTTAGGCAGAGGTGTACTCATGTACACCCACACTTCGCCGGTACGTTAAGGTCACAGGGGGCGAGTCTATTGCCACTAACCAGACACAGATCCAGACTCAAAGCTGCTACTGAGAATTTCGAATTTCAAAGAACATTTGCTCTACCTGGGAATCGAACCCAGGAATTCCAACGTAGTACTACACTAATGAAGCAGTCTCAACAAACTCTTCGCTTGATTATACATATACTAGCTGATCCGTGCAGACTTCGTTAGGCAGTATAGCCTTTGACACTCACAAATATCGTGGCTTTCTATTGGTAATAGAATTGTCAAAATCGGTTCAGTAGATCCAGAGGTTATCCCCTACAAAGTCACAAGCTTTACCTCTTTATAATATTTGTAGTTGCTTTCTGATAACCTTGAATTAATTATAGACGTGTGATTAAATGGAAAACAGGATGTGATTTTAAAATATCGTCGTAAAGCGAAACCGTCTGACCGTAGCCGCAGACCACGTTTACTGCATAATTCATAAAATATGTCATGTGTAAACCAATAAACTCAAAATAAACAGACCAAGGACGTCGCATTTTAAGTCCTCCGCCGCGTCTGTCTGTCTGTTCGCGATAAACTTAAAAACTACTGCACCGATTCGCATGCTGTTTTCACCAATGGATAGAGTGATTCAAGAGGAAGGTTTATATGTATAATACATACATACAATGGACGGAAAACTAGTAAATATATATAGTATCTTTTATTATTATCTAGCTAGACGTCTAATTTTAAGAACTGCATTATTGATCTAGCACAAGGTCGTTATAGTTAATTTCAACAGGTTTTTTTCTACTTGTACTGTAACTTGCATCTCTGCCTAACCCCTTCAGTTAACAAACATAATACATATTATCACGCCTCTCTGACATAGGGGTACACAGAGACTAGATTCCCACCTGCTACGACCCTGGCACACTTTCGCTTCACCTACGTTTAGGGTTGCCATCTGTGGTCCGGGTTTAAAAGCTGTCAAGTCATCGGTCGCTGCCGGAAGATTATAACTGAAAAATATTTTATTGAATAACTTTAAGAAAACATTGTCCACATGTCCGGGTTCCAAGCTCCAAAATCCGGGGTTTTCGTGCTTCTTGTCCTGTTTACCTGATTTAAGAGATGGCAACCCTACGTACTTTCATAAAAATCCATATGCATTGTTAGGTACACACGGCTCCAAGTCAACCTAAACAAATCTAGTTAAAAAATAATATATTCAAGAGAGACTACTTGTACTTTAATTACTATTACTTGGTAATGAGTACTTTTTGAACGTCATTTCTACATTGAAAACTGTCCCGTTTTTGGCCGCCCCTCACCTTTCCTAGTGTTTTAGCTGTGAAGAAGAAGCTAGGGAAGAACGGTTTCACCTTGAAGTTTGGTCGATCAGCTTCGATAAACGAGTAACTAACCCACGTAACCAAGTTTATACAAACAATTAGCTATTATTATATCAACAATACGAAGACTAACAAGTGTAATTTTGTAAAGACGACAACAACACTACCTATTGAGTTATTTACCATTATTAGGTATAATTGTAAAGCATTTGAAATTCAATTTGGTGCATAATAGATGTATACTTTACATTGACAGTTCTATTAGTCAAATTTTACTGATAAAAGAAAAAGGTGTAATGAACTTGCCTAATTACAGATAAGTATTTTTTGCAATAATTAAAGTTGTCCAAATTTACTGGGTTCTGACACTTACGCGAATACATACATTGAAATAAAACTACTTTTTACGGATTTCATCGTCTCATATTGATAATATTTAATTCCAGACGTTTCGGATCCTTTACATAAAATCAATACAGCGATAAAATTCGTTAGTCCAAATATCCTGAAAATTGATTTCTATCTCAAAATCTTAATTAACCTAAGTATATTCATAAGATTAATACAATGTAATTTGAAAAAAACTATGTCCAGACATTTCTCACGCACGACTGACGTCATTGGCGGTTATCAATTTTCAGATTTAAGATAATCATAATAATTACGAATACTTTTGATGATAAGTTTTTATTACTAACTTTTTAACAAAAAATTAAAACGCTGCCGTATGCCGTTGAAGAGTTCCCTCAACTCCATCATCAGATCAACTCCAGGGCCCTATAATGTTGCAGTGTCATCAGAACAACGTATGTGTGCCAAATTTTAAGATAATCGGGTCACAGTTGAACATAATCCCTCTCGTTCTGAGAGGAAACACGTGCCCAACAGTGGGACGATGTAATGGGTTGATTATGATAATGATGAGTTGAACATTTTTTAAATAAAAAATAATTATCCCCTATTTTTATTCCCATAGGGATGGAATTATCTTTCAAATTAATATTTCATAAATTTAAAAAGAGAACAACTTTAACGTATATCTACGCTATCAAATCATCAAAATCGGACCACTGTGTAAAAAAACAATGCAAACTTTTCACATCATTCATAGTCACGTAAATGGTACTTAGGTATCAATCAAATATTTATTTTCTAGAAATACATATTATTACAATGGCAAGGTGTTATTTCCCGAATGTCATTGTATTTGGCCTGCAAGCAAGCGTGCAAATTTTCACATAATTATATCCAAAGTTATGCGTGGTCATAAAAAAACGGACTAGCGTCCGTAATTAACGAATTCAAAGTCATTACCGAAATTATTGTCAATCATATTTTTTAAATCCATCACCTACAAATCCAATAAACGGACATCATAAAATATGCGTTACCCATCAATTATTACCATAGTATTGACACGAAAGGGACCAGTGGGTTATTCAAACTAGTATTCGACACGAGTCATGGCGATCGACGCAAGCGCATTATTTTCCAAGTGACGTAACACATCACTTTCTATTTCCATTGGGCGCTATTTGACCTATGGGCTCTCTGACGTAATTTTGCGGTAAAAATGCAGTTGACACGATATTCTGAATGACACAGTTTTTAAGAACAGGTTTTTGAGGATGCGTATGTCTTTACGTAAACACAATCAAGATATGCCTTCCGAAGTCTTGAATTGATTTTTACGAGTCGCTGATTTCGCGTGTGGCTTAAAAGCGTCAATCACAAGTCCCGAAAACGATCTTATAGATAAAATATCGCATTTTGCATGATGTCTTTGGCATTTCCTTCCACATTTTTTCAAAACAATAACCTCGTTATCTCGTTTTTCAACGCCATAGGAGTTTCCCTTAATCCCATAAGAAACTTTAATAACTTTGCCGGTCTCATACTGGCTAAAACCCCACTTGCTTTTGCTTGCCCTTGGTCGAAGCCACGGCGGACTCGTGATCACATTCACCACGAATACACAACCCAGATGGATAGCTTCTGAGATTTTGTGATTGGTTGACATTGAATGAGTGGAATCTCGCCTTTTATGTTATACTAGCATTCCGCCGGCGGTTTAGCCCACGTGGATTAAACCTTTGTTTTTACGGGATAAAATATAGCCTTAGATGTCACTCAGGAATCATGTAGCTTTCTATTGGTGAAATAAATTTTAAAATCGGTTCTGTAGATCGTAACTTTATCTCTTTATAATATAGATCAGACATTCTGTAGCATACTGTGCAAGAGGAAGCAATAAAATTTAATGTTATATAATATAATTTTATACTTTATAACAAATGGCACGAGAATAATATAAACAGCTACGATGAAACTACGATTAAATTCTCGATTTTGATATGAAATTGAACAAATAAAAAAAGGCAATAAAATCCTAATACAAAAGATTGCTTCTGTTAACAACTTAATTTTCTACATAAAATATCCATCAGAATAAAGAAAAGCACAAACATGAAGGAGATAGAATTATAATTTTCTTTTAAAAATAAGTAGGGACACCTATCTTAAATGAGCATCTGGCAATGAAAGAAAGAAAATTTTGTCATCTCCGCAGAGAAATTAAGATCGGCGAAGAGTATCCCCGGGGACAGATTCGTTCGCGATAACAGAAAATGAAGTCCTTGAAGTGTATTTTATAAAGGCGACGACGGTAGCAAAACCATATAAAATTGTCACAACATTATACAATTTACGCTATCCGCATAACGTAAATTGTATAATGTTGTTTCAAGATAGCTCCATTTTTAGAGGCGTATATGAGCAATTTCTAATTTATCTTCTTTATAAATTGTATTGTAAACTATAACTACTTAATTAAAATCTAGTTTTTTGTAGAATATAACAGTAATTTGTGTCAACCCTGAGCTTTAGGATGTGTTCGCACTAAATGTCGCTTGCATAGACATGGCACAGCGAAATACGTACTCTGTGGTATTACTCTATGGTTTTGGCCTATAATTAAGACCAGTTTTTTTATACCACTAAGGTGGTAAACAAGCATACTGCCCTCCTCATGGTAAGCAATTACCGTAGCGTATGGACGCTTGCAACACCAGGGATATCACTAGCAAGTGACCAACCCTTTAAACATCTTTTCACACCCTATTTGAAGAACCACATGCTGTTGGTCCTAGGGAAAACCTTGGTGGGAAGCTGATTCCACAACCTGAGGAATCGGAATCGGAGTAAATTCCTGTAGAATCGCACAGTATGAGACCAGAGTGGTTCTAAGGTGTATGTGGATGAACTCCACGCCGATGGCGAGAGGTGCATTCCATCCGACAAGCGCCATATTGTGGACACAATGCAAATCTATTGTTTTGCCCTCCTGAGGCAACTATATGCATCAGTAAATTAGCCAAGACAATTATTGGCAATGTGTAAACAGAAATAATCCCAATATTAATTCCTTTAGGATCAAGCAAAGAAAACAATTTTCCCAAAGGGTTACGTAACCTGACCCGAACATCGGCTTAAAAATAACCAAAATCATCCGACAATAGGGCTTATTGAAGAACTAGAATTCATTCCATCAACATGAATAACTGAAATAGGTTACAATCCATCAATCAAGTAACGTCAACCAAATTGAACTCAATCCAGTCGCGATTTGGGAAATACTAGTTGTGACTGAGTAATACCGACGCCGGTCTGCCAACATTTATTATTTGATAATGCTGCTACGGCTTTTACTTTACAAGACGATTCCAGATATGTACTGCATACTGACACAAATATAATAATTAAAGTCTGGAAATAAATGTCTGGAGATTTCGTGTGATTTTGTTGATCTCAAATCCGGTGATTTTCTCAGAGATCATCATTTCATCAAACGGAAACGCCAGCTCGTCTATAGTATAAAAATATATTTTAATATTTATTAATTAAAATATCATTTTTATCAGATAAATTATTGAGTATTGTTATTATATTTTTCTCATAGTTTTTATCAATTTTTACATAACAATAATGGGAAAACTCATGGCATGTATGAAAATTGGGGACCTTGAAGTAAATTAAGAAAGAAATATATAAAATTATTTCAGCTAAGTTTTTTTACAACGTTTTTAAATTATACGTAATTCGAAACTTGCAATAAACAAGATACACCACGAAAACACGTTGAGAGCTACATTGACATTGACATTATATCTGACATTTTGTTGTTCATTTTTTAAATCTCCAAACAAAACATAACATACCATCACGCCTGTATTTCCCGAAGGGTTAGGCAGAGGTGTACTTCGCCGGTATGTTTAGGTCCCATGTTATTACATGGGACCCCCTATTGGGGGCGAGCCTATTGCCATTAAATCTCAAAAATATTGATATATCTACATTACTGTAATAATAATAATATAATTATGTAACATACGAACAGTTATATGTGTAGGTCTGTCTTATAAGGGACAACATAGCGCACTATAGTATGTAATACTAATTATGACTACTAATTCTCACCTATGTTTTACAAATAAATTATTTGATTTGCTTAAATAACAATCATTATTAAAGAAGTTTAATAATTTTGAAGGATTAAATTAGCTCTTTAATTAATTTTAGTCAAGGTCGCCGCTTTATTATAGTCATTAAAAAGTAAAAAAGCTATTATTCAAAATAAAATTCAGCACGTGTAACAAAGTTGTTCGTAAAAAGTTTGTTATTATACACGGGGAATGAATGCGGAATGATATTATTATCAACCCATTACATTGTCCCACTGCTGGGCACGGGTCTCCTCTCAGTACGAGAGGGATTAGGCTATAGTCCGCCACGCTAGCCTACTGCGGGTTGGCAGACTTCACACGCCCTCAAGAAAATCTCTCAGGCATGCAGGTTTCCTCACGATGTTTTCCTTCACCGTTTAAGCGCGTGATAATTAATTATTAATACGCACATAACTTCGAAAAGTCAGAGGTTTGGATTCGAACTCGAGACCTTTGACTTGGCGGAATGCTATGCATAGGTGCAATTTAAAAAACCCGCAATACATTCAGAATGAAAAACAATGAATGGTTGATTGAATATTTATATTTGTTAAATAATTATTATTATTCATTCACCCAGCGTTAGAATAAATAAATAAATAAATTATTTATTTTAACGCGATACAGTTTGTAATAAGTATTTCATATTATACTGGGTAAAATTTTAACGTAATGAAAACTGCTCATAAATTTTCTCAAGAAAATACTTAGGTCAAAGGTTTGATCTTATGAAACTAATAAACATTTATGATTGCAATAAATATATTTATTAGCAGCATAAATCATTATTTAAGTATAAAATTTGCATTTAAGCACCTATAATATCATCTTTTTGTATTTTTTTAGGCATATTCCATGCAAAGATTATTAAGTTATTTTAGTGAAGGAAAAATACGCCCGCGGTGCCACTCGCGGTGACTTAGCGGTCATAGCGTCTGGTGTACTTAACCAGAAGACGCAAGTTCGAATCCTGCCCACGGTCGTATTTTACCTTCACTAAAATAACACCTATAATATTTTCGTATATTTTCTATAATTTTTGCAATGGATGAATTAATGAAAAGTTGCATTTTCTATGTATTATTTTTAAACCTGTCCCCTGCACCGCACTAAATAGTTTTTCGTTCTAAATAGCATTTATATAAAAATCACATGTAATCACAGTGGTCTTCACAAACACCCAGAACAACAACCTGCAGATCATACAAATCCACAGTACGGGGATCGAACCGGCGACACATTGTTCGGAAGCACGATCGCTTAAAATACGGCATAGAGAGAGCTATTATGCTTGGCATTTCGATGACATTTTGCCGACATAGACGTTAAGCAGCTGGATGGGTAGGGCGTCGGACTTGCGATCATGTGGTTGCCGGTCCGAAACCCACCCATTGCACTACCGACGTGAAGCCACTCGTAATACAAGCATTTAGCTTAGTACGAGGGGTAACAAGCATTCTAATAATCGGTGACCCACATTCCTAGTAGGCTTTTTAAAAATATTGTTCAAAGGATTAACAAACTTAAGTGGCACATACGTCGTTAATTCCATGAGTCCCATCGCCCTTCCTTACGGCAAGGGATGGCAAGTGCCTTAGTAAGACGTTACATTCGCAGAGACCAAAATTTCAGATTTAAAAATTTCTTCTGTAATTGATAAGCAATTCTTAAGGAAGGCTGTTTATCATTCTTTTATAGGGCGGGACTATAAGATGAAGAACCAATGGTAGGTGAAGACGAAGAAGTGTCGGTCGTAACCGGGTTAGATGAGCGATGAGATGAGCTAACGGTATTGTAAAAAATGCAAGAAAAAAATGGATTAGAAAGACGAAATATCGAGAAGAATGGACTACAATGGAGGAGGCATACATTAAATATTGGGTGAATAAAGACTTTGAGGAGATAGGCTACTTAACATCACGCTACGACCTTTTGGTGCCGAGCAACCGGGTCAATCCAACAGCACAGCTCAACTAATAACTAAATAATTTTCGTGACATTGTCTCACTTGTTTCCAGTTTGCGTGAGGATGTGATTTATAAAAAACTATTAAAAAATAATATGACGAAATTGAAATTCTCGGTCAGTCCGCCCTTGTAAATACGACCGGGGTACGACATTGACCGTGACTCTGCCATTCGGCCTGCAAATACTAGCCCAAATCGATATTTGGATAGGGTTGTCAAACATTGCGTTGTTTATCGGGTCTTTTAGAGGCAAAAAAGTTAAACCGCCTTCAAAAAATATTAAAATAATTTTGATTTAATCAGTTTGGGAAGTCGGTGACTTCTATTTGAGTGGGTCTTTTGTTTTCGCCACCGACTTCCCAAACTGTTTTAGACAAAATTATTTTAATATTTTAATTGTTTTGTAATTTTTACTGGAAAGTTTCGTTTAGAAGTACTTGTTTAGCCAAACCAAAACCAAACAATTTTTGGATTTCTGTTGATATTTTCAAAACTGCTCAACCGATTTCGATAAAATTTGAACGGGACCACCTCTGAAGTATGACCTACCAAACAAACAAACAATCATTAAGATCGGTCTACAATTGGCGGAGATATCGCGTAACAAACATACAGACGAATTGAGAACCTCCTCCTTTTTGAAGTCGGTTGAAAATTAACTCCCGTGAACCTGACACAAAGTGGCGAATTGTTACCACCGTAGCAGGATAAAAAAAGGTATACCTTGAACAAATAATGAGTTGTAGCCATTTTGAAAAAGAAATCACCAGCACCCGTTCACGGGCATACTAATAGATCACTAATTTCATTACCCTCACCATTTGAGAGAGGTGACTCGAACAACAACACTACTGCTAGCAATGATATCTAAAGGAGCATAACGGACGACCTTGCCGCGAAATGGAAATATTTTTTTATTTTTTTTATTTAGCCTCTCGTGTCCCACTGTCGGGCAAAGGCCTCCCCTAACTTCTTCCAGGATCGTTTATCCTGGGCTTCTTTATACCACGCTGGCAGAAACCGATCGAGATCATCCCACCAACGCTTCCTCGGCCGGAAATACTAATAATAATACAAATAAATACAGTACAGAAAACATCCTCTTAATATATCCGAGATCACTAGCATTAGTATAATCAAATCAAATCAAAACAAATGTTTTATATCAAATGAGCTTTTACAAGCGTTTATGAAACGTTATTGAGTCTAGTTGCACGGTTCCAAAAAGTTGATCCTATGGAGAAGAATCCGGCAAGAAACTCCATGGACACTCTTTTAAAATAAACATTTTACATCATTCACATATTGGTATATAGGATACATTATGGCAATAACAGGATGTGAGGAATTAAAAAAAAAACATAAAATCGTATAACAATTGTATTTGAAACGTATTTTTCAATACCTACTTGATAAAAATGATATAAATTTATTTCTGTAAATTTAAAGAAGTCAATGTTTTACATTTTTGAACTAGATGGCGCTGGCATTTCTCAAGTGACAACCTATGAGAAGGGAAGCCGAAATAAACTCAGAGATAATTAACAACTATTTGGTATCCATGTCAACGACTGATATGCCTCTATATTTTCGTGCGACAGCCCTACACTTGGTAAGAAAAAAGGGACTTAAAGAACTAAACTGTAAGAACTGTATGAAAAGATGTATGAATGTGGAAGAAGCGAAAGAGATATGCAAGAGTCGTAGCAAGTGGCAGTCCATAGTTTCTGCCTACCCCTGTGGGAAAAAGGCGTGAGTGTATGTATGTATGTATGTTAAAGAACTAAAGAAACTTTGCAGCGTATGCCTTTAATAAAAGTGCTTTTATGGGTAAAGTGCTTTATTTTTTGTCCCGCAGGTTACCTGGTATGGAATGCTGGCGAAGCCGCAGGCAACTCTAGTGTGTCCTACAATTTGGCAGTAGTTCCACTGTACCTCTAACTAGCAATGTGAAAATAATTTTTTATCATAAATGTGTAAGCTTGTTGTTAGCAATTAATGTAAAATATTGTTCTTTAGCTATAAGTGTTATTAGTCTGTAAGCTTTCTTGAAATATATAAAAAAAACGTAGGGTTTTAGTTTACCAACGATCACAATGTTCTTCCAAATTCGCGAAAAATGTTACGATTTCCATCTCAAAACGTGTGTTCAAAAGTATTTACACCAATGAAATGTCTATTTTAAATAATAACTAGTCATAATAAATGTGGGTGAATAAACTTGTCAAAGTGTGTATAACCAAGGTCGATCAGGGCAAAACATTCTGCAAAGAACGCGCTAACGGTATGTTAATTATTCATTCTCAAATTAATTTACTTTATACGCTGTTTAATTTTAGTCGTCTTATCTTCTACTTTATAGTCTTTCAGCATTATGAACAATTTTCACATTATGACCAACCCACCACCATATGAAATTGTGAAAAATAGTCAGTAGCTTCGTAGAAAAGTGTTCTCCAACTAAATGAAATTTGGGGAATAGCTGTTTTATTTTTTCGCTATTTTTGTTGTAATTGTTAAAAAATATGAGTATTAGAAAGAGCATTTGGCTGTGATAAGACTACAATGTCACGGCAGGCAGCATCCCTATTACGCAGAACACTGGATAAGCAACAAAAGTATCATGAAAACCTTGCTGGGAAACGTGATGCAGTTTAGATAAATAAGAAATCGCCTTCGTTGTGTTTAAAAAACTATTTCCAAAATCATTGCGACTGAAAGTAATCTCAGTTTACTTACTGAAATCACTGCGCAAAATGTTAAGTTACTGCATAACAGGAATGGTCCTGTTATGCAGTAACTTAACAATAACATATATCTGTAATATATATCTTTAGACAAAGTAAAGTATGGACTTTACTTTGTCCGTGCATACAAAGATATATATTACTGAATCACTTTACCGGACGTCATCGGCTTATTGCTATAACCTTTGCAAAGCATACAGTGAATGTATCCGTTACCTCTAAGCTAAGGAAAATCACTGAACATTATCATTTATATCTCTCTAAATATTTGCTCACCACTACACTAAACTAAAAGTTTAACTTACTTTATTGACACAATAATACTTAACTCATTGAGGTATTAGTATTATCGTGCTAGAGTATTCGTGTTGGGCGACAAAAAACGTTGTGTCATCATCATCGTCATCAACCTATGTTGCTTTTTTGGAGAAAACATTGTAAACTATACGAGTTTAGAATACAATTAAAACATTTGCTTGCACTTGCCATAATATTTATTTAAATAAATATACTTGGTCTTTTACGTCGTGAGTTATGGCTGATGGCACCACAACTGATTCACTAACAAGTCGGTTAGCGTCAGATTATCTGCAGGACATTTTATTACCTCAATGGTTAACAGACGTAATTACATGACGTCGACATATGTGTGTATACGTTCAAGGCGTATGCGCAATGTCAATGTAATGTATTAATATGAATGATCTCGTATGTTCCATTGACTTAGAAGGGATATGCCTTTCGTATAGTGAAGAGATTTATGTAAAATAAGCTTCTTTGGTAGCCGAGTGGGTTAGTGAGCCAAGATTTAAATGCCGAATTGTTGGCTTGATGCCAGTATGCAAGCTAGATAAAATCATACACAAAAAGGGCAATATAGGATCAAATAAGTTTAATATTAATAAATAAGTTTTTTCATTTGTATCTATACAAGCAAGTTAATATTTAAGTGTCTGTTTGTAACATCAAATACAGTTTTTTTTTAATTCTCAGTAGCACCTCGGAGTTTGGACTTGTCCCTGGTTTATGGCAATAGGCTTGCCCCCTATTACATGGGAACTAAACATACCGGCGCAATATGGGTGTACATTAAGTACACCTCTGCCTAACCCTTCAGGGAATACAGGCCTGATAGCGTGATATGTTATGTTATGCATTAGTACACAGAGGTGTACTAATGCATAACATAACAAGGGTTAGGCAGAGGCCTAACCCTTCGGGGAATACAGGCGTGATGGTATGTATGTATGTATGCAATTAATTACGTAGTCTGCCTATCTTTTCAAGTTAAATATCATTTTTAAGCCTTAGTCTTACAGCTCGACCTAAAACCGGGTTTTAGTTTTCAACAAGGTGTTACCTTGAGATTATAACATTTTAGAACAAGATATTTAATGTTTCTGTGAATTAGTGCAGTCTTACTGAATGAGATAATAAATTAAGTTGGAGAACTATTTAATGTTACATTCTCCTCAAGCCTTTAATCCGAAGTGTAACAAAATTAAGAAAACAAAATAATCAATAATGAAATTCTAAAACTAAAAAAAAATAACGCTCTGTACACAGTACGCTATTTTCTTGAAGGTTTGAAGGTCGTATTGGGACCGATTTTATTAGAATAGCCACCCAATTTACAAAAATAACAATGTAAGTAGGTACATATACAAAATTAATCATGGTTTGATTATTTTGAAACCTAAACTAAGTTTTACATATTTAAGTCTAAACAATTAAATTAAAAAATGCTGCAAATTAAAATTACTTGATTAAGTGTTTTATCCATAAATGGTGAAATTTGTAAGGAAAATAATCACGAATGTGAATCATTTAAGTCCTTAATACTCTTACCACCTAGTTTTTCTCTTCAAATTGGACTTTCAGACCAGCTTCCGTCGGGCACAGTTAATTCGAACGAACTGTGAGAACTACTAGACAATTAACTAGACAAAACATTCGACAGCAACTATAACCACACGCCTGTATCACGTGAAATTTCGAAAATGTACGACTTAGAGCTTCTTGGCGACGTAGAGCTAAAAAAAATTGAGGTGTGGAGAAAGTAGTGCTCTCTAATATCTAGACACATAAAAAACGAAGAAGAGTAAAAAGTCTATGTAATTTGATTTTAATGAATGCGATGTGTGACTAATGGAATCAAAACAAATAAAAATGACATATCTGACAGCCTTAAAATTTGACATTTGGCGGGTAAGTTCATATAACTAAACGGAAGACATTGGCAAAATAGTACCCAACGACTCAATTGCCACAACGAAGAAGAAAAAAACGAATTTGCTAATGAAGGATTGTACAAGATACCTAATATCAAATAAACAACCAGAATTTTGTATTAAATTTAGTTTTCAAAGTAAAAATCAATAATCTAAAACTTTCCAAAGAACATACAAGTTTGTATGTTATTTGGAATTTTTGAAGTGAAATCAATGAATCAGCTGGTATATTATTATTTTTATTTATTTGTACATTATAAAGTTTTACTGCAACCACAACAATAGTGTCGCTTTATTCCGATAACACGCAGCTTCACATATATACTACACTTAGGTACCAACATGTCTGCAAACTGCGCAAGATTTACTTTCATTGCCTCTACTGCTGCATAGAACGGGATTGTTCCTTTCGAAACTGCATCCTATTGGTAACAAAAGAAATATTATCGCCGTTGGTATCTGACATAGATCTCATAATGTCAAAAGTGAATTGTTACAACGTCAAGTCTAGGTAGTGTAGAAAGCACTTTTAGTTCCCAGAATACAGTATCTGACATTATTTCAATAGAATACTTCTGAAGTATTTGTTCCTCGCTCGTACTACTATTAATACCAAACAATTTACTTTCCTTTTGAGTATTTTTTTTTATATGAACTAAACATTTTCTTTTGAATATAAACGATGAATTTTCTTTCTACATCACTTATAAGTAGGAACCTAGAATATACATATATATTGACTCATATTTATGTATTACTAGCTTCCCGCTCACGGCTTCGCCGGCGTAGTTTCTCGGCTTTTCTATACTAAAATATGTATGTATTATACATATAAACCTTCCTCTTGAATCACTCTATCTATTAAAAAAAACCGCATCAAAATCCGTTGCGTAGTTTCAAAGATTTAAGCATACAAAGGGACATAGGGACAGAGAAAGCGACTTTGTTTTATACTATGTAGTGATTATATAGTATTTTATGTATGTACCTATGTTAGATCATTTTATATAGTTTGTATGCTTATTGTATTTACTTTGTTAAGATAATTATTGTACACTTGACTCAAACCGTGTAATTTACAGATCAACAATGATCACTCAAAGGTTTGTTGGAAGAAAACTCAATTTTGGGTTATGCTCGCCTTTGTACATTGTTTGTTTATAAATAATGTGTTTCTATGTTTTTCTGTGTAAAATCTTAACATACAACGTACATATTTTAGTACTTATAGAAAAGCCGAGAAACCACGCGGGCGAAGCCGAGGGCGGAATAAAGAATAAGACTAAGAAAAATAAATTATTCATCATATTAAATATCAACATTTTTGACGATGAAATAAAAGACCACAACGTATACTGCAAATAGGTATAATTGAAAACTCATATCAATATCAAATCTGAGTATTTTTTTGTATTTAACAATGTTTAATATTTTTTTTACTGCTAAAAATTACTTCACGTGTAATTGTGACGAAACTTAAGACATCCTAGAAAGTGCTTCTACTTAACAGTTTTGACCAAAAGACCTTGTACCGTCGAGTCCAGTCACCATCGTAGGGCCGTAAGCAATGACCTCTGTGCGTGAGTGTACCAACTTGCTTAAACTCTTGTTAAGTTAGTTACCTCATAGATTGATAAGTGAATTAAATTCACAGCATATAAGCCGGCTAATCCATAATTATACGAGCCTACAATTTTACTGTGCACGTTAGGCATTGACGGTTGTTTATTTATTAAAATTAATAATTTTATAAATAAAAAACACGAACTCAAATATGTTTGGGTTAACCTTCAGTTTTAACCTAAGCATTCGGTACATTTTATATAAATAAACCCTAGGATGACAGTATTTTTTTTTGTGAAATCAATTTGTTTATGTTGTAAAAACGCAACGTTGCCTAATTAGTCTAAGTATGACCAAGCGCGACTCCTACGCTAGAGGTCCTGGGCTCGATTCTCGGATCGAGAAAAGTGTTATTGGGTTTGTACCAGTAGCAGCTCAGCGTTTGGGTTCGTGCTCGGTTAATAGTAAAAGGCTCGCCCTTTGGAAAATGGGAACTAAATATGCCGGCGAACTGGGGATGTTCATTAGTACACCTCTGACTAACCCTTCGAGATGAACAAGCGTGATGGTATGAATTTAAAAACGCATATACCTCTCAGATCTGTACATTCGATTTCATCGATCCAAGTATCGACTGCTATCCGTGGACTCTGATGACGTCAATAGATGCTAATTGACGTCAGCGAGACCTAAGACTGGTCAATATAATGGACATAAATATCAATATACAAGTAATCTTTCCAGTTTCCACTTATCTGGTTATTGGACCCCTTGTTTGCGCAACCAGCATTGAAATCTTCCACTGCGATTATAAATAACTAACTGACCAAAAATCCTACGCAATTAACACAGGAATAAAGATCAGTTTCCTTACTCCTGCGACAAGTGTTCATCGTTTAAATTTAAATTTTAAAAGTAAAAAGTTTCATCACTGATTGGAAAACATGAATCAAACTCCTTACAATCTGACCGTTTCACGATTCCAAATTCAAAGTAAAAAAAAAAATTTTTATAAAAAAGTAAAACCGCCTTTAAAAAATAATGAAAAAAAATAATTTTTAAAGGCGATTTTACTTTTTTATAAAAAAAAAAATTATTTCAATATTTTTAGTGATTACGTCTTCAACAGATTTGAATGAGAATAAATAAAATGCCTTATATTTTCTCGTTTTTCAGTGGGTTGGTTTTTAATTTACCTCAGTTACAATAACCTGATGTCAACCGCTCATTGCCTTATACAAAATATTGCTGTTCCCAATGCAGGGACGTTGCCTATTGTGGAGTTCTGCTGGTACTTTATCATATGCATTGTGACGAGCATAAAATTCAACATTTATTAAAGTAATCAAATTTAAATCCCTCAAATACATATCACTGAGGAGTTGCGGTGCAGCGGTGGTCTTCATCATCAGCTTCACTTCACCAAATGAAACTTCCCTAGAGCAAATTCACGAGACTCTCAGTGCGAATATAATATTTGAAGAATTCGCTCGATTTATCCAGGATCCCATCATCAGATCCTGACCTGATGGCAATAGGATGACCTAGGGAGTATACCCTTTTAAACAAAAAAAATATTTTCCAAATCGGTCGCACTGTTTTCGAATAATGGGGAAATATACATAAGGGGTCATCCGTGGTCTCCATCAACAGTTCCACTTGACCAAATGATGCTTTCCGAGAGAAAATTCTGCGGTTTGCCTATAATATTTGAAGAGTTCCCTCGATTTCCACGGGATCCAATCATCAGATCCTAATTTGCTGACAATGGGACCACCTCGAGAGTATTTATCCTTTCAAACAAAAAAAGAATTTTCATTATCGGTCCGCAATTGACGGCGAAATCGGTGAACATACATAGAAAAGAAATAAACATACAGACGAACATGGTATCCTCCTCCTTTTCGAAATTTCTAAAGTCGGTTAAAAAATAATGCGTGTTGACGGTTTATTAGGTGCATCAATTCACTTTTCATTCCACGAAAAACTGAAGTTATTTTTTATTTCAATGGAAACTAAACAACAGTATTGTGTTACTTAAAAATCTAGAGCAAAATGTTATAAAATACAATAGGTACAGGCAAAGACTGGTACAAGCTACAGCCTGAGCTTGTTTCTCTCTCTACTTACAAACCGGAGAGAGAGAGAGAGAGAGAGAGAGAGAGAGAGAGAGAGATAAAGATTAATGCTTATATTCAGAAACGTATCCAAGATTCTATAACGTCACATTTCCATTGAATTTTGACATTCGTATCTTACACATAAAATCAGTAATCAAAGGACAAGTATTTAGTAAAGAAAATGCATAAAACGAAACGCATTACGCGTTCATAGATTGGGCCAATTTGATTGGTTGATTGCAGCCGCAGGCCATGTTTCTTCCTTCCTTTATCAAGATCCTCTTGCGCTGACACGACAACTTGTGACGCGTGTCTCTTACAAAAACGTCTAAACTTTGTAAATTACGTGCTTATCCATCATCTTGCTGATCTCCAATCATCCAAGAACTCGATCCTGCTTGTGAATTTTTCCTAACGAATTGATTCGCCTTTAATGGCATTGAAAGCTGTTTAACCTTTTGCACGCCAGAGTATAAACGTATCGCCGTACCCCTGACGCCAGGCCACTTTTTCTGTCAAATTACACAAGGTAGTGAAAACACACTAAAGTAATGATTAAATTGTTTATTTCATAAAATGGGCGACGTATATTTTGTCATATATTTGTGACGTTGGCGTTCAGGGTAAGATTTCGTTTGTCACATATATGTGACAATGGCGTTCAAAAGGTTAAGTGGTTTCGGATTATCGCATTAACGCTAATTTGTGTCATGGATTCATAATACGACATAAAAGTAACCGAAACAAACATCAAGCTTGTTTACATACGCACTACTTCCCATAACAAAACAAACTAAAATACGTTAAGTATCTTAGTTTGTTGTTTACATTATAAAAAAACAACTGCGTCAATCTAAATATACCATGGGGTCGTTAGTTCCGTGTTCACAATAATTGTTGGTAAAAAACACCTTACAACACTTTAATTGATAGAATTATCACAGGGCTGACTAAATTAACACCTTGTTCTTCAACTTAATATCTTGACTAAGTAAGGAATTCGCTGGTCAAAGGTTAAGCTGCGTCTGCCACGACCAGGATGGTCGGTCATTCTTAACATATCAATACGCCGACCCATATGACAATTTGTAAGTGGTACTTAGAACCCCGAAAACCAGTTTATTCTTGGGTTATCGTTATTGCCTCTGTTTTTTATGGTTATAAAGAGTTTATACTTACTGAAGAACTTGTTAAATTCTTTTTTTTTCTTATACTTTGTAGAAGGTTGTTACGGAAAGAAAACTTAGAAAAATACGCAGAACATTGGAGAATATTATAAAATGTAACGACTATTTTAATTTCGCGCGTTTTTTTTTACTTATTCTCGTTCGAATAAAATATTCATAGCTAACACAGAACGTCTGTCGGTTCTTTAAAATAATTATTCATGGTTGATTTCAATGCTCATAATCGTCCTGTTTTTATCACAAATTGCTCTCATTATACACCGTAAGCTGTATCTGTATATAAAATCTTATAGTATATATTTAAACCGTCAAGTAACAAATTACATACACAATTATTATTATAAAATTTATAGTTCTTGGATGGCGTGGTTACGCGAATTGCTGAATTAAACGATAGGTAAATCAAATATGAAACTCGAGAAAAAGAAAAACATGAGAATGAGAAAGCATTCAGTTGATAAAGACGGTGATGATGTTAGATGACCCGTGTAGAGAAGCGAGAGTTGGCATTAGAAAGAAAGAAAATCATATTTATTCGGACGTACGCTGCTATGCTGTACGTACGGACCTTCCGTACGTACAGCACTTAGATCATCATCGTAATCAACCCATTACATTGTCCCACTGTTGGGCACGGGTCTCCTCTCAGAACGTGAGGGATTAGGCTATAGTCCACCACGCTAGCCTACTGCGGGTTGGCACTTAATGATAAAAATAAATACATACTCTCGAAGTCGGGTAAAAAGGCAGCATATTATGCTGGGCATGTTTAATAACTACTCAGCGCTGGTTTTCAGTTGGCACCCTAGCTGTGACACACGAACACAGGAAACATCAATAAATATAATACATATAATAAAATTAACTAATGTACCTGTACTTACTTAAATTATACCTAAAAAATAAAAAGGGATATTATGAAATTAGAAAAAAGTTGAAGGCAAAAGTCAAACCATTATTTTTGAGTGGTACCTTGCAACTATCAGTTCAATTTAATGGAACCGATGTTAATGGTCACATAACCTTTCATAAATTGGTTATGTGGGTAATTTCGACTTCCTTACAAGTTTAAGATGGGTGACCGCAGCATATGGTCAGTCGTCCTTTTTGCAATGCCGCGGTCAAGAGCGAGCAAGTCTTCACTTTAAATTAAAATTACGTACCCATCGATTTTTTCGAGGCAATCTAGTAGATTGTTATTGTTCAGAGTTCGCAAATTAAAATTCTCTTTTTAGTGAATAAGTCTTACAACGCTGGACAGGAGTCTGTCGCGGTCGTGGCGAATGTCACAAATTCTTTGGAATGGTCTTCTCACGGCCTCCCTTATAGGCAAGTATGGTTTTAAGTCGGTACCAGTCCGAAATACTCTGCTACCTCATTTCAAAAGTCGCCAGTAACTTTTAAAATGATGTGGCAGGGAAAATTCGGGAATAACTAATTCTATGGGATTTTAATATTATTTATTGGGGCGTCTTTCAAGTCAGTTCGTCGTCGTAATGATGTCACGTGCTGTACGACGTAGATCGCTCACCGAGTAACGCCAGAGTTCAAAAAGCGAGTTTCTGAGGAACAAATTCTCTGTATTTTTGAGGTTATACCTATATCCCAAAGAAAGAATAGTAAAGTAAGTTCAACCATCATTTGCCCATTGCACGATCACGCAATACGGGTTCTGATCTTTCAATTGTACGGAATTCCCATCAATTAGAATTGGTTCGCGAGTTGTTTTCGCAAACAGATCTTTTGTAAACTATTATGGACTCAAAGTCATTAACATTAAGAACTTATTTGCTACGTTATGTGGAAACCGCAGTCATACTACCATTATTGGCGCAAATAAGACTGCGTTGATGGAAACGCGAGTTATCAGTTTCGAATAATATTGAAATCTTTTTGTATTAGACACTAATAAGAGTTTAATTTAAATTGAATTGAAGAATCAATGTTATATTAGGGGTGTTAATTTCATTTTTACAAAATTCGTGTAATCTTTTCGAGGCCACAACTGCATTGAATAAAAACTTCATGCTACTACAAATATTTTACACTACGAACGAAACGTCCAAGCTATAATAGCTCATTGTAATTATGAGAGCAACATTATCAATTAACGGAGTATTGTTTATTAAGTGATAATTAATATACCTAAAAACACAAACTTGTTTAATCTCTGTAAGAGTTATCGAGTGTTCGATATCCTCAAATAATGATAGCTTTGATGATAAAAAGTCAATTGGAGTCATCCATATCCGCATGGTATCAACTTTTATTTGTCTAGAACAAAACGATTATGTCTAGAAACTTGAAATAACTTATAATAAGGAATGTATGATCAAATTTACCCGGTCACCCCCCAAAAGGTAAACTCACAAAGGAAATTTGTAGATTAAGAATCTAATGGGAACAAGAACTGAATTCATAGTTTTTCTGTTAAATTGTCTAAGAAAAATTAGGGAGATATAGAAGGATGTGAGAGTCACCTTTACCCGACAGTAAGGGAGGTAAAAATATTCCTACTAAGTATCCAACTGCCTGTTCTATTTCGATAAATTCATCCACCCAAGAGCAGCAGTTCGGAAGAAACGCTTTGTTAAAAAAACAAATGAGAATTAATTCCTTTGTAAGTTACGTAATAAGTGATACTTTAAATGACATTCTCAAAAACATTGGAAGGATGCCAACGATAGACGCCGCTGAAGATGCAATATAGGCGAACCAAGTTATGAAAATTATAATGGAATCTGATAGCATATTGCGACGAGGGTTGGGAAGACTTGATATAACAATAGAATCTGTGTTCGCTTTTTGCAAAGCGCACTCAAGTATTCTCCTCGGTTCGTCACGACTCTCAAGTAACCTTTGAATTTTTGCTCGTTCATTGAAAACAATAAAAAAAGACATTACAGAACAGTATTTTGTAGTACTTAATTTTGACAGATCATATACGACATACATTTAAGAATGGATGCATTCATTCCTGCATATAATCTGCAATCGCAATTGATCTGTTAATCGATCAAGGGCAATCGATTCTCATTCGAGTGCACTCAACGAGAAGCGATTGCTAATTTGATATACCTACCCGCACATACATTACATAATTTTATGTACAGTAATTTATATGTTATACGATAATTTCATAAGTTCAAAGTTAAGATAACATATCAATGTTTAATGATATATTTTTTATACATATGAGGCCTTTATGAGGCCGACGGGTTATATAATTTTAAGGAATATATATGGTATATGACGGTTTTATCAAGTTCATTCATTTAATCGTCCTCTCATTAACTTAAGCACTAACCAGTGACACGATTGTTAAACAGAGAAAAAATACTTCTACGGTATACAGGGTAGAAGGGACATCGACGCACAAACGCTTACCATGAATTCAGTACATGATTCTGAAACCCCTTGCGTAGATATTTTTCGTCGGTTATTTAAAAAAAAACAGCTGAATTCATGGTCAGCATTTGTGCGTCGATGTTCCTTCCACCCTGTATAATATCTAATCGACTTCAAAAAAGGGAGGTATTGTATTTTCCAATATGAACAGATTTTGATAGAGAATAATTATTTTCCACTGTCGAATATAAATTTTGGATGGGGTTAGCTTTGAAGTTCTAAATAGTTATAAGTTTCGTCATTGAGTTTTGGCCTTTAATAGAATTTACTTAAGTTACATTATGACTTATAGTTCTAAGGATCTTTGTTCTCCTCAAAGGTCAAATAGCACTGACCCGACTTGACACCACATGACACTATGAAACGATTATTTATAGATTTAGTTTTCCATCACAGATATTCAGAGAACCAGTTGCTTAAAGCAATGGAAGCTAAAAATAAACCTCAAACGGTACCTTCCAAATGCCTCATACAATTATCTAGACAACATTAATTCCGGACAACATTATCATTTCATGGCCAAGTTATTAATATTTTATCGATAATAATTTATTATATCCTATTCATTTGTCAACCGTCTGTCGCTAGTAACAGTATAATTACTATTTTTTCAGTCAGTAAGTACACACAGCTATAGGTCAACCTATACAAATCCAGTTTGAGCTGATCTCGCATTGTACAGGCTTCCTATACGATAAGAGGCCAGCGTAACCTGGTTTTGCATAACTAGCGTACCACTTGCCGTCCCATATCAAGAATCCTGTGGCCATGACTATAGGACAAGGAAAGGCGGTTTTTTATCGTTACACACGGCTACAGATCAAGCTATACAAAACCAGTTTAGATTGAACTCCCATTGTAAAGATTTTCCGCGCAAGTCAAGGCCAGCCTATACTGGTTATGTATAGCTTGATGTGTAGCCGTTCGTACGAGACGTGCGACACACCATACCTCCAGGTAGCAAACGACCCATGAGGAGTTTCAGTACTATACAAATAAAATGGCCCCAGCCCCAACTGTAAGTACCTGTTTCTAAACCTAGTTTTTAGATCAAATTATGTGGATGATTTTTGAAGAACTGGTACTTATAGGGTTGAAATCAAGCTGTCATATATATAATTGTCATCGTTATGATTATTCTCCTATCCTTTTCCAGAGTGTGTTGAGGTTGGCTTGAAACCTTTATCTTGGCAGTCCAACAGTCATTTGTCAAGTGATGACTGTTGGACTGCCAAGATAAATCACTAAACTCCATCGTGTTATAACTATACATATAAACTTATAAATATCGAAAAAACAATTAAAATTCGAACGGCTTCGCCTTAAGTGAAGTGATTAAAATAGCAGAACGGTTCATATACAAATCATAATTATTTTAATGAACACATTCTCGGAGTACTCGCTCGCAATCACTGACATAATTAAACTGACGAAACCTTACCACGTGAACTTTCGCTTCGCGCATCGCGTGAATAATATTAGATACGCAAGTACTCTAAGTACGCGATTAGAATATATACGTGAGACATTTACGTAGTACATAATGTACTGGGTGTTGTTCAAACGTGATAATTTTCGCCGACAAAGCAGATCGCGTAGATAACAAGCCTACGTAGGAGTAAAAGTTATGCAAACATTGACAGTAGAACGTCAATATTTATCTATGAAACTATCTATAAAACGTGGTCGTGATTGTATTATCAGAATGTTAATTGATTGACAAAGGTATGATTAATTAATTGCTGTAGTTCTTCTGAGGTATAAGCAATAATGTCCCTTTGAAGGAGACTTTGGGGCCATCCATAAAGTAAGTCACACGAATTTCATGAATTTTTGACACCTTTTCACAGATGGTCACATTTGTGACCCCCCCCTCCCTAGTATGACGTCACATGTTTTGCAATTTTACATCTAATAAAGTTCCGAAATTAGTTTTATTTCAATTTAGATTATTTTTAATATAATCAACTTCAAATCAAACAATCACACAAATCAATTAGTCAGTACGAGTCTGACATACCCTGCTGCCTCCCTTGGTAGGAGATGATCCATGATGAGCTTCCGTAGCTATGCAATGAGGTGCAGCAAAGCAGGTAGCAGTTAATTCTAGTTTGAAGGCCAATGTGCCTCGTGAAAATGTTTCTAGATGACAACGCGCTAGTAATACTGCTGGTGTTGCTAGCGTCTATAGGTCCAGTAGCCTGATTCACGTAATTCAAACCGTAGCGATGTCGCAGCGACTCAATAGTTGAAACAGTTTTCCAGTGTTTTGTTAATACTTTGAAGCCAACGTTTTGAACGGTTCTTGTCCAACGAACAAGTGTGAATGCGGTTAAACGATTTTTCAATAGGATGACTTCTAAATCGGTCTGATCGACGCATTCGTGAATAGGAAAACTGTTTCAACGATTAAGTCGCTGCGACATCGCTACGGTTTTATTACGTGAATCGGGCTACAGGATGCCGCTTACCATCAGACGGTTCTTTTGCTTTTTGGTAATGATATGATAATACAATAAAAAACTGAAACAGCCTTATTTTTTATACGCACGGACAAGGCAATATGCAATAAGCAATAGTACGACTGTCGGCACTCACGGACTTGTAAAGTAATTAATTCAAGTCTCGTTGAATCTTCACCCCCATTTGGAGTGATTAGGTAAGTTATCTCAATCCTTTCCAATATTTACCCACGACGGAACGGAGAAGGTGTACCTATGCGTTTAGGGGGAGAGGTTGTTTGTGAAAAACGAACATTGATTATTGTTAACGACCCCCGAAGCACGAACGAACACGACTGGGTGATATAAGTTTGACGTGTCTGTGTGTGGCATCGTATCTCCCGAACGGTTGGACCGATTCAGATTTTTTTATTTGATAGGTCGATAGTCGGGAGTGTTCTTACTTACTATGTTTGATGAAAGTCGGTCGATACCTAATGCAATGGTCCAGGGTTTTTATCTCGAAAACAGTTTTGATCGATGTAAATAAGGTTTATTATAAATAAAGTATTTGCGAGACCTATGAGTTAAATGGAGCTAGTTTTACTGGTTAATGATACGTGATTTTTTTAAAACATCAATATAATGAGATAAAATCGTTATATCAGTAATTACAATTATTTGTTATCCATAATTAAGTGTTTACTAGACTTTTTGTTGTGAAAAAAGTGTGATAACCTATTGACACATGTCAGTTTATCTCTTTCTGACGGATAACTGCTCAATAATTGCAGTTAAGATCCGGGGTATTTTTTAAACAAATATGGAATTCATAGGTTACCCAAATAAGCTGAGTGGGTACCATATTTTCAGATAAACTTTACAAAACCTTTATCAGTGGTAGGTTCATCCAATATTTTTTCTAGACAGGCAATCTTGAATTTTAAATACTTGCTTTTCATCTACTCCTGTCTTTATCTCTAACACAAAACAAACTATCGCACCTGAATTCCCCGAAGAGTAAGCAATGATGTACGTTCGCCGTATGTTTAGGCCCCATAGCCCAGCACAAACATAAGCACCGAGTATGTATACTATGAATTTCATTGCAAAAAGCACTGCACGACCCTGATATCGAACCCAGGACCATTAGGGCAGCAGTCACGCTTACAACTACCAGACTAACATTTTTTTAATTTAGCCATTATTGTCCCACTGCAGGGCAAAGGCCTCCCTACCACCACCTTCCACTCCTCTAGGTTAAACAGATAAATACACGAAATAGAAATAAATAGCTAAGTTATTTTCTTGCACATCTTGTTAGTGTTTTCAGAATAAATAGAAGGACGAAAAGAATAAAATACTTAGGAAATGACAGAATGTGTACAAAATATTGTGCAATAACCTATCCATACTAATATAAAGAGGAAAGATTTGTTTGTTAACTTTGTAACTACTGAACAGATTTTAATAATTTCTCCACCATTACAAAAGCTACATTATTCCCGATTATCATAAGTTTTATTATTCGGTGGGATAACCGGGATTCTGTGCGAAAATGCGAAAGTAAATATCTTTATGTATGTTTGTTACGTTTTCACAACCAAACCGCTGAAATAATTTAAATTAATTTTGGTAGGTATAGAGATAGATTGCTCCGAGGGATAAAATCCGCAATGAAGTTATCTGTCAGAGAACTAAATTTCCGACATAGCTCAAAGGATTAGCAAGCTGAAGTGGCAATGGGCCGGTCACATCTGTCGGAGAACTGACAAACGCAGGAACAAGCGAGTTCTCGAGAGACTACGTCTAGGCAAGCGTAGTGTAGGGCGCCCGCCGGCCAGATGGAGTGACGACTTGCGGAAGGCAGCTGGAAGTGACTGGATGAGGAAAGCCGAAGATCGGGCTCTGTGGCGTTTACTAGGAGAGGCCTTCGTCCAGCAGTGGACGAGTATTGGCTGATGATGATAGATTGCACCTTCGAGAAGGATATCGGCTACTTTTGTCTTAAAAGTAGTGTTTGCACGTGTATTGAATGGACGCTAATGTAGAAAATACAATCTGTTCTTTTATCGCCGTGATCGAGTTAATGGTAAATACCTATTGTACTATAAGTTATCGCATTTTTTAACATGAAGTTTACATCATCGTAAATTGCCGGCTACGTAAAAAATTCATGTGATGTAGCTACTTTTAACTAAACTTTATTGAATTTGCTTATTTTTTATTATTAAATATTGCGAAATGTTCACATAGATATGAATTTTCTAATTTAAGAAAATTTCTAGTGAAAGAAAAATTCGATCTCAGGCAGGGTTTGAACCTCCGTCTCTCTGGTTAAGTACGCCAGACGCTTTGCCAACTAAGCTACCGTATGTACCGTTATGTATTCGCATAAGTTTCAGCCTTTAAATTAACAAAACTTATAGTTTAAACTTACCTTGGCACACAAATGGAGTGATATATCCCGTAATTCCGTAACACGTGAATGAATTCTGGCAGCGTCCGACAGGCGCCCATGATACTAAACGCGGCTAATGAACAATTCCATATTATTAATGTCCGCCGTAACTCGAATCTGTGGACAATTAAAAAAATATATTAGCAAAAGAAAAACCTTTTTCCCTCAAGACTCATTCAAGTAATAATGTTTACAATGTTTTACTTTTGTTCTAGCAATGTGAGAATGATGCATGATGATGTAAAATATAAAACATTGTTGCGTAAAGGACAAATATTGTTTACGTTAGTCACTTAAATACGTCATCATCATCATCAACCCATTACATTGTCCCACTGCTGGGCTATACTTAGTCCACCACGCTACTGAGGGTTGGCAGACTTCACATGCCGTCAAGAAAATCTCTCAGGCATGCAGGTTTCCTCACGATGTTTTCCTTCACCGTTTTAAGCGCGTGATAATTAATTATTAATACGCACAAGACTTCGAAAAGACAGAGGTTTCGAACTCGAGACCTTTGACTTTGCAGTCCAATGGTCATAAAAACTACGTATTTAAGGTCATAAAATGGTCTTAAATACGTAGTTGCTGGTAATTTCATCATCATCATCAGCCTATGTTAGTCCACTGCTGGACGTAGGCCTCCCCTAATGTGCGCCATTTCACCCTGTTCCCCGCTTTTCACATCCAGCTTCTGGCAGCAACCCTTCGCAGATCATCACTCCTTCTTGCCGGAGGGCGTCCTACACTACGTTTGCCGAGTCGCGGTCTCCACTCGAGAACACTTCTACCCCAGCGGTTGTCGGTTCTTTTACAGATCAGCCCAGTGCCACTTCAACTTGCTAATACAGCGCGCTATTTTGGTAACTTTGGTGATCTGACGAGCAAACTCGTTAACTGGTAATTTAAAGGCTCTGGTTTTGCAAGGTACGCAAGTAACGCTAATCCAGTAAAAGCTGGCCTCACATAAGACGGAAAGCCTTTACAATGTGGCTCAGTCTATACTGGATTTATATAGCTCGTTGTATACTTATGTGTACACAGATAAACATAATATAAAAGTGCAAGAAATCGCAGTACGCCATAAATAATATTTAATGTAACTATGGACAAATATTCGTTAGTCTTGAGATGAAGTCAGATTTTTTTTTAATCTTCCTCAAAGGCATTTTCCTCTACGTGTCCCTGAATATAATAATAAATAATGTAATAGGTATATAGAATTTGAACTAACTAATCATTGTACCTATAGTTGTGTCCCCCTAGCTAGTAGAGGTGTATAGTGTAGTATAGTGTAGGAGTAGTTGTGTATAGCCCTATTAATAAAGTAGTCGAACAGCTTGGTTATTTTCATGAAAATCTCAGTACCAGCTCGGTGTTCGGCCACTCCGACTGCTACTTAGAGTCGCCCCCTATTTATTTATTTTTTACAAAGAACTTTTTGAGGCAAAAGGTAGCCTATTTCCTTGTCCAACATCCAATCTCTCTCTCCTCTCATTTAAGAGCTCAGCTCTTGTCGGTGGAGCAATCGCCACTCTTCTCCATTCTCTGCCTTCTGTTTGAACTCTTGATACGACTCTACTCCCACTTTTTCCTTCACTTCCAATCTATCTTATCAAAATTAAGACGCGAAATCGTAATATACAGACAAATAGACAGTTACTTTCGCATTTTTTATACATATTAATATTATATGTTATTATGTTTATATCTGCATTTATACATAGCATGAACTATCATCGTAAAGCTTATGCCGTCAGAAGAAAGTTGATCAATAAGAAATAAATATTGTTATTGATATTAAAGTCAAGTTCAAGTACGCTGATACTAAAGGCAAAACAAATCATAAATTGAGGTCACAGACTGATCAAATTGTGACGTTATTGCCGTATTAATTGCTCTGTATACAAATTAAAACGTGTCATTATAGTACTAATACATAATCGATTAGAATTAAATTGATATCAATTAATTCCCTTTTGCTTATCGTAATATAATGACAATGTTAATTGTGTATTTAGGTAATTAATATAAGAATTGCCTATTAAACTGTCACTTATAGATAAATACACCGTGTCTTGCCTGGTCATCGAGTTTGAATAAGATAGATTAAATGATAGCTTCGATTAAAATAAGGTTGTTGTCTATTAGTTTAATTTAAGGATTGATTAATTTATTAATGTGTAGATACAACGTATAATCTTTATTGATATTAACATATTCAACGATACACACACCGTTTTCTACAGAAAACTTTGCCATTTGGCAGTTCCTTTTGTCAATGTTGCCAGATGCTTAATTAATTTGATGTATTTTATTTATTTTTTGTTGTAATTGTAGTACCTGGTATTTTTGACCATAGTTAATTGTGCGTCGTTTTGGGCGAAAATAAATATTTTTTCTTTCTTCTTTCTTTCTTTCCATTCGTTGCAATTCTTAGTATCATGATCAAACTTATTTCTTATCTCCTAAACACAGTCAGAAACAGTTTTTTTATACTTTGTCCATTATGAGAACCGTTTTTTGACAGATGGAACTAGTGATTGCAGGAACGTAACAATGCGATTATCGACCCGATTATTGACACTTTGATTACTGTCTAGTAGTGATTATCGATTGTTAGGTTATCGAATCGAAAATGGTGCAACGACGACCAATAATAAATAAATATGTATAATATTCATCTGATTGTATTAATTTATGTATAATATTCATTTTCCATACATTTCTTTTCAAAAAGATTGTTTAATTTATATTTTATTGATATTAGAGTGGATGCCATTTTCCGATACTGATTTAATGTCATTGTTCAAAATGATTGCAGCGAATACATTCGATTGCATCACTAGACACGGTAAAATGTGGTAGAATGTAACTAAATTTAATACGCTTAACAATAATATTTTTTTTTTGGAAAATCCTTTACTTTAACCCGTCAAGCGGCATATTGTAGACACAATGCAAAATCTATTGTTATGTCCTCATGAGGAAACTGTATGCATTGACGGGTTAATGGTATAATAACGTCTGCAAGGAATTATAATTAAGATAATTGAATAACATAAGGTAGATAATACATTTATTTTGTTACGCGTTTCAAAGTTAACTTTTACGTAATATGGAACAGCTACGTTCTAAGGCAGTCTAAGGCATCTGTCAAAAAACGGTTCACATAATGGACAAAGTATAGATAATAAGTAGGTCTTATTTCTCTATAAAACATCCAATGCGGTGAACCAATGACTTATAGGCCAGTTACAAAAATAAAAACAATTGAGAAAAGTTCCAATTTCAAATTGGTTCTGTAAACTTTCTTTATTTTCGCACGATCATTCGCAACTGGTGAAAAAGAATGCAAAATTGAACGTTAACGTTGAACGGTATTGAATGGAAGAGTTCTATGACTTGCTTTCACATTTCAGTTTACAACTTGCGAATTTATGGTGTAAGTCCCCTCTCACTCCTCTAAAATATTTTGATCTTCGTTGTTTTTGGCGCCCTGGCTCAAAATTTGTCATTAAGACTAAAAAGGTTTATTTAATTCTACTCTTTTAGTTGAAAGATCATTTCTTTAAAATTTTACTTTGAACCTCGTTTACCAAAAGTACCCTTTTTCCGGTGTATCATTTTACGCTACCTTCCAAAGTAGCATTTTGACAGTGTAGCATTTAAGTCGTTCCAATGACGATATGCAATGATCTTCACCTTTTGAACTGGATAGCTTATGAAGTAACCGACCATGAATTTTTTGATAGCTAAAAATAAAAGCCCGCATGTGTTGGCTATGTTCCGGTAGCACAAAAAAAAAACAATGAATGAATTTACATTTTGCAATTTTCTTCGTCGTTACACACTTGGCAAAGGTCGTGGTCGTTACTAGATAATGTTCATTCATTCTTCATTAATCACTCGAATTTTTACTTCAGACTAGGTATATATAAGAGACTGCCTCATTAGGCTAGTGGTCCTAAGCGTGACAGCTACGCTAGAGGTCCTGGAATATAAATGTTTTCTTTTCTTTGGGTTCTATCTCCTTTGGTTCTTTTGTTTATTTTTTTTATTTAATAATTATAAAAAGTTAAGATGGAACTAGCGAACAAAAAAGTGAGGCCGGCTAAAACTACGCCATGCCGTGTACAACACACTATTACACGCAAACATGTATTAGTTAACTACGCCTTATCTTGTCAGTCGAGCTTTCGATAGCTCGATAGCTCGACTGACAAGGTAGGGCGTAGTTTCAGTATACGTGTGTGCGTGTAATTGTGTGTTGTACACGGCATGGCGTAGTTTTAGCCGGCCTCACTTTTTTGTTTGCAAAGTTCCATCTTAACTTTTTATTTGATCTGAGATTATTTCTTGTGTATCGTAAATGTTAAAAATTAAATCACGACTCAACGAAGTAATCTAATTTGTACTTGCACTTACTATTGTATTCAATTTCATTATAGAATACGGTAATTACTTATACAGGAACCGTTTCCAACTCATAAATATTTAGTCATTTAGTCGTTTTAATTAACAAAAACTAATAATAATTATGATAGCTGTTAGTTATTATAACTCTAAGACGTTTCAAACCTCAGTCTGGCCGTGACCATGGATGCTGTACAGGATCCGAATCGTCGGAAATCTAATAGTACTAATATTGCGCGATAAAATCCGTCAAAAGTAGTTTTATTTCAATGTCAGTGTTGATAAATCGCTATAACATGCTATTTTTTTTTATCGATCTGTACTAATAGCTAGCATAATACCTATGAACGTGGAAAGAAGAAACATAATTAATAGAACAGTCCTAACAGGTCAGACCTGTCGTAGTAAACTTGTACCAGTGTATCTAATTCAAGCAAGCGTCGAAAAAGGTCATAAGTCGAATCTAGCAATAATTTTTTTTACGAGCGTTGTCAATGACGTATTTTGTTTCTAAATGATATTTTGAAAGATAATTATCCTGTCTCTTTAACACATTATGACTTTTTATACGGACAAAAACGTCTTTCACGTGATAATTGACCAACCACTGTTTACTATAAACATAAGGAGTAAAAAATATAATGAATACACTTACGACACGAAGCTTACAAACAGACGTGCTAATGATTTTCACAAAAAAAAAGTCATTAGACTGTGGAACGAAGGTCATCAACATGAAACCAGTAATTTCGTTGACTGAATTCAAAAGTGGCACAAGTCAAAATATTATCAAACAGCAAGTGGGCCCAACTTGCTGCATATTAGTTTATAACGACAGCGACACCCACATCTCACTCAAAATGTCACTTTTTTTACTTGTGTCACTATCGAATTGAGTCAACGATAAAATTTCGACATCGCGCTTGTAAGGATGATGTTAGACAAGGCCAATAACAGGTGCCTCTACCCTACTTCCTGATCTCCTTGTGACAAGGTTTTCTCGGAGGAGGAAAACTTTATAATTGTTGTAATAGTACATAATCATTTTAAGGAAAATTCTAGTTCTATTCGTTAAAAAAAACTATGGAGCAAATTAACATTAATAACGTTACCATGTGAGTAGTTGAGTATAGTATAATCAACATGAAGATGACTGCCGCCTAAACCAATATAGGTAGGATAGCAGTACTATCAAAATATGTACTTACCTAATAGATTACTGTATACTCAATTCTGTTTCTCTATCTATGATTTATGAGGTAACATTCGCGTCTATGATAAGGAACTATGCTACGGTATTGCTGTATTGCATGTGACTCATGTCCCGATAACAGATTGGATATCAGACGTGAATTGACGTTATTTATGATTGTATAAGGAAATGATTGCGGTTTGAAATTCAACATTGAGTGGAGCGCAACGATCAACAGGTGTCCCACAAGCCAATGGCAGGAAGAGCTAGACAACGATTGGATGGATTGGCCGCAGAAGGCCGAGAGGAATAGCAAAAGGGAGGGATAGACTAGGGAGTAATGTTTGAAGTTAAACTTCCATCAATACAGCTGTGAAAACTTCATCCGATTTCATACAGTAGTTTTTGCGTGATGCGTGTACAAACATTCAGACAGACAAAATTTCAAAAAATATATATTTTGGTTTCTGTTGCTTTAAAAAGACGCCATATTAGTTTTTCTTCAATATATATATGAACTATAAATGAATAATAAACAATTATAAAATATCAAAATCTGGAAAGAATACGTTTTTGCATCAACTGTGCCAAACAACACATCTGTTTAGTGAATAAAACATTGAAAAAGTGTTGTGTCCGTAAAATTGTGTAATGTAAACAACTATTCAAATCCTAACGTCTTTCTTTTAAATGAAGAAAACGTAAATACTGATGCTTAAATTGACACATAAGTTGTAAGCGCTAGCTGGTCTAGAGGTTGAAGGATCGGTTAAATTGTTCATTCCGCCAACTGAGAGGTGGTTCAAACCCCACATCACGTGAAACTTTTTGTGAGTTTAATTGGTTTTACTTAGACAATATAATTGAAATAAGAAGTGAAAAACGGCAAAAAGATGAACTTAGAAAATATAACATTTCGTAGATATCGAACTCGAACACAGTCGGATACAGCTATAGCTATAGACGATACTGATATTTTAACTGAAACGCTGCTGTGTTCTACGAATAGTTTACCAGACATGTCCGAAGATGAAACTGACCAAATAAAGACATTGAAAAACGAAATTCAAAATCTCTCTTCCCAGTTGAATGGAGCACACAAAGAAATAGAGATACTATTGTTGGAAAATGGTAAATTAAAAGAAGCCAATTCAGAATTACTGCAGCGAAATGATCTATATAAAAAAATTAGCCAAAGCCCAGCCAAACTAAAACTTACAACACCAAATAAAAAATACAACAAAAATTCAAAACAAACACAAACAGAATTAGTCCACGAAAAAAGAGACAACAAAAACAAGAAAAAAACTTCATCTGGCCCCCCTATAGCACCCTTGGCATCTCAAAAGTTACCTCCAACCTCTATTGATGACAGTATCATGACAAAACGGACCCCTTCCTCAATTAAGAAAAAACTGTGCATACTAAGTACAAACAAAAGGAACAATGTTTTATCGGCGGCACAAAACACATTCGATAAAAAGTTTGACTTATGCCACTATAGCAAACCGAACGGAAACACAGAGCAACTACTTACAAATATAGAAATAAAATTATGTAATTTTACAATGGAGGATTATTGCATTATATTAATAGGGGAAGAAGATTTTAAAATGACTAACGATTACATGATGATGACTTCAAACATTCGTAAAATATTGCAAAATATTAAACACACAAACGTAATTATTTGCTTGCCCACATACAGACTTGGATATAACTTTAATATATATAATTGGAGAGTTGATACATTTAATAGTATATTACTCGAGGACATTACAACCTACAAACATGCATATTATTTAGACTCAAATTTCAATTTAGCAACTGATTACAGCATGTTTCATAAATATTCGGGCATAATAAATAACACAGGACTGCTAACAATTTTCAACGACTTAAATAAATTAATTGAAGACATCGAATTCCATTATGCCGAAAAAACAAAGGACGTCATTGAAGAGAAACTGACAAATTTTTTTCTTGACTGACAACATTTATGTTATGCACCAGAATATTGCCGGACTATTAAACAAAGCCGACCTTGTGACAGTATGTCTAGAGGAATTTTCCGAAAAGGGCATAAATGTGGATATATTATGTTTTACTGAACATTTTATTATGGCAGGATACGAATCCTATCTGACTATTCCAAATTATCAACTAGCGGCGTCGTATTGCAGAAAAGAAAGTAAAAGAGGTGGAACTTGCATCTTGGTTAAGAATGCACACCAGTTTACCGAATTACAAAAGATAGCGGACATATCAGAAACTGGAGTATTTGAATGTTGCGCGATAGAGTTACCTACCTTCAAGACGGTCATTGCCTGTGTGTATAGAGTGCCCAAGTTATCCAACTTTAATGTATGTATGAATAAATTACAACTTCTCCTTAAAGAACTGACAAAGAAGTGCTACCAAAATATTATAATTGCAGGCGACTTTAATATAGACGTCTTAAAAAGAAATTTACAAACTATAGAATTTGAGTGTCTCTTATTGAATTATAATTTTAAATTAGCAGTGAATCAACCTACACGGCTAAAAAGTAAAACATGTATTGATAATTTTGCTCATAATTTTCATAAAGTATGTAAAGTAGACGTACTCGAACTCGCACTATCGGATCACACAGCACAGTTAATTAAGTTTCCAACACAAAAAAATGTAAGCTTTAAATATTGGCGGGTTACGAGACGGAACTATTGTAGTGAAAATATGAATAAATTTAAAGATTGCTTGAAAAATCTATCATTCTCTGATGTCTATAGAACAAATGACCCGAATATAGCGTATAAATCATTTTCTGACACATTTTTATTATTTTATAAACTATGCTTTTCACAAAAAAATATTGTAATTAATACTATGAAAAAGCCGAAATGGATATCACGTGGCATTAAACAATGTAGTAAAAAGAAAAGAGAACTTCTGTGGCAGTACAGGTTAAAGCCTAATCAAACTAATAAAATCAAACTGACAAATTATTCTAGAACATTTAAAAAAATTACAAAACTCACTCAGCGTGCTCAAAACAATTACACTATAAATACTTCAGATAATAAATCGAAAGCTACTTGGAAAATTATAAATAACTGTAAATTTAATATTCCGAAAAATTATATTAAGCAAATTCGAGTAAATAATAAAATTGTTATTGATCCAAAAGACATTGCAGACTCATTTAATAATTATTTCATCGACAAGATTAATTCAATAATAGGCTCCGGGAAAAAAGTGACATCGTTAATACATAAAAGTAAAGACTCATTGTTCATAACTCCATGCTTGCCAGTCGAAATTTTTAAAATAATTAAAAACTTAAATAATACTAATAGCGTAGGTTACGACGACATATCAACGAAAGTTTTAAAGTCAGTAGCAGAGGAAATATGTCCACATCTAAGTCATATAATTAATCTTTGTGTAGAGACTGGTATGTATCCTGATGCTCTCAAGATATCTATAGTTCGACCACTATTTAAAAAGGAAAATAAAGAGCTAATGCAATTTTATAGACACATATCCCTAATTAGTATAATCTCAAAAATATTCGAAAAACATTTATATAAACAATTGTATACTTACCTTGAAAAAAATAATATACTGACAAACGAACAAAAAGGATTCAGGAATGGTAAAACAATAAATTTGGCGATTTATGATTTCTTACATAATGTTATGCAGAAAGTTGATAGGAACATACCTGTTTGTACCATATTTTGTGACATGACGCAGGCTTTTGACCATGTTCGTCATGACATACTAATTCAGAAATTAGAAGCATATGGAATTAGAGGTAATGTTTTAAATCTTGTTCAATCATATCTGAGCAACAGAATACAGTTTACTGAAATATCAGCTATAAATAAAAAAACGAAACGTGAAGAAGTCTTTAAGTCAACAGAACGTATAGTTAAATTTGGCGTACCACAGGGTAGTGTTCTAGGCCCACTCCTCTTTATAGTCTATATCAATGATTTACCCAAATATATCGAACATCCAATTACACTTTTTGCCGATGATAGTACGATTACAATATCATCTGAAAATAAAGACAATTATGAAGCTGACATTAATAAATCTGTAGAATCAATGATACAATGGTTAGAAAACAACAATCTTAAGATTAATCTTGAAAAGACGAACATTATGCATTTTACTCAGAGATCGACTATTCCTAATGTTAATGTAAAATATCTGGATAAACCTGTAAACAAAGTTAACACAGCTAAATTCCTTGGAGTAATAATTGATAGCAAATTAAACTGGAAAGCACACACAGAAGCTTTAAGTAAAAAAATTAGTCAGTCCACATATGCACTATACAAACTAGTCCCGTTGTTAAATACTAATGCGCTACTAACTGCCTATCATGGCTTAGTGTCTTCTAACCTAAGATACGGTATCATTTTTTGGGGCAACTCAACAAATAAGGATGTAATATTTAAGACCCAAAAGAGGTGCCTTAGAACGATGTTTGGTCTTCAAGTAACCGACAGCTGTAAACCGTATTTTAAAAACTATAAGATATTAACCCTTCCATCTATGTACATTTTAGAGACCATTATGTTTGTCAAATCAAACCCAAAGCTATTTCCGCGTTTATCAGATAGTGTTATTCGAAATAGACGCGACAACAACAAGCTCTCAATTCATAGTTCTAGAACTGCCTTATTGCGAAAAAGCATCTTCTGTATGGCGCCAATATTGTACAATAAATTACCGAAATGTTGGAAAGAATATACCACTGCAAAATTAAGAAATAGCTTAAAAAGAATTCTATTGGAGAAAGTCTATTACAATATTGAGGAATTCTTGAATGATAAAAATATATAACTTAAATGAACCTACAAAATTTGTTGACATCTGATATTAATTTTTAGTTATATTATGCAGACTTTTCTCTTTAAATACCAAATATTTTAAAATAAATTAGTGAAACTAAATTAATATAATTAATTAATTAAATGTATATCTGTTTGTACGCCGTTAAGGCAAAACATGACGTGTTAAAATTATGTAATGAACATCTTGCATGCCCTACTGTGTGTGTATACTCATGTTTGACAAATAAATGATCTTGTATCTTGTATCTTGTATCTTGTATATAATGTACAGACATCGGGCTGTTTAATTTTAATTATAAATTTTCTTCTGTCTCTAGTTTTGCTTCAAAATAAAATACTTACTCCCTCACTTGACACTGTGGCGGCTGTCATATTAGTTTATAAACGAATAGATCACCTGAATCATACGACGATAGGTTCAAAATCCTTCAATGAATCAGTACTATATATCTGTTACATATATTAATACTCACGTGAAAACAGCGGGCGACCTCCGTTATCAAGAGATAAGCATTATCTTTGCATGATGCCAAGTGGTATGATATTGATAGTGGCAATGTGCCATTACTGGGGAACATGGATACATTAAATACATAATCTTGTTTTAATTTTATCCAATTTATGTAATTGTTGCTATACATAAGTATAATAGGTATAGGTTTAATAGCAGTAACTATTGAACGTCAGCACCATGATTAAAGTGTATCTATCATTCATATTGTGTTTCCGCCAAAACTTAGTTTTGGTTTAGTTTTTGTTATAATGCAGACCGCCTTATTAGTATAGTGGTCCTAAGCGCGACTACTACGATAGAGGTCCCGAATTCAATTGCTAATTCGAGTACAACTAGCACCCCTTTCCAAAAACCTTTGTGGATTGCAGGCGTGATGGTAATATAATGTCAAAAATGTCAAAATTACACCGAAATTCAATTCACTACAATTTCCTGTCATTTTTTATATTTTTTTCAAAAAAAAAGCTTACTAGCAATGTGGGTCACACATTACTAGTATTCTTGTTAACCCCTCGTGCTAAGCTAAATGCTTGTATTACGAGTGGGTTCACGTCGGTAGTGCAATGGGTGGGGTTCGAACCGGCAACCACATGATCGCAAGTCCGACGCCCTAGCCATTAGGCTACCGCCGCTTAAAATTACAATAGTACAATAATTTACAATAACAATGTGTTAATACTGACAATATTTCCAATGGAAATTGTTCTAGTGATCTTAAATTTCTCTATAAATACGCAAATTTTTTTAATTTAAATTATTTTTAGTCTAAGAATAGTTCTTCTAGTCTTCTCTCTCTTCTTCTAGTCTAAGAATTTGACAAGCTGTCCCATACCGTATCCGTAACTGTCTCAAATAACTAACAATTCCTTATCTCGAGTAATCGTTGTAATTTAAAAGGATTTTTATTTTATATTTGTATGAGTTACGTTCATTACTAAGAAAACTTGTGACTGTGAAAGAAATACCCATTTGTTGTAAAGATTGTATTAATTATCTGTTGCTATCTAATCATTCTCTTATGATAATTTTAACAGACACAGATAGAGACGGGCGTCTACACGATAAAAACCCGAACTTTGGGTAAATAGTCATTAATACCCACTTTTACCTTCCCAATTTTAATTTATACCGGGTAAAAAATGATAAACCAAATTATATTATAATTTTCACTACACTACAGGGTTGCCATTTGTACGGCTATTTTGTAAAATATGCAATTCAAATGTTCCAATATAAGATTTTTTATCAAAAATATACTGTCCATATAACAAAATTATGAAATGTATATGTAGATTTAATAATATATTAAATTTATTTATTAAAAATAATTATTAAAAGATTATTTACCCAAAGTTCGGGTATGTACCGGGTAGACGCCCATCTCTAAACACAGACGATCAAATACGTCAACTGTAAAACGACAATGGAACAAATATCTATGTTATAAAAGACAATGTAAAATCCCTATCCCTACTAATATTATAAATGCGAAAGTAACTCTGTCTGTCTGTCTGTTACGCTTTCACGCCTAATCCACTCAACCGATTTTGATGAAATTTGGTACTGGGATAGACTAAAGCTTGAGAAAGGACATAGGCTTTATATGCAAAAAATAGTTTTGAAGGGGTTGAAATAGGGGATGAAAGTTCATATGGAAGTCCAGACAAAGTCACGCTTTGAAGCAGAAGAATAGATTAGACCTTGGGAAAGGATTTATGCTACGTTTTGTTGTAAAAAAGGGGTTGTAATAAGGGATGAAAAATTGTATGGGAGTTTGTCATTGTTGAAGATAAACGCTGAAACTTTGTGTTTCGGCACTTGATAAGAAATAAATAAATTAATAAATATTTAATATGGGGTTTTTGAAATTTCAAATTGTGTGGGGATGAATTAGGGGATGAAAGTCCGTTTGGATTTTGACGAAATTTGTTACAAAAATAGACTAGACCTTGGGAATGGATATAAGCTGCGTTTATATTTGGTTGGGCAAATTTTGTGGTCTACCCGAGCAAAGAAGCGGACGGAAAGATATGTAAGTAATTTGCAATTTCCCGCCAGAATTGGAAAAAACTAAACAGTCAAAATCGTGTTGTCCACGCGGGCGAAGCTGCGGGCGGAAAGCTAGTTTTAAATAATAAAATGGTACGGTGGCCAGCACATCAAGTTAACACAAAATTTTCTCAGTTAACGTGTTTGTTATTTTTCTATATTTTCTCTAATATATGTGAACCCACTGATGAGCAAAGTTCTCCCCTATCCACTTCCTCTGATCCCTAGCCTATCCAGAATGCGTCCAAATCGTTCCGCCAAGGTTCTCACTTAGTATAGTATATAAAGGACATATTTCAAGCACCTTGCATATCGTGAGTGCGTAAAATAATGTTGTAACACACATATATATGACATATAATATACCATTACGCCTGTTTTACCCAAAGAATTAGGTAAAAATGTACCTACTAACGTACACTCACATTTCGCCTGGGTAGGCACAAAACCAAACTACGAGCTGCTACTGAGAATTTTATAGAAAAACCCAATCGAACCCAGGACTTCTAACTAAACACCGAGGCAGTCCTTTTACTTTTATATTTTTTTATAATTAAACCTTTTGATTATTTGAAACCATTTACTTTCACTTCTATCTCTTATCACGCTAATATAATTCTATTAATATGAAGTTTATCTCAATAATTATAGGGTTCACGTTTGTTTACAAACAAGCACAACGCCTGATTGATAGACCTAGGCCGTTCTGATCAGTTCATTATGTGCGCAATATTATGTGGTAAATATAAATAAATAAAATTATTATTATTATGTAAATAAAATATAGACATGTAAGCATGTTCTTTTAACATTTCCGTCTTCAGTATATAATTTTCTTTATAATTACACGTTTTTATACAAACCTTATTTTATAAAAAACAGACTATTACTACTCACGAAATCTTGACTTATATTAAGAATGTGCTCTACTATGACGGGTCAAAGACAACCTGATTCTCTGAGTTTGTTTCGGTATTTCTTCTCAGATTTCGAGCTGGGAAATACCGGCACCATCTAGAACGAAAAATCTAAAATATTGAGTTGTAAAAGTGTTATATTTACAGAAATATATATCAATTAATTTTATAACTTATACATACTATGCTATGAATAGTATTTATTTTTATTCACCTACAAATATTGACTAACACATTGGCTTCAAAACAACTATTTATTTCCGATGACACTACCTATTTTTATTGTATTAACATAGTACACGTTTATGCAATAAAAACAAGTCATTTGATTCTAATAGTACATGGGTATTCCCCATGCCATCTTTACATCTCGTTTTATTACAAACCTTGATACCTACTTCGAAGGGAAAAATATGGAGTTAACGGAAGGTTAATAATTTACATTATATTTTCAGAATCATGTTTTTGATCGAAACATAAGATAAATCATACAACACTATTAAAGCGGTTATGGTAGGAACTTTGGTTGTATTTTATTCAAGTTTAAAAACCAAACCAAAAAACTATTTAAGGGTAGAGCCAGAAATTGCCTTCGGGAGGTATAATGGTAATGGTTTTGTGCAAAGCCTACTGATATTAACTATTAGGCATATCTGAGTAGACTGGAAGCAGAGTCTATCATAGGGAAAGGAAACGCTAGCAAGATGATGTTTACAAATCAAAACTATAACTAAACCGGCCTGTCTAATTGATTCATATAAGGAACTAGCTTTCTGCCCACGGCTTCGCCCGCGTGGTTTCTCGTTATGCATTATACATATAAACCTTCCTCAAGAACCACGCTATCCTTTAGTGTAACAGCATGAAATCGGTGCAGTAGTTTTTCAGTTTATCGCGAACAGACAGACAGACGCGGCGGAAAACTTTGTTTTATAACATGTAGTGATAGTAGGCACCTTCAAGGATTGCCAAATTCTCGGTCCATCAACTTACAGCTGAAACTTTTATTTAAGAATTGTTATCGTAACAGCAGGCTTAGCTGTTTTTAGTATCTATAATCGTTAACTCCATAGAAAACTATGGATATCTATGAGAATTACAAAACTCAATCGTTGTCACGTGGCAAAAACTACCGTAGGTATCGAAAAATCGTAGCCAAGTTTACAAGTTAACAGTTCGTTTAGCTATTCTACGATCTTGACCACGACATCTCACGCAAAATGTTAGCCAAGTTGCACTTTTAACAATCGCTTTAGAAACACAATCTCAGTAGTGTCTACGTATATTCGCGATTGTGATTTTAGACTAATATATTTTCTCTTTAAGCTTTTAAAATGTATATGTACTTTAAATACATAAAGTAAAAACAAATATATTTTTCCAAAGTCGGGTGCCAAGTTCACAAAGCTTAATAGATGTGTTGTGGCGCGCTCATAATAATAGTGGTTAACTACTATAGTTCAAGTGGCGGATCACGTAATTGTATATATTTCAAGTTCTTGAGTACAACAAAGACTCAAACAACAATGGAAGATTTTCGTGTTTTAATAATAATTTATGTATCTTTCCCTGAATTCTAAAAAAGCCGCAAACTGTTTCAGTCTAGCTCGGGATCTCTAAACTCCATCCTTAAACTAATCACTCAAAAAATTAGGGTATCTCCCACTGATTTGCATGACAGATTATACTTTACGTCCCAAAATAAATTCGCACAGTGATATTATAATAAATCTACAATAAATAAATGTCTTATTTCCATTTTATTTCACTCACTTTGTTATCATGAAACACAAAACAATTTGAAAACAAAGTTTACCCGCGCACGAAGTACTCAAGCTTGACTTAGACTGACGTTTATAGGATCGCTCACCATAGACTAATAAACATATATTTTCTAACCTCATTGTAAACTGAGCGATTGACACAGTTGTGTTGAGTTGGCTATTAACAAATCGAATTGTAAAATCGCTATCGCTAACGCGCTACCAAATAGCGCTAATAGAAAACGATTAGCTATGAAACGTTTGTAAATGGCTAAGCCTACAGATTGGATTGGACAGGATTCTGCCAAAATTTAAAATTACAATCACGCTTGTTTAGTAAAAGTTTTAGTTACTAAGATGTGAATAAGTCATAGTTGATATCGCAATTCTTACTAGTATGATCCCTGAATGTGTTATAGAAGAACAATTTGCGAAAAAAAACACGAAAAATAATTGTATTTGGTGTCAAGGAGAAACGATCCAATTTATAAAAATGTAGGTAACTCTGCCTAACAGACAACGCACAACTAAACCCAGTGAATCTAGTAAACGCATAAAATTTTGTACAGGAACCTGTTGGAGTTCCTTCTGTAACGTAGATGATCATTAAGACAGGATTTTTCGAAATTCTTATGGTTTTGGAAAAAACGAGAATTCGAGTCAAAGTCAAACCCTATGATCATATTCACGCATCATGCACGTTGAAAAAGGCATAAATCACTCACTGCGCCGGGTCATCCCTAAGGATAAAACATTTACCTTGATATATTTCAACCCTATTCCTGCGAGAACGATTAAAAAATACGACAAATACATTATTTTTTTTTGTGAAAGATAAATACAATTTCTTGCGTTGAAAGCGATCTGGCAAAGGTCTGTCTCCGAATTACAGGTAAAGTGAAATGCTTAAGAATAAATGGAAGGTACCATTTTACTCAAAAAACGCACATAAATAACGAAGTTACTAGACTCTGACTTTAGTGTGGAGTCATTGGCCGAAAATAAAGCGTTGTAAAGAATACATCATCATATCTATTACAGTTATATTTGTCTGTTTGTTTATAACGTTTTCACACCTACACCGCTGAAGGAATTTTGATGAATTTTGGTTTTTTGAAGTTAGATTGGACCTTGGAGAAGGACACAACCTATATTATGGCGAATCATTTGGGCTCGAGTGGAACCGCAGGCAACTGCTTGTATTTTTATATCACCCGAGGTTACATAAGAGTTCAGTGTAAGGAGTATTTTTGGTATTTATATCTAATCTGTGTGGTGTGATAGCTTATCAGTACGATAGACGGAAGTAACGCACTTTTATACGCAAAATCGGGAAGCCATAGTAGTCTCCATACAAATAAAGTGTTAATGAAAGAAAGAAAGAAAACTTTTTAATTCTGGACTCATACAGAACACACACAGATTTAAAAAAACACAGATATGAACAATAACAACAACAACACAGATAGCAGCCCTGCACAAGGCCAAAAAAGGGCCCCTATCTCAGCATAATGCTGTGACATTAAGTGCCACAGCGCTGGTTACATACGCGAATAGGTCCAAGACAGCATCAAGATCATTTGAGACTTCCCTTAGATGTAATTTAGAACAATAGAATTATTCTCAAATATTCGCAGACGCCTAGGAGTCTACGACGAACTATATGTATTAATTCAGCGAAGCCTGCAACCCCGCGTTTCCCCTGACGACAAAACATGTTGCAAACAGCTACCCATCCCACTTAGGTACTCTTTGAGAGTTAGATAGATGTTTGCAACATGTTATGTCGTCATTGGAAATGCAGGGTAAGGGCTCTCGGTGTACAAGACCATAAATTTTACATTGTGTAAGTAATTAAAGAGTTAAAGTAAAAGTACGTTTGTTAAGCCGCATTCCACCATCTTTCAATAACCGCTACACACCGAACAAATACAAAAAAAATTGAACTGAATTAGCATAAAATATACGGCTGAGTAATTTTCTCTCGAACGATATCTTATTCAGATTTGGTGAAATGCGGCCTTAGCCTTTTTCAAATGAGAGGAGGTACTTCGCCAAGGACACACTTGCTCAGCAAGCATACAAAACAAACGAGAAAAATCGATAACATCTCCACAGTTAAACACTTTCTGAGTCAGCATTATACGCAGTTTCGGCTGAACAATAAACTTTTGGCTACGGTTTACCGCTTACGGTATACCGTTTTAAATAAATTTCGCAGAAGCGGTTAGAGCAGCGGTTTCGGTTCGGCTAGCCCGGCCTTGGCGTATATTTTGATGTTCGCAGCATCGCTAACCTATGGAACATGCTTATAGCTGACTGAATTCAGTAGCGGCACAACAAAAAATATGGCATTTTGAGATTCTACGTCTGAATTCCGTACTTAATTTTATCTGCTGATTTATAATAAGTATTTTGACATGTGCCACTATTGAATTCAGTCATAGAATTATACGTAAATACGACTGCAGGTACAGTTTATTGATAATCTCGCATAGGCTTTCGGTACAATGAGAGGCCGGCTTAAATTGGATTTGTATACGTTGACCTGTAGCCGTGTGTACATGTAACATTCATTTTTAATAAAAAAACATTAAATGTAAAGTTTTTGCTAGTTACGATATTTCCTATCTGTTTTCCTTTAACCGCTACTTACCTATTAATATTTTAATGTACCTACTTCCTTATTTATACTTTAATTTTAGAGTACAAGGCAAAATCTTTTTAAAATCCACTCGCACCCCGATAATTTATAATCATAAAACCTTTTTTAATGTTAAAAAAAGGAAAATTATAGTGGTTAAAAAGAAAATTATAAGAATTTAATCTTCATAGTTAGAATTAATTGCGGTAATCATCTTTAATAGCAAGGTTGTGAATATCAACAGCTCAATACGATGGATCAGAATGGCACATAAAAAAGGTCAGTCACCTGATCCAATCGGTAATCTGCGGCGAAGGTTTATAACGATTTATGGCATATATATACTGCCTTATTGAGACTGGAATGAGGGTTACACAGAGAGCCATGTGGACGAGCCATGCTTGGCATCAAATTATGAAATCACGTTTTTTTTATGCCCCCTAGGTAAACGTGCAGACGGGCGGATAGTAAGCGACTAACGCCGCCCATGGACCCACGAGAGGAGTCACAAGTGCGTTGCCTGCCTTTCAAAAGGGAGTAGGCTCTCTTCTTGAAAGTTTGAAGGTCGTATTGGTTTGGAAATACTGCAGGCGACAAACATCGAGATCCAAAAACGATTGGTGCCAAGTTTCAAGGCTTAGGATCTTCAACGTAAAATGGAGTTGAGTGACGACAGTTGGGGTAAGGAACGTCTGAATGGTGGCCGAGGGATGACAACAGTCAGCGGTGAAATTGGTCGTAAAATAGTCCAAATCGTAGGACGTACTGTGAATAGAATAGGACCGTGATGGATGGTAAAAAAAAGTGGGGGTGACCTGAACCTAGTAGTGAATGAAGTCCGGCTGTAAATGATAATGATGATCACTCCGTCGATGGGCACAGGTGTCTCATGAATGCCATGCATCTCATGAATGTGACCTATAGGGCAAGTGCGATTTTCAATTGGTACATCCATGAGGATTCACAAAACCTCATAAAAATTTACGGTTTAGGATAGAGTGCTAATTTACCATAGTTCTTGAGCAATAGCATATTGTTAGTGACAAAAAGATTTTCAATGATTATTTTTTACACAGTACTTACTTAATTTATATTCTACGATTATGTCATACCATCACGCCTGGATTTCCCGACGGGTTAGGCAGAGGTGTACTTATGTTCACCCACACTTTGCCGGTATGTTTTAGGTCCCATGTAATAGGGGGCGAGCCTATTGCCATTAACCGGGCACAAATGCAGACTCTGAGCAGCTACTGGGAATGTCATAGAAAACCCCAATGACACTGTTCGACCTGACAATCGAACCCAAAACCTCTAGCGTAGCAGTTGCGCTTAGGACCACTAGACTAATGAAGCAGTCAAGATTAATTCATACGTTCCAAATTAAGATAACTTATCAATGCTTGTGGTATTTTTTATAGATGTTTATTTATTTGCCTCCCAAAAACGACGGAATTACATTTTGAGTGTGACATAATTATTAGTATGCCTCTTTAGTAATGGGTTGAATGGACAGGAAAGGAGGATATGGAAAGTCTCAATCCATCTTGCATTGAGACTTTCCATATCATGCTGGTAGGTATACATTTCCAAGCGTTTGTCGCCGCATCTATAATAGAATAGAAAAATGACGTTCGTTGACATCAAATCTCTTTGCATGTTTTTGTATGGTTTGAATGTAAAAAATATTATTACTTACATAATAACGGGAAACTGCTCGGTAGTTTCCGATTAGCGTATTTTGTTATTTTATTATCAAAGCGTGTAAATTATAACTTGAACAATTATTGTATTATTAACACTCCGCATAACAAAAAAAGAACCTTATCAGATATTAAAGGTCCAATTAAATAAACAATTAAAATGTTTTTTCTTTTTTCTATAATTGGCAGTATTCCAAAAATCTGGACAGTCATTAATTATAACATTATTAAAAAAACACAAGTATCTACCTAATTTAAAAAAAACACTTCAATTTCTGTATATAAACATAAATAGGATCTAGAAGTACGCTTTTTATACAAACGAGGTCTAACTTTTAAAGTAAGTAAGTACCTACACATTTCTATTTCTTCGCTACGCTTTCATAAGTAACCAGTAAATAATGAAATAGAATATCAACTTACTGAACTCACAATTAATAATCGTAACTAAATAGGGTAAATTAAAAAATAAATAAATCAAGCATGAAAGAAAAGATACATCCACATTCACTTTCAAAATTCGAACTTATTTAAACAAGCAACACCATAAGCAAACTTCATCGAAGCCCAGTGAATACGAAATTAAATAAGACACGAACTAAAACTATGAATGGCATTACGTGCAGGCACGTCTTGAATGAACACGAATGTGCTTAAGTGACGTCAAAATTACTGACGTCACTTAACGTCAAATTTAAAATGGGAACATGGGAATCTGGCCACCAGTTTGTTCGCTATTGCCTAGTTATTGAACTACATAAATTAGGTTGAGACGGTAGACTTTTATGATATTGATAACGAGAATCTCGAAGCTAGTTTTTTTAAATTTAGATACAGATAAATATTTTACTTCCGGAAATTACGTCATCGGCGGATTGAACAAGCCAATGACCATTATCAATAACCTCATTTTAACAGAACTCTTTAAATTACGTGACTTAGCTCTCAATAGCGAGACACTTGCCTCACTTGAGTTCTTGACTCAATGCTACATTCGGGAATAAGCATCTGTTAAATTCGTTTGCTTCAGAAATCCTAAGCATTTTATACACAAGAAACGAGGAAGTTCTCTTGTTTGAAGGATTTCTTGTAAGTATTATTTACATAGGAACAAATATGTACTCGCGCTGAATCAATAAGAACGTTGTTCTCTTTATTCACGAGATGTCTACGAAAAAGACTATGTAGGAAATCCTTTGGTTAACAATAGTTTACAATAGTTCGATATATTTAGCAGGGTATCTAGTGATAGACTTTCTAGGCTTCTAGAACAATTTCTTGGATCAGGTTTGCCAAAATTCGACACAGAACAATACTAAAAACGTCATTTGACGACGATGAATGAACCTTCAATCATTTTCAATTCAATTTCCTAGGATATCTAATGTCTTTTTTTGATTGAATACTATTGATATCTTGTAGGTCCGTAGCTCCTAAAAATATTTTCCCATTTTCTTAAGCAAGTCTCCAATGCTCGGAGACTTTCGGAATAAATCAACACCGGATTCCTCAGAGGGACAAAGGTTCTGATATAACTCAAATGATTAACATGCTGAAGCGGAAATAGGCCGATCACATCACACAAAGTGAGAAACCTTTTAGCAAACGAATTCTTAAGATGCAATTAGAGAAGCGCGTAGAACGACGCCCACCGTCCAGATGGAGTGACGATTTGTGGAAGACGGCTGGCAGTGACTAGAGGAGGGATGAAGGTCGGGCTTTGTGATATTCACTAAGGAAAGCCTACGTCCAGCAGAGGATGAGTATAAGCTGAAAGTGATGGCTTCCAATTGCAATTTAACGAGGTTCGGTTTTACCAGATTACGTCTATGCAAAACCGGTAATAAAGTTAACGTAATTCAACATTGAACTTATCTAGTTATGGCACATTGAAGCCTGCGGATTACACTGAAAATAGATGACTTACACCTTGACCTACATGCAGTCGCTTTGTTTTATAAAGTCAGTCTATGACACAGGAAATAGGAGCCATTGTCTATCATTGAACCTAATCGAAGTGCATGGTACAGTCCCAATAACTAAACCATGCTTTGAATAGGATTATTTTTAAATCTCGTCATAATATTATACACCAGCACACATAAAGATGTCATAACAGAAAAAGACCAGTATTCATTCCGCGTTAAAAACTTTCACTTAATTGCTGACGAAGTAATACTTTAAAAGAAAGTTGATCATTAAAATGGAGGTTCAGAAATACAGTGTTGGCAAAGCTAAACTCATGAATAAGGGCAACATGAATGAGTGGAAAATGCAGTGTGGAAACGATTTTATTCATGAAACCGTGCCAAACTGAGTTGCGTAACGTTGCAGATCAGATGCGGAGTTTCATTCATGAGAGTTGGGGGTGACCCCAGCCCACCTCACCCCCTAACTAGCGAAGCGGCACGTTCCAAACCCCCACACTCATAATATTGAGTTTATAAACATATGTGGAATAAGATAATAAAATTTAGTTTATTGCGAAAACATTTTTTACGTAAATAACTCTCGAAGTTTGACGTAGTCTAGACATTATGAAAGGCTACAAGGAGATTTATTGGATTTTTTTGTTGTTCTTATCAGTGTATTTTTTATTCTGTATACAAAAGAGTAGGTCTTAAAAAAAATAAGTTTACATGAAAGGAATATTAATTCCTTTTAGGGCGACCTGAGTCCCAAAATTTGTCTTTTGACATGTTTCAACTCCGTGTTTTTCTGCGACTCTGAATTTTTTTTTATTGTACACAGAAAACATACAAAATTAAAATATTTATAAAACTAAGTTTTCTACCAGCAAACTTTTGAGTGATCGTTGTAGAATCTACTAGACATTACAGTTACTGTATGTTTAAGCGGGAAACGAAATCATAGCGCGATCACACGAAGTCAATAAAAAACATAAGTTTACTTTTGCGTCCCTACATGGTGTTGGGATCGAATTAGATCGCGCTATGGTTTCGTTACATGAGTTTACCTTGGCAAAATAACTTTTTTTGTTAAAATGAGAGCATTACTATATAAGGTAAACGGCCCATTACTCGTCAGTTTTAGACTTTTTCTGTGTTTACAGCTCTGCCACCTCAAAATGAGTTAACTTAGAAATTTTTGTTTTGTGCGATAGGGTAGAGTATTTATTCATCTTTCCGATAAAAATATTACTATAACGAATATAAAACGATAACATAATTAAATATTTAAAGAAATCAAAAGACTACCATATGTACCAGTATTCGACACATTTGTCCTAATTATCGCCAAGATGTCCCAGTACCCGTCAATTTTCAATGCAAATTTAAACTCTATTTTATAAAACATAAGGTTCATATTATTTGAGATTTATTGACTTATATGAGAAATTTAAAGCTACATTAAGATAATGTTTATTATATATACAGTGTATACAGATAGTATAAATTGTTATTTTCAAATTATATTTCCTCATTTTGGTTTCTAATAAAGGGAACAAATGAGAATAAAAATAAAAGCAGTGAGTGAGTGCCAAATGAAACTTATAGTAAGATATAGGAAATATATAATTATAATTCCCAACACGTAGTCTAGTGGTCCCAAGCTGGTAACCTACAGCACACTGAAGGCAGACGAAAAGACCGTTTAGCTGAAGGAAGAAATAGAAAAGTTGCACTGGGATGTCATGGGTCTCCCAGAAGTCCGAAGAGAGGGTGGGGACACGATTGTGAACGTCGTGAACGTGATGAACTCCTTTTTCCAAAAGACTCTTCACAGGAATTGGCCTGGACAAGCCCCGATGATTCCACAAAGAATGAGATCGACTTCATTATGACCAATAAAAAACAAAATTCAGTGATGTCTCCGTGATCAGGGAACATAGGGTAAAAGCCGGTAGTGATCACCGATGGTAAGAGGCACATTGAATATAAATCTCAAAGTTGAGAGGTCTCGTCTAACGAAGTCTACTCTCCGGCCATCTACCGCTCATATCCAAAATCCTGAGAGCATTCAACTCGAACTCCAAAATCGCTTCGAGTGCCTAAAACATTGCTTTCTGTGGACGACATAAATGGTAGTTTTGTAGAGACTGTCCAAACGGTAGGGTCTAAGTTTTTTTAGACCGACCGTAAAGGTAGACGTAAAAAGTTTTCCGACCATACTCTTAATCTTATGGCAGAAAGACTCGCCATGATGCGCCAGACGCCAGTCTTCTGGTAATGCTGAAGCATACCAGCAGACAGATATGGAAGTCCTTACGTAGAAATATTCGCACCTTTAACACGAATAGTGTTCAGGAAACGATTGAGCGAAACAAGGGCCCTAAAGTTTTCGTAAGAGTTTTGTCTATAAGTTGTTTTCCAGGGTTATCACGAATCATCTCAAGCACAGTTTTGATGATTTCCAACCTCCCGAACAAGCCGGTTTCCGAAAAGGTTTAACTACCATTGATACGCTGCGGCATATTATATAAAAGACCGATGAATATAATCTGCTAGGTATTATGCTTAGCGTTTGTGGACTATGAGAGAGCCTTTTATTGATTTTTTATTTTAAATCCCTGTAGCGGTGCCACATTGACTATCGGTATATCGAAGTGCTTTAAAGTGCCTATACAAAAACGCCACCATGTCGGTCCGATTACAGGAGCAGTGTACGGACGCAGAGCGGAGCAATTCCGTTTCAGAGAAGTGGTAGATAGGGAGATAATATTTCCCCAAAACTGTTTACGTCTGCAATGGAAGATGCCTTCAAGCTTCTAAAATGGAAAGGATTGGGCATTATCATCAATGGTGACTATGAGTGTATCACTCACCTTCGATTTGCCGACGATGTCGTAGTTATGGCAGAGTTGCTCCAAGAGCTCAGCACAATGCTCAATGACCTCAACCGTTTCCCAACAGGTGGGTCTTAAAATGAACATGGGTAAGACAAAAATCATCTCAAATGCCCATGTCAAGCCCATCCCACCATCCATTAGGACCTCTGTTCTTGAAGTTGTAGACGAGTATGTTGATCTGGGATAAACCGTCAAGTTAGATAGGTTCGACTCCATAAAAGAGGTCACTCGTCGAATCGAACTTGGCTGGGCAGCGTTCGGAGAACTTCAACGTCGCAATGTTTTTTCGTCGGGAATACCGCAGTGCCTTAAGACAAAAGCCTTTAACCAGTGATGACGTATGGCATAGACACGTGGTCGCTCACTACGGGCCTCATAAGAAAGCTCAAGGTCTCTCAGCGAGCTCTGGAGAGAGCTTTGCTTGCCATTTCTCTACGCGACCAAATCAGAAATGAGAAGATCCGTAGAAGAACCAATGTGGTGAACACTGCTTAAAAGATTAGCAAGCTTAAGTGGCAGTGGGCGGGGCACATAGCTCGTAGAATGGATGACCATTGGGGCAAATAGATTCTCGAGTCAAACCCATGCACCGGAAAGCGCAGTGTAGGACCACCTCCAACCAGATGGTCAGACGGCCTGGTAAAGGTCGCTGGGAGCCGTTGGATGCTGGCGGCATATAACCGGTCGTTGTGGAAGTCTATGGGGGAGGCTTTCGTTCAACAGAGAACCTCATTCGGCTGATATGATAAGGATGATAATGTGAAGAAATTTGTAGGAAAATACGAACGTAAAACACATACAACCCCACTGTCTTAACACCGAGTTTTGATATTAAAATTTATCACTTGCTGACAACTTCCAGTTTTCAATAAACTGAAAACTTCACAGTTTACAAAAAACTGTGATAAAATTAAAGTAAACCTTCAATAACGTTGCTAAGAGTCGTAGCATGCTTCACTGGTTGAAGTGGAAGTCTATGGGGGAGACCTTTGTTTATCAATACACAGATCTGCAAAATCTCTGAAAGCTGAGGGAACTGCACTACGGTACAAATTATATAAGACACTGCGGTCTTCCTGTAATCACAGACGCTGAAGTGTTCGTTTGTTCTGCAGTGTTAGATATGTTATAGTGCTTTGCCTTATAGTCGCAGCTATAGGATTTCTGGCATTCTTCACGTCTATGACAGGCCGTGACTCAGCGATTACTAGACCCCTTCAAAGCCCGTCTTGCCTCATATTGTGCGACAAACATGTTTGGGGTTATTGTCTGATCGGATGGCGAATTCCTCAAGCCAGCCGCCAGCAGCCCACAGCTCATGGAATTCAAAGATTTGCCGGTGTAGCTTATGCGTATCGGAAAGATTTTGATAATTCTCTCCCCTTTTCTACCACGGCGCTGCTCTGGACATAAATCTCGTGTACTGCGCCGTATCCTTGGGGCAGTCCACGAAACGGGCATTAATTCTCAATACACGCGAGCTATACAGCGTCCGAGCGTCCTTCCCGAGACTGCCATCATGCCATGTCCCGAGAATACCTGCATTAGACGGAAACTGAGAGCACCTTCACGAGTAACGATATATTTAATAAATGATCGTTTGAATACGGAGGGATATGCTTAATATTTTTCTACGTGACCGAATCAAGAGATCCTTAGAAGAATAAAAGTGGGCAAAAAAGGCTTATTAGTGGGCTGACTATATAACCCAAGGAAGTAATGGCCGCTGTGTCTGAAAACAGTGAAGAACGACCACTAACGAGACGACTCTGTACCTAAAGGTCGCTGGAATTGGTTGGGTGCAGGCATAATATAATCGGTACTATTGAAGATCTATGGAGGAGGCCGTTGTTTGAACACTGCTGACGGTGGAGGACCTTTGGCAGACATGATGATAGATTACAAAATCCGAGAGAGGGCAAGGCAACCATCAATCCGAAAATGTTGTGGTGGTTCTTAACCATTGGTCCCATAAAACATAACACATTCAACATGATTATTAACGAAAGTGTATAAAGTACCTTATCTTGTAAGGTTACTTTTAATTGTACTTGACCACAGTTTGCAATGGTCGTGGCGAAGGTCACGAATCCCTTAGCCATGACTATATAAGGTAAAGGTAGGTACTCAAGTATCTCACGGATCATCTGCCTCCTAATATGATTTGATGGTGAGTTGAGAGTAGGATAATTTTAACCATTTTTTTTTGTTTTACATAACAATAATAATGTAGGTATCCCAAAAAATATAATTTTATATAGCAATATTCACTTTTGCATTAAATAAACACAGCATGTCGACATTAGATACATTTCTCCAAACGTGTCCCAATTTCCGTCAAAAAAGTATTAATTTTGACGAGTACTGGGACGAACAGGGATTATTTAGTACCAATACATGTCAGACGCTATAATAAATACATAATAATAAAAAAATACAATTTGATGGGTTATATCGTTAGATAATTAACCTAACTATTTCATGAAATAATTACATCTATCAAAAGGGTCGACCAAACCTGTAAGATATGTAACCAAACACGGTAACCCGAACCTCACATTCAGTAGCTGAACTTCCAAAAAAGTACAAAATTTGGTGATGCTCACCTTTGATGAGTTCCTACACTGACACCATTGCAGTTAAACTTTAGCTTTGTTGTTTTAATTATAGAATATATTATTCTTAGTATGTTTCTATAAAAATATTTCATTAAGACATTGGTAGTATTAAAATACGAGCCTTTTTATAAAATCTGACGAGTATTGGGACACTGTCGAAATTACGTACGTTTACCTTATACGCTGTGATTCGATTATACGTGCTTAATACGATCCAGTTGTATTATTTAACTCCCTAGTCTGAGACCCGCGGTGTTCACTGTAAATTTTAAGTTTAAGTTTTATATTAACTACAAATATAAGAGCGATCCTACGTTTGACACAAATTAACATGTATTAAGTCTATTTCAGTCTAGGATTCGTAACATGAATACGTCATAATATAATCCAACCAACTAAAAGTAGCATCAACATTCGTATTACCATAGCTATCAGGCCAGCACATCAAGTTACCAGAAAAGACAAATTTTCACAGTTGATTTTGAACTTAATCACCAACATTTTAAGGTTTAAAATCATTTGGAGAAATTTGACAGTTTCGTATACCCTGATGTGCTGGCGTCTTACATAAGTGAAAGTTTAATAAATATCATCCCCACTCAAATTGACATAAGTACTCAATGGATATATCAATAACTCTCAATACTCTATTGATGACGCTTCAAAATATTGTTTACTTAGCTAGTTAATATTTAAATATCTAGATAATAAAACTTTGTATTGACAATATAAATATCCGTATAATTTAATAACCCATTAAAGTCTGGGCAAAGTGAATAAAAACAGTTGTTATATTTGCACGTTTTACAATGAATTCGTTTGCATAGAATACGCTGCCGATTGTTTCCCTGACTTCGCCTCATTAGCGATGGTAATGAATGTAAGATGATGTGCCAATCTTGTCTTTCAACTGAAGGTCGGGAGTTATTCTACCTTGAGACTTTGTAACGAGACCCATTACTCAAATATAGTGTATTTTTCGTGATAGGATTTTCTCCTGTTCAGGGACGTGTTTACAAACACAACGACTAGCTAGCAGATTGTATTATTAGAGAAATATCGAAGAGACTCCTCTGTAATGACTACAAGGATATTTAATATATCAAGAAGGTTAGTTTTTACGCCCTCGCTGTCCTCGACTTTTTGCATCCAGCTTCTAACCTTTCGCAAATCACTCCATCTCGCTGAAAGTCCTACACTACGATTGCCGAGTCGCAGTCTCCACTCGAGAAAACGTCACACACATAGCGGAGATGCGCCATTTGAAGCCTTTACCAGTCCAACGCTGGACCTACATCCATCAATTAACTGACATCATACTTACGAACATACATCATAGATAATGTACCTATTGAAAATTGAGAACTGACTTAGCGAAAACTCCTTTTCTCACACTAGTGTCTTACAAATAGAACAACAACATAATAACGTGGTGTTATGCAATTATTCTTTATATAATCCGAAGAGTTTTTATTTATCTTCCATTATGTCAATGGGTCAGTGATACTGATTTATGTAATATCTTGTTGGACAGTATTCCTGTGGGTTATCATCACATGGATGATTAAAGATAAAAAGGTCATATTATAATAACGGTACGCTAAATATCCAGGATTTATCTGGTCAAACAGTGTTATTGGGTTTTTCTGGCAGTTTTAAAAAGCCGGCAACGCACTTGTGACTCCTGTGGTGATGCCTGTGGGGGTGTCCATGGGCGGCAGTAATCGCTTACCACCAGGCAATCCGTCTGCTCATTTGCCCCTTATACCATAAAAAAGGAACTCCATGTTTGGATTTGTAGCCGGTTAGCCGGCGCGTTTTACATGGGATCTATGCATGCTGATGATCTATGCGTGATGATAATGTATAGGCTATAATTATCATTAGGTCGGGAATTATACCAACTACTATATACCTGATTATTAACTGATCGCGTAATGGAAACATACTGTTTTACATACCATGGATTTCAGGTGATATTAAGTAATTATCTGAAATTAAGTGATAGTTTAGAGACAAGTTTTATGAACTACTTTGACTGCGTAAGCTTAAGATTACCTATTAGATTGTAGTAACTGCCAAAACCAGGGCCGCCAGGTGGGATAAATAAACTTAAGCTTTATTAGTAGACTAGCTTTTGCCGCGGATTTAGTTACCTACTATTACTCGGCTTCTAGGGGGCTTATGAAATGAAACACCAAATACTAAGTTAGACTCCCAACAATGCAAGTATGAAAACCGTATCGAATTGTAGGCAGTAGTTTTTGAGTGGTGCGTGTACAAACATACAGACAGACAACAATTCTAAAAAATGTCGTTTTCGCTTCTGTTGCTCTAATAAAGACCCCCATATTAGGTTTTAAGACCCCCATATTCTTATTTTATACAATATCTTTAGGTACAGACATCGGCCTGTTACAATTTTATTATATGTATAGAAAATAAAATAGAATAGAATAGATTACATTAATCTATTCTACATGGTTAAAATTGAAAGGTGTCTAGCTATTAGTTTATTACCTAGTTCTTATTACCCATTTTTTTCCTGTAAAGATTTCAACATTAAACCTTTCACGTCAGATCATTTACAGTCATTACTAGTTTATTAGTCATGCTAATTGTAAAGATGATCAAGCAATTATACGGGACTTTGTATTGTAATAGATGATATTAAGTACCTCCTCAATGTTTAATTTTTTGCTGGATTGTTTCAACATAGTTCTTTCCTGAATACCTAAGAATAGCCTACTCTGGTGAGAAAAATATGCAAAAACATAAATTCGATTTAACCAACTAAAAAAGAGATCGAGAACCTTTTTTTATGAATCTTTTTATCCTGTAGATAGAGTTAAATTTTAACATACCATCACGCCTGTATTCCCCAAAGGGTTAGGCAGAGGTGTACTTAATGTACACCCACAGTTCGCCGGTATGTTTGGGTCCCATGATAGTGGGCGAGCCTATTGCCATTCACCGGGCACAAATCCAGACTCCGAGCGGCTACTGAGAATTTCATAGAAAAACTCAATAACACTTTGCTCGACCTGGGGATCGAACCCAAGACCTCTAGCGTAGCAGTCGCGATTGGGACCACTAGACCAACGAGGCAGTCAGTGTTCATAATTTTATTTTAATTTTAATACTGTGTAATCCCAATATGTTTCCTATTATTGTTAATTTTAAATTTAAGTTATGTGTATTTTTTTCATTTTAATTTTGTAATATTGCATATCGTGGTCTGTTATAAGTGAGAAAGCATAAGACCTACAACCTTCTTTGCTTTGGTACATCCTTTTGTAATGTATTTCTTTTTAGAGATCCTTTAAATAAATAAATAAATCTCTTCCAAAAAACACCGCGTCGTTTTCTTTTTTAAAAGTTATTTTATACAGAAGCAATTAACAGACTCCTTTATCTTTGCCCACACACAATACCTAACAAGCCTCAGTCGAAATATGTTTTAAAATGAATTCCACATTAACCTTATTCGATACTTAATCATCTGAATGTATATGCTTAATTAATTTGCATGTAAGTACTTAATATTCAATGACACAAGTTTGATAGACAAACGCATTTTTTTTTAATTTTACTTGAATTTATTACAGTTTAAAATTCGACTGCGTAGGTATTTCAGATAGTTTTGGAGTTAAAATAACATCCTATTAAAATTACTCCCTTTTTCGTAGTGTGGAAAAAAATATGGAGCACTGTCCCTCCTTGGGCGCCAAAATTCAAATATCTTTCTTTTTTCGCAATCGTTCGTCTAACTTTTTCTTGGATCGTTCTTGTAACAGTACAAGATCCACGCAAAAGTTTTAGTACTCAGTTGTAAAGTGTGTACGATGTCGCAATTTCTATTGCCATGAACCTAGAATGTGTTACACACGTATAATTTGAGAAAACCACAAAAAATATTTCAATTTGGCGCCCTAAGAGGGACTAGACGAGACGATCAAACGACAACGGGAGGCAAGACAAATTCGTGTTTCCAAAGTAGGGTACCAAGTTCACATGGGTATGATGGTCAGGTATGTCATGTCGGATTCGTATCAACGAGAAACAGCACTGGACGGGGTCTTGTCGCTCGTGAAAACAGTCCCTGAAAAAAGGCCTAAAGGGACAAGGCCTGCCTTGCATATCTCTTGAAATATTCCTTCCCCTAATTAGGTACTTGCTATGAAAGATTACGTCATGGTCGAATCTTTCATGAAATAAAAATTCGTTTTAATTTAAAAAAAATCAATAGTGAATTTTTTACACCTTCAGTGTTATAATAACTGATTGTTTGTATGTTTATTTCTGCACATAATAGCCATTTAAGTTACATGTTAATTAACAGAGGTAATAGATATAATGTAGGTAATTAACATTGTTGTATGATGATGATGAACATTTATCTAAAACCTAAACAATCAACACTGAAATATAACACCTGTATTTCCCACTTGAGTAAGCAGAGATGTATAATTGTAAGCAGTGATAGCCAGCTATGACCATTAGATTGAGATGTCATATGTCTTCATTACAAATCCAAAGCATACAACTTTGACTTTTTACAATGTGTGTATTACTTAATAATAAGTTGTGAGTCTACTGCTGTAGGCTAGAGTGGTAGCCTATAGCCTAAAACTGAGATCGGTTCCCAGCAGTGCAAGTAAATGGTTTAATTATGGTACATATTTGGCTTATATAATAACAACAACAGTAATAATTCCATTTTGAGGTACATTTTAACTGTAAGATATGTCGGTCAGATACGCACCCTGGTAAGGAAACGCACTAGGGACAGGCACAACGACTGCTGGATTAACCACGGTGAGTGTAGGCAGACTAAGGAGGCTCTCCCCTCCATTGACGACCGCATCACCAGGCAGCTACTACAGCTGTCCAAACAACAACTGAGGACAGTCACCGCAGCTGTTACGGGCCATGGTCCATTCAATAAACATCTTTCTGTTTTAGGTATTACAGACAGCCCCCTATGCAGAGCCTGCCTGGGGGCCGACGAGACAGCGGCCCACGTGCTCCTGCACTGTCCTGGTGTCGCCACATACAGGGCAAAGTACCTCGGCAACCCGAGTACTCTTCGAGAGGCCGTAAGCAACATTGGGCGCTTGTCGGCCTTTCTCGAGGAGTTGGGGTGGTTCGATTAAAAGACTCAATATCGTCCCATCCACACGCAAAATACGCGCCTAGTCGTGGAGTTGCGGAAAAAAGCCCGCTATACCAATACCAAACCAAACTGTAAGATATAGATTATATAAAACTTAATTATTATTACTATTTACTGAAGGTTGTAGATGAACTCAGAAGCAGTATGAACCCTACTCAAACAATATTAATTAATATATTGTGTTGCATTTTTTTTAAATTATAAGACTTCATAAATGTGGAAAATTTCTTGAATAAAAGTATTCTACTAAATAAAAATCTCATGTCACAGTGTCTGATATTGAACTCCTCTGAAACAGTGTGACCAATTTTTATTATATTTTCTGTGAATATTTGGTAGGGTAGTTTTGGTAGGGTGAGAATATGTTTTACACATTTTTTTATCGCGATGTTGGTATGACAGAACAAGGATTGCCTGGTCAGCTACTTAATTATAAAATTTGTAGAATTGTCATAATTTAATACATTTCATCCTACAACATTAAACTACACAAAAAATTAATAATATTTCTTGTGACCATTAGAAAATGCTATGTTATTGACCAAGACAAGACAACACAATGCAAAATCTCATTTTATCTGTAATTAAATACTTAATTAGTTACAATCTCTTTTAGTTGTATTATTATTTTACAATAATTCATTCCGAAAGCTACATACTCAAACATTGATTTATAATTTTATGGCACAAGAACAATAGATTCTACACTGTCTGTAATTTGTTATTTGATGGGTTACAAAGTAGGAGCAAATAGGTATTCATTTAACCCTATGACCCCGATATATTGGAATGTTGATATTGTAATCTTAATAGGTTCAACAGTATGTAAATTTAATTATTATTATCATTACTAACATCATCATCATCTTTCTGCCCTTTTTTCAATTTATTTGGTGTCAGCGCAAGCTGTCCTTTTCTTCCATGTTCGCCGTCATGTCATCATTCAATCCCTTTTCCATCATATCTGACTTCACACAATCCATCCACCTTTTCTTTGGTCTCCCTCTAACCCTACACCCTCCACATTCATACTGATAACTCTGTTACCAAGACAAACAATTCCTTTTACAATAACTTTTCATTATCATTGGAATGGACTGGAAATTATCATACATCATGTATAATTTTATACTTCCACATATGAGGTATTTGAATATAATTATTTTGACCTATCACTCTTCACATACTGTTTAATAAGAACTGAATATTTAGTCACACTAATTCTTCATTGAAACTTGATTTTCATTCATGACAGACACTCATTTTTTAAGGTCCAGTTGACAAGAGCTTACCAGTGGTCTGACTTTTAGCTAAACTAGGCCCTTTGCCATAGTATAGGGCACACAATAAGAGGAATGTGTGCCCCACACTAGGCCCAATAAAAGTATTATATTATAAATAAAGATTTATTATGGCTTTTTTATATGGAATTTTTAAGTAAACTAATGGTTTATTTCTATGTATTATCTATAACTGTGTCAATAAATATTTTTTCTGTCTCACAAAAAGTACAAGGTTTGTTCACAAATGTTTATGAGAAGACTTTTATTTTAAATGTATTATGGTTTATGTAAAATATTAGCTATATTATGTTAAAAAAAATATTTGTTTACTTATAAAGAATTAAATGTAGGCTAGGCTTAATTTTAAACTAAGTGTTATGATATATGATGCATTTTGTATTTTTCTATTGAAAATCCTAATAAAATAAAATATTAAAATAATAGTATATAATATAATCAGAATAACTATTCCAATGTTACAAATGACTGTCTGATAAGAAATTGAGTAGGTAACTAGGTAAAATGTTATATTTATATAACAAGTTGAATAACTGCATATTTTCTCGTAATATATTACGTAGGTTCCTGTATTACGTCTTCTGACGTTAGTGGGCCACTGGACCACTGAACTTGGCACAAACGGAAGCACTAGTTACAGAGCTATGTACATACCTGGGTCGGTTCTGCATGTAATGTTGGCCGCCGAAAATAAACGCCATATACACCCCAACATAGTAGAACGCCACAGTCCAATTTTCTGTCATCCATTTCCGATAGTCAGTATGAATGAAATCGCTTTCGAATTCGAAAATGTACGAGTAATTCGGTGTTACATCGTACGCATATGCCATCACCGGAGACTCCATTTTTCTAATTTAGTCCTAATACCGGTCACGAGAAACGAGCGCGCACAGTACTTATCCTTATGCTTTATAACGTTGCACTGATCATCACATGAGAAGTTTAACCTAAAATTTAAATTACAGGATACCGCTATCTTTATATCACAGATGACTAAAAAATGACAATATTCCGAAGGGGTGAGGCGTGCTGCCGTTGACACTTATTTCGATTATGAGTAAGAATGTCCTCCGTTTAACTTTATAGTCGTAGCGACGACGAGGCGTCGGCTCAAGCCCGATCTTATTTGACTCGTCACAGCGGCAAGAGAAAAGATGAATGAACTCGTTTCACGCCACGCCGTGTGTCGCCTTCATTTTCTAATTGACAGGAGAACCCGCCCGCCGCGCCGTCCGGTGTTACCAGTTTATAATATAATAAATGCTTTAATAATAATGCTGCGATTTCATTTCTTAAACATTTAAATGGATTCATTCGTAAAAAAGTATTTTTTTAAGTGAATCATATGATTGATTTCTTTTTTATTCGGCTGGGATTCCTACTTTAATAAATAGGTAATAATATTTATACCCAAGTTTTAATGCAATGGCATTAGTAGTCTAATGAGACCACTAAACTTATGTATTATTATGCAAATAAATGTTAGGAATGTAGGAATAATACTTTTTTAAATTCCTTCCCCATAAGGGATGTAACTGGGGATATTTTAGGAATTAGTAGATAAATTTTATGAAGGATAAGGAACTGAAGTAAAATAAGACAACTGTTTTGAAATATGTTTATAATAGGTACTTACTTCTGAAAATATGATTATTACTATTAGGAACGATTTTCAATACTCAGATAACTTTTATCCGACCGACAAATTTGATGTTATAACAGTTTTTGTATAGAAAGTCAAACATCAAAATTATTAATCTGATCTACCTTACCCGACTATTAAAGAATTACCCATTATTTAAGTAATTTCATAACTAGGCAACACTGATTAGGGATGCGTTCACAACAACAGCAACTAAGTAAACGTGTATTTTATGGATTCGTTCATTTTAATTTTTGTAATTTATAAAAAATAAATTATTTACTTACGTACGTACATAATTGTAGGTAGGTACATACAATAATGATATATCAAAATAAGGAATAGTTTGATCAATCGATTACCCTCAATATCACACAGAAAACAATAATAGTATAATCTACTACTTATAACTTGTTCTAAAGGCTACATTGGGAAAATTTAAACAACTGAATTAAATTACGAATTATTAAATTGACAAAAACAATCATATGGGACATCCTTTTATAAAATTCTGTGAAGATGGGTAATTTATTTTTAGGCAAATACGTGTCTTTATTTATATCCATTTCGACATCTTCGTAGAACGTGTACATATAAAATGCAGGATTGTTTCCAATGTTTCCTACTTTGTGATATGACCCCGAATATATTCCGATTTGGTTCCCTTGGATCAACTTGAATGACTGTCCTATTTGATTTTGTGTCACTTCGGGTTCATATACGACTATGCCCTCTAAAATAGTCAGAGTGACATTTTTCAACGTTGTTGGTATATATTTTTCTTGTTCATAGCCTGCAAATAAGGGAATATGTCTGAATAAAAATAGACTTATTTACTAAGACTGAAGGAATAAGGATACGAAAGTGACACCTACATTGTGTAAAAAATACAAGTTGAATTTATAACTATGTTGTATGTTTCTTAATAGTCACGGGCAAATTCAGTATATTAAACTTAGGTCTCCGAAGGGGTTAGCCAGAGGTGTAATTATGTACACCTACAGTTCGCCGGTATGTTAAGGTCCCACGTAATAGGGGGCAAGCCTTTATTTATGGCAACTTAATATTTAGGTAGATTGCTAGAGAATTTGCGGGTAGATACCTACGTACTAAAGATCCCATTAAGTATGTCGGTACACACGGGTATACATTAAGCTATACAAAACCAGTTTAGACTGAACTCCTTTTGTAAAGGTTTTCTGCACAATTCAAGGCCAGCCTATACTGGTTTTGTATAGCTTGATGTGTAGCCGTACCTGCTCTGAGGGCGCTTGAAAAATATATTATAGAAAAGTCGTTGTACAGTAGTGGTTGTCCTTTGGCCGATATTTATAAAGACGATGATTATATATAGACATAAGTGTTATGCCGCTTAAATTATCATAGTAAGTATTTGTTTATGTTCACAAATAAAAAGACAAAATATATCTGCAATTTAATAAACATGTACCTACTTGTAAATTACATTTATTTATGTATTATGACGTGAATAAGTTATATGTTTATTTTTACAAAAAGGGTGCATGAATATTTAAATGTTCAGTATTAACAAACAGTGGGAAGTTTTAGTGACGTACACACAAATACCTTTGCCCTGGTGATAAGGACAAATAATTTACCTAAAATTTAAAAAAAACGTGGAATTTGTTATCAAATTCAATAGAAAAAATCACTCATTGGTAAGTTATAGGTCGCGTCTACCGTGTTGCTCGAAGATCGCGTCACGTAACAAGAACGCTGGAAGAAAGTGGAGGGAGTGTGTTTACGCATGGGTACATTCGCGCATGAAAGTACTAAGCCTATTGTTTTATTTTTGAACTAGCCTTCCGCTGGCGGCTTCATATATTTGCGATCCCGCCCGCCCCGCGCCGCATCTTATTCCATCAAAAAGACCAATAAATCGACTAATTCTCCTAATGAAGCGACCTGAAATTGATCTAAGCAGTGCAAGCTAGATTGCAAAGGCTAGATGCAAGGCTAGATTATACAAAAGGCATTACGCAACCGCGACTTGAGATAGAAGAAATGAAATCCCCTTCCTTCTCCTTTTTCCTTCCCCTTAAATGGGCTCGGTAACGCATCTGCAACTCCTTTGGTATTGCAGATTTCCATGGGCAGCGATGACTACTTACCATCAGGTAGCTCGCCAGCTCGTTTGCCGAGTAATCTCATAAAAAAAAAATTACCTCAAGAATCGCATGACCTCAACGCCTCTAAATAGTTGATAATCCATACTTACCATGTTAAAGATAGAAGCCCAAACCATTTAAAAAAAAACGTATGTACCTGGAAACTCAGCGAGGAACAGGACTTCACTGTTATTACTCCAGGAATGAACTTCACTCCTGATTCTATCCAAAACCGTTCTCCAATGATCCGCTTCCAACAGCGGAATCAGATATGTCACCTTAGAAAACGGTGACCACGAAGCTTTAAGCAGATCCGTTTTCGAGTCAAACATTCTTTGAACGAACCTGCCGTTCATTGCGTACCAAATATCTGCGTATACAGATATATTGTTAGATATAACCTTCGATGGACTCGCTTTCTTTACTTGTTCTATGTTATTCTTCAAACATTGCACGTATTGGTACAGCATGTCTCCGTGCCTCGTCCAGCGATCGTTGAGGGTGTATTTTTGGGGATCAATGTAGATCTCTTCGTTTTTATCGTTGTCGATAACTTTGACGACAACGAAGCTGATATCCCAGGTATGGACCATCATGTCCCAGGAGTAGCCGTAGAGACCGTTTGTCCAGTTATTGTAACCCTAAAAAGTAAACACAAATAAATGCCCACCCTCGACTCGCACGCTAAGGATTTTGATTATTTTCTATAACTGCCGCTTTTTTAATTTTACTTTTAAATTAATTTTAGTTATCCTATTTTCTGTCGCGAAAAGAACTTTTTAAACCGTTCTGTGTAGAGTTGTTTTAATGAAGGAAAAATTCGACTGCGGGCAGGATTTGAAACTGCGTCTTCTGGTTAAGTACACCAGACGCTATGACCGCTAAGCCACCGCGTGTCCCACCCGCCATAGGTTGAAATTTGCCGTCACATTTTTTTAATTCACGTCTTTGAGGTGACGTCAGTGTTCTGTGTAGTCGAAACACTGCTGAACAGTGAGAAAGTCTCTTTAAGAACAGGGAATGCTGGCCTTCTATAGCTTGAGAGACTTCGTACCCCGTTAAGAATATCTTACAGGCAAGAAGTTTTTCGTTCTAACGATGTGTTCCTTCATCAATGAATACGTACCTTCGCAAATACAATTTGGTAAAATTCGAGATTCGTGTTGACTTCGAACTAAAGACCTACGAATAATGCAGTCACTGTCATTATCACAAGGCTATTACTGCTTAATGTTTTTAACATAACAAATAACAAAACGCTGATTAAGGTATTATGTACTTAACGATACTTATTACAGACGATGAACAAACGAAGACGGGCATTACTTAATAAAATTTTGTACTTATTAAATATGAAAATAATTATGAAATTATGACTTACTACTTGCGTAAATGGTTCATGAAGTACCTAATTTGTACAGTTAATTAATGTTTTTACGTACACAGGGCTACCATCAAAAGGATTGCAATTATATAAATTGTGATCGTTATGTAATTAACAGAGAAGGACGCCGCACATCTCTTTCTCACAACTTAAAACTGATCGCGTACGGACCCAGTGGGTTTATTTATATATTTAAGTAATGATTATTGTTTCAAAAAGACCTCACCAACCCACTTGCCTACTAACCTACGTACAAACGCGTGCAAGATTAAAATAATTATACTTAAATACATAATATGAAAATTTCTCGGAACAGGTACTTACGCCGTACCTAATATTTAAACCTCACCTTTGTTATAAAATGTGAATAAGGCAGGAACGCTTGAGTGATAACGTATAATATTATCAAATATATTGTTAATTTCTTATTATCATTATTGTTTACTTTAGTTTCATTTTCAGGTATTTTTTTTACTTTGTCACCATTTGTTTCCTCACCATGTGGAAAATCATCGTTAAATTCCTTTGCTTCATTGGATACTTCAGTGTCATCAGTAACTTTAGTATTTTCGAATGCTTCAAATATTTTTTCATTAGCATCTACTTCTTTATCGATTGCTTTCATATCATCAACTGCATTAGTATTATCCTTACAATCATTTGTTTTACATCCACAAATAGCTGTTTTTATAAATTTGTTGATATTATTACATACGTAATGCCTTAGCTTTATGTAATATACTTTCGAGTATGATAGGACCCTCTTGGGCCAGTCAAAGGGATAAAATAAGGGCATCGACCCCAAGCATACCCATGGAAACATACCTGAAAGGGAAACACGAAGTTATCTATGGAAAATTGAGGATCTCTGCTATGTTACAAAACATAAGATAAATACTATTCGTTAGTTGTAGCATAACTTGAGAGAAGAAAAACGGTTTTGTGAACTTGCGTAGCGGGAGATGACCTACCTCTTGTAAAAAGTACAATAAATATAACAATCCCACAAGGCAAGTCCACAGTACCACTAGTAGATTATATGAGATACAGCAAAAATGCCACATCTCTTTTTGAAGACCGTTAAAAAAAATTAAACGGGCAGCTATCTAAAATCTTTGTGCGAACAAATGGAGCCGTAAACTTCTAACTTTGCCTTTCACACGTTCACAACTTATAACCACAAAGTCCACAAACCTATTCTGAACAGTCTTGTGTTCATGAGGTGGAACATGGCGCAGAGGACCATGGCGACGTGCCTGGTGCTCGCCAGCATCATCCACAGCGCCACCGTCAGGTCGAACAGGAACACGAACCAGTGTACCACGATGTAATCTGTCTGGGGCACCGTCAGGAAATACCTAAAATAATATACCATCACGCCTAAAAACCTTGGAGGGTTCGAGTGAATTTTAGCTATTTATGTTTAAGTAGATAGGACCTACTATTGTCTATAAAAACGGCAAAAAAAAAATGTATGTTGTATGGGAGCCCCACTTAAATATTTAAGTATCACGCTTCATCAGATACAGCCTGGTGACAGACGGACAGCGGAGTCCTAGTAATAGCATAGTGTAATTAAATTAATAGGTTCCCCTTTTACCATACGGGTACGGAACTCTTAAAACTAGAAAAACTCAAAAACGCTGCTCGACCTTACACCTCGACCATCAACAACCTTTAGCATACCAGTCTTGCTTACAACCACTGGACCAAAGACGCAGTTCTTAAGTCAGTTTTATAATAGACTACTGACCCTTGCCCACTTCTTTGGGCGACTAAGCCTATGACACTCACAAATAACGTGGCTTTCTATTGGTAAAAGAATTTTCAAAATTGGTTCAGTAGATCCAGAGATTACCCCCTACAACCTCAACAACTTTACCTCTTTACAATATTAGTGTAGAATATAGATTAGTATCATCACCATCATTAACGTATTTATTGTCTGTGAAAGAGGTTAGAGGTGAGCCTACAGACAGACTTCACACGCCGCACAGTGTGAAAAATGACCGGAAAAACGGTCATCCAATTTTTTATTCCTCTATTCAATAGAGTAATTGATTTCAAGTATAGAGTAGAACTCTCGCAGATCAAATGTACGTAGATCCAGAGATATGAATTTTTCATAAAATCTATGGAAACCAGAAAAACCATAGAAATAGCTATAGTTCAAAAGGCGTTTATTTAGTCTGAGCGTTTAATATTAATGATCGATTTAGCTACCACATTATAAAAGTGTAAATTCCTTGTATTATGTAGTGAATAGGTATTATAATTTTAGGTCTATAAATGTCAGAGAAATGTGACATTTATTTTAAACAATCTCTCAGGCATGCGGGTTTTCAATGTTTTCCTTCACCATTAAAAGCGAGCGATAATAATTTATTATATAATACGCACACGAATATGAAAAGTCAGAGGCCTTGGATTCGAAACCCTTGACTGAATAATAATAGGTATAAACAGATTTTTTTATTAACAAAAAAAATCTTAAAAAATAAATTTTAAACTTTGATTGTCCATGAAACTGATAATGATTCTTCTTTTTTTTAATCTTTTCATAAACAATGGGGTTTTTGCAATTTTGAAACGAGTTTTTGTGGCTTTAAGTTGTTTTTATTCTCAATAATTGTTATTCTCATATGATCTCTCAATTCTCTCATGATCGTTTACGTGTTTTTAATTATTATTATAGTTAATAACAATGATTTAAATTGCTAAATGTTTTTTGGTATAAAGCCATTAACGAAAATAAACTACATAAAACCGACCACCGTAAAACCTAGGTACCTATTGTTGTAGGTATTTGCGGGTTTGTAGATGTAACATGTCTTAAAATTTTAGGTTCTGGGACATGCCGGTTTCCTCACGATGTTTTCTTTCACCGTTTTGGGAGAAATGGTGATGAAATATAAAATCAATACGCAATACATTAATGTTTTTGACATGAAATAATCCACTTTGCCAATTTTTATTGTCTTTATAATATTTTGGGCCTCTTTTGGGCGGGGCCCGTAGCATTTGCTACTCGTGCTATACAGGGTGGAAGGGACATCGACGCACATCCGCTTACCATGAATTCAGTACATGATTCTGGACCCCCATGCGTTGATATTTTTCGTCGGTTATGAAAAAAAAGTACACGGTCAAAATGTACGGAACAGCTGATTTTTTATAAAATAACCGACAAAAAAAACAACGCATGCGGATTCAGAATCATGCACTGAATTCATGGTAAGCGGTTGTGCGTCGATGTCCCTTCCATCCTGTATAGTTAATCCGCCACTTACGTAAATGGTGCAAAAATCCAGTGCTCGCTCAAGTTCTGCACAGAGTATCCGCTGAGCCACTCAGCGGTGCACTTCTTCGCGCCAGCCACGAAGTAAAGGATAAAGAACTGGTACTTCAGCACGAAGTAGTTCCAGTACGGCACAGTTGACTTCTTCTTGGTCGGCTCCAGGTAAGCATCCAGCGACCTGAGAAGATTAAAGATCGTAAGACGTTAAAAGTCTTGACAAGAGACTGCATCTACAAATTAAGATGAATGTATGATATTTCAATAGGTATCTATATGATGATGATGTTATGTTATACATTCTATTGACTGCTACTGATGAGCTACACCTGTGTTTAGGTTTCATGTAATAGGGGGCGAACCTATTGCCATTAACCGGGCAGAAATCCAGACTCCGAACTGCTACTGAGAATTTTACAAAAAATCCCAATAACCTTTCGCTCGACCTGGGAAGCGAAATCTAGGACTTCAAACGTAATATTTGCGCCTTGGAACACTAGCCTAATGACGCAGTCTACCTCTAGACACCCCAGCCCTTCCGACCTAGTCTGATCCTGAAGGATCAATTATACATATAATAAGTACTTATGTTTCTGTATTTTTTTCTTATTTAGTCTCCGCTCTTAAGGATCATAGCGTGGTGTTAAAGAGCCCAAGTTACTACTTATAATTAATATGATTAACTATCGGAATGTCCTGTCAAAACAGTTTAGCCGTTTCAAAGATTACCCAAAAAAAATCAGGCAGACAGATCAAAATTTTCAAAAAGATAAAAATTTGTGTGACGTGATCTATGCATTACTCCTTAATTATGGATTATCTTACCAATAGCATTCAGCCTGGGTACAGCTGAGCAGCAAAGCAACGAGTCCAAACAGGTAGCTGTGATTGTTCCAGAAGCTCTTCTCTATCAGGAGCAGGTACCAGTAGCAGACGGTGAACATAGGAGCGGTGACACGGTATTTATAGCCCAGCATGATGCAGAATGCTCCTGCAATATGTTTAACTGTAACGGCTTTGTTTCCGAATATTCTTAGGAGTTAATAACATACTATCATCACGCCTGTGTTCCTCGAAGGGTTAGGCAGAGACATACAGCGTAGCAATCGCGTTTGGGACCACTAGACTAACGAGTCAGTCTCTTAGGAGTTTTTCTGGACAATATCACTGCGCCTGGTCCTCACCGAGAATTATTAAATTAGATTCAGTAGTTTATGGATTAAGTACAACGAAACAAATAATTTTCCTTTATATTGTTTAGGTATTAATATACTTAGATAGACGAATGAGGCAGCTACACAGATAAAGGAGTAAGGACTTTAATCTTAGATTATTTATCATACAGTTTAGCAAAGATTTCTCAATATCAGGTAGACACTAGCATTGGACGTAAAACATGCATTATCAATAGGTACACTACACCAGTGCCTCTTCAAGAAATAGGCATGATTTGTCAGTGTGCCTTAGCCGATGGCGGAAGTTATTGTCATAAATCTCACAGAACCAGACGGAAATCTATGAGGATTTCCATTTCTATACGTCGGGTTTTCTCTTCCTTAAAAGTTGATTATTACGATAATGTTGAAATACTGACCAATCCACAGAGCAGCATACACTATCGCCATGTAGGGCAGGTGAATGGGTGTCAGGATAGGAAGTAGAGGGAAGTGGCATGTGGAGGGATCTCCCCATCGTTTTTCCATTGTGGCGCCGCCGCGCTCGTCGGGGATATCGAATAGCATCGCTAGACCTGGACCAAATGGAGACAGATGAATGAAAAATAATACCAGCAAAAGTAGGCAGTACCTATTGCCCACAAACACATGCTTGAAGCTTGAAAGAGTTAGATTCTATGTCTCCATGCAATAAGAAAACCGCCACATTTTACTACTTATGTAAAGGTCCAAAATATCGAAGGCAATATATGAATAGAATATGACTTCAAATAACGAGTCTTGATTTAGACATCGAGGTTTTATAGCCTCTAAACAATTGATTATAAGTAATTTTAATTTAACAAGTCAGGTTAACATTTGGGACAGGACCTAAACAAATTAATCCATTGTTGTTGAGTTTCATTACTAGCAAAACTAATGGTTCAATTGGGAAAGGAATTCCGTAAATCTTGGTTACAATTTGTTCGAATTCGTTTGAAGTTAGCCTTTCCGAACTACCGCGCTGGTAAAATTGCTTAAATAAGTGTGTTTGTACATAAATATCGAAATTAATTAGTAAAGAAAATTATCACAAATACGAAATTCTATTAAAATTTACCACTGCTAAACCATTGACGGACAACTTCAGACAAGCTAAGATATTTCGAACAAACTGTAGTTTACGTAAAAAATAAATAACTTACCGAACAAAATTCTTGTGACAGCCAAACTGGAGGAATCTTTTGGAGCGTACATATAATCCACGACTTTATCGAACGTAACATCTTTTATTTTGAAACCAAACTGCTCAAAGAATTTGTCGTCCACATTTTGATATAAGATTTGAAGTTTCTCTTTTGCTCTCATACTCGTTTTTGGTCTATAACATGGAAACATATTCTTAAATTTTGCGACTGAAAGCTGTTTAGAAAAACTATCGGGACATAGTTATTTGGTTTAGAACAGACAAGGTTTATTTTAAGACCCCAAAACACAACAGCTCTACTGGCTCAACGGTTCAGCAAGTTTAAGAAGAACCTAAGTAGGTACCTAGCTAGGCTAGATTATATCTCGCTTAATAACTTAGTCGTCAAAGGTAGTCGTAGGTCGAAGGAGGTTTCGAAGTGCGTCATGAGAACTCAGTATTGTTATGCAAGTCTAGAATATGACGCGTTTGCTGCACACATATCTACCATAATTACACCAAACTGAACTTGAACTGATGAAATGATAGCACATAGCACCATTTAAAAGTTACGTTTTATGGCATGATACTACACTAAACATTGACGAAACTATAGATAGGATTTGCGGGCGATAGGCTCTAACGATACTCCTCGACGACGTTTTAGCCACAAACCCGCCCAGCCATAGTTACTAGTATTATTACTCTTCCACATTACCTATACAAGCAGTGATAGCCTAGTAATAAGATCATTGGACTGCCAAGTCAAAGGTCTCGAGTCGGGCACGCACCTCTGACTTTTCGAAGTCATGTGCGTATTAAATTATCACGCGCTTAAACGGTGAAGGAAAAACATCGTGAGGAAACCTGCATGCCTGAGAGATTTTCTTGACGGCGTGTGAAGTCCAACCCGCAGTAGGCTAGCGTGGTGGACTATAGCCTTATCCCTCTCACACTGAGAGGAGACCCGTGCCCAGCAGTGGGACAATGTAATGGGTTGATGATTACCTACACATCCTACTGTCGACACACTCTATTTATTGGGTAGCTTAGATAGCTGGCGCCCAGGGTAGACCAGACTTGAAGACTCTCGTTCAAGTCTTGCCCGCGCTATCAAATTTACGTATAATTTACAATTGAGCAAAGGCTTTGAATAATTTGCTAAGTACAATGAATGCTTAGGCCGCATTTCACCAATTTTGAATAAGTTTAAGTTTATTTAGTCCAGGCTTCTCCGATTATTAGAAGACGTTGCTGCTTGAGGAGTCTTTTAAAATTATTATACAATGAAAGCCAATGAAGTACGTATGCTTACCAGATTTGTATGAAACGATAGCTTTCACGGCAAAAGCACGACTGAAACTAAACCGTTGATCGCCAACTAAGTAAGCTTTTACTTAAACAATATTCTGAATACATGCTTCTATTATTTGTGAATTATGTCACATTAATTATGAGTAGAAATGAGTTTCAACAATGTGTGAACATGTGAAAGTGTTTGGTTCGATTATGATAATGACGTTTTAAAAGTTCAACTCAATATAATGTCAACTGCTTTGTCGTTCGCAAAGCGGAAAGGCGAGATATTATGATCAAAAATAGTGGTGCTGTTTTTCAAATTTCGATTAGTTAAGGATGTTTGGTTAAACATTTTATATACCTACCTAACTACATAGATTTAGTATTATTTAAGTAACTAAGTAGGTAGGGCTAATGCCGTAGCCTAGTGTTATGGTCATTGGACTGATTAGTCAAAAGATAGCAAATTTCATGTGTGTATTAATAGGTAATTAATTTATCAGGCGCTTTAAACGATGAAACAAATCATCGTGATCAAACCTGCATGGCTGATAGATTTTCTTGATGGCATGTAAAGCTTACCAATCCGCAGAAGGCTTAAGTAGTGGACTAATCCCTCTCGTTACATATGGGGTACCATTTATTAGTCCCTACCTATTTACATAGTACCTAAGGATTCCACTTTTAGAAGTTTTAGTAGAACACTACGTTATAAGACTGACCGTCTTATAATGTAGTCTTCTACATACCTACAACTAAAATTGGGATTAGTTTCAACAATCCGCTATATGAGTTTTTCGAAATAATTGAGCGCGTCTGAAGTTGTCCGCAAGTAGTTTTGCAATGCAAAACTATACTTACATTATAGAGGTAAAGTTTTTGAGGTTGTAGGGAGTAATCTCTGGATCTGCTGAACCGATTTTGATAATTATTTTACCAATAGAAAGCTATGTTATTTGTGAGTGTCAAAGGCTATGTCGCCCAATGAGGTGGGCACGGATCAGCTGGTTAAATATAAAATAATGTTATTTTTTACTAGGCTGTTTGATTCGGCTAACTTCAGGTGCGTCCAGTTATTTCAAGTATTAGGGTGAAGCCAGACGAGCGTATTTTTTTGAGTTGTGATTCGCGTAATTTCTGCTCAGCAGAAATTTTGTAAGGCCGCCAGACGAGCGTAATTTATTCAGTTGCTTTTCAACACTTGTATTGGGTGTCTGGGGGCGAGCACATATCCAAACTCCGAGATAATTTAATTGAACTAAACTAAACTAAAAAAAACTTAATAACACTTTGCTCGACATGGGAATCCAACCCAAGACCTCTAGCGTAGCAGTCGCGCTTGGGACCACTACACTAATGAGGCAGTATCATGCGACAAATTAAAACAACATTGTTTATATTCGCTGAAATATTTATTTCTCCATTACAATATTCGTTACAGGCTTCGTTTCCTAGACATTTATTATTGTCATTCATAATTTCATATCATTCATAATTTCAACAAACAACTACCTAATATCTAGTACCTACTTCATTTTTCGTCAACATTTAAGTATGTAAGTTACTAAAACATTTGACTATATGCGTTAGAAGCAAAATTTTGTAGTACTTAATTGACGCTGAAAAGATTAACCGAACAAATAATTATTCAAAAGCCAATTATGACACTTAAATACAATATTCAAGAACTTTCTAGTGCCGCATTTTGTAATTAAACGTTTCGACGTCAATCCAACCTGACATCTTGATGCAATTCATAGATTAACAGCCTCCTCCCATTACCTACCTTGTTGAAATGATTTTACAATACTTAGTTACGGTTTCGCCATTGATTATAATGTAGGTTGCGAAAACAGAACTATTATCTAACGATATTAGGGAAGTTCCTACCAATTAAATGAATATTAAAGTATGAAAAGTTTGGCAATCAGGTGTACCATTGCATGCTATAGATTAAAATAGGTAAGTTTACTACATATTCAGGTTCTAATGTCAATGTCACTTGCGATTGGTTTAAGTACAGTCAACAAAAGAGTTAGGTATACAGGCAGCTAGCTATATATGTGTTTTGACAAAGTTTGTATAATACCTACATCACGTAATGCGTGTTAAAATGCTGGTTTTGTTAGCAGCCTTTGCCGTCTAATTATTTATAACAAAATCTATATCAATACAGATGTTCAGTAGCTGTCCGTATATGTAACTGTTTTGTCGACTGTACCTACTTCCACACAATGATAAATGATAGAAATATACCTATGTATCGATATTTTAAAGATGTTATTTTATTTGATCATATATCATAAGGACTTTTCCAGCTTCAAGCCTCACAAATCAGCAACGCAAAATAAAAAAGGTAAAATTAAAATAAAATATTTATTTCAAATAAAATCAAATTAACAAAGGAACAATAATAATATTAATAAAATAATAATTTTGTGAAAATTTCAATGACTGGATGAGAATTTTAGATTTATACTTTTTTACATAAGATTGGTTAACGCATAAATTAATGACAAATGACAAGCTTATTGCTAACAACCGACTTTACAATGTATAAACAATTAAATATACATAAATATGTCTCTTCAGTTGGACAGACTTGATCTTAAGGTACATTATTGAATTAAATAGATTTTCTATGAACACAAAGTTGAAAATGAAACAGATTTTTGAATGTAAACAAAAATAATTAAATAATATTTGTTTTTCCAGGTATAGCGAATTATCGATTATTGACTTCACCAAAGTAAAATTTTTCGTGCTGACTTATCCACACAATGGCGCCAATGTAGGGTAAAACATCAACTTTATCTTTGATTTTAATCTATGGTTAGTGAAAATCGGCATAGTGAACTAGGAAAATAGTAATTGGTTCTGAAGAGACGTTATAACTTAAACCATTACGTAGGAACTTGTACACATACCAAGATATATCTCGTCGCAATAATTTCGTTTAATAATCTCATCACTGTAATGTGCACCTCAAATTACCACAAAATGACAAACTTCTCCAAATGATTTTAAACGTTAATGTGTTGATACTTAAGTTCAAAATCAACTAAGTGGTAACTTGAGGTGCTTGCCACCGTACATCACAGCTTGAACTTTAGTACATGAAATCGAGTGATTGGCAGGTTGAATATAATACAATTCCACAAAAACAGTTTGTGTATAGGAAAAAATATACATGATGATGTACTTGAATAAATATACTAGGAACAGTACGCTCCAAATAACTTCATAAATAAATATACTAGTAAATGATTTTTTGTATTTTTATAAGCCGCAAAGTTTTACCTTACATTACATAATCGAGTAAATTTAGAATGTGTTTATGTTGATTATTATTACGATATATTGCTTTAAAATGTTAACAAACGCTTATAATATAATCCGGAATACCACTTTTTACTTATACCTGACGGTTTGTCATGAGTTATGTAAAGATTATATTATATTACAACTATAAATACCGTAAAAAGTAGTTTTATTTGAATATATTCTCATATTATTATGGGCTGCATAACAAATGAATGTTATGTTTCTCCGATTTTGAATGAAAGTTCATTATTATATCTCACAGATTTGAATGCTCTAATTGAGACTGCGCAGGTAAAGCTTTACTATTAAATTTACAAAGTTATTTGGTGCTCACTATAGGAATAAAGATGTTAAAATAGTATTTGTAAGAAGCAAGTAGATGATACATTTTAGTAAAATGAAATAATGGAGATTTCAGTATTTTTATTATGACAGAGCTAATAAAGTTATTTTTATGTAACATTATGCCGTGTCATTTTAAAAAGGAACCATCAATTCAAAACCAGTTTGACGCAGGAATTATTACAGTTTAAGTGGTCGTTTACCCAAAACAGTTGTAACTCCTACAAGCTTCATACAACAATAATAATATACATTATATAGAATACTGACTGCACGTCGCATACAAACTAAAAACAATAACATTAAAAACAGTTATAATTTAACCAACAATGTATCGAAATGTATGACACGAGAGATCACGAACCATTCACACGAAATAAGATAATAGTTTTTTTACAGCACACGTTTTACTAAATCCGAATAATAATAATTTAATATTCAGATTGTAAGTGTCGAAGTTGATTAAAAAATTGCCGGGGTAACTAGGACATGTTTAATGAGTTAGGACACAACCTATGTATATATTTCCAGGTTATAAAAATTACTGAATCGATAGTCCCGTAGTTCAGAAAACAGCCACTCATCTATGTTACGGGTCAATTTAATACTAAAATACATAAAAAAGAGAAAATTTGATGAAAATCTATGCGTAACCAAATAATATTTGGCATGGGAACTGTATAATTAATGAAAACTCTCTCTAAAACGTAATAACGACCAAAAAGTCTAAAAAACGGAATGTGATTACACAAAAAAAACGATTTATCAAACAGTATATTGTATCCTAAAGTAAAATTAAGATCTAAAACAGTATTCGACCGGCAATGTACGTCAGATATACGTCAGCGAAGAAGTAAATCTATTAGGATTTTAATATTGTATGTAGTTTTCTTTCTATAAGCTGACCATCTTTTGATGGTTTTCCAATAAACAATAGTGTTGATTATATTGCAAATAGCACTACACCATTTTTTAATTACACTATATCTCTTTTATATAACTATCAAAAGAAAATAATAATAGTGTACGTCACGTAGGTTGCAGAGTATGCAATAAAAAATGTACGTCACTGAGACCGTACAAATAGACACTGTCGAATATCTTTTATGGGAAAATCCTTATCTATTGGGACAATAACGACTGAATTCACATTAAAATAAAAACAGTAATTGGATTAAATTTGACATAACTGCAATTCTTCCGTCCTTTTCTCTTTTTATCAGTAGGAAAGAGACATAGTGACACAAAATTGGTACCGTTAACTTGTTCAACTGCCAAACAAATGTATATTTAATATATTTTTTAGAATAATTTGTTAGAGCCGACTACATTCCGACCGAAATATTATTGTCCATCCTTACAATCCGTTAACATTATGAGAAATAAATAATAAATAATTTAATATAAAATAACGTCATATTATTTCAAAATACGACTATATATTATTGATGAAACTCGATATAACATTGATATTATAAATTCAACTTTACTACGTTGACGATAAGATCTATTTTTTTAAATACATAGTAGTAACGCCGGTCTATTGAAGCATTTATACAACGATCCTAGTTTTGCTCTAATATTCTACAAACTTTATTTTGATTTCGAGCGACTGGAGGAAAAAATTTTTTGTAGTTTGATTTGTTTGTTCTAGATTGCGATATAGGACATTTAAACTTCTAAGATATTATTTGAAAAATCAACTCATTTAATACTTTAAAATTAATCTCAAGGGAGTTTATTCCATACTCAGACTGTTATGTACCTAACTTTAGTATTCAATCCTACAGTCGCCGAATCATCACAAAACGGGACGTGAATACAAAAGTGACGTATCATCGTCACAAAGTGTTGTGCTACCCTAATAATTGTTCTAAATAATGGACCATGGCTTTACAATAACAAAATGAGTCAAAATTATATAACCCTGATTCTGCTGTACTTTGCACTTATTTAACACTATCTCTTTCTTACAAACGTATTTGAAACAGGACAGAATACTGTCAAAAACGGGGAAATGAAAGATATCGTTAGCGACTAAATTCATTGAATCAAAGCGACCAATACTGGCAAATGATTTTAAGATTTTCTTGGTGTTACATGTGCTTTTGAGAAATACCATCAAGTACCCAAATCTGCTAGCTCAATTATATCAGAATGGTCATTCAATTGCATAAGAACAGTCAAATTTATTACTAAACTGTCAAAAATGAACAATTCCGAAGTCACTGAATGATAATTTTGATTCAATAAAATAGCAGAATTAGGCTCAGATGACATACATATTAGTTTGTAGATATGACTTAAATATTTGACAGGTGTAAATAACAATATCTTCTGTCCTTTTCTCATGCATTAAACCAGAAAGAGATAGTAAAATTAATTCAGCGTGAACTTAACAGTTAAATCTTAGTACCATCCTTTCTGAGTACCTATTTGGTGACTTATGTTCGACCATGGTCCATTGTGTAGAGCATCAAGTAATACATGGTTTCCATAGGTTGTGTGGGTTTGTTCAGTCGCTGTAGATGACTCCGCCAGGACCGGGGAGGGTTGACTTGCCTGATAGGTAAATGTCTACTGCTCTAGCCGCCTGCCTGCCTTCCGATATAGCCCACACTACTAAAGATTGGCCGCGGCGACAGTCTGTAGCCAAACCATAATATTATTTAGTTTAAATTAACAAAATACTTATAAATTCTGAATTTGTATTTCTTGAACAAAGTCAAGATTGATATGATAGAAGATGTGCCGCATGATAAGGATATATAAAAAAAATATATGACTTGACTGTCTTGACAGACATTGTACTGTCTTAGCATTTTTTTAAATTTTTGAACCGTCTACAAAGTATTTGGCATAAAAAAATGATTATGAATGAAATCGATTAAGTTCTTCTCAAGACATGGCTTGATAAAGGCAAATAGGGATTATTTTTTTATTAATTATAGGAAAAAAAGCAGTAATACATACCTCCAGCAGCGAAGACATTGTTGACGGGCGTCTTGTAAATGTTTGACTTGTCAGTCTCTACGTTGCTGCGCGCGTCCAGGGCGAGATCTAATGACAAACAATATTATATTATATTACGCCTGTTTCCCCCGAACGGTTAAGCAGAGGTGTACTTATGTACACCCACAGTTCGCCTGTATGCTTAGGTCTTATGTAATAGGGCAAGCCTATTGCTATTAACCGGGCACAATTCCAAACTCCAAGCTGCTAAAACTTAATAACACTACTCTATATTGGTATTGCACCCAGGATCTGTCATAGATCATAGACCAATGGACTATTAAAGAAGGAAAATCGGGTATTGTATTTTGCAATTAAACAGCTCCTTCCGATAGTAAGATTATAATGGTAGTAAAAATGATTAGCGAATTCTCTTATGCAGTGCTGCCAGGTCCGTTTAAGTCAACGGCTAATAATGGGAGTCGATTACCCTAAAATTCAACTAGAAGTAGCTCCGAAAGCGCTAAAATGGCAGCACTGCTGCCCCTGTGACGGTGACATTGACAATGACGTTTATGACAGTGACATTAACTGACATAGGTTTTCAATTGGTTTGAAGCGGCGGTAGCATAATGGCTAAGGCGTCGGACTTGCGATCATGTGATTGTCGGTTCGAAACTCACCCATTACACTACCGACGTAACCCACTCGTACAAGCATTTAGCTTAGTACGAGGGGTTGACAAGATTACTAGTAATGTGCAATATTGCTAGTAAGCTTTAAAAAAAAATTACGTAGAGCTGTGTTGATGCTGATGTATTTTAATTAGGCGTTTATCTTCTGAATAGACTAATTATGATGACCAAATCAAGTATTTTTTACATATTTCGTGTACTTACCTAGTTGGTTGGCGACGTATCGTTCAGGGCCGAGGAAGCCCATGGCCAGCAGCACGAGGTCGGCCTTGAACACCTTGTTGGTGCCGGCCACCTCGCTCATCTCCCATCTCCCACCAGCTCCTCGCTTCCACTCCACTTCTACTGCTGATACGCCGCAGACGTTGCCTTCTCCTGTAGGAATATGAAAAGTGTGTTGGGTGTTATGGTGCTTCAAGAGACACTTAAAACAATACGATGTCTAAATTTTTAAAAGAGATCCAGATTCACTATTCACAGTCGTCATTTAGGAAATTTCAGCCCTTTCTATGGTTAAACAATCTAAAAACATAACAGAAAAAAGTATTTTTACAAAATCTATTTGCAGAAATGAATATAATTTTGAGTACTAACTGCTTTCATAATGAAAAAAAAAAGTTAGGTGTAAATTGTTATTTTGCGCCGAATCCACTGTTTAACACCAAAATCTTCGACGATAACGATTTTTAACCAAAAGTTTTAATACTCAATTATGAATAAGATATGGTTGATGTCGCAATTTCTACTGCCATGTATCTAGAATGTGTGATAGCCGAAAAAATTGCGAAAAACCAATAAAAAAATGATTTTCGCGCCCAACCCCGACGCTTTAGCCTCTAAACTACACTTTACAGTATGAAAAGGTGTGCGATAAACGTTCTCTACTTTTATGTATTCTGATTTTCTTACCGTCATCCAAGAACTCCTTGGTGAGAGTGGAGAACTTCCTTGGGTCGCTTCCGAACTTCAGTTTGACTTCCTCATGTCCATAATCCACCCTATGTAAAAAATCATTATTACCCATACGTAACACTGCAAAGATAAATATGTTTTTTTTTTTTTTCAAAAAATATGATATAGTTTCATTTGGGATAAAGGTGTGTTTACATATACGTATATAAGAAAATTAATGAATTCTCAAAAGGAATGGCTGCACCGACCTCAAATAAATTGGGAAAAGGGCAGGAAGATGATGATACATACATATTTTCACCTTTCTCCCATGGAGGTAGACAGAGACTATAGATTTCCATTTCTTACGATCTTGTCACACCACTTTCACTTCATCTATGTTCATTAACCTTCTCATGCTTCATGATATAATATTAGGTTCACCTGAATACTCTGGGCCACTGCGGCCAGGGGTTGTCCTGCCCTCTGGTGCTCTTGGGCTCAGGCAGGATCTCGAAGGTCGTGATACTCTTCGCTCCTTGTCGCAGCGATGTGGCTATGCAGTCGCATCTAAACATATAAATATTTATATATAACATTTAACATATCATACCATGACTGTACCTGGACTGTACTTCTGCCTAACCCTTCGGGCAAAGCAGAGGTATATTAATGTTCACCCATAGTTCGCCGGTATGTTTAGATCATGTAACAGGGGTGAGCCTATTGCCATTAAACGGTCACAAATCCAAACTCGGAGCTGATAACGAGAGTTTCACAAAAAATCACCAATAACACTCGCTCTATGCGTGTAGAAGTCGCGCTTGAGACCACTAGCCTAATGAGGCAGTTTATACATAAAATTATATATTTTAAAAATTAGATTTAATTACCAATTTTAAGCGTCTCAACGTTTTTAAACGGATGTACATAATAAATTTGTCGATACACAAAACAATATTTTAAAAAATCCATAGACTGACCCAGTATCGCCTCCCCCGATGACGAGCACATGTTTGTCCTTGGCGTTGAGTTCTGGGTTTCCTTTGGGCTGGTGGTGGTTGGTGGGGCCCATCTGCTTCTTCTGCCAGTTCTCGAGGAACTCCATGGCGTAATGGATGCCGTTGAGTTGTCTGCCCTTCAGCGGCAAGTCGCGGGGCCATGTCGCGCCCATGCATAGGACTAGAGCGTTGTACCTGATCAAATAATTACCAATTTAATTATTTTCTAGCTGTGCCCAGCGGTTTTATACGCTTTGCCCCGCTCCTAAGGATCGTAGCGTGATGTTAGATAGCCTAATAACCTTCCTCATGAATGTGGCTATAATATACAAAAAGACATTTCTAAGTCCGACTGGTGATTCCAGAGATAAGCGCGTTTAAACAAACAAACAAAACTCTTTAACTTTATTATATTAGTAAGTATAGATTAGTTAAACAGGTGTCCCGTTTATATGAACATTCTGTTTGTAAAATATACTCCTCAATTATTCATTCATACAGTTTGTTCGAAATAAGTAAGCCGATCGGAAGTTAGCCGTTCCGAACTACCACGGTGATAAAATCGTTTAATTAGAAATGTGAAACATAAACGACTCTAATTATCTTTACACCAACTCTTTCCATTAAAATTTACCACTTCTAAACCACTTGCAGACAACTTCCGATCGGCCTACTTATTTCGAACAAACTGTACCATCACACCTGTATTCCCCGAAGCAATAGGCAGAGGTGTACTAATGTACATCCTCACTTCGCCGGTGTTTAGGACCCAGGTAATAAGGGGGCGAACCTGTTGCCATTAACCGGGCACAAATCCAGACTACAAATTGCTACTGAGAATTCCATAGAGAAAGCAATAACTGCTCGAACTGGAAATCAAACCCAGGACCTCTAGTGTATCAGTCTCGCTTAGAACCAGACTAAAAAGTCAGTTACTCAATATAAATTTTAAAAAGCTGCTTACTCATTAGCCAGGTCGCTGGCAGATATATCCCGTCCGACATCGACGTTGCACTTGAAGGAGATGCCCTCGGCGGTCATGAGTTTGATCCGCCTGGCCACGACCTCCTTGCTGAGCTTCATGCTGGGGATGCCGTACTGCAGCAGACCGCCCGGACGGTCGTTGCGCTCGAATACTGTCACTGTGTAACCAGCCTGCAAAGTTCATGTTACATTTTAGTGATATTGGGAAATGATGAGTAAATGTTTCGAACCTCCCACTTTTTTTATGGGATAATTCGGTAAATGAGCAGGCGAGCTACCTGATGGTAAGTAGTCGCCGGCCATGGACATGCCTGAGGTCCTCCCTCAGTCGTCAGCTCGTTGCCAAGCATATTTATGGAAAAGGTAGGGGAAGGGGAAAGAGAAAAGGAAGGGGACTGAGGGAGGTAATAAGGGATTTGGGCCTTCGGCTCTCCACACTCACCATGCGAAACGCAACAGTATACATACTTAGTTATACATACTGCTACTTGACGTCGATATTCTGTGGAAGGATAGAACTTCCCCGGTCATTGCAAGAAAAACACAACAGTATGCTGTTGTGTTTTTCGGGCCCAATTCTTCCCTCAGTCTCCTCCCTTCTCCTTCCCCTCCCTTTTCCTTAAATAGGCTTTGCAACGCATCTGCAACCCCTTTGGTATTGCAGATGTCCATCGTCGGCGATGACTACTTACCATCAGGTAGCTCGTCTGATTGTTTGCCGAGTTATACCATAAAAAAACTATATAAAAACAAACACTTGTTGCAGTGTTGCTTATTCTTATTACTTAATTACCTTGTTTAGTTGATGTGCGCACGCTAAGCCGGCAGGTCCGGATCCGACAACTGCCACAGTCTTTCCGTTGCGGTGTGTCGGTATCTGTGAACAAACATATTCCATAAAATACTGTTAACGGTAATATACTTTTTTTTATAGTACGGAAAATTGCGTATCGTCTGTCATCTGGGGACGCATACGGACTAAAATCTTTACTTGCTTTTCCTTGCCCTATACGCCTTCAAAAGACACACTTATTCTTAGTATTGTTAACAAAATGATTTTTTTATAGATTCTAAGCACGTCGAGATCATAACTGCTATAATTGGAATAATTGGTTGTTGCTTGGCAGTTGCTGATTTTGTCACCATATTAAAAAAAAAACTTACAATGTGGGTCGCACATTGCTGGTATTCTTGTTAACCATCTCATGCTGAGCTAAATGCTTGTATAACGAGTGGGTTCACCTCGGTAGTGCAATGAGTGGGTTTCTAACCGGCAGCCACATATAAATCTCAAGTCTGACGCCCTAGCCATTAGGCTACCGCCGCTTCGCCGTTGCCAATAGAAAACACCAGTTTTGTATAGAAATCGAAAGCATCCGTTTAGCTTTCCATGTCTTTTTCATAAAATGAAGGATAGTGTTTTTATGCGCTACTTATACAGCGCTGTTACGCCGCGCTTAACGCTGTACGCAGGCTGTTCTCGATTAGCCACACTAATACAGCTCGATTCTGCCTTTGTCAATAGAAAACACCAGTTCTGTATAGAGATACGTACGTATTTAGCTTTTGCAGTCGTTATAACGGACTTTTGAAATGAAATTATATTTATTTTTGTAAATAGAACATTCTTACAGCTCGTTTGTCTTTTTTTTTTTTTTTTAACAAGATGGCGCCGATGTTTTCTATCTGACGACCTCTGAGAAGAAACATCTAAACAAACTCAGAGAATCATGGTCTCTTTTAAAGTCCAGACAATAGTTATATTATAAGCGAGTTCAATGTAGGGCAAAATCTGAACAGGCCTTTTGAAGAAAGACCCATAGCAGCTTTGAGTTGACCTGTCCTAACTGACGGCACGCATACATCAGTCATCGCATAGCTCAACCATTTAATAGGGAGCTTTTTTATAATCTAACAATGCTCTACGCAGCTGATATAAGCGAAACTGACTCACTGTTCACGCCTCACAGAGGCGAAACTGTGTGTTTTTATTCCCCTATGATACACGTTGTATAAGTCTAGGATTTTGGAGATACAATGAACTTTATACTTTTTTTGTTGTGGTAGGGCCACGCTGTTCAAAGCATGAATGGGCCAGCTTGACCGGGGAAGTACCACACTCTCACAGAAGATCGACGTCCGAGTAGTAGAGTTTCGCTACTGCGCTTCGTTCGGTGAGCGAGAGAGCCGGAGGCCCAATTCCTCCCTCAATCCCCCTCCTTCTCCTTTTCTCCTTCGGCTCCCTTCCCCTAAAAAGGCTCGACAACGCATCTGCAACTCCATTGGTTTTGCAGATGTCCATGGGCGGCGATGACTACTTACCATCTGGTAGGTCGCCTGCTCGTTTGCCGAGTTATCCCATAAAAAAAAATAATAGAATAGTACGTACGTCGGGCTGTATCCATCCGCTCTCGAAGGCGTGGTCGATGATGGCGCACTCTATGTTCTTGATGGTGACGGGCGGCTCCGAGATCCCCAGCACACACGCGCCCTCGCACGGCGCCGGACAGACGCGACCAGTGAACTCTGACATATCACACACATTATTACGTCAGTTTGTCCGACAACGCATCTATTTCACGATTATTGGTAAAGCACTTACAAACTTACACCACTGTTTTCCTAACATCATAAAAAAATACTTTTGTTATATGACTTTTTACAAAATATAAAACGTGAGAGGTGTCAAGGGACACCGGATAGAACGAAGTTCAAAAGACAGACAGACAGAGAAACATGCGCACGCCGCACGGCTTACAATAGCTTACTATAGCAAAAAGTGTCGTTACAACTTTTCGTCTTAATTTTTTTCGTCTAGCCCCCTTTCGCAACGCGCGATAAGGAACTTCGTTCCAAAAACTTTCAAGATTTCGTTGTTTTATCTATCACTTCCCCTGCCGTTTATTGTATTTTTGTTTAATAATAATGAATTAAAAATTATGGATTATTAAAAGTTATATAACAAAAGCTGTTGTGTGTGATGTTAGTAATAGTCCTGAGAGGTTGTTAATTTTAAAAAATAACTTGTAGTTTGGAACGGTCTTGGTGTTCATTCAATAGTTGAGATTTTAACGTTTAGTTGGGTTTACGTCATTATAACAGTGAATTTTCATTTACAATACATAGAAATAGTGTTAACAATAGTTATTTAAAAAAACATAAATAAAATCAAAAGCTAAAATAAGTACAATTGAGTTTATATATCAAAATCTCGTATTAATTAATCTTTAATAGATGACTCGGAACGCGGTATTACAAAATTATCGCTAATGCGACGGAATATGAACGATTCACAAGACATTCTCTGTAAAGATTGTTTGTTAATATTATGCTTTAAAGTTGTGTCATAATATAACATACCATCGCGCCTGTATTCCCCGAAGGGTTAGGCAGAGGTGTACTAATACACCCACAGTTCACCGGTATGTTTTGGGTCCCATGTAATAGGGGGCGAGCCTATTGCCATTCACCGGGCACAAATCCAGACTCCGAGCTGCTACTGAGAAATTCATAGAAAAACCCATTAAGACTGCTCGATCTGGGGATGGAACCCAAGACCTCTAGCGTAGCAGTCGCGATTGGGACCACTGGACTAACGAGGCAGTCTGTCGGTTGCGTCATCTGCAAAATAATGTCTAGAGAGTTGTTTAGTAATGTTACCTGGGAAGTTGTTAGTCTGCAGCAGCTGCGCCAGCGCCTGGTGCCAGTCGCCCTTGAAGATGAGGTCGTTCCACTTGGGGATGATGTTCCCGAGCGGGCAGCCGTGTCCGCTCTGACAGAAGGGCACCCCGCACTCCATGCAGCGCGCCGCCTGCACCCGCAGCCCGCGCCTCACGTGACCGAAGTTGTAGATCTCGTCCCAGTCCCGGACGCGCTTCTCCGCCGGACGGTACATCGTGGTCTCGCGAGGGTATTTGATGAAACCCCTGCACGTATACGTACGTTGTCAAAGGGGTTATTGGATTTGTATAGTCGACCATAAAGTTGGATATCACAAAACAATAAGGTCTATATTTGCTTACATGACCAAGTGACAGATATTGTTGTCATCAATGCGAGACGTTAATGTAGAACATTAATAATGTCTTAGTGAAAGTAAGTTTGTATGATAGTTTTTGTCAAAAGTGGTAAAGCAATTTTATTGCCGACTATACCGGGCTAAAGTATAACATACCATCACGCCTGTGTTCCCCGAAGGATGCAAAGGTATACTTATATACACTCACACTTCGCCGGTATGTTTAGATCCCATGTAATAGGGAGCGCGCCTATTACCATGCACAAGTCAAGACTCTGAGCTACTACTGAAAATTTAATAGTAAAACCCAATAATACTACTCGACCTGGGAATCAAACCCAGGACATAAAATGTAGCAGTCACGCTTAATACCACTAGACCAATGAGGCGAGTTGGCTAAAGCACTGGTTGTACAATCGACTTTCAAAGCAAGCGTCTATGACGCGGCATTTAGCGTTATTATCGCTGCGTGAATGACATATCGTTATGTAACCTGTTTCAGTAATTTTGAAGGAATTCTCAATTTACAAAAATCCCTACTATCCCTACTAATCCCTACTAATATTATAAATGTGAAAGTAACTCTGTCTGTCTGTCTTTCTGTTGCGCTTTCACGCCTAAACCACTCAATCGATTTTGATGAAATTTGGTACTGAGATAGACAAAAGCTTGAGAAAGGACATAGGCTACCTATTTTTGCAAAAACAACCTCTTGGAGGGGTTGAAATAGGGGGTGAAAGTTTATATGAGAGTTTGTAATTGTTGATGATAAAACTATGAAACTTGATAAGAAATAATTCAATATTTGATATAGCGTTTTTGAAATTTCGACCTGTGTGGGGATGAAATATGGGGACGAAAGTTCGTTTGGATTTTGAAGAAATTTGGTACAAAAATAGACTAGACCTTGGGAAAGGATATAAGCTTCGTTTATATTTCGGTAAATAAGATTGGGCAAATTTTGTGGTCTACCCGAGCAAAGAAGTGGACGGAAAGATATGTAAGGATAATTTGCAATATCCCGCCAGAATTGGAAAAAACTAAACAGTCTAAATCATGTTGTCAACGCGGGCGAAGCTGCGGGCGGAAAGCTAGTATTTAATACATAAAGTTTTGTTACTATAATCGATGTTGCAATTCCTACTGCCATGAACCTAGAATGCGTTATACCATATAATAATAATATAAAAATAAAAATGAATTTGAGCCTTAAAGACATTAAAAACTAACCTGGTTTTATCCAAAATTTTCTCCAAGTTCTTAGTCTCTAGCTCGACATCTCTCACAGTCTCTTCTATATCCAAGATGCCGTTCTCGGCTTTCCCGTTGGCTTCAACCTTCGGTTGGCTGGGCTGCTTCACTGCCATGCTCTTGAGAGCGCGCTGGTATTCTAATGGGAAGACCTTGATGAACTTCTTGGCGGGCTCCGGCCAAGTCTTCAAAAATTCTTCCGCGATTAATGAGCTGAAAACAAATTTTATTTACTACACCCAGTGATATGACGCGACAACTTTTTGGAGTCAATTCTAGAAGCCAACATTGAAGGAAAACGAGGAAGGGGAAGACGTAAAAGAAGTGTTATTGAGCAAGTGAAGGAAAACGTTTCTTATCTATAAGGCAGAGAATAGAGAACAGTAGAGATTGCTCCAACGACAAGAGGCAGTTCTTCCGCATTAAAAGTTTAAATATAATATGGCTGAAATGGCTTCTATAATGACCGCTGGGCAAGGGTCTTCTCACAATGGGTGCCTGAAAATGGAAGTCGCCGTCGAGGTCGGCCCAGAAAGAGGTGGCGGGATCATTTGGATGCGTACCGCGGGCTGGTTCGAGGAGGCGGAAGAAAAGAGTACCTGGAAGCAATTTGGAGAGGCCTTTGCCCAGCAGTGGGACAGTAACAGCTATAAACAAAATTTGTGTAGTTACTCTTGCTGTGATAGCCTAGTGATAATATGACCATTGGACTGCCAAGTCAAAGGCATCGAGTTCAAATCCAAGGCACGCACCTCTGACTTTTCGAAGTGATGTGCGTATTAATAATTAATTATCACGCGCTTAAACGGTGAAGGAAAACATCGTGAGGAAACCTGCATGCCTGAGAGATTTTCTTGCCAACCCGCAGTAGGCTAGCGTGGCAGACTATAGCCTAATCCCTCTCGTTTTGAGAGGAGCCCCGTGCCAGCAGTGGGACAATGTAATGGGTTGATGATGACTCTTGCTAATTACCCAGTGTACTCCTTGAACTCCTCGAGCAGTTGCTGCACGTAGTCCAGGTCGTCCTGCAGCTCTAGAGGCAGCAGCTCCACCATCTCTTGGTTGCACTTGCCGGAGAACGAGCCGTCGATGTCGTACACATACGCGATACCACCTGGGATTGTTGCAATATACTTGAATTATGTAGCAGGAATGAAGGATGATCGATTTCCTTTTATCAGTATGTCGGAGAGGTCATATATTACGAAAGCTGATTTGACAACGAGTTACAAGCGCTGTGACATTACGCTTCGACGGAGTCTAGATTGAAGCATGGCCCGCATGTTCGTTTACCCCCCTCTGTTATAAAAAAAAAGTACGCGCGGGCCACACACAAACATGCCCGAGCGGAGGGAGACACCTCTCTGTGGGCAGCCGCGCGGACAACTAGTCTAGGAACCGTCATACGACTCGTTGTGTTTAGTGTATCTACAGTGCGTTCGTTATATCTTGGCAGGACCGAACTTCCGAACGCCCCTTACGTAATCACAATCAGTCCTTATATCGATCAAAAATCGTAATCGATCAGTTCATTTGGAATTAACTCTTATTTTAGTGAATTTAAGATATTTAACGAAAAATATATTGATTATTTGTAGTATATTTGTAAAATTTGGGTTTTGTTGGTTGTTGATAATGTTATTGTTGTTGAGTTTTTGTTGTGTTGTTGTTGTTTTGTTGTTGTTAATTTATATTCTTAAAGTGTTTTGATATTTGTTTAATTTGTATTTTCTCACTCATTTGCTGTTCGTTTATTTATCTAGTAATAACAATTTTCTTCACGAGTGTACATGCGTGGAAGTTCGCAGAGCCTATGTTCACTCCTGCCAAGTTAAAACTAACGTATTGTACCTAGCTTAATAAATTAGTGGTGTAATTAGTTGTGTAACTTCAAGGACTTTCTTTCGTTGCTCGCTATCCTACACTTCGCCCACACATCATTATGTTCTTTGGAGCAGACAACCACTCTGATCAGAAATTGACTATGTTTTATACTACGTAGTGATAGTGATATGTAGTGATATAGATAATTGACTATCCATTCATATAAACGGCGAGGAATCTTACAAGCTTGAAAGGCGTGTGGAATTTCCCAAGCCCCACTATTGGTGAACTGTAGCTTAACCCCTCTCATTCAGAAGGAGACCTAGCATTTGGACAGTGAAAAGGTAGAGAATATAGATGTTCATACCACTCATGCCAGCGGCGAAGTTCCGTCCAGTGAGTCCCAGTATGAGCGCGGTGCCGGCCGTCATGTACTCACAGCCGTGGTCGCCCACGCCCTCCACCACGGCCACGCACCCACTGTTACGGACACAGAACCGCTCCGACGCTATGCCCCTGTTCAAACAACATATATTTGGAGACTGGTTGTTACTGAAATTGGGCTGCACAGCTCTGAGCTGTTACGTCGTGGGCAAGGACTAAGTTACAGTAGTATTGATAGAAGACCTAAAAGATAACTATTATAATTACGTGATTATTTAATTTATAAATTATTATATTTTTAGATGCATATTTACAGTATGAAATATATTAATGAGCCTATTCTGAAGATGATGTGAAGAGGCTGCCCAGAAATCAATTTCACAATACAATTGGCGTGGCGCAAGAATATTATTCATATACATACTAAATTGGATTTAGAATTATATTACTTAATTAAACATGCATTGTCATCTAAACCAAATATGTATGGAAAATTTCAGCTCAATCGGTTGAGGATAACTGCTTTAAAATTCAGTTACAAAATTTGACCCGAACCAACATACATTGCAAATTAAATAAAAACTAGTGAAAACAACTAAACTCAAATACTTATAGCTGAAAGTGTATATATTATGTATATTACCTGAAGTAAGCTCGACCGCTCGTTGCTCCGTACAAACACACATTTCCTACAATCACGTTTAAGTGGGACTCGAAAGGCGACGCCTTTGGCGGGTAGATAATGACCTTGCCGCCGGACAAGCCCTTGCCTGTAAAAAAAACATAAGAAATTAACTTTATTGATATCAAATTTTACTATAATCAAGGACTATAAAGATCACTATTTGATTCGACTCCTGAACTTCTAATTAAGTTTATTACAAAATTGATTGTGGTTCAGAGTTTGCCATTTGGTCAGCCCCTTTACTTTTTTTTTTTAGACAAAGAAATCTATAGAGTAGCTGTTACTCAGCTTACAATTCTTATGGGATAACTGGGCAAACGAGCAGGCGAGAAACCGGATGGTAAGTAGTAGTCGCCGCCCATGCACATCTGCAATACGAAATGCGTTGCCAAACCTATGGAAAAGGGAGGGAGAGGAGAAAAAGAGAACGAAAGGGACTGAGGGAGGAATTAGGCCTCCAGCGCTCCACACTCACCATACGAAACGCAACACTTGCTGCAATGCTACTTGACGTCGATATTCTGTGCGAGGGTAGTAGGTACTTATTCATGCTGGCATGTAGACATACCAGCGAGACACTACTACTACGATTGGTGTACTATACTATGACGTATGTGGTCCAAAAAGTTTGTGTTATGTCTTGTACTCACCGACATAGTCGTTCGCGTCTCCCTCTAGCGTGACGGTGATGCCCTTGGACAGGAAGGCACAGAAGCTCTGTCCGGCCGAGCCCTTTAGAGATATGTTCACTGTTTTGCCGTCCGGGAGGCCGTCGTCGCCGAATTTCCTATTTAAATTAAAATATTTTTAGTATGTTTTGGGCACGATACTTATCTAACGACCGGTTTTTTAATGTCCGATATAAATAGTACCGTACCGCAACCAAATTTTGGATGTTCTCAAAAAGGCGAGGTTCCGAGCACCCTAAACCAGCGGTCATGCATGAAGAGATTAGTGAATGTAGATGAAGCGAAAGTAGTGTGCCAGGATCGTAGCAAGTGGAAATCTATAGTCTCTGCCTACCCACATGGGAGACTGGCGTGACAATATGTATGTATGTATTTCTAACGACCATTTAAGATATCTTCGAGCAAGTGATAAAACATTGTACACAAGGCTACAAGTCAACCTATACAAAACCAGTTTAAGCTGATCTCGCATTGAACAGGTTTCGTATACAATAAGAGGCCAGCGAAAACTGGTTTTGTATAGCTTGATGTGTAGCCGTTCGTGCATTATCTAAAGACATTTAAAAGGTGTAAAATTTTAATGTTGTTGGCATGATAATAAATAAGACAATTGAATTACCGGAACATTACTTTTAGCCATTGTAAATGTGAGTTTATCTATTTGTAACTTTTATATTCAATTGTTACTACACAATTTATGTTTTCATTTATTATTAAATAGACAATTTTGATGTACAGTCGCCAGCAGGTCAAGGTATACTGTCAAATTTCTCCAAATGATTTTACACCTTAAAATGTTAATAATAAAGTTCAAAATCAACTAAGAAAATTGACATTTTGTGGTAGCTTGATGTGTTGGCCACCGTACTTTAATATTAAAATTTAAAAGAACGAAGGGTGTTGCCTATAGTGCCAGTGTTGCCAGATAAGTAGATTTATACTGGCTCCCATCTTGAACAAAGTCTCTTAGACAGTGTCTTCGAATCTAATACCAATTATCCCTCATTATGTAGCTTTGTTTTTTATTTATTTTCGTGTACTTCAAAGGAAAATCTATCTAATGCTGCCAAATTATAAGTCAACCTTTATACACAAAGATATGAATTTTCTAATGAAAGAAAATTTCCGAGTGAAAGAAAAATTCGGCCTCAGGCAGGGTTTGAACCTGCGTCCCTCTGGTGAAGTACACCAGACGCTTTACCAACTAAGCTACCGAGACCATTGCCTGTGATGTCGAATTTCTCTTCAACATTTTACGCCTTCAGGTGATGTCAACATTTATTGCTCCGGTTTTCCATCCGGTTTACCTTCAGCACTGCACAACAGAAATTAAATCAGATGCAACTAGCGACTCACATGGCGATATGGTATGACAGCGTAGAGGTGAAGGCTCGGTCTTCATTAGTGATTCTCATTGTAATGTCGACGTGCTGCTGTGACAAGTCCAGGATACCGCTGCACTGCTCGATCAGCTGGTTGTCCAGACGTTTCTCGAGCTGGAAGTCCTGGAATCAAAAGTTCTTCATATATCGTATTCATTGGCGACGAAAAACGGAAAATATATCAAACTTAGCACAGCCACATAAAATGGACAGGGAGACTCACATAAAAGTTACCAATACCAATGTCTACAACTCCATAACCAAGATGTATGTACATGATCAATTATAACAAACATAACCAAGATGTATGTGATCAATTAGTAGTAGAAGTACCTGCTGCATGTCTACATGCCAGCATGAATGGGCAAGTACTACCCTCCCACAGAATATCGACGTCAAGCAATACGATGCTGTTGCGTTTCGTACGGTGAGTGAGGAGCGACGTAGGCCCAACTTCTCCCTCAGTGCCCTTCCTTCTCCTTTTCTCCTTCCCCTCCCTTTTCCTTAAATAGGCTCAGCAACGCATCTGCAACTCCTTTTGTTTTGCAGATGTCAATGGGCAGCGATGACTACTTACAATCAGGAAGCTCGCCTGCTCGTTTGCAGAGTTATCCCATAAAAAAACTATACAATTTCAATATACCACTATCTAAATAACATCGAGACAAGAGGCGGCTGCAGAATTTTAGGCAATAAATATTAATTATTATTATTAAGAAGAATTAAGCTTAAATGGGACTGGGCAGGCCACGTCTGCCGCATGATGAACTGTGGGCTTTTATTGCACAGAACTGGAGCCCTGAGACGGTTATCCGAAAACGCGACAGACCACAGAGGAGATGGCGGGATGACCTGGATGCCTTTCTTGAGAATTGGAAGGAGGTGGCACGGCATCGGGAAAAGTGGAAGAAATGGGGGCAGGCCTTTGCTCAGTAGCGGTACAAAAAAAAAGAAGAAGGAAGATTAGTTACCTGTGACTTGGAGCCTCCTACGATGTTGACCCCGGGCCTCATGTGCAGCGCGTTCTTGAGAATGAGGCTGAGGTTGAGCATCCTGGCCTTGGGGTTGTCGTTGTTCTCGCGCACCTTCAGCAGGTCTGTACGGCCGATCAGCTCCTGGAACCGACGCACGCCCACCTCCGCCATGTGCTGCCGGACCTGGAACAAACGAGGGCTCCAATTACACTTCTTATGCTTTGTTTATTATGTGAATCGTTTTTTGACAGATGCCTAAGAGCGTAGCTGTTCCAGATTACGTAAAAGTTAAAAGATAAGAAAAGATAATCGCATTGTTACGTTCCTGCAATCACTGGTTACATCTGTCAAAAAGTGGTTTACCTGGTGGACAAGGTATAATTCACTGACGCACGTAGTTTCTTCATGAGGACAAAACCATAGATTTTGCATTGTGTTTACAATATGGCGTTTGACGTGTTAACAGGATCTAATGATACACCTAGAGCTAGCTACCAACCTTACATGTAAGAAGAGACAGTTAGAGAAAGAGAGAAGAGTTAGAGAAGTGACAGTTACTGTATTCTGTTGTAGGAGTCATCTTCGGCAGTCTGTACTTACCAGATATAAGTTGGATCTAACACATTCAAGATAACATTAAAAGGAAAGTAATTGGGTGATATTTCTTACAATTAAATTTTAAATGCCTAAAAGTACGCCTAACAATGACTAACAAACGCTTATTCAATAATTTTTAATTTCGAATTCAATAGCAACAAATACTTTTTACGATAATTGCATGCAAGTCATTTATAAAACACGAAAGTATACCTATAAAATAAGCACAGTGGATTTATGTATGGCCGAGAAAATGGCGGTTTATGGGCTCAAATCCCAGCCTCATTAGTCTAGTGGTTTTAAGCGTGACTGCTACGCTAGAGGTCTTGGGTTTAGTTCCCAGGTTGAACATTGTATTGGGCTTTTCTATGAAATTCTCAGTCATGGCAATAGGCGCGGCCCTTATTACATGGGACCTAAATATACCGGCGAACTGTGGGTGTCCATTAAGTACAGCTCTGCATTACCCTTCGGGGACTATAGGCGTGATGGTATGTTATCTCCCCTTTTTTTTGTTTACTAGGGTGAAAATCCTCATGTATGTCCCCCGCCCCGGCGGAGGGGTCTGTCAGACTCTAACCGACTAAAACCAACCAACTGTTCTCTCTCGCACTTACGTCGGCGGTTACGGAAGCTGTACAGTCACCATCAAATATATCGGAGCAAACAGACTGTTCATAATTATCTGAATAACTAGAGAAATTAAACCATATCTCAGCGACACAAAATATGTTTTAGAATGAACACTACAAACGACAGCTGTCATTCTAACATATATTTTATGCCATTGAGATAAAGTTTCATTTATCTCCCCTGCCCTGACTACGGCCATAGTGTACCAGGTAACGTACCTCTTCAGCCAACATGAACAGGTAGTTGATGACATGTTCTGGCTTGCCGGCGAACTTCTTGCGCAGCACTGGATCCTGCGTGGCGATGCCCACCGGACATGTGTTCAGGTGGCACTTCCTCATCATCGTACATCCTGAACAAAAAACCACCTCGATTCGTACCAAGACAAGAATCGTGAAAACACGGGATTTTGGACCGTAGACCCGATTTTTTCGTAAGGTACTGAGTAATTTTTTTTATCACATATTGGTTTGAGCTTGACCACAACTGGCCTGATGTTAAGCAACGAAGTCGTTTAAAAGTTTTAAGTTTAATATACAAGTTTATTTTTTATTTCGCTTGGCTATTAGCAAGTAATTGAAAACATTTAAACCAGTTCTCTATTAAAACCCCACCCGGACGCTCCCTGGACGCCCTCTAAACTAGGACAACTCCGGGGAGTCCGGACAGATGGCAACCCTAGTTAGAAGTAAACAAATTGACTTCATCTATATAATATTATTAAGTTTATGGAATGATTCACAATTTAGCATTTATATGATATTGTCAGCCGGCGAGGTTTACTACTTTCAACTGTATTGTCAAGACATTTAAGTCGAAAATTGAACGTACATAAAATGCCCGTTTTACAATAAATCTCTCTGCATCACTAGAAGTATAGTTATAGCCATACCGTACTAAAACTAATTTACTATGCAGCTTCGATAACGAGTTTTATATTGCTTAATTGTCGTAAAAAAATACAAGTACGACTAAAAAGTGTAAGGCCTTTTTCAATATTATAAATAGTAAGGTATCTTTTTAATATCTTACCAAGAGCAATGAGTGGAGCAGTACTGAATCCAAACTCGTCAGCGCCGAGCAAAGCTGCGACCATCACATCGAAGCCAGTTCTAATCTGACCGTCAGCTTGAACCACCACTCTGAAATCATTTATATTCTTAATTCTAGTTGTGGGCAAGACAGTACAGAGAATGACTGTCGATTTGACTGTCGACGGACGACGGAAGCATTAGCCACTAAGCTACGGGAACCATTAAAAAAACTGCTCTATAAAAATGTATCATCTTTAGTTGTTCTATAGTAGCTTGGTTTATATTTTTTACATTTGCTAGTAGGTGGAAAAGGATAAATGGGTATCGTAAAGTAAATGGTTCAAACTGTTATCTACAGTTTAGTTTTCTAGCAGAGGTTAGAAAGAAAGAAATATTATTTTACTCACACAGTTTGAGCACAATATAAATACAGATAAGTCACGGGAATATAATTACTCCGTGTGACGACTATTGGAGTCGTATTTTATTTTTGCGTTGAAATATTATTTTCTTTAATAATTTCTGTATTTATGTATAAATCACTTAATAAAGCGATTTTACTAGCGTAGCAGTTTGGAACGGCTAACTTCAAACGAGCAGAGTTATTTCAAACAAACTGTAGACTTCTGCCTAACATTTCGGGGAATACAGGTGTGGTACATCTTACTTAACTAATATTATGAAGAGGAAAGATTTAATTGTTTGTTTGCATTTAATAGGCTCTGAAAGTACTGGACCTATTTGAAAAATTCTTTCACCTATAGAAAGCTACATTATTGCTGAGTGACATAGGCTATATTATCCCGTAAAATGACATGAAACGTATAGCCCACGCGGGCGAAGCCGTTGGCGGGAAGCTAGTTAGTTATATAATGGTAGTACGTACCGTGAGCGCAGGTCGTTGAGTACGAGCACCTGGTGGGTCTCGGCCACGCCCAGCTCCCAGGGCAGCCCGGCCGACTTGATGCCGGTCCACGAGCTCGCGCCCGTGCCGCCGTCGTGACCCGAGATCACTATGTGCTCCGCTTTACCCTGTCAAACAACCATAATATCTTATATTTCATTCTATTATATTAGAGCTCATAGTGGGTTGGACTCGCTCAGTATAAGCGTTACAAAAAATAATATGATTCACAAACAGAAGAATCAATTTTTGTCTTTACTAAGATTCACAAAAGAAGAGAAAAGTTTTAAACATAAAAACAACAATATTCTCTCTTCTATTTGAGTCGATTTTTTGGGGTTAATAGCCATCAACAAGTTTTTAAGTTATCAATCAAAACTAGGAACAAGTACACAATTTACAACGCAAAATTCGCAAACTTGTTCAGTCCGGTCAGTTTGCGAAATTACGACTCGAAATCAATTGTTAAACAAAGTCTTTATGGGCGTAATATGAATATTACCTCAACATATTACCACCCAGCACTTCCCATGATGGGTGTTACTGCGTAGGTCTTTGAACATAAAAAAAAGACTAAACTATTACCAGACTACATTGAACTTGGTCGTCCTTACCTTAGCAACACCAGAAGCGACAACACCAACGCCAACTTCAGACACCAGTTTGACGGATATCCGGGCCCGAGGGTTGGCTGCCTTTAGGTCGTAGATCAGCTCTGCCAGGTCCTCGATGGAGTAGATGTCGTGATGCGGCGGCGGAGAGATTAGACCGACACCCGCTACCGAGCAACGTGTCTTGGCTATGTCTTCTGTTACTTTGTAACCTGAAAATAATGTCAAGAGTTTAATTACGATCCCATATAACTGTAAAACATGCGGCTCTTTGGATGATAAAAAAATATATTTATGCAAGTACTATTTTAAGTATTATTGTATAATTTTATTGCAGGCAAGAATATTTTTTGTGGCTCTTTAAAAACTTTGAAATTTTGCAAATTGTAATTATGACATTTCGACTCAAAAGTTTGCCGACCCCTGCCGTAGACGCACAGCTTATTCAATCAATATTACCAGGTAATAACCGCCTATTTGTATTTGAATGATATGCGATCAAGGGCTATTTTGTGGTATTGTAATATAGCCGTATAGGCCCATTGTCTTTTGTTAATGGTTTATGTTTATCAACTGGCAAACGAACATCCAAGCAGGTGAGCGAGTAAGTAGTCATCGCCGTCCATAAACATCTGCAATACCAGCAGATGCGTTGCCGAGCTTATTAAAGAAAAGGGAGGGAAAGGAGAAAGGAAGAAAGAGGAAGGGGACGGAGGGAGGAATTGTCTAATTTTATGGTGAAAGCGACTGGGCATGTTCGACCGACTTTGAATGTTTTAGAAAATGTGTCCAATATAGAAGATTTCAAGGCGAAGTTCTTATTTTGGAAGAGCATTGGTATTATAAGTAACCTGGTAGCTCCCCGCCCTCCCCGGGCTTGGCCCCCTGCGCCATCTTGATCTGCAGGTCGTCAGCGTGCGCCAGGTACGAGGCCGTCACTCCGAACCTGCCTGAAGCTACCTGCTTGATCGCTGACCGCTTGTTGAACTCAGGATCCTGAGGATAAAATATGTCCATTATACTACAATTAAAATACTTTGAGTGTGTGAAGTTGTCCAGGAGTTTCACAATGGTAATTATAAAAAAAAAGTGCAGCCAACAGACGTTTTCCCGTCTGAATTCAATTGCAGCCGTAATTGTTAATCTAAATCACCCAGGGACCCTGCAACACGCAAAAAATATCATCCAAGCCTAGCCTATCCAGCAATAGGTCGAGCCATGTTCGAGGTTTTGCGAAACGAAACAACAGCGAATAATCTTCTCTAAACTAAACTAAACAACAGCAGTTGATTTCTAAATATATATACAAATCAACTGCTGTTGTTTAGTTTAGTTTAGTTTAGAGAATATTATTCGTTTGATCCACATAATTATAATTGTTTCGAGTCTGGGTGCACTTTGTGCCCTTCGCTTATATGTTTCCACGGCGATACAGGACTTATAGCATGGTGTGGACGTTGTCTTTAAAAATATATTTATCTGCCGCCCCGTTCCGAACTGTTTTGAACAGTCACGCAGTTACTTTTACAGAACTGCGTGCTTGATTCTCGAAAGATACTTGGAGGGGCAGGGAAGTGCAGTGATAACCTTGTGATATGACCATTGGACTGCCACGTCAAAGGTCTCGAGTTCGAATCCAAGGCACGCATATTAATAATTAATTATCACGCGCTTAAAAGGTGAAGGAAAACACCGTGAGGAAACCTGCATGCCTGCGGGATTTTCTTGATGACATGTGAAGTCTGCCAACCCGCAGTAGGCTAGCGTGGTGGACTATAGCCTAATCCCTCTCGTACTGAGAGGAGACTCGTGCCCAGCAGTGGGACAATGTAATGGGTTGATGATAATGATGACATGGAGGGGACGATATTATCTTTTGGGTTTAGAAAATATATATTATTATCCTAGGATCCTAGGATGTCCTAGGATTGTCGTAGAAGATTTACCTGGTTCAGATATCTGTCGGCGTTTTCTCCACCTTCGCCAGTGTTGGACTTGCCGCCGATACGGTTCATGGCGATGGCCAACGTCGTGTGCGCTTCCAGAGATATCGAACCGAACGACATGGCACCTGAAACAACCCAATAGTATTAATTATAGGTATATCTCAATATTTTTGTAATGTTACGGCTCTTATACTTATTTTTAAATGAATAAGTATTTTGTCTAACTTATTTTTCACTATTATGTTACAAAATTTCTCCAGAGATATCATAAAATTATATTACCCATACCAGCTTTCATGGTCAGGTTTCATGATGATAAATATATAGCAGTTTTTTATCAATTACCTGTGGCAAATCTCTTGACGATTTCAGAGGCAGGTTCTACTTCGCTCAGAGGGATGGGTTCGTCTAGTTTGACGAGCTCTAGCTGTCCTCGCAGTGTGCAGGCTCTGATAGACTCCAGTGCACTCTCTCTGTTGAAAATATATGAATATTTTATTATCGTGTAGTAATGTTGTATGATACTCTTATTTATAAAACGATTTCAAACCAAGGCAAACGAAAACAATCTGTATCACTTATTTTCAAACCTTTATCTCGGACGATTTCGAAACATACATTTAATATAAATAGACTAATATTATAAAGAAGGAAAGAGGTTGTTCGGTGTAATCACTGGATCGACTAAACCTATTTTGAAAATTACTTCACCAATAGAAAGCTACATTATTCCCTTGTGGCTAGTAAAAGCATAGGCTATATATTTAAAAGAAATGTATGGTCCATGCGGGCGAAGCCGCGGGCGGAAAGCTAGTTATCAGATTTGATTATGCATACTGTTGCGTTTCGTACGTAGAGTATGGAGCGCCGGAGGCCCAATTCCTCCCTCAGTCCCCATAACCTTTTCGCCTTCCCCTCCCTTATCCTTAAATAGGCTCGCAACGCATCTGCAACTCCTTTAGTTTTGCAGATGTCCATGGGCGGCGATGACTACTTGCCATCAGGTAGCTCGCCTGCTCGTTTACCGAGTTATCTCACAAAAGAAGACCTCTCTCAGCATTGAAACATTAATGGGTTATTATTTCTATAGTTTAACTAAAGACAGTAACCTGTATTTGTCGTATGCGGACGTGCTTTTGTTGAGTGCGGCTTCTTGCAAGTTCGCGATGGACATCGGATCGTTGATGTGTTTCTCACCGCCCGCGCGCCAGTGGTATATACCGGGATTCCTGAATACGAGAAAAACATATTAATCCATTTGTAGCCGCAGCAAATTGTATTAACCAACTTTTTTGAGATTTGCTGGTCTGCTTGCTGCTTCTGCACTGCTTCATTACTTTAGTGGTCCTAAGCGCGACTGCTACGCTTGAGGTTCTTGGCATTGGAATTTTCTATGAAATTCTCAGTAGCAGCTCGGAGTCTGGATTTGTGCCCGGTTAATGGCAATAGGCTTGCCCCCTATTATGTGGGTGAACATTAGTACACCTCTGCCTAACCCTTCGGCGACTACAAGCTTGATGGTATGTTATGAAATTTAACATCAAGACGCCCCATTTTAAATTTGAGTGCTTATGCACGAGAAATGTTTAGAGGCGAACTTCGTATCTTAGGATTTACCTTGCAGTCAATAATTGGATACGTTACAGTATATTATATTTTAAAAAACATATTTACCTAAGCACCAAAGCGTCTTTAACGTCGCCATAAGTAATCGCGTGCCTGTCAAATATTTCCTTTGACAAAATCTCAAAGTTCACGCCACCTGGAAACAAAACAAAGTGTAGCATATAATAGGATAAGAAAATTGTTTTAGGAGCCATCTCTTTGGATCCAATTGGGAATTGAATGAAGTTATAGTACTTATAAACTAATAAATAATGATTAATTTTTCAGTTATTCTTTATTAGTCTGTGGTAATTGTAAGAAACATTATAAGTGTTTTGGATGTAGGTCTTTCTAACCCCGCGATTCTACTGACGACAAAACATGTTGCAAACAGCTATCTATCCCACCACTCACTCTTTGACTCACCAGTTACTCACAAATCGTTGGTCTCATGATAAGGTTTTATGGCAAAACTACTTGTGTTATTATCTGCTAGTACTTCACAATATTAAAATCACTCACCAATTCTAGAATGTGTGCCTTTGAAGCACTTATCGATGACCTCTTCAGAAAGTCCCACGGCTTCGAAGATCTGCGCGCTCTTGTAGGACTGCAGGGTGCTGATGCCCATCTTGGCCATGACCTTGGCAAGTCCAGTCTCTATGGCGCCCTGGTACGCCTTGTAAATGTCCTCGTCCGTTAAGTTCGGGTCTAGGATGTGGTCGTTGCGCAGGGAGAACGCTAGTTCGAAGGCTAGGTATGGACAGATTGCGTCCGCTCCGTAACCTATAAATGAGATATAACATTTTAATTAAGTAGTGAAGTGTATGAGTGTGGAAGGTTACAGAAAAGGGTATCTTAGTATTGTCGAAGGTTAGTTTATTGTACTAAAGTTATCATATTTCTTTATATAAAAAAGCTAGCTAGCTATTCTTCAACTAGAAAAAATTACGGTCAAAAGTACCTAATAGTCTATATTGAATAAATGATTTTTGACTTGGAATAAAATTTATGCGAATGTAGTTAAATTTTATAGTATTATTTCTATAGTATTCTTCCATATTCACCATCGATACAGGATCTCAAGTAAATATGGCAATCACAACAACGATTGAAAAATTAAAAGGAGGTATCAGGATTACTAAAAAGTGATGAAAGGACATTTGTAGTATATTTTTTTAAATATTATAGATAACGTTATGACAAAAAAAATAATAACACAGCATCGTACCTAACAGTACACACATGTGGTGAACCTCCCTGGCCTCAGCAGTCTCCAGTATGAGGCCGACCTTCATCCGCTGACGAGTCTCGATCAAGTGGTGGTGTACAGCACCTGGAAGTGACATCCACACCATTAGAACGAATAGGTAATTGAAGTCAATCATTTTTTATAGTTCAAGTTGTTTAGAACAAATACATATAGAATAACCAACTATTACGTTCACTAGGATCTAGTGATCCGCCTGGCTAGCTGGTATATAGGCTAGTCCTCCGCCGCGTCTGTCTGTCTGTCTGTTCGTGATAAACTCAAAAACCACTGCACCGATTTTCATGCTGTTTTCATCAATGGATGGCGTGGTTTACGAGAAGTCTATATGTATAATATATACATATTATAGTACAGAAAAGACGAGGGAAGGCGTGACTGTATATAATCAGAGGAACAGTAGTAATAGTTTAGTTCAAGAAGTGTAGTTACCTAATGCGAGCAGTGTGCTGACTGGCACCCGTCCAGGCCCGGCCTGTCGGTCGGAGAGTACGATGAGCTGGTAGGTGAGCTCGGCCGCCTGGTGGGCCTCGGCCGCGATGCGGGCCAGCGCCGGCTCCATGCCGCCGGGGCCCTCCAGGTAGTCGAACGTACAGTCGATCACCTTCGTCTGGCAATACATCAAACATATACTTATAATGATGATGATGATGGAATTTAACTCTTAATCCTCAACGTTAGGGGCCGTCCATTAATCACGTGATGTTTTTTCTGGTTTTTTTAAAGCCCCTTGGTGATACATGGTGAGGTTTAAAACTACCCTCCTCCCACCCCCTATATCACGTGTATTTTTTAGTACTTACAAAGAATCTTATTTTTGTTTAATTTGCGGCGCGTTTGCCGAAAAAATAAATACACGTGATATATTAATACACCCCCCTCCCCCTTGTGATATTTCGTGATTTTTATGACCCCCCCCCCCCTTTTCGAGCCGCACGTGATTAATGGACAGCCTCTTATATAAAATGTTATAGAATTTACATATAAAAGATACATAATATACAGGGTGGAAGGGACATCGACGCACAACCGCTTACCATGAATTCAGTACATAATTCTGGATGCCCTTGCGTTGATGTTTTTCGTCGGTTATTTGAAAAGAAATCATCTGTTCCATACATTTTGTCCGTGTAGGTCACTTTTGAAGCATAAGAGTAGTTTTTTTTAATATTGATTTTATAGATCCTGTAAAAATACTCTTACGGAGCCTGCCTTATGTCAGAATAGATCAAAGCCATAACAATACGAAACGATAACCTCTCTTCTATATATATATATATATGTATATATTCTCTATAAGCTTTAACATACCATCACGCCTGTATTCCCCGAAGGGTCAGGCAGAGGTGTACTTAATGTATACCCACAGTTCGCCGGTATGTTTGGGTCCCATGTAATTGGGGGCGAGCCTATTGCCATTCACCGGGCACAAATCCAGACTCCGAGCTGCTACTGAGAATTTCATAGAAAAACTCAATAACACTTTGCTCGACCTGGGGATCGAACCCAAGACCTCTAGCGTTGCAGTCGCGATTGAGACCACTAGACCAACGAGGCAGTCTATAAGCTTTATTTTAGGTATATTACCTTCCATCCCCGATGTGTAGTGTGCTTCAATGCGTGCAAGTCCGGCAGGGACAGGATAGGCTGTGGTAGGAACAGCCGATGAACAAACTCCGCGCTCGGCTGAAGAATATTCGGTGCCGGTCCAATGGGACATAATAGCGACATTACAATCTTCTCTCTGTGAAATAGAATAAAGCCTGGTTATTTTGTATCCTATAGGAGCCGAAAGATATTAATTATTGGCGAAGGAGTAATCATAGTTTATAATTCACAATCAATCCATTTACTGAGTTTTATTAGGCCATATACAAGCATGCTAACCTAGTACGGATTGGAAAGGCTTCACAAGCCGTCAAGAAATTCTTCGAAGCATAAGAATGTTGTATAGGAACTCGCTACTTTCCGTAACTCTACGATGTAGCGTGTATCTTGCAACCATTGGGTATCCATGAGGACTTCCACACGGGACAAATAATAAAGTATGCAGATGATATCACGATGTCTTCTTTCACTTGTTATTTAATTTAATTGTTATTGCCCGTAATAAAGGCGAAAGAATTATGTGAAACTATGATTTGATATTGTATGGTACCTATCATCTGTTCCTCGCAAATAGACGAATTCTATTCTATTCTTATAAAATTGCTTTACTTGTGAAACGAATTCACGTTTCACAGCTGCACATAAGGCTCCAAGCAAGACTAACGATTGTTATTTTATTATTTTTATATCATACCTAAATGGATCAATTGGTGGGTTGGTGACTTGAGCGAACAGCTGTTTGAAGTATTCGTATGGCATTGGCTGGAACTGCGAGAGGCAGGCCAAGGGCGCGTCGTTACCCATGCTGCCCAACGCTTCTTTTCTGTAATAAAAACAAAATATTCATCAACAGAGCTATGGTAAGTCAATTTTCTCTCCGTAAGAACCTTCTACAAAGTATTAGAAAACTTAAAACGAAAAGATGAAAGAAATCGGTAAAGTAGTTTTTAAGTTATGGCGTGACCAAGTGAATTAGGGATTCATCACTATAGGCCGACCGTTCAACTCACGTATCGCCGGCGCGGTAAGAAGGGAGCGGGGGCGGGTAACGCTACACACGGAGTCAATAATCCAAAGATTTATCTCGAAATAGACATTGTTGGTAAAGAATAAAATAAGAGGTATCTTTTTTAAGTATTTATTTACTTCCTACCGCTCCCTTCTAACCGCGCAGGCGATACGCGAGTTAAACGGTCGGCCTATACATAGTCGCTTCCCGCCGTTTGTCTGTCCCTATGTATGCTTAGATCTATAAATCTACCCACCGAGTTTGATGCGGTTTTTTAAATAGATAGAGTGATTCAAGAGGAAGATTTATATGTAAAATACATACATATTATAGTACAGAAAAGACGAGAAAACACGCGGGCGAAATGCTAGTTTTAAAATATAACTTTATTTGAATGAAGGGAAGTGTATTTTTTCTTTAACTTACTTGTTCTGTATCATAGGCAGCAAAAGCATATGTATAGACTCGATAGTGTATCCGAACAAGCCGAGCCGCTTGTCCGCGAGCCCCGTGATGGCGCTGCCGTTCGCGACGTGGCCGTTCCTGCCGTTTGCCACTACGTTTGAAGTGCCGTTTTCCGTAGCCACCGATTTATGGATATCTTCCATTGTTATCTATAATTAAAAAGCTTTGTTATATACGACGAAGAGTAAAGATGTTGTACTGGGAGCTGTGTATGCGTTTGTTATGGAACATTTTAATACAAAGGACTATTAATTATTTTTTGACACAGAAGTAAGAAGTGTACACTAGGCCAAAGAGTTTTGTATGCAGGCAACTATAGAACACCTAGCATTTGGTATGACTGTAATCCGCGCAGGTTACAATTGACTTATCTTAGTTTTGAGATCATTGATGAAGCATTCGGGCCAGATTTAATAGAGATATAAAGTCTAAATAACATAAACATACCATTGCCTGAATTCTCCGAACGGTTAGGCAGAGGTGCACTAATGTACACCCACACTTCGCCGGTATGTTTAGGTCCCATGTAATAGGAGGCGAGCCTATTGCCATTGACCGGGCATAAATCCAAAGCCTAAATATTTTAAAGATATAATATTGAGCCGCAAGAGTTATACGACTGATGATGAACACTGCAGTGAGCTTCTGTATGTGCCTATTTTGTTACCAGATGAATAAATCTGTACAAATTAAACAATAATATACATATATAAATAATATACGTATTTTGGTTGCCTGCATACTTATTTGTTTTGTAACATGTATATATACGTTTAAGTAGAAGCCAAGTTATATACGCCATCTAATAAACAATAACTAGAAGCTTCTCAACGAATAAGTCTGTAACACGACGCCCGTAATTGGTACTCAGTCGTGAATTTTAATACAAGGTTATTATTAAATAAAATAAAAATAAAGAAATTGTTATAAGAAGCGGCATTTAAAGAAGTTAAAGTCATGCATATCACACAGAACGCGCTCGGAATAAGCGACGCAATTCGCTTGCATGTTTTGTCCTATCGAAGTAATCTATTTATTTTAAAAAAAGCATTGACCTTTGACCTTTCGTATATCGATTAATATATTCAATATTAAGTATATATAAAGTACCTAATTCTGTGTAAACTGAAAACTTAGAGGACTGTATTTTGGTAGATATTTTTTTTTATATACATATAATTCGAATCAACGTTTACGACAGCGAGCAAGCGAAATTATGTAATACGTAAGCGCGTCGCATCCCACACGTGTCCATGTTGGTTGGACGAAGCCTGCGCCCGCGTCAGATAAAGGCATGGCTTGTGCGGCCCCGCCCACTTTTGTAAAGGACGCACTACAATGCGTCAGCCAAGTTTCATTATAGCAATTTTAAAATTCGTCACTCCCCATGCGTCTAATTCAAACTCACCATCTGATTAAATGTTTTTTATAACATTATCCCCGCGTACGGTAATGCATAGAAAAGAGAAATGAGAAATGTTAGGTATGTTGATGTGGCAATGATGTTCTATGTAATGAATAAGGTATATACGCCAAAAGTAGGATGTTTATCAAATTTATATTTTTTTTTCAGATGACACACCTGTCAAATATGTCACCTGAGACATTATAAAATTAACTACATCTAATAATAGACATGATTGGTTTAACTAACTTGACATGGGCAAAACAGTCGATATCGACTCAATCGAAGAAAACTGTCCTACATGAAAACTATATATTGTTTTGAATGAAACGTGTATAATTAAATAATGATACTATACTTATATCTTACAAAATGTAATCTGGTCTTACTTTACCAATAAATTATTATTATTCTTTTTTATTGTTTTTAATATTTCTCCCTTCTATGAAGGGTAAATCAAAACCTGCCGTGCGGGCCTGGGCCAAACTCGACAGGTTTAAATAGTGAGACAGTGAATTATTATTATGTCTCATATATTATTATGAATTTACTTTATATAGATCTAGATAAATAATTTTGACAGGATATAATGAAAGTGTTTTCCAAATGAAACGTGTAAATGTTTGTATACCTTGTCTTGCAGCCACTCGGAGTGGGGTCGGCTACGCGCTATTTTCATCTTCAGCTCAACATCTTGGATCATTTTCTTTTCTTCAGTGTCGACCAGCAACATACGACCGGGTTTTAGACGACTCTAGAACATTAAATAATAACATTAGCATATGTATTTTGGGCACCAGAACGTAACATACCATAGTCTAGTTAGATAACACATATTAAATAGATTTTATAGTAATGTATAATTAACTGCTAGACTGCCTCGTTGGTCTAGTGGTCCCAATCGCGACTGCTACGCTAGAGGTCTTGGGTTCGATCCCCAGGTCGAGCAAAGTGTTATTAAGTTTTTCTATGAAATTCTCAGTAGCAGCTCGGAGTCTGGATTCGTGCCCGGTGAATGGCAATAGGCTCGCCCCCTATTACATGGGACCCAAACATACCGGCGAACTGTGGGTGTACATTAAGTACACCTCTGCCTAACCCTTCGGGGAATACAGGCGTGATGGTATGTATAATTAACTGACCTGGGGGTCTAGCCAATCTCACATCAAGTTAGATAAATCTGAAATGTATGGAATTGGCATAACCTTTCGAAGTGTCACGTGATGAAATTATGTCAAATCCATACATTTCGGATATCTAACATTGTCTAGGCCCCTTGCCCACTTCGTTGGGCGATACAGCCTATGAAACTGACAAATAACGTAGCTTTCATTTGGTAAAAGAATTTTCAAAATCGGTTTAGTAGATTCAGAGATTACCCCTTACAAACTTTACCTCTTTATAATATTATTATACAAGTATAGATAAATCGAAAGAGTTTGTCTGTTGGTTTGAGAGGCGTTACATAAATACACAAGTAGATCCTATTTATATAAGTACATGGTATCAATAAAACCGGTTTTTTTTTTAATAAGGCGTCTTCAAAGTATCGATATTTTAATAGTTTCCTTACGGTAAACTTATCGTATATGCATGACAGACCTTTAGTTTTATGTTATTAAGATAAGGAATATTGTAGCACTGTTTCTCTTAGATTTTTTTCTTATCGTAGGTAACACATTTTTATGGTTTAATGACGGATTCAAAAAGAATTGCTTTTGCACATCCATATAAAGTAATGTATGGTGCTTATGCTCAATAAAATGTTAAATAAAGAGGTGGTTACGTTTTTTAATTTATTACATAATAGATGTTTGCCGGCATTAGAGCATTTATGTAAATCATTTTTCATTTAATCAAAAATATTTTTATTATTAAATTTATTAGCTTTATGGAGACCGAATCTGTGCAAGTTTGTCCTCAGACTCACCTTAGAGGTTAACTCAGTTCGAAAGCCAAAATCGCTAAATTAAGTGTTTTTATACATTAAATTGAAATTGATAAAGGAAAATAGAACGAATGCGAAACATATACGAAATAATATACCCAACGTTATTTATATTTCTCTCTTTCTAATTTACCACTTGCCACTGTAGCTTAAACTGTATAATGCTTAAACAGTATATGGTAAGAGAATTTAAGGTAAACGCTTCACGAACCGAGCCATGAAAAAGATCGAAAAGTTTGTAGAGCTGTAGGTCTCACCTTAAGTATGACCTTGTCGGGGTCTACATCATAGACACCGACTTCAGAAGCCATGACGAGGATGTTCTCACTCGTCACGTAGAAACGCGAGGGTCGCAGCCCGTTCCTGTCCAGTATGGCACCTGAAAATTATTATTCTTTTAAATATGAGAGTTGAATACCAGTCAGTAGAGAATAGGTAGACTGTCTAATTAGTCCAGTGATCCCAAGTGCGACTAGAGGTCCCGGGTCGAGCAACGTGATACTGGGTTTTTCTATGAAACAATAGGCTCGCCCCCTATTACATGCTATGACCGCTATGACCGCTAAGCCACCGCGACTCCCACCCGCCTAGTCGAAATTTGCCTTCACATTTTCAATTTACGTCTTTGACGTCGGTGACGTCAGTGACATCTGTTGAGGCGGGTGGGAGTTGCGTTGGCTTAGCGGTCATAGCGTTTGGTGTACTTAACCAGAAGACGCAGGTTCGAATCCTGCCCGCGGTCGTATTTTTCCTTCACCAAAATAACTTAATAATCATTGCATGGAAAATGCCTAAAAAATACAAAAGATAATTTAGAGTTTTTCTCAATATCTGAACAGGCCTATTAAGGACAGGGCTATAGCAGTTTTGAGTTGACCTGTCCCAGCTGGCACACGCTTTTTGTTGCCCCGATGCCTCCAGACCTCTAAATCGGCACGCATACATCAACTATTTATTGTGGTAGCTCAACATTATATAGGGACCTCAATGGATTATGCTATTCTTTCAAGAAATCTACATTTGACAGCAAAACGAATGAACATAGAACTAAAGACTTACCAATATACCGTCCATCAGTGAACGATACAAGTGCAGGTCCATCCCAAGGCTCCATACAAGAGGAGGCCCACTGGTAGTAGTCCCGTTTCTCCTTGGGCATCGTGACGTCATTCTGCCAGGCTTCCGGCACCATGGTCATCACCGCTTCAGGGAGGGACCGCTGGCCAGCATGGAGGAGGAACTCCAGCACGCAATCGGCTGAACCAGAATCGGACAGATTCGGTTCCACGACTGGGTATAGTTTCTTCAAATCTGGATGAAAAGATAGTTATTTGAACAGCGTATATAACAAATAGATCGTGTCATCGCTCAAGTACAATATAAAGTAAACCTACAGATATCGATTACAATCTTAGAATAAATCTTTTTGATTGCCTTTTGTGGGAAAAAATACTGTAGGTAATATTAAAAAAGTTTATATAGGAAAAAGTACCAAAGAACTTTATCTTTATAACAATGAAATAGAGCACAGTTTTTTTATGTAGCCCCTTGTGTCCCACTGCTGGGCAAAGGCCTCCCTCCTCCTCCCTTAAAATGCATTAAACTTAAATAACTTTGGCTATTGGCCAGAGCTTAGACATGATATATGGGCCAGAGTTGAAAAGATATTTAAAGTCTCTAAGGACCAAAGAGTTTTACAGCAATAACTTACCGTCTCCAAAGATTTCACTCTTCATGACACCCTCTCGAGCTTTCATGAGGTTGACATTACCTCGCAACGTATTTATCTCGCCATTGTGAGCGAGAACCCTGAAACAAAGGTTTAAGAACTTTATTGTTCTCATGAAGAATTACATAAATTCACTTACTGAGAAAACCTAGTTACAAACTAAAATGGAGGTTAATACGCGCGTATTAAATTAAGTAACAAGAAAACACAGTGGTAAAAACTGAGTGAATTTTTTAAGCTTACCAAGCTTGAAAATTTTCAACGACAGTATCGATGTTAAATAGTAACCGGCGACGACAGATACACTGTACTACAAAATGTACGGTCTTCGGTTCTTCTTAGTCGATTTTGAAATTAATCATTAACATATTATGGTTTAAAATCATTTGGAGAAATTTTACAGTTTTGTTTAACCCGATGTGTTGGCATTGACGAGATAGGTAGATAATAAACATTTTTTGTTTGTTTTTGGTATCTTTGGTGTTAATAGCACGGTATCTTGTCCATACCTCAAGGGGTGTGCTCTTTCCCAGCTGGGGAAGGTATTGGTGGAGAACCTGGTGTGAACCAGCGCCAGGTACGTCGTGAACGCTGGGTTGGTCAGGTCCTTGAAGTACTCCTGCATCAAACAATATATTCAAATCAAATCGTGCATATAATGTTATTTAATGCAAGACTTTATACTTGCACATTGACATTGCTGAGTTGAAGCATTATTATTTTATAATCATCGTTTTCCTAGAATGTATATTGGTTATAGAGTAACATAAGTTATGTACATTTTCATAATTATGTTGTTGTTGTAACCATGCACTGCATAGCCTTAAATTATGTCGGAATCCTTCGCGGACGGCCACGCAATCACTCACCAAAGTTTTATGGCAATCGGTTGGATAGCATAAGGAAGCATAGGGACGCGTATAGACGAACAAACATACCAATATTGATGAGTAAATATTAACATTTGACTGGTGGAATCATCATCAACCCATTACATTGTCTCAGAACGACAGGGATTAGGTTATAGTTATCACGCTAGTTTACTGCAAATTAGCAGACTACACACCGTAAGGAAAATCACTCGGGCATGCGACTTTGCCTCACGACATTTTCCTTCACCGTTTAAGCGCGTGGTAATTAAAGATTACGCGGTAATTAATTACGCAAAGAGTCAAGAGAAGTCGAGCCTTGGATTCAAACTCAGTCAAAGGTGTCGCCTTTAACTTGGCAGTCCTGCCAAGTCAAAGGTGTGTCTGATCATATCACTGCACTGGTGGAATATTTGGAGAATTTGACGGTATTTTTCGTTGCAAGTTCTCCCCACTTACCCATAGCTGTTGAGAAGTCAGCAGTCCCTTGTACACGACTGTCTTAAGTGCAAGACTGCAGATGTAGAACCTGGCTCCAGGCACCACCAGCTCGTGGGACGCACGCTTGCGCAGCACGAATATCTGAAAGCACGCCATCATACTTCAGACCTTGACAACACAGCACACGATAGGATGCCTGTACCAAAGAAATTGCAATTTTTTTATCTATAAGTACCTTTAAGTGCTAAGGACCTTCCCTATCGTGATAAAATTAACATCATCTTTGAAGTCCATTTTAAATAACAGTATGTATTCAAAAAATCTTTTTTATACAAGCATCCTGTAGGGATTATGAAAGGGTGTGTAAAATTTACGTTTGCCACGAAGTGGTCGCGTCCTGCCGGCCAGTGAGCACGCAACGATCTGAAAAAATACCTATAAGAATTCCTTACGACCTAGGTCCGCGCTTATTGTTAAGATATAAAAGTATAAGGAGAATGAATTCGCAACGTACAGTATTGCAAGTTCATCCTCATTGTTGATACCTCTCTTTCCGTTGTATAGCACCGTCTTTGTCTTACCTCTCTCGCTAGTTGTTCATCGTCGGCATCACCCGTCACAAACACCTGTCGCATAAATGGCTCCGAGTTACGGGCCACTTGACCTGAAAGTGAGCCAAAACAGACCCTTACTAACTTCAACGAGTATGTCAACTTAGTACTAGAATAATTATTTATGTATGCAATAAGACTATTAAGGTACAGTCTGAAAGCGTAAAATGTGCCACTCCTAAGGTATCGTTGCGGTGGGACGCGGGCGGGGGGCGTGCGATGCACTCCGCTGATCCGTTCGTTCCGTTTAGTCATTTGCGTGTCGACTGTCAACACTGACGGTACGTATTATTAGCAGACTAACAGCGTACAATGAGATAAAATGTTCGTGCTCTTGTTTTAGTAGTGGCACAGTTTACGACTTTTGACAGAAATTAAACACTTTAATGGCTGACAATTCGCGTGGTATTCAAAATGACAAATGTTTTATGCAATTGAGTATTATTTCATTTTAACTGAACATGGAGACATTTATATTGACATTTAATGAATGATAAAGTTATTGCCATTAAGTGTTACATTATTAAATGAAAATGATTGGTTCATTTCGACTTGGTTGACCTTATAACTCAAGATTTAATTTGGGAAAGCTTTAATGTTATGTACTCAGAATAATGTTTTACTAAATCTTAAGTTAATGTGACAAATAATTCCATATTTTTTATTAGTAAGTACTGTTCCAGCATCAAAATTTAATTCTTAACATGTAAAAAGTGTGAAATCATATTTATTAATATCTTTTGATGCTTGAGACAATACATCATATCATTATTTATCTTTACTAACTTTCCAAGTGTATCCACAAAAATGCAATGCAAATCATAGGTAATTTCAATTTCATGCGAACTTTTAGTAATTATTGTTGATGAAGAAATTATTTTAGAAGCGAATGTAGTGGATACTCTAGGGAAAATAACTTTGGGATGTACTATGCATAATGGAATCACTGAAACTTTTTTTTTCTTGATCTAAATATTAAGCTGTAACACAAATTGTCAGTGCCTTATGCAAAAACCAGTTTAAAGTAATATTCGACACATGAAATTTGTACTACTGCTGTGGAAGCGATTCAAAAACGCATAGTAACCGCCAGAATTTGATGTCAAAGCGAACAAACCGTTTGGTCAAGCGTCACATGACCGCGTTCAGCCGCGTTTAAACGACCCGACATTACTACGTGTACGACCTGCAATGATAGTCGCAAACAAAAATCGCAACGCCGAAACTGGCCTTATATCGAGGTACGAACATCGGTGACAAGTCATCGATGATTGACAGGACAATAAATATAAAATGTGTGTTGAACCTACGACAATTTGGTTATAGAGGGTGCTGAGAACCTTTATCAAGCAAGATCAATTTATGAATGGAGTGATATTACATTCAGGATGGCTCTTTAACAGGCGATAAATTCAATTAGGTTAATTAGTATGAGCTACTTTTCGCAGTAAACAAGAATAGAGTAAACAGAAAGATCATTAAGGGAATGAACTGACGCGCAGTCAGTCAGTTCATTCCCTTAATGATCTTTGAGCTACACAACGACTGGTGTATGCAGACAGTGGAGATAAGCTAGCCTAAGTGTGATGGCTCTTTCTTTATGAGATCATTTCAGATATTATTAACAATGTAGGGTATGTAAGGTATAATTACCACTTAAAAAGAAGACATTAAAAGAGATCGTGAGTTAGTTTGCTGCAATATTTTTTCTCACAGATTACTTATTGGTATTAGTAGTATTGAATAACTTAAGTACTTCAAAATATTGTAATGTTCTGTAAATGCTTACTCTTTTAGTCGATAAGAAGTACTCCATATGTAATTGCATAATTTTCCAATATTGGCAATAACAGGCTACAGATTGGCTACAGATGTCTTATTGATTAGACTGGACGTTCATATACGGCTAAGATACCATACATAGACTGATAATATGCACTTCAGTACAAAATAAATATCATCTAGTAAACATATACAGCTCACAGCAATAAAATCAATACCAGTCGGTCGCTCAATTAGTTCATACTTCAAATCATAACACTGATTCTGTTCAACTAGTCGACAAAGCTGATTGGCTGTAACTGTTCAGACGCCATATTTATTTAATGGATACCTATTTTGACCTGTACTTTTAGAAAAAGCAACTTGAAAAGGCTCTCAGCTATTCTCCCAAGCTATAGTTCCTTGTTTGAAACTCTAAATGTATAAAAATGAAAGAAACTAACACAAATTGCGTTGATGTCACATTTAACAAATGTTGTGCATTTTGTACCTTATTACTTCCTTACATTTCAGCATAGAAGTACTAATAATAGTGATCCTGCCCAATCAAACAATCAATAACGTTTAACTAATGATGTTAACTTTATGGGGCGGTCCCCCTAACTAAACGTTAGATGCGAAGTGGACACATTTTCTTAGGATTTCAAATCTATCGCTATATCTGTACTGGCCATAAATGCTAATGGTAAAGGCACGGGTTTATTTCCTTGGTAAAAAAAGGATAACACTTATTTGTAGAATCAATTTTAGGGGTCAACAACTCGATTTTAATGCCTTTAATGATAATACAATGCAGAATGAGGTACGGAAATACTAACATTCGTTAAATGTGAATTTTGTTAAATATTATTATAGCAAAGAATTATATTTTGAGAACAAAATTGCTGAATATTTGTACAGGAATAGAGCTAAGCTCAGAGAACTCTTATCAAAACTATTATATTCCAATATTCAAAAGTGATTATTGATTTAATTGACGTTTAATTGTCTTCAATCATCAATTTTGCATTTCATTGTTCACAACTGCACTAATTAATTAAAGATTTTAATGAGCATGCAAAATGAATATGCCTTTAATGCCTTTACGAACAAATCTGACTTTGTTTTTTTTTTCTTTGAAATTTAATTTGATGATAGAACATGATTCCTTATTAATGTTAATACAAAACACACGAAACTTTGATAATGAAATGCCCTGTTGTATATGTATTAATAAAACATTCTTATATGAAAAGCCCTATCAATAAAGACCCCTACAGAATTTATTATAGATTCATGACGTCACGACTTACCAATGGTGGTATTATTGGTGGGTACCGTGCGCCAGCACAGCACGGAAAGTCCAAGACTCTCGGCAAGTTCTCCGAACTTCTTCTCGATGTCCTGGTGGTGAAGCTTGTCGAGGAAGAAGATGCCGGTGGCATACCTGCCGAACGGCGGCAAGTCTATCTGGTGCGTATCTCTGTGGAGAAAAGAAAATGGAGTTATTATGTAACTAGGATGCTTTAATCGACTGTTTTTGCAAGGTTCCATCTGGGTTAATTTTTTTTTTAATTTTGTATTATTATTTGAACACCTTTACCCAATGATATATTCTTGATTATAGTAATTTGAAGCTAATATAACATTTTCACAACTTATGGTGTGATACGAATACCCAGTAGTGATACTATGTCCATTATGATTATTATTGATTAAGGTTGATTGTGATGTTAATTTTGTTGATGTCAGGATTAAGACAAATCGATTGACGCAGACTCGGACGCAGAATCATCAAAATCGGCCCACGCGTTTGATTTCTAAAGCGCCATAAAGGACCAAACATACATACAAGGATAGGCTGATAAACACTACCCTCGTTTGCGTCGGGTAAAAATACACTCTAATCAAAAACCGTAAAGAATTTGACTATTGTTTGTATTCCTTGTCTAAAATTATCTCAATTAATATTGAAACGGAAAATCTAACAATAGGTACCTAACCTACCAAACAAAGCACATGGCTTTTCATAATAACAATGCCATGGTAGGTATAAGGTGTAGATTACAGTATGTCTGAGCTGTTAGCACGTAAAGGTCACGCGGGCGTCTGCGCGCGCACCTACGTCACGACAGACCGTAATATTGACCAACAACCCGGCTGCCGGTGCCGGCGCGATACCATATCTATAATAGCGAAGCTGCAAATCTAGATAGGAACACGAATAGGTCTAATATCGATAGATTTAGGGTGGGTCATACACAACTAGTCGTGGCGAATTTCACGAATGCCATGGCCTACAGGGGATGGAAAGGCAGATAAGTGTAGTTTTTAGTAGTTTCATCCGTCATACCCAGTCGGCTCCCCAGGTGGCAGATGATTTACAAGTTACATTTTCTGCACCCGAAAAGGGTGTGTAACATTTGCGTAACATATTCGATGTTTTAGAAGTTATTTTTTGTGGATATCGAAGATATGGTGAAGTGGTTTATGGTTTTTCTTTATCTCGCAGAACTCTTTCAATGCTACTTTTTCAAGGTGTAGCCATGCCCTACGCAGTACACGATAATGATAGTTAATGCCGTGTATTAAAAGACTAGCTGGTTAGCAAGATGGTTGACCAATGTGCCGGACTATTCTACGTATATTGTCACCAGTAAAAGCTTTTCAAATGCATTCCTTTGATTTTCTTCTGACAAGTAACCTAACCAGGAGCAGCAACCAGTCGTTATCGAAGCTTTCGCATAAAACCTTGGGCCTTGGTCCAGGTGTCCGCTAGAGGCGCTATCCAATTTAATTCCAAACAAAATACCTAATAACTATAGAAATATATCTTCCGACTCAAAGGACCAAAAATTTTTCCACTGTTAGTGCTAAAATAATATTTGAAAAGGATTTATAATTGTTATACGTAACTTGTTATGTCTCATCGAATACTATGTCATAATGCAGTCAAAACAAATAATTGATTGTCGGAGAAAATTCCATTGTTGAGTCTGGGCTACAGACTACAAGGCTGTGAAGAAGGCTAACGATTACAAAAATATAATCAAATTGGGTCGAGCTCGTGTGATCTTAGTAACAAATACGTTCCATAATTCCTAACCATTGTACTTACTTCACGTCGTCAAAACAAATCGAATCGGTGCTCTTCCAGGAGCCAAGAAAATTTTCAGTATGTAGATTTAATTCCCTATGACATTTAACAACTACAGTAGATAGTTAGTGATCTATTTCTTATTTTAAAAGTTTTTTTTTAAATATTATATTAGTACAAGTAATTATCCATCAATTAGTTTAATCTGAAGTAATCTACTGTAATAGCTTTATAAATAGCCAAGTATAATAATAGCTTGGTGTGCGATGGCTTCGGTACGGGAGTTTCATATTGAATTACGTGAACTTAGAAACCAAGTTTGACTTACTATCGAACTCATTAAAGTCAATGAATCATTAATTAACTAAGCATTGCCTAAAAGTGCCCGATAAGTTCCCCAAGATTCGAGAACATATTTCAATTGTAATATTGTGGCGCAAATTATAGCTTGATCGCCATCAACTTGTACAGACAACTTAATTACTTTTTTTTAATTAGTTGTATATACAAGGAAAATAAAAATAAAGGTAATAAAACACTGACTGGACAGTCAATGTATGTGAATGATACATTGATGTTGCAAAACCGCAACTGCGACTGATTCAAAATGTGGTTGGTCGACTTATGACTTACAGCCGGTTTTATTAAAAAATCTGACAGTAGGGTTGCTTACTAGAAATAGAATTTGACATTACTTGTTGGATATTACCACGGAGGAGAGAAAAAAGCGGAGATGCCACAAGGCAAGTAGGTCATGCGCCTCCAACTAGGTCATGACGTCACAGTGGGCGGGGCCGAAAACCTTAGTTTCGAATGAATCTTGATCGCGTTCGGATCCGTGGATCCGTCGTATTTTAATAGGTTTTTAATATTTTTACATTGTTTTAATAATGAAGTGCGCTGTTGTTGGATGCAAAACTTGTTCCGGATCAAAACTGAAACATTTTGATGGCATAATATTTCACGTGTAAGTCAAAAAGTCACAAATTTTCTAGTTTGATCGCCAGATTGAAGATAGAGACATCTACCGTTGAACAGAAGCATTCTAAGATTTGTAACAACTTCTTATAGATTACGTGTTTTTATACTATCAATGCATGTTATTCTTAGCCAATTTTCTGCTCAAATTACTTGCTAATGTTTATTTTGCTTACTAAAAGTTACTTTATAGATAAATTATATACCTTGTGCATAAAACAAGAACAAGAATTGAATATAAGAAAAATGCGCCATCTGTTGGTAGGTAGTTTGTTTTAATTGATGAGCCATTCTAACTAGGGATGTGACAGCGGTAAAAAAAAGATTATTTAAAAATCGATTTTTATTTTCTGGAACATCAAATCTACTAAAACATGGTATGACATTTCACATGTAAATAAATCTTTACCGTATTTTTCTATTTAATTACATTTAGACACCAAATTCGTGCATTTTATTTTAAATTATTATCAGATTTGTGTACCAACATTGAGTCCGCTAGCCCCTCCAAAATACCTACGTATCGGTTGAGCATATGCGTTTTATGAAATAATAATCGTTTTTTTAATAATCGATTATTTTTTAACATCCCTAATTCTAACGCACATAGAATGTTCTGGATCAAAGTATCATGCTTTGTTACGCCACAGTGGCAAATAGACGAACTAAAATGAAAATAACTAGTTCAATTTGACTGTAATAATTCCATTCACCACTAGATGGATTTACAAATAAAGGGCGGGTTTTCTATCGTGGGGTGGAGCCATCGCCGTACCTCTTCCCCCTGTCACCCGCATTTAGGCGACGCTGCTTTCTTAAGAAATTTTGCCTTGCGGCATCTCCGCTTTTTTCTCTCCTCCGTGGATATTACTTAAATGGTTTCTAAATACCATTCGCAGGATACTTTCTGATGAAGCTTAGAACAACCTAAGCTTCTGCAAACCAGAAATTTCTTTCGAGGCGGAGGACATCCATGAGAATTTTCTCACGGATTAAAAAAAGCTTAAAACCCTATCTCTAATAAGCAAATCTACTGACGAATTTGTTAATGGGTTAAAAAAAATCATTCTAAATATCCCTTTAGAACTTTTTGAAATTTTGAGTACATATCTTTAATTCGCGACCCACTTCGTGTGTTGAGCGCTGAGTCTGTATTTATGACTCGTCGGAATTTCGAGCGAGGATTCATTGAATTCTTTAGGGCGCTTTTATATGGTAAAAGGAAGGAATACGACGACATTGCAGGCTGATGAGAATACATGACAGGAATTTTATGAATTTATTATTTTAAATATGGTTATAAACATCCTTAACATGTATTAATTAGTCATCATCATATTCTTAAAAAAAAAACAAGACTGCGGTCTTTATTTCCACACAATTTTTTTGCTTTCGATATTTGTATCGAAACAAAAGTTAAAGATATTCCAAAGACAGGCCCCGAAAACTGAATAGTTGGTTGTCATTATGTCTTATAGTTCCTCAAAATTTAAGTTTTTTGTCTAATATATTGAGTTAGTTGACTGTATATTTTTTATGGTCTAATAATAATAGAACATATCAACAAAATTTCGGAAAAAGGTCTCTCAGGGTGAGAGGGGGGGCTACGCTATATATTACAAGAGTAAAAGTAGATAATTATAAAACGTGAAGCTGATTCAAGGTTAAAGATTGAAAGTCGTTAAAAAGTAAAAGACGTCCGTTGGATAATGCATTCGCAAGATATTAAAATGGCAGTTTCATTTGATGTGCTTCTATTTGCAGATTCTTTACTTTACTTCAAACAATATTTTGTTTCAGCATTTCAGAAAAAAATGTTATGCAAAATCGGTTTCTTTCCGTTCGTTCTGTAATTTCAGATCAATAGCTAGCTACCACAGCAAAAATTTAAGATTGCGCCATTTCTTAACAGAGCCTTAATTGCGTCTGTGTTTTTTATACAGAATCAAAAATTGAACTTTTTTTATATATTTAGATGCTGATAAATGAATAGACGAGCGACATGATGGTGAGATGTCATCGCCGCCCATGGAACACCGGATGAGTTGCTGATGCGTTGCTAGCCCCTTAAAGAGAAAAGGAGAAGGGATTGAGGAATGAATATAGGCCTCTAATTACTGGAATTAGGAGTAGCTTCTCGAATTTAAAACTTAACTTTTATTCTTGAAATCTAGTAATGGAATATAATTATATAAATATTTGCAAGATATTCTTACTATACGTACTCTACCTATGTGCAATTGTGCAACACAATATTCAAATGGCTACGGCGAACGCGAAGCTTCTCAAGAAATCCCGAACATATAGGGAACATGACTACAGAGATCATGAAAATACATACCTTGCCTTCGTTTATTACTGACTTTGAAACAATGCAAATGTCATAATATTTACTACAACTAGATAACCAAGGTGATGCGTTATCATGCGCACGATTCGGTGGCGAAGCTAACATCCGTTGATAATGCATACATGAATGAGAATAGGATATTCAACTATAACATCGGAACAATGCTTTTAAGATTCCAATGTAATGACACAGTAAATAATTATCTTGTGGTAAGTAATGGAAATATTAATTAAAAAGAAAATATTATTCACTTTTCCAAAACTTTCAACGGTACAATGTGTGTAAGTGAGTTGCTTGATGCAACTCACTCACACACATTGTACCGTTGAAAGTTTTAGGTTTTAGGCTTTTTAAGGTTTTAGAAATAAATTTAGAAGACTAGCTGTTTTAAATGAGCCTAAATATCCTACCTCATGATCTGGATGTCAAATATTAAAGAAATCTGTTCAGCGGCTACGGCGTGGCACAGAAATTACTTTCGCTTTGATAATATTAGAATGACTTTAGTGGCATCTTCCCCAGAAGAAATAAATCAATAATCACATATTCAAGTAATCAGAACACCACTTTTTTGTTCGCAAAGCTCCATCTTAACTTTTTATTTGATCTGAGCTCAACCGTAGCTAAGAAAGAGCTCTGGAGTGAACCTAACAAATAGCAGTTCAGTCGTGAATAAATTGCATCATCTTACCGCATAAACAACATCCATTCAGCATCATAGTGATGTACGGAATACACGTGACTACCCACATGGCGTGATCTATGTCCGCCATAGGGAGACGCCGAAGGAACGCTTGGACTGACGCCAAGATGGCAGCCAAATCGGGATATTTACAATAATACTTAGTGTCGCTGCGGACGCTGAACTTAGACTGAGAATTACATCAATTAATAACTATTATGACCTAAGCATTATTTTGTTTTACGTTTAACGACATCAAAGAATACTAACTAATAAATTTACAACATGCATTTGTAATTGCAATGAATCTTTATTTAAACTACAGTAATTTTATCCACAAATGCTGCATTGTTTTACAATAGTAATATATTGTAGTTGTGAAAATGCCCTGCACTAAATTACCATGTCCTTGATAAATTGATGACGCAAAAGCCTAGTTATTGGCCACAGATCGGTACTACGATAACATAAAAGTAAATCACAATATACTAAGAATGTATGAGATGCATGGCATGGCAAGTAGGAATAAGTCATACGATATTAGGAGTATCTATATAAAAATCTTAGAATTATGGCGAAAACAATTTTATCGTAAACTTTGTATTTGGACAAGTGCAGCAAGTATTTTAAATAATACGTCAGGTCCACGAGTTGTTTTAGGCAAATATTATTGTTTAATCACTGACGCGCGTACCGATCGCGGTCTCATGAAACCGAAACAATAGATTTTGCATTGTTTATGTCATATGGGACCGGGTTAAAGCTAACTCCAGATTTTTATACTTAAATGAGTATAGATTGAGAATCGACAGTCAGCGTTATTATCACAATGATTACCGTTTCCTGTTCCTGTTAATTTCCGAGTTGTTATTAACATTGGAATAGTATAAAAAAGGAATATCTTTGGACTGCTAAGACTAGAACCAATATTCCGACTCAGGTCTGACAAAATTAGCATCACTTAACAAAAAGATTAAATGTGAATAAAACTGAACCTATACAGCCCTTAATTCTATCACAGATAAAATCTGTAGTGTCACCTGATTATGCAAAGATAACAAGCACAGAGTCACTTTCATTGACGTAACTGAAGTTCATGAGAGTCAATGAAATCGATACAAGAACGCTTACAGGTTATCGGTCCCGAACGTTGAACGACCGACAGTTGACCCAGATTGTACCGGTTCCATAATCAATATCAGCAAATATTAAATAATACCCGTAACGAGAGAAAAGTGAACTGTGACGAAGGAGAAGTGATCTACATTGAAAAAACTTGCAATGTTCCGAGGGGCGTCGAAAATGAAAGGGTACACGAAATCAGACTTAAACGTGAACCAAGATGAGTAGAATATATTTCTAATAATAAAGCAAAGGATGACGGGTTTATTTTTAGGAATCAATATGTATGAGTTTAAAAGATTGCAAAGCTTGCTACGAACTATCCAAGACAGTAATACACGAAAACAGGAAGCTCTTTAAAACTTGCCCAAGCGCAAAATAACAAGCTAATGATGAAGCCAACGAAGTAAAGGTCGTTATTGTGGAGAATTTAATGAAATGTCACGGGAGTTAAAATTGGAATACGAGTTCCAGGGCGGGAAAGGTTAGGGTTCAACTGAAGCGTGCCAAGTTCTTACGTCGGATATAATAAGGATGTATTATAAAACATGACCATTGTCAGAATTTGCTTAATTTTTTGCACAGAAATTTAGTTCGTCTCCAGCCTCGAGTATTTGAGGGACCAAATACTACCAATAAGGCCAAAGGAAGAAGAGATATATTTTAGAACAGTATAGATTTATATAAAGATTCCATGATTGTGAATCCTGGAATGGTTGGTAGTGATGCTTGGAAGTCAGATAAGGATCTAAGGATAAGCTAAGAAACCGGTCAGATCCCGTTGAACACTAACACTATGCAGTTAGACGAGACAATTCTAAATTGAACATAGAGTCTATTAATAGATGAAACTGACGATTCAACAGAACAGATCTACAACCCACGTACAATTGGAAAATAGATTCCACCACCATTAACAAAAGCTTAAAAGAACATTAAATAAACATGACCGATGAAACGATTATTGGAAATGATGGGATCAAGCGTATAACTGTATATTGGTAGTATCAACACTACCGAAATTAATGGGTTGAGCTTACATGTAAGTCAATGGTTGAGTTCTGAGCACTGGCAAAATTCAATGGCACATTCTAATTGGACGCTGTGCTATTTGATTTAACCAAGGTACGCTAGATATGATCAAAGGTGAACAGTCTTTCTAGAATGCATAGATCTGAGAGTTGCTATAGAGAGTTTCATAGAAAACAACAATACTACTCGACCTGCGATTCGAGATACTACTAGACAATTTAAGCTAAAGTCTAGGTAATTATAAATGTACTAAGTTTTCCGAAAACAGTATAATTTCTAAGGCTTCTTGTTTAGACTAAATTGTGTCTTAACAATGATATAATGTAATTAAGATATACATTTTCGACTATCATCAGCAATCTAGTATCAATTTGTGCGGGCGTTGTTTTTATAACCGCTCCAAGCGAACTGTCATATTTGTGAACAAACAATCGTTGCTTCTGCCAACTGGTGTTATTCATTTAGTTGACATTCAATACACCTGCTGCTTTATTACAATAAAACTATTAATGCAACGGTTTTTAATTTAACAATAGGTCGTATTACTAACCGACGAAAAAAAGGAGGTTCTCAAGTCGACTCGTAGGTAAATGTGTAATATTTTTAGTTAGTATATGTATACTCAAATTTGGGCCATTATATTTAAAAGAAAAATTCCATCCCCAAAAATAAAAAAGGGAATATCGGTATTTTCATATCGATATGATAAAAAGGGATGACGACTAACAGGGATGAATGGACGAAAAGGACATGCCGCGCCGAACCCAAATAATTGTTCCATAAAAAAATATCCAGCAACCTTAAGATCCCGAGGTCCGATCTGATATCCGATCTGTTTAAAACGAAAAAGAAATCATTCCGAGGTAAGCTAGGGTGTCATCAATTTTCAAATGTTGTCGGTGACGTGATACTGATCGATTACTTTCTAAACCATTACTTATCGTATTGTTTTGAACTGCAATCAGTCGTCATACACGATCCAGTGATCATCAAACAAAACGATAGCGATAGTTTATCTTATCGCCAAGTACTTAAATTTTTTTCTACACAAGTCCGACTTGTTATAAATTCATAATCCGATAAAGATATTGATAATGCAGAATCATCCCAACAATAATGATCTGAGAAACTTTTGATTTTGCCGCTTTTACCCATAGTTCCCAAAAACAAGAACATTAACAACAATTTGGTAGATAAAACATAGTGCAAAATCTGAACAAGAATAAGAGTCAATTGATTAGAGTTGATTTTAAGATCGTTTTGCAGATACAAACCGATCGCCATGTTTTGGCATTCGTGAACGACATGCTTGTTTAGTACCTAGTAGTTGCAAGTAAGAATAACAAAAAGAAATAGGAAAGAGTAGAATTGTTATTTAGATAACAAAGAGACAAGTACCTACGTAATAAAAACCAGTACGAAAATCAAAATCATAAAGTAACTGAAATATTACGTTGCTTCAAAACTAATTCTTAGACGAAAAAGGCCAATAGACCAACTTGTATTGACATTCATACTTACTATTCTGAATTCTACTAATGCTTCATTGCATCTATTAATTAGTTAGAGTTTATCAATAACATGCACCCAAAGGCAAACAGAAGCGCATTATAAAAGCATTACAATTATGAAGCTAATATCGATAGGCCTTAATAAACTATATGATGTCTTGGGGCAATATTTACAACGATAGATAAAGAAACTAAAAACAACTTGGTGAAATCCCCTGGCGACCACCACGCTGTGACCGTGTGGGCGCTGAGTTGAAAAAAAGTGATATTTTTATCTATGCCAATCTAATTTATCGGTGCTATTAAACCGTAGAGAAAAAAAAACGACTATCTTAAGTCGTGTAAGAGGATGAAACCCCTTGATTTGATACAGCAGTAAAGCAGATAATGCGAAGAAGGAGGAACTAAGGATTACTATTATTATTAACACTAGAACACGATATGTGAAGTTTTTAGAGATGTAATACAACAATAACAATCAAACTAGAAACACAGAAATGGTAGTACATAAGCTACCAGCCTGTAGATGGAAAAGACAATATCCGATAGTAGCCGACTGTAACGAAAACATGAAGTAAATTTTCCCGAGGAGACAAGAATTTTAATGCCATAGAAGCTCTTAGACATTATCATCATCAACCCATTACATTGTCCCACTGCGGGCTCGGGTCTCTTCTTGGTACGATAGGGATTAGGCTATAGTCCGCCACGCTAATATTCATTTACAAAGTATTAATGTAATGCCTAGTTCAAGGTGATAATGAGGTAGGTAACCCTAAAGCCACGAAGGCAGTGCGTGCACCGCGTCACCGTCGCGCGCGCCGGTACTGTGGTAATCCTGTATCAAGGCTCCGGTAATATAATCTTTATACGCACCAATCAGCTTGTAAATAAATAAAGCATTAAATTTAAAATCTTTTTGAACAACAGTAAATTATGGTATGAGAAATATGAAATTTTGATGAGACTGAAACTACTAACAAAGTATAGGGTTAGGCGTAAATAAAGCAGTGTAGAGGACAAACAATCAAACAAAGGATTTTATATCTATTGTATTTTGCTATGCAAGTATTCATTACCATTAAAATGATCCTATAGTCATAATTTATTGTAGTTGTATCCACACACTAGATTTAAATTTACGGCAAGATGAGGAAAATAAATTACTAATTAAATATGTTAACATTAGCACTATTTTATTAATTATACGACCGCATTCAATATTTGTTTAATATTTAATGAAACAATAAGATAAGTGCATATTATTACATGACCTTACATACATGACAACGATTAGAAAAACTCGAAATATTTGCAAATATATTGACAGAGAAGGTAACTTTAAAATTTTCCCGAAAGATCTTATTAAATTTTATTTTTATTTTTTAGAAGGGTTTCCTTTCTAAATCGAATAAAGGTCTTATTAAACGCTATTCAGATAAAATCTGGGATCTAAACTACTTTTGATGAAGGTAAATATTTTGAAACAGATATTCCGCCGTTTGAGAAGTGAAATCGTTACCCTAATATTCCAATATGTACCTAATACAAGTGCAATATCAATGTGCAATTAGGTACATCGAATACCTAATTATTTATCATAGTATCTATACTGGTAACAATAAAACTAATGACGAAGACATTGAGATTAAAGCTGCTCTTACATTCCTAAGGTGTAAAACAATAAAGATATATGACACATAAAACCCCCACTGTCTATTCACGTGATGTGACCTACAAAAAACTTACAGATACAAAGGGAAATGAAGGCGTTTTGAAAAACATCAGAAAAAACATTTTTCTATGGGAAGACTCGGCAAACGAGCAGGCGAGAATATTTGATGGTAAGTAGTCATCGCCGCCCATTGTCATCTGCAATACGAAAGGAGTTGCAGTTGCGTTGACGAGCGTTTTCAAGGAAAGGGGAGAGGAAGGAGAAAAATAGAAGAACGGAGACTAATAGTTGGCCTCCGGCGCTCCACACTCATCGTTAGAAACACAACAGTATGCATAGTGCTACTTGATGTCGTATTCTGCGGGACAGTAGTACTTGCCAGGTCGTTCCGACCCATTCATGCTGGCATGTAGACATGGCAACGAGACACTACTAAATTAAATTATGTGTAATGTAGAAACAAGTAAACGAAACGAAAAACATGGCATGGATAGGACAGAACAAGCAAATAAACAAAAACCATATTAAAGATATGTGTATTTGTCATCTGATTAATAGTATCATTTTGCTACGTGTTTTTTCCAGGGATGGCAGAGGAAGGGAGTTGTTTTATTACATAATAAACCCTTTTATCAATATCTTTGACATTGTTCCCACATAGCGTACGACTTCGTAAACATTTTAATCTTCAGAACGCCTCAGTGTTGTGTTAGGTATCTGTTATTGACATGCGATCCCTTGTGTGAACTGTGAAGTGCGCCTTTTGAACAATGATCGATTGACTAACAACTTCACATCTTATGCATTGTGTAGAGCAATTCTTAGAGCTACAATCTGTGCAAGAACTGAATGTTTTTGACTGTTTTACCACCAAAAACATATACGTGAAAGAAAGCCAAGTTCTTATAAAAAAAACTGCAAGATAAGTTTTCGGATAATGGTTTCAATAATTAAACAAGTGAGATCTAACTAGATTCAAAGTCCTTCCAAAATTCCTAAATTCATAGCTATGTTGAGCAGTTGAATCACACCTCTGCTTTGCAAACTTGGCTGACACATTGCCGTGTCAGATAGGTACAATTCACCACTAATTGCATTGTTATTTTTTCAACGTAAGTAAGAATTTCATTATATGAATTATATGCACGAGAACTTTGCACACGATAATATTAATTATTTGGTACAATAACCAGTGTTTTAAACATTAATTTTAATAAGGTTTGTGAGAATTTAAAGTTTCGGTCATTTACAACAAAAAACACATAATCCAAGACATCCATTATATAAATATGAATCAATTAAGTAGTGTGTTTATTTTAGTATATTATTCGGAGACCAAACTATATAGCAAGCAAAATACAACCGTTACAGTTTTCACATATGATTGATCAATTCACAACAGATGTTATCGTTAATAGCTTAAGTTATTCATACTTTTCATCTCCAGCAAATCCATCTTGGAAGAATCGTCTCCCAAGACGTGTAGTTGTCAATCATTATTGAAAAGGCGTTCAAGAATGTAAGAAATGATATATGGTAATGACGGCAGTAGTGTGAAATTCTCCATTATAAATATACAATACAAACAAGTCCGGCCTCGGTATTACTACGCAGTATGCAATGTACTTCAGACATAAACTAGTCTAATGGACACTAATTTCTTAGACTTAACGTGTTATTCACGTTACTTTCAAATTTAAACCGGAAACAAACAACTACAATAAAGAATTACAGATTGATGTATTAAGTTTGATCTTTGAAAGAGGTTGCTTTGACGTAGATGTACATAAAAATTTTAATTATTATTATCATTCAGTTGACTGTCTCGTTAGTCTGGTACCTAATAGTATGCGCGACTGCTAAGCTAGAACATTCAGTCGCAAAATGGCACCAAAGTCTCGAATGGACTCATTCTCGAAAAGGCTTGAGAATTATTCCATACGCGAATCGGCCCTTTCGAGACTCAGGATGCCTTTTTGCGAATTAGTCATTATGCGACTAAACGCTCTAGAGGTACCGTGTGTTGGATTTGTGCCCGGTTAATGGGGATGGGCTCGCCCCCTGTTACATGGGACTTAAACACACAGGCGAACTGTAGGTGTACTTGTCTGCCTAACGTTTCGGGAATCTTCAAGTCAATTACAAAATCATGTGTCATGTCTACCATGAAAGATACAGATTGATTTATTAAGTGTGATCTTTGAAAGAGGTTGCTTTAATCTAGATGTACATATAAATGACCAACAGTTCACAAAAGTCGCGAATGTTACTTGTTGAAGATAGATTGAAATCCGAATTGGGTATGAATGTACCAACACTTTAGTTAATATTGATAGAAGTTATATTTGGAGACTGACTGAGCAATTATGATGAGTTGTGGGTTGGGGTTTCATTTCTAAAGATAACATGGCAACGTCAAACTCATAATTATGACGTAAAGACATCATCAAATACTAAATATCTGCATAGTGTCGCTTTAAAGTTGTAACAGCCTTCAAAAGTGTTAATCATTTAAGTTAACATCGATACCTGACATATTCTAGATAACACAAATATTATAATGCGTGTTTCTATTCTAACAACAGTAATACCAGCTCCATTTGGTTCAAGCCAAACAGAATTAGGATAACATTGCGTAATTGTCAGAACCGTGGCTTACGTAGGTAGGCCAAATTTACTAGCATCTAAATAGTTTTAGAAGCCAGAATCTAATGGCTAACGAGCATTCAGATGATTCACTTTTCATCTTTTATTAACTAATGTGTTTGTTATTTAAAGTATTATTTTCTTCTAGACCTTTGGAAGGATTGTCTGATGTTACTAGTTACGCAAAACCTTATAATCATCCCACAGATCAGCACTGATCTCTTCTCATAATTAGAAGGCTTTGGCGGGTCCAATCGAAATACATTACTAGAGTAATATTGGGTTAATAGCTAAGATAACTGAACTTGAAGTCGGTGATTATGACGTTGTTTTGACAGATCATTGAAATCCTATCGCGATATATTAAAAAGAACCCAACCATATTTAATTAAACAAATACTACGACCCATTTGTTTTGTTTATTTTCTAATGTTTGAAGGATTTTGATAATAAACAAATACTACAAATTGAAGGAAGAGAATCGAAGACTGCGTACTTGCGTAGGCGCAAAACATAAACAATTGATATCAGTACTTCATAACACTCTAAGATAAGCAGTCGCATCATGTGAAGAGTTACGAGACCTTTAATTATTTATCGAATCATGGTTGCGCATGAATAAATTATTTTTTATATTATTATGATGCTGCTAAATTAGTAGAGACATTGATAAAACAAAAGATTACTTGTAAAAATAGTTTAAGGTTATTTTTTTTATAGTTCGGAGAGGACGCCGGGCATGACTAGTACACTTGAAGCCCTTGGCCTATATACTACAGTAAATTATATTATTATTAACTAGTAAGTAGTATATACCTGCAGCTTCGCTGATCTCCGTTGAGATGATCTCTTCTTTATATAGAACTGCATAAATCAGATAAGTCAAGCTTTATCTCAGGAAAAGTTTTAAATAAAACGAATGAATATGCAAACAGCATTACATTCGTTCAGTCACTGTCACAGATCACAAATTCCAAGCCTCTGGAATGATAAGTCAGACAAATTAATGGGGTGGAAAAAAATGCGATTGAAACCTTATTAAGATACGGCCATGAATAAAACATACAAGGTTGGAAGTTGATAAATCACAAGAGAGAAACAAAGTTTCCGAAAATTACCGAATAGGTACGAAGTTTGTACTAGATTAGTTTTGTACTTACCACTTGTAATATACGATCAATATGAATAAGCTACAGAGCCATAGTTTCAGCAACTATTAAATATCAGCTGTGCCTCGCAGATTTAAACGCTGTTTTTGTATTTCTTTTTGCTCGGAGCCTAGGGGTCGTTGCGTATTGTTCAACACTCTTGTGTTGACAACTATCTGCCAGTAAATGTCCCGTCAAAATCGTTCCAGCCGTTTCCAATATTAGCTCGAACAAGTTTTTTTTTGCAAACATACACTTCATTATATATATTTGTATATAATGAAATGTTATATGTATTAGCCAGCAGTCAAGTTCCAGGGTTCGTCAGACAGACTTTCCATAGAGATTACGTTTTAAACGTAATCTTTATGAAACGACTTTGATACCTACAGATTGTAAACCCAGAGTCCGAAAAAACAGTTCGCCCAACATTAGCAAATCTTGTTTACAACCACAACTCAATGCGCAATAAGCGATTTTTTACGTCTTTCCAAATGAACTTGTACACACGACTACAGGCCAAGATATACAATACCAGTATAAGCTGATCTCGCATTGTGTAGGCTTTCTATAAAATAAGAGGCTAGCGTAAACTGGATTTGTATAGCGCGACGTGTAGCCTAATTGGACCTAATTACCAAGAAAACAAGCCAGACAGACAACGTCACTGCAAACATATCATATATCCATATCTGTAGGTCTTGTCTGAAGCGAGACTTCGTTTTCCAACTGAGATCAAAGCTTATGACTAACGACACAGTGTAGGTAACACAGACACACAGAAGAAGGCAGTGCTACAACTTGGAGTTCTGAATAGTCCTTGATTTCTGTAACGATATGTGGAAGCTGAATGGCAGTAATGCGGTCGGATAGTATAGCAATTTTATGGAGTGTAATTCATTGCCTATCATTTTCAAAGCCAAGGTCGAGTTATCAGGACAATTTGTGTAATCGCGCGTTTACGTAACTGTTCGGAAAACAACTTTATATAGCCATAGTCTCGGATAACATGTTCAATCGATGCGCAAATGGGGACACAACCTCGGGACATTGGTTTATTGGTCGATTTCATTTCACTTTTTATAATCGGCATTGGGGTAGCTAGAGATTTTTTTTTGTGGGGTCCCGCCCGCAGTTGTAACCAGTCAAAGAAGAATAGTGACAATACTTCAAGGGTGTTTAAAGAGGTTGTCATATCAATGAAATTCACGGTAATAGCGGCTTACGGGGGCGAAAATTTCTGTTCTAACTCCCTTTTTGGTTCTGGGAAAATGTGATTTCCTCGGCAAAATGCGACAAACTCCACTTGCCCGCAAGATAGAAGTGCTATGTTTGTCCTAAGCAGAGCTCGACAGTTCATATATTATGTAGTCAACTATAGACATCAGCTAGAGAGTAAGTATTCAAGACTACGATAATTTCATGTTTGTAACGAAGCTGCTAAACTGCGTCTTACATAATGACCATTGATTCTTCCTGTTTAATATTTATGTATAACTTAGTTGCTATTGAATTATTCCATTTCATTTTAAGATAATTCAGCCATTGAACATTATGAATGCGGTAACTGTTTACTTTTTGATTAATGCACAACATTAGGCGGTTTGTAAACATAATTAAAGATTTCTTGAAAATGAACATAAGTAGGTATCGATGCCATGTATAGTGACGTCATACGTTTACATGGCTTTGATAAATTATCTGGTTCATAAGAATCTTTATGATTAGAAGACGAACTCTGATTTCTTCTCGGTGTATTTGGGACGTTGATAAATAGAATGGAATTAGACCGACCTATCATAACAGAATATACCTTCACCCCTGTTATTTCTCGAAGGGTTTTTGGCACTGGTTTAGATACCAAGTAAATAGGAGGTGATACAGTGAATTTCACAGAAAAGCCCAACAACCAGGACCTCCAGCGTAGTAGCCGCGCTTTCAACCACTACCACTAGTATATTAGTTCCAAGCTCACGACACCTAGATCTTAGAAATAAAGTACTGTTACACAGACTAAATAAATTCTTATCGAAGCGAGCACACAAACAACAGATTGGATAGATAAATGCAACTCGTAATTGTATACATCACTGGCCCCACGCAACGAATCGCTATCTATTGATAGTTGCTCAGCTAATAGAGCATAAATAAATCACACAACTGCGTAGCTCTATATATGTATGTCGGCAGAACGCGGCCGCCATTATCAACTTGCCACTGAATAGGTCAGACAAATTGTCTCTCGACGGTACGAGAGCAATAAGGAGGGGTCCATAAAATCTCGTGACATGGACCATTATGTAATGACGTCTTTGAACCGCAAAATAGTGAGGGGCAAATATATGTTATAGTAATATTAAGAATGAGAAAATAACTGTCTGTTAGTTACGTTTTGAAGCCTAAACCGCTAAACCAATTTTGATAAATTTCGGGACATTTAGGGATATATTGGACCTTTCTATGACATTTACCATTGCTAAACCATTTGCGGACAACTTCAGGCAGGCTTAGTTATTTCAAACAAACTGCAGTTGGGACGAGTACCATATATTATCCTGTTGCTGTATAGATTATCTATGACGTCGATGTCTTACTTATCTAACGTCAGCTGAACAATTTATGCCCAGCGTTGAATGGAATGCATTATTTGAACAGTGCATTTCATTCAACGGGAGCAAAAATAGTCGGTCTCTAAAAACACTTTGTGTTTTACTTTCTCAACGATTATGTTTACTATGTAAGTACAGTTGCACATAATGTTTTCTTTATACTTGTATGTTTTGTGACGTGAATGACCGTGGCCTCTCTGGTTGTAATTGTAGTTATGGATAATAATATGGTGGTCGCAAACGCAACTGATGACCGAGGTCCTGATTCGATTTCCAAGTCAGGAAGTGTTTTGGGTTATGTAAATACACTGGTATACACTTTATTTATTTCCATCATGTAAAAGTAACAGCAAAAATCAGATATGTAGTTCATGATTTCTCTATACTGCACAGAGCTGAATGTAAGAAGACACCAATGATAGGTAGCTACTAGATACACAGTGCACATTGGGACTAGCACAGAATATACCTATACATCAAAAAATCGGTCAGAATCTGAACGTTTTTTCAGCATTACCTGATTCACTTCATAAGAATTAATCTTTTTTAAATTATCAGCAAGCCACTTATTTCTAATTTTGTTTCTAAAGACAAAAAAGGTAATTCTAATTTATCTTAAATTGATGCAGACTAAAACCAATGACGATATAACTAAAACGAGGGTTAAACGGACAAACTTAATTACATTGACGATTAAGATGTTTCAATCACGAGGATATCAGATTAACAGCTTTTTTTTCACTTGTGTAAGCGTTCTTCTGCCATCGTTGATCCCTATATAATATACCAATGGTTTCGACGTTATCTTTTATAGAAGTGCCATTCCTTGCTAAGAACGCAAACGCAAACTTTAAAGTTTGCGTGTTAAGACTGCACAAACATTAAACCATTTTCCTAATACTTTTACCACTGGAAAACCATTGCTCCAGTTCGTCATGTCGTATTGATTTCCCGCTCGTCTGGCGGAAAGCCAAGTGGAAGGCTGTGGCACGATTGTTCTTGAACTGGCAACTTGCCAAACACAATAAAGTCAAACTTTTTAATCAATTTATAGTACCTCAATGTTCCGTTTCGTGTCACGGTATTTAAGATTATTTTAATAATATTTAAGTACTGTTTTGAATGAAAATATTGCTAAAACATTCAGTCTATCCATGCTCCCAGCCTCCTCCCAATTATGTTGGGGTCAGCTTCCATTCTCATTCTCACCAGATAGGCTGAATATCAGCATTTTACACAAAAAATCTACCATCAGACCTCCGCAACCTTTGCAACACCGATATTCGAAGATTAGACTGGTTGTCAGGCTTTTTTGGGCTTCCAACCAACTAGCAATTGGCATTCGTGTTCGTATGACTACCGGGACCTTTACGTGCTCTCCGAGGCACGAAGGGGTCTCGCCGTGTTAACAACCCATCACCCATCCACGACTGACCACAGCAAGCGTTGCTTATCCTTGCAAATCTGTTCAGATCTGCTTGATCAGCGCAGCGTTGATACTGGCTCCTATTTTTTGTCGACTTTGCAATGAATATCGATCAATCACTACGTTTATATCTCTCTTAAGTATGAACAGACTTCGTTCTGTTATGTCGTTAAACTATACGGCGTACATCACTCGTCTCGGCACTAACTGGCGCACTAGTGACGCATTGTTTTGCTCAAAATGCTAACCTACTTAGTCTTCGCCGACAGTCGAGAATACTCAGATCTTAAGGCGATTAAAAAAGCACTTTTTATTAACCTCGTCTTAAAGAAAACCATTGTCAATTTGTGTATTGTTCATTCTAAAGGATTACGCTAGAGACAAGTTCCGCTAGTGTGAATATTAAAAAATCAACGGTCCATTTTGAATAGTAAGTCTTGTATAAATAATTCATTTCGTATATTCTTACCTGAGCTGAGCGCTATAGAACTGATGCGGTATAGCGGTTAGCACTCCCGCGCCATCACCGGTATCGTTGTCGCAGGCGCACGCGCCGCGGTGCTCCATGCGTTTAGCGAGAGTCTCTGCATCTCGGACGATCTATACAGAAACAATGAAATCTGTATTTAAAAAAAAGTAAAGGTGTGTTGTTTAGTTGGTATAAGCCTTGCTTGATCCGGTCAGTCTATAGATGCCCGAACACTTTTAAATCATAATTATCTCCTTGTGTAAAATAAGATATAAGAACTATACCACTGTCATCTTTGTGTCCCCAAAAATAGATATTACTAACATCAACAGTAATCTTCCAACAGACTATGAAGTCTCAACTAGACAAATTGCATTTAAATTAGCCAATGTAACAAATGGTTGCAAAAAATTTAAAGGAAACCCAATCTACAATCGTTTATACTAACTATATTCATATTAACAATGCATTACAATGCTGGTTGGTAAGTAATCTTAGTATGAATTAACGGTAATTATATCATGTATGATTGTAAAATAGAAGATTGTCAGCTTCAAGCTGGAAATGCAAAGAGGGTTATAAAAACTCCAAAGTTTTAGGTTTTCAGAGCTGGATTTATTTGATAGGTTTTTTATTGTAGAAAAAGTGTAACCAAATCATTATATAACCTTTTTCAACCATGTTTAGCTCAGCGTTTAGTCTACTAAGAAACTATAATTATACTGTTTAATCATTATCATCATCATTATCAGCCCAGATCAGTCCACTGCTGAACGTAGGCCTCCTAGTTTGCGCCATTTCACCCTGTCCTTAGCTTTCTACCAGCCGTTCACAAATCATCTCTCCATCGTCCTATTATTTATCATTATTCTAAGCCTAATTAGTAAATACTAGTTTCTGCCCTCGATTTCGTCTGAGTGGACTCCAGAATTGAGTCCAATCGGTTAGCCCAGGTTATAAATTTATCTGTATGCTTAGTTTCATCCAAATCAGTGCACCTGTTTTTGCGTGATTGTGTAACAAACATCCAATCTTTCCCTTTAATAATATTTGTAGGATTGCCTTGAACTTTCAAATCAAATCTTACTGACCACCAAAGTATTCTGATAACAATCGATAAGTACTGAAGAATATTTCAGACTATAACAGTAACGTTTCAGTGCCAAGAAAAAGCTCCATAAAGACGCAACGTTCCTTTGAACAGTTTCCAAATATTTGTGTTAAAAATGTTAATTTCTCCATATCGATATGGCGCAGCACAACAATATAGTGGATGCATGCCAAAAATCCGGTGTAGATCACTTAAATTCTGGGTTATATCCAGTACAGCTAATCTCGTATGGAATGTCTTAACATTTACTTTAGAGTATGCTTAATAGTGCTTTCAGATAAATCTGCAATGCAACTTTTCAGGTCTACCATTCTAATCTACGGTTCGCAAAAACTTCGTGATAAGGTTTTTGCGATGTGACAGTTGTTCCGGTCTGCGCAGAATGTTCAAATTTTCAAGAGTCTGGTGATACGTCCCGATTCCCGGACTCCGAATATCCCGATTTTTCATTAACCTTAGTCTGTACTTTATTCGATGATTTTGACAGAAAAAACTGATATATCTGTAATCTTTTTTATAATAAAAATTAAAGTTAATAAAAATTCAAATCTGCTTTTTTTTGTAGCCAATAAAGTGGCTGTCCCGATTTGAAAGCCAAAATCCCGATTATAATAAACTGCCGTACCAAAATTTTACACAAAATCACTAGATGTGACGCCACACTTGTTGACCATTTATTTTAGTTCGTTCTTGGAGCAATGTTGACGCGGTGAGACCGTTTTAAGTAGTATCAAACGTTATGAAATGTCATGTTGGATTCTATTCTAAGGATTCACCTTGCAATGGAGAGCGCCAGACGATCTTAACACAGTTAGAGGCAACAAATTACAATTACAATAATTGTGCGAAATTTTCAATTTTATAATACAAAGTATATAATTTTTTCATCATAGTAAAGGTTGCGCTTGGGGTCCGCCCCAGAAAACCCTTCTTCTTATTTAGAAAGGAGAACAGTAAATTTTCTACTTTCAATAACTTCTTGCGAAAGAAATTTGTAACTAAGCATTTGAGAGGTTTCGGACTTTCGGTGGTTTTACGTAAGAGTTTGGTAGAAAAGGTCACTTACTTTATGGGTACGTTTTCCGTCGATAGCAACAACAAAACCAACTCCGCAGGCCTCGTGCTCGTTCTGAGGGTCGTACAAGCCTTGCTTGGGCGGCCCTTCCCACTCCATACCTGGACCAAAGTATTGAACATTAGAAACGGTTGGTTGATTAGAAATGCTGCGAAGAATAAGTTTGTTCGAAATAACTCTGCTTATCTAAAGCCAGAACAGCTAGTTCAGAACTACCGCGCTGGTAAAATCATTTTTTAATTCAGTGTTTTTATACATAAATATCGAAATTATTCAAGAAAATAATCACAAATGTGTAACATGTATGACCCTAATTGTCTTTACACCGACTCTTTCTATTCAAATTTACCACTGCTAAACCACATGCAGACAACTTCAGGCACCACAGGCTTAGTTATTTTGAACAAACTGTATTTCAAACACACCCGGGGATTTTAAAAATGTAATTTATCGTATTTGTAGTCGTTTATCTTTGGAGAAAATCGTTTTTCTGAAACTGGATTGGATCAATAAGTTTTGCTTGTTATTTTTCTGTATTGTATCCAATTCAATCCAAGCTTATGAAAAATTGTTTTGGGTAACAGTTTTATTTCTTAGCTAGAAACTGTTAACCATGCAGGCCATGCATATGATACATTCATTCACTATCGGCTACGGCGTGCGAATGCGAACACGTGCGAAGGTCAAGTGCGAAGGCCAACAGGGTTCAAATAAAAGCCTTTCGCCCTGTCCTAGAAATAGTCGGTTCATTGACATTCTACAAACGAATAAAGGCTATACCTATATGTACACATAACAACCAATCAAGCTATACAAATTCAGTTTGGACGGGTGGTCTATGTAAAGGTTTTCCGTACAATCTAAGGCCAGCCGACACTGTTTTTGTATAGCTTGATGTGTAGCCGTGCGTACGTATGTAGGTACTTTATTATTTTATTTCTTTCAGTCTGAAAGGGATCTTTGTGTCTAGGTCTAGTCTAGGTCTAATACCTATGTAAAAAGGTTGCTCTTTTTAGAGTACAGAATTTCCGCATGGATCGTCTGACGCCTGGGGAAGCGGCATGGTACCTATGTCGGACTCGTACAGGATAAAAACCGAACATGCCTTCCCTAGTCCTATACTCTCCTACAAAAACAACAAGCGATAAGGGTTCTGCAGCGTTAACTATTTAAAAATTGACCTATATTCAAGGTTGCCCAAAAGAAAACGAATACGTTAAAATACCGACCTTATCTTCGATAAATATCTACGAAGTAATACTTAGGCTTAGATCAAATAAAAAGTTAAGATGGAACTTTGCGAACAAAGAAGTGAAGAACACACAATTACACGCACACACGTATACCAAAACTATGCCTTATCTTGTCATTCGAGCTATCGAGGTATCGAAAGCTCGTCTGACAAGATAAGGCGTAGTTAATTAATACATATGTGCGTGTAATTGTGTGTTGTACACCGTGAGGCGCAGTTTTAGCCGGCCTCACTTCTTTGTTCGCAAAGTTCCATCTTTACTTTTTATTTGATCTGAGTACTTAGGTAGTATTTGTAAAGTTGAATTAATTATAACAGCATAGGTATCGTTTCGCCGGTATGTTTAGGTCCCATGTAATAGGGGGCGAGCCTATTGCCATTGACCGGAAACAAATCAAGACTCCCGAGCAGCTACTGAGAATTTCATAGAAAATCGCAATAACACTTAGCCCGACCTATGATGGTGAATTGAACCCTAGATCTCTAGCGTAGCAGTCATGCTGACGACTACTATACTAACGGGGCAGTTAAGCCGAATTTATATTTAAAAACAAATAAAACCTTCGTCAAAGAAACAGGTTGTGCATGTCTTTGCTTAGTAGGTTCTGGCATTCTTAATGGGATTTAATTAACATTATCAATTCGGATGTTTTATTTATGTTTGTTCGCATAAATCCGTCGTATATAGACGGATTTGAAAAATTCTTTTTTGTTCGAAAGGGTCCGAAGTGATCCCATTTAAATTTCATACAGATCTGATAATGAATTTCGGAGACAGACAACGGAAATCTTCAAAAATTTACAGCAAATCAACCGTGATTATCGTAACATCACGTCTGTACACTCGAAAGGTTAGTAATATTGTCATGTTATAATGTAATACATGTATGTAAGTATATGAATATAATATATGTATATAGGAAGTTCATCTAAAGTGGGACAAGGCAATCTACCTACAATGCTTCAAAATATTTTACTGATAATAGCTTATAACAACTATTATTTTATTTGTCAGTAAGAATGATTTGACATTCAATTCTTAAGATAATGATGAATATTAATTTATTAAGAGGTTGTTTATGCTCATCTTGGGGATGAAGCAAATTTATAATACATAATTATAATCATCACTACATTATTACTTAAAAAATTCAGTCATTGCCACCGCAGCTTGCTTGTTTGAGCTAAGTTCAGGAACTACTGTACGAATTTTCATACAAATTCCACCAAAAGAAATATGGACTATGGACTAGGAAAAAACTCAGATTTCTGTTTCTAATAATAATAGGTACTATACCGACGTCACGTTTTTTTCAGCAACGTGATGTCTGCCTATTCGTAAGAATAACAAGTAATGTTACATAAATTTAAATTATCTCTCACTTTGTTCGTAGGTAGATATTTTCTCCTACGCATGCCTATTCCAGTTTCCAGTGTCTAGTTTAATTCAATAGGTTTTAAAATAATAATCTAATTACTTTTTTTGTAAATTATTTTCTATGGATTGGGTAAAAAAACTGATACTTCATTAATTTTAATATTCTTACCTTCCTACTAAATACAGTCATACTAACTTCCCGAAATATTATAAATTGATAAATGATGAGTAGGTAGGTATATCGTTTTTTAAGAATATTCCTAACTATTATCTAATTTGTGAAAATGTTCCTTGAATAAAGGCGAGCAATGAAATGTCGTGCCCATACATACTATTAGCAGACTATTGCGAATTGTGTAAGGTTATCAAAGTCATCCAATTGACGCGAGTCATCAGCAAACAATTTTGTCATGGCAGCACTTAAATCACAATGCACACACTGGCGACACTGACGGATTGAACTATGATGTTATGGAAAACTTCTCTTGCATCGATAACATAGATAACGTTACATTCAGTAGTTGTCCCACAATAATTAATTTTATCTATAAAACAGCCTAATCAGTCAGATGATTGTTAGTATGGGGACTGAGTCAGAGGTACTAAGGTTTTACTCTGAGGTTGAATGGGTCTTATTTGGTTTAAATTTAAATGATTGTAACGGCTTAGTTTGGATATGTGTCCAGCAAGTCATAGCTTAAAACCAACTAGCAATGTGGGAGTACATCGGTACACCTTTGCTCAAATCCTTAAAGGATGCAGCCATGATCGCTTATTATGTAATAAACACAGAGAAGCAATGATTGACCAATTTTTTATGCATGATCCAAATTATATTTAACAGTTTTAGCATCTTAATCATTAAAATATAAAACATACAACCAATTTTCTAATAATCAATTTTCTATAATGTGTTTTATTTACTTTTCTCTATCACAAAATAACATGTGTTAGAACAAGACAAAATAGTTCTAAGAGGATTATATCTAAGATATATTATATTTTTATGAAATTTGTCAGTTATATTATACATGACATACAAATTATCTGTCAAATTACATAAATCAATTATTTTTAAAATACTTAGGTAATGCCCGTTGGCATATACCAGTCAACTTTAGGGTGATACATAAATGTAATCCTTATGTAGAGACAACAGGGCTGTTTTTTAGTAATGATAATGAGTCTGACCAAGGTGAAATAAGGCAAATCTCGGACCGTGGTATTATCTTAATTAGGTACATACTTGGCTTAGTAGATTGAGTTTAAGGTCAAATTTTAGAGGTTGAATTTAAATATACTTTTTTATCTAATTTATTTATATTTTTATGAGTTAAATGAGAGTTCAATAACTTGTATCATTTTATCATGATGACCATGGTTTAGAGGAAAATGCAATGATATTCAGAGTACTTTATGTAATTTTCTTTGTAATGGAGGTATGAAGTACGAATGAGGTATGAATAGGGCTGCCATCTCTTAAATCAGGTAAACAGGACAAGAAGCATGAAAACCCCGGATTTTGGAGCTTGGAACCTGGACATGTGGACAGTGTTTTCTTAAAGTTATTCAATAAAATATTTATTTATTCAATTTGAAGGGTACATGTTAAAAATGATCTAATACAGTTTATTAATCTGTTTTTCATAGTTACATCGCCCAGCAGCGACTGATGACCTGACAGCTTTTAAAACCGGACAACAAATGAAACCCTGCCCAGACACTCCCCAGACGCCCTCTAAACTAGGACAAATCCAGGGAAACCCGGACGGATGGCAACCCTAGGTATGAATGACCTAGTCAGGAAGCAGGAAAAATATGACTGTTTTATTATTAGGTAGACCAAGTAGGTGGGTGCTTACTTACTTAAAACTTCTTGCTTAAATTCCAATCATACAATCCCAAAAATCATAACAAGTATAAAAATGCATAAGATCTCTTTTTGCGATATTGAATTTATTATAAAACCCGAATAGAGATCAATGACCGCCCAAATCGCAGTCACTACAGGTCATTGCTGGCGCTACAGAGAAGCCGGTTGCCAAACAGAAAAAAATCGCGAATCGAATTTTGAAATTATAGACTTCTGATAGCAAGTGCCTACCAGTGTTATGATGTTCATTTATTTGTTTTCAGATTTAACTACCATCCTTTTCATATTGTCAGTGACAATGAGGGTCAGTCAATGACGTATTATTCATTGGTCACTTGGTCAGTCGCTTTAGGGGTACGGGATAAATGCCGAGAAATGGTAAACAGGTACAAATTATAAAGGCGACCTCCGCTGATGGATGTAACAAAATAGAAACTACAATCAATAAGCACTAATCAGCAGGTCAGTTTCAGGAAAACATAAATAAAAAGGCAAGGCGTAAATCTAAACGCAAACATTTTCGCTGGCAAGTTTTTCTAAACACGAATACAAACACGTGAACTCGTGAAGCATTCCGTGCTTACGAAAGACTAGCCCCTAGCGACAGCTGTACCGCCAATGCAGTGCTAGCCAGACAGACATAGCTCCATGATAAAATGTAAAGAAAGCAACAAAAAATCCCATACCTCAAAGTACGTTCGGGAAATTTAATAAATTGTTCTCGCCTACAACACAACTTTAAGTTCTCACTTTCACACACAATTGTTATGAAATAACAACAGTTGTGGCGGATTGTGATATTGATCAATTAGGACACAGAAAATACCGGCAGTGCGTAGTGACCGCTCTACAGACGACTACAGCAACCGGCGAAACGCGAATAACTGAATGAGTGAGCGATAAGAGCGATTTATTTCAAGTGATGCGGATTGAACATGAAGATGAGTGAACTATTTGTTACGCTTGGTTTTGATTGGCTGATGTAAGGGAATGACCGAATGGAACAATACACCAACATTATTTTAAATTGGTGTGTGTTAAAATAGTGTTGCCATGAAAATATTTAAATTTAATGTTACTATTTTCTTATAATAAATTAACCATAAAATAATTTACATAATGGAAATAAAACCAATTTTCTGTACTATCCGTAGCTTATATCCATGATTATATTGTAAATCTGTTCATAAACCGAAATTAGCACAAGAAGGTGTACTTTGGTATAAGTAAGTTGAAGTGAACGATAAGCACTAGCCCTTTGAGAATATAGATTTAGTGGTATTTTAATATTGTAATTAAGCAATTCAAAAAGTGATTTTGCTTTTAGAGATTTCTTTTTGGAAATTTAAAGTTAAATGAGATATTAAAATTTTGAAACCTGTAGGTATTATAAAAATATACATTACAAAATGAAATCTAAATAAAATTAGCTTCGAGCAACACGATAGGGAGTAGCCTTAGCGATATATTACCGATCAAATAGTTCTGCCATTTTTTGCGGGGGGAAATGTGCACACAAGCGCAGTTCCGAATGTAATGACGACACTAACACATACAAAATTAAACAATACCAACAAGCCTCGCACAGCGCAGCGAAAAAACGTCGCTAGCAGCGCTAAAACGCATTTTAAGGTAAGGCTCTCGCTAATAAGAAAGGTCGAAAGCGCCGTAAAATTCATGGCGCGTACGCGTTTGGTTCAACGTTAAAGGTAACCTCCCTAAATTGTTCATTGGCAAGAATTCGGATTTATCGCTCGACCGATCCGTATTTTGTACCGGCGATCGGACTCGATGTTGGTACTACACAAATCTGATAATAATTTAAAATAGAATACACGAATTTGGTGTCTAAATGTAATTAAATAGAAAAATACGGTACAGATTTATTTACATGTGAAATGTAATACCATCTTTTAGTAGATTTGATGTTCCAGACCTCTTTTTGCAACAGAAAACCGAACAACATGGCTGGCATTTTGAGGACTGCGGTGTTCAACTGTTCACTCGCGCGGCTGGACTTGCCGAGCGGCAACCTAGATTTATAAAATGCATATACCCATTTGGGCTTGTACTTTGGCAGAGGGGTACGCTACGGATGGCTTCTCCCTTTCCGTGTTGCTCGAAGAAAATTAGTGACATCATAACACTATTTTTATGTTAGTCATAGAAAATATTGTAACAATGGCTAATTATTACTATCTTTACAAAGATAACAATTAGCAACACCGGTCTGTCAAAATTTTTTTGTTCGTTGCAACTTATTTTTGATCATTTTTATTTCTTTACAATTTGTTTTTTCTAGCTCTATCTATCTAACACTCTTACGCAAAAATGTATTAGCAAGAAAGCCATATTCTTTGCTTTGAGTCGACTTTGAGTGAGATCAAACTTTACTATGCACGTCTTTGGGTTTAATTAGTTCTCTATATTGTCCCTAGATGGCGCTGAGTAATATTTTAACATAGGACAACCGAGTTTATGTTACGAGGGGTTACAGTTAGTTTTTGCATCAACCCCTATACTAACAAACAGACAAAAAGACAAATATTCTAAAAAAAACTCATTTTTGGGTTTGGGATGTTTATGTACGTTTCTACGGTTTTTTTCTTTTGCAATTTTATATTTGGATTGTGTTTACTAGGAATTACATGCTAATGTAATTTAGGAGTACCTTATTTTAGTGAAGGAAAAATACGACCGCGGGCAGGATTCGAACCTGCGTCTTCTGTACACCAGACGCTATGACCGCTAAGCCACCGCGACTTCACCCGCCATGTCGTGGCGGGTAGGAGTCCTGTCCTGCCCGCGGTCATATTTTTCCTTCACTAAAATAACTTAATAATCTTTGCATAGAAAATGCCTAAAAAATACAAAAAGATAGTTAATACTACCTTCTTGAATAATGATAAACAAGTGCTAATAGAACCACGTCCATGTATGTAGTTAAAGTATATACTATCCTTTCTTCATTGGACCGGAGTCCATTCACCTAAAGTCGTTAACCTCTGGATTCCAGACTATTATATTGCAAGTTATCTACTATTGGAATAAAAAGATATAAAGTTTCCATGTGTTTGACAAACCTCTAGATTTTACCCTAACCCTTTGTTTGTAGTAGTAATATCGCCCTACATGCCAGCCTGAATGGGGCGGCTCTGCCGGGGAAGTACTACCCTCCCACAGAATAAAGACGGCAAGTAGCAGTATGCATACTGTTGAGTTTCTACGGTGAGTGTGGAGCGCGGGAGGCCAAATTTCTCCCTCAGTCCGATGACTACTTACAGTCATAGAGTAATTACTTACCTAAATTTGTATAATTCGATAACATACCGTCACGCCTGTAATCTCCGAGATCCCGAAGGGTTAGGCAGAGTTGTACTAATATGCATTCACAGTTCACCGGTATGTGGGACCCATGTCATAAGGGGCGAACCTATTGCCATTACCAGGCACAAATCCAGACTGAATTGCTACTGAGATTTTCATAGAAAAACCAATCCATCCAAACTAACCAAACCAACTTTACTCGACCTAGGAATCGAACCCAGAATCTCGCCCTTAGAACCACTACACTAATGAAGTAATGAGGTAGGTATTCAGTTTATCATTGTCAAAAAAAGGTTCCCAGAGTGTGTTAACCCCAGGGTTATTTCTTCGATGCCAGCTTGACAATGGCCAGTGCTGGGCTGTATGTAGGTATGTTACACCACACTACCGCCAAGAGGGTACATACCAGGAAACCCAATTTCTCTCTCAGTCCCCTTTTCTATTTCGTGTGTTTTCTTCATCACGATCATCACCATCAACCCATTACCCATGATATATTTTGTCCTACTGCTGGGCACGGGTCTCCTCTCAGTACGAGGGATTAGTTTTCATTCAATGTGACGTAATTGGATTCTTCATTCGTTCGCCCATTTGAAGTCAGTTCATCTAAGTATTAGGCTTCATTCACCATTCGGTCAGTCAACCGATCGCGCGCGAAAGTTGTGCACGTTCGTATTTCGTCGATTCAATATTTACGAAATAAAATCTATTTTATGCAATACTTGCATAGAAATTGAGTTTATTAATAAAGTTTAAATTGAATGTGATTTACTGAATTAATTGTGTCAGAAATACGTATTTCTTTACTATTTTTTTTTTACTAAATAACGTGATTTTGTGTTGAAGAAATAATTGCAGTCGCTTTCGAAATTCGATTTAGGTACTTATTGGATTGGTATTCCTGGGTCGTTGAAGTTCATTAAGAAAATGAGTTTGAGTCGTCTGTGTCGTGTCGTTAAATGCGATTTAGTGAAAGTTCAGTCATCTAGTGCGTTGGTTTCGAAACTTTGGGGACCTTGTACTGTGAGGGAAGTGAGCACATGCAGCACGCAACGAGCTAGTGTTGCGCAACACAGCTCGAAGCCAGATTGGAATCGAGCTGTGAGTGAGGCAGAGAAGATTGTCGGATATCCAACCTCCTTCCTGAGTCTACGATGGGTATTGAGCGACGAAATTGCGAATGTTGCGCTTCATCTGCGAAAGTTGGTCGGGAGCAACCATCCTTTGTTGAAGACTGCTAAGTACGTAGATAATACAAATAATTATAATAATTCGATAAAATATCTATACTTCTATACCAATATTTTTAGGCATAAGGAGGAAAACTTATTGTTTGTTTATAATTAAATAGCTTTCCGCTCGCGGCTTCGCTCGCGTGGAGCATACGTTTCTTGTCATTTTACAGGATAATACATAGCCTATGTCACTCAGGAATAATGTAGCTTCCTATTGGTGAAATAATTTTTCAAATCGGTCTAGTACTTTCAGAGCCTTTTCATATTTTTTTACAGGTTTTAATAAATATCTACTAAAGACCCTAACGCCCCCATTACACTCTTCTTTTTAATACCCTGGATACGCATGGAAACAAAAATTCTTACATAAATAAAAACATAAAAACAAATTGTACCACGCAATCGAACCCGCGACCGCACAAAGCCACTGCGCCCGCGCCATTCGAATGGTCGTGTAAAAGTAATTACTTTAAATTCACGAAACATTAATCCGAAAATGTATAACATATTTTTTCATATTACGATGATTTAATGTTTGTAAGTGGTAAAAGTGGCAGTTAGTTTGTTCCTAGTCTGTAACATTATATGTTAAAATTTGCATAAATATAGACGATACTTTTACTTTGTGTAGTATTGTAAAAATATGAAAGTATTATGTACATACATACTATTGCTAATGCTCATATTTTACATTAAAAAATCATTTTAAGATACATGAAATTTAAATAATGACTGCCTCATTAGTCTAGTGGTCCTAAGCGCGACTGCTTCGCTAAAGGTCCTGGGTTCGATCCCCAGGTCGAGCAGTGTTATTTGCTTTTTCTATCAAATTCTCTGTAAAAGTTCGGAGTCCGGATTTGTGCCCGGTTAATGGCAATAGGCTCGCTTATACATGGGAACTAAATGGGTTGTACATTAGTACACTTCTGCCTAACCCTTCGGGGAAAAGGCGTGATGGTATGTTATGGAGAAATTTTAATATAGCCATTTAAACATCTTTTTCAAACTACCAAAGCCTTTGACCGTCAACATCATCATCAACTAATTTACCTTCCCACTGCTGGGCAAGTGTCTCTTCTCAGAAATAATTCTGGTAACGTCGCCCATGCCTTCAACATTCTCTGTTCAAGACCTTGCAATCCCATCCCATTCACAAGCTTTTAGTACAGACGCCTGCACATCAGGTTATACAAACATGTCAAATTTCTCCAAATGATTTTCAACCTTAACATGTTGATAATTAAGTTCAAAATCAACTGAGAAAAATTGATATTTCGTGGTAACTTGATGTGCTGGCCGCTGTACATTTTACCCAGTAAATTTCCGAATAAATTGTTCATGATTTGACCTCCACATTTTGATCTGCTCACACAAGTAACAGTACCTATGTAATGTAAACATTTCCTGAATCGTATTTTCATGTAGCTGTTGAACTTTAGTTTGTTTTACTATACAAAGAGCAATATTATCTCTTACGGCTCTTACAAGATCGTACAGTAGCCCGATTTATTCTGTAGACGATATCAAGTTTTGATTATATTTTTTATGTAGGTATATTTTCATCACTATACTATACGGTTCAATGATTTGTCAATAGGACGACTTCTAAGGCTCTAGACAGACGGACCGCATTTCAACTGCCATCCAACCGCAAATTGCAGTTCGGATGCAGTTTGAATGTAGTTGACACAACTGCAATAGAACTGCAAACCGGTTGGATTGCAGTTGAAATGCGGTCCGTCTGTCTAGAGCCTTAGAAGTCGTCCTATTGACAAATCATTGAACCGTATGTCACACATGCTCGTTGGCCGAGAATCATTGTAAAACGTTGGCTTGACAGAATTCACATAACACTGGACCACTGTTTCAACGATTAAGTCGCTGCGACAGCACTACGGTTTTAATTACGTGAATCGGGATACAGATAACAAATGTATATTATTAATACTCGCTTCATTGCAAAACTGTATCGATGGACATAGTAGCATTTCTTATTTAGGAAATGCAATTCATGAAATTCTGCTAATGTGTAGGTAACAAGCGCTTTGGGTAAACTGCGACCCAAAAATGTATAGAATGGAAAAACTTGAACTATATAGCTGACTCGACAGAAGTCCTGTCTTTCCAAATTTCTGAGCAATTTTTATATGTTTTTTTGCGTAGAACCTTCTACAGAGTATTAAACCTTAAAAAAAAGATGGATGAAATCGGTAAAGTATTTCTTAAGTAATGGGTGACAAAGGGAAATGGGGAATCATTTATAAATATATAGATATAGATTTGGAGGATTCATTTATATATAGATATAGATTTGTCTAGACAAATGACAAGGTGGCGTAAATACGCGACGAAAAGATGAATATTTATAGGGTTCAATCTTACCACATTATCTAATAGAGCGTGCGCAAATGTCAACCCCCACTCATCGTGACATCTTCAAGCCAAAACAGCGGGGGCAGGTCTACGTTGTGTCTGTATTTTTCAAATTAGGTTCTCCAAACTGTCAAAGGGAATACTTATTACTATTCTTAGCAGAATTATTCTGTTTAGAATAGTCACATAAGATCAAACATTTTTTTTGTACTCAAATAAGATCAAACATTTTTTTTGTACTAAAATAAGATCAAACATTTTTTTTGTAAGTACTTCAATATCTATACATACCTATAGCCTTACGTAGTAAGTACCTATTACTACAGTATAAGTAATCTACGACTGCTACGCTAGAGGTTCTGGGTTCGATCAGGTTGAGCAGTAAGTGTTATTGGGTTTTTCTATGAAATTCTCAGTAACAGCTCGGAGTCTGGATTTGTGCCCGGTTAGCGGCAATAGGCTCGCCCCCTATTACATGGGACCTAAACATGCCGGCGAAATGTGGGTGTACATTAATACACCTCTGCCTTACCCTTTCGGGAATACAGGCGTGATGGTATGTAAGTAATCTATTGTGCTATTACCCACCATTAGATAATGGTGGGTAATAGATTCGATGCGATTTCGTATTTGGTTACCTTCGGTATATATCTAAGGAACTTCTGTGCAATATTTCATGGTTTTAGATGTAGGTTGTTCCTTCTTTATGAGGTATAAATGATTTTAACTATCAGAAAACTTTTGATTCGAAATAATGTAATCGCTTATTAATAATATTCGACAGAGGAAACTTCAAAGTTCTGCTAAAACACAGCGATTCTTTGTTTGTTAGTATGTAAATAATGTTACTTAATTTTATTTATCGCACGTTATATATCGCGTTTAGAGGTTACATGTTACAGAATTTCCGATCAGTTCCATCAATGTGCAGTGTTGCAACAACACTGCACATCATCGCTCATTTAATCACTTACGTTACCTTTAGTTAGTATTCGCTTTACATCCGCTACAGTAATACGTCATATCCCCTTCTATTACCCATTGTCTGTTTTTAGAACCCTGTAAAAGCTGAAAGTACCTTTGATTTTTTACATTAGATATAGTAGCTCTACCAAATTTAGTATGACTTTTGGCGCCAAATTCGCCAATAAACGGCAATTTAATAGTATTGTGGCCGGCCAAATTTATACAAATCGGGCCAGCTTTTGTAAAGCTTGTCAACACCGCTCCGCCAAAAGATGCATAACAAAAATGCGCGAGAAAAATGAATAACAGTACTTAATTAATACACAAATAAAAATACCTAGGTACTTTCTAGGGTTTTTCTTTAAAAAACCAGTGTGTCCTTTTCAAAGCTGCAAGAAAATAAAGAAAGTAAATAAATATATTTTTGCACATAGAGAGCAGAAAGCTGAAGAGTTTGTTTGTTTCTTTGTTTACATGAACGCGCGAATCTCAGGAACTACGGGTCCGATTTGAAAAATTCTTGCAGTGTTACATAGCCCATTTATCGAGGAAGGCTCATCACGCTTAAACCAATAGGAGCGGAACATAAATGAAAAATGTTGCAAAAACGGGAAAAAAAAATAATGCAGAATAGCCGAGAAACCACGCGGGCGAAGCCGTGGGCGGAAAGCTAGTTTGTATATAAACAAAGAAGTAAGCTTATTGCTATGACTCGTGTGCGGGCCGCTGTTTTCAGCGTCAGCCGATGTCGACATGTTGTCATCGGCAGTCCTTCTCTCTTCTCTCTCTTCAGCCTGTTGCCATCCAATGCTGGATGTAGGTCTCTTCATACGCACGTCATCTCGAACGGTCAATTTTACGAACCCCATGCTCGTAACTAGAAGGCGAGTGCGGCTTTTAGCCGTAAGAAAAGGGTATTTAGAAACTTAACTTTATTGGCCATTAAATGCAAGTCTCAACGCAAATGTGGTTTTGATCTCTTACAAATTCGTTGCTAAATGTTTATTGTGAAATGAGGTCAGGCGCAAAAGAATCTATGAGAAGATATTGTGGATAGATATTCATTTGTTATAAGTAGTTCTAGCTATCACCTCTGAAAAGCTACGTCACTGCTCAGGAAACAGGTCTTTGCACGACAGTCAATAAATACTTTTACGTATTTTAACATAGCATCTTACCAGTTCTCTCTGAAGGGTGAAGTCAACATACATACACTCACAGTTCATCGGTATTTCTCTAGATCCCATCTAGAGTTTCTCCATACTCCGAGGAATTCTGTAAAAAAACTCAATCTCTTTTATCGATCTGGGAATTAAACTAACTTATTCCCGGTAGCAAGTTCGGAGTCTGGATTTGTTCAAGTTTAATGACAATAAGCTGGCCTTCGAGGCTTCGAGGAGTACAGGCGTGATGGTTTATTATATATATTTATTTTATATGTTTATGTAACATAAAGATATGAAATTTCTAGTGGAAGAAAATTTCCTAGTGAAAGAAAAATTCGGCCTCAGGCAGGATTTGAACTTGCGTCTCTCTGGTTAATAAGTACACCAGACGCTTTACTAACTAAGCTACCGAGACCACTGCCTGTGATATCGAATTTCTCTTCCACATTTTGCGTCTTCAGGTGATGTCAGCAACATCTATTGAAGATATGTCTTACAACCAACACGACTTTCTTTACAGGTAGTGCAATGTCGAACGTATTATTTATGTAAGATCGTTCGTAATGTACGTATCTTATAAAAAAACTTGTTTGTATTGTCCAGAAACCTGATCTACAATGGCAAGAACAATATGCAAGCGTGGGGGCTGATCGTGCTGCTGGTGTCTAAGGCAGCAGGACACAGCCCCGAAATACCAGACATGGAGCAGGACAAGGCCGCTGGTGTCCTGCATAGGTGAGCTTAATTTAACTATTGTTATAGTAATGGATGGATGGATGGATGGTAGATGGATGGATGAATGTATGGATGTATGTATGGATGGATGATGGATGGATGGATGTATGGATGGATGGATGGTGGATGGATGGATAGGTGGATGGATGGATGGATGGATGCGAGCTGCCCAAGACCGGGATGGTTGATGCTCTTTAGGGGAGGCCTACATTTAGCAGTGGACGGCAATAGGCCGATATTATTATTACAATTTTATTATAAGTACATAGGTACTTAAAAACACGCTAGCAGCAAAATAAGCTGATACGTGTGTGTTTTTGGATTTGGAGATTTTGTCTAGCATGTACACCCATACTTCGCCAGAACCTATGTTTAGGTGCCATGGAATTGGGGGCGAGCCTATTGCCATTAACCGGGCACAAATCCAGACTCCGAGCTACTGCTGAGAATTTCATAACCCTTTGGTCGACTTGGGGATTGAACCCAGGACCTCTAGCGTAGCAGTCGCGCTTAGGACAACTAGACTAATGAGGCAGTTGCCAATCAAGATGATGTTATCTACCTATGCATAAAAAAAACATACTATTATGCGGCACACAACTTAAGATTTATTCAAAGATTAATTTCATAATCTGCCATTTTCGCAATGTAACCTTTAGCAAGAACGCAATGCCACCATCTCCAATATTCAAAGACGCAGTAAGTTAGAAGCTGAGATATTTAGTATTGCGTTCCAATCTGTCGCAGGATTGACTCTTGTTCAGAAAACATACTGAAAGTATTTATTTCCATAATTGTTTTTGTGTAATTCGCCTCATTAGTGTAGTCGTCCCTAGCGCGACTGATACGCTAGAGGTCTTGAGCTTGATTCCCAAGTCGAGCAAAGTGTAGTTATAGGGCTTTTCTATGAATTTCCCAGTGAATGGCAATAGGCTCTCAGTCTATTACATGGGACCTAAACATACCGGCGAACTGTCAGTGTACACACGGCTACAGGTCAACCAATACAAATCCAGTTTAAGCTGATCGGCAAGAGGCCAGCATAAACTGGTTTTGTAAAGCTTGATGTGTAGCCGAGCATACATTAAGTACACCTCTGCCTAACCGTTCGGGGAATACAGCCGTGATGGTAAGTAATGTGAGTAAATATGCGCGCACGCACCCGCGCTACGGAAGAAATGCCCAATAAGGCACATCGGTTTTTTATCAATTCCTCAGCACTTCATTTCATACGTCCGCGGTCTTCTATAAGGGCATTACCTGTGAAAAATGCTGCACCTACAAATTATCGAAAGGGCATCGGACGGTCGAAGGTTCGAACAACATATAACTTCCTTATTTATCGCTGTTATTCCACAACTAGCCATAAAACTTCCTGTGGATATAATATGCTCGGACAAAGGTAATACCATAAGTTTTAATTTATTGCAATGATATATACTTTGTTAAGTGAGCTGCAAAGTGATATTCCCGGTTACGTAGGTCTTTGTAGCGTCCATAAAAGTTTTATTTTAATATAGTTATTTCATTTTGTAAGTTATTGGTATGGATAATAATCGCTTTCTTTCCCGTCTCTTTCATAAGCATATCATTAACTCAGATCAAATAAAAAGTAAAGATGGAACTTTGCGAACAAAGAAGTGAGGCCGGCTAAAACTACGCCATGCCGTGTACAACACACAATTACACGTACACATGTATTAGTTAACTACGCCTTATCTTGTCAGTCGAGCTATCGAGCTATCGCAAGTAGTTTCGGTATACGTGTGTGCGTGTAATTGTGTGTTGTAGACGGCATGGCGTAGTTTTAGCCGGCCTCACTTCTTTGTTCGCAAAGTTCCATCTTTACTTATTTGATAATTGATCTGAGATCATTAAGAATGAGTAGAGATTTACTACTTATGTAGTTGGAGTAGTTTCATCTTCATGTAAGATGTATAAAATATTATTTGATATAGGTACCAAATGTTTCTTTCTTTTTCTTATTTCTAATCTTTATTGTAGATATTACAGTATATTTTATACAGGTCGTATAGTAGGCTTTTCATCATTCGTTCCGTATAAATTGTTTGTCTATGCTCATATGTAGATAGAATCGGGACGTGAGTGCCGTTAACAACTTTCACAGCACAAACTTTAACAGAGAGTAACGTTGTTTAATGGCTTAACATTCGGCCTTCGTCAAAATAAACGGTACACTCGACAAAAGTGTTAGGTGTACAGGCAGCGAACGACATGTGCGTCTTGACATAGATAAATTCCTAACGTAAATTTTTGGTATGTAGTACCTATGCAGCCAGCAACACTTGCGGTTTGACAAATTTATACATAAAATAATTATTGCGTATTATCCAATCTTCGTCAAAACCGTATCAGTCCGTGGACAATGGTGTGCGTTGTATGCTTACATATTTATCACAAAATTCCACTGTATTCCATGAACATGTACTAAACCATTGTTTTTGTTGCCTAATAAATATGTAAATAATTAAAAAGACCTGATGTTGTTCCGGGTATACCTGTACACCTGTATACAAATTTTTGGTGTTGATAGTACATAAGGGGAAAGCGAAAGACATAGATCTATGATCTTCCACAAAGATGCGTATCGTTGAAGTTCTGTATGTCATTGTGGAGGCATAGTGGTCGTTATTGGGGTCCAGAACGGGCGTTCAATGGCACTAAATGACACAAAGGATTGTTAGATTCTGTAAACGAAACGGTCAAAAATAACACTTTATTTTGACACAATAAAATTGCAGACCTGCGGTCCTGTTTAGTATGTAAAAACTCTCTTTGTTATTCTTATCATTACATATTCACTAGGTACATAATAATTATTATATATAACAAAGTCCCCGCCGCATCTGTCTGTGTGTTCGCGATAAACTCAAACAGATTGACTGATTTATGAAGGAGGATGTAAATTACTTATTTACTTACTTGAAATATGACGATAAGTAATTGTGTACGCATGGCTACATATCCAGCGATACAAATCCAGTATACGCTTGCCTGTTATTGTGTGGACAACCTATAGAATGCGAGAAGAGCTTAAACTGGAATTGTTTAGGTTGACCTGAAGCCCTGTAAACAACCGAGGCGGGACTTGTAAAAGAATATAGAGGAGAAGAAATTATGTATTTTACGCTTTTAATTTGATGAGTATTGCGTGCCAAATAGCGGAATGTAGCTGCACTGAATGTTTTTTTTCTAATTAATAAAACTATGTAAATAAAAACTGTATCAACCCATATTCGCAATAAAGTATTTGAATTGTTTTTTTTTTCCTACCAGTCAACGCGCTCTGGCAGAAGTTACGGAGATGATCCGGACATCCCACCTGGTGCACAAAGGCCTGGTCAACATGAACTCCCGGCAGCCGATCGCTGCTGAACCTGATGACATGATGTTCGGCAACAAGATAGCTCTACTGAGTGGAGACTACTTGCTCGCTAACTCTTGTTCCGAACTGGCTAATCTGAGGTATGTTCATAGTCATGTAGTTTCTTTTCTTTCTTCTATTTTAATGAAACATTGCGTAAAAATTCTTTCAAAGCTAAACATACTTTTCTAGTCATTCTTTTGCTATATTTTGACAATTAAGTAATACCTAATGCGAGATATCTATAAGGTATTATTTTTTCTAGTAAAAGATTCAAAATTCGGACCTACGCCTACGTCCCTCCAATTTTCCCGAATCCTGCGTTTAATCGTATTTTTAATTAACTAGAAAAAAAATCTTTTAACAACAAATGTTTTTAAGCCATGAGACATAGCTGTGGTATAAAAACACACATGTTATTACTAAGGTACTTTATGTAAAAAGCTATTCGGGGTAAAACTAATTCAAATATCATGGTCTTGTTAACTTATTTGTAATAAATATTATATGTCATTATCTCACCAATGCAGCCTTACTTTTACTACGAGAATATATAATCAATATTCAAAATAAATCGATTACTTAACTGCGACAGCCATAAATCACATCATATTTTGTAAAACCAAATCTGCATTTAAACTTGTTTCGCGTCATTGACACTTATGCAAATAAGATAGACACTTAGATTTTAATTAGATAGAGACATAATATTCTTAAATATCTAGGTCGCGTAATATTTGTCATTTTGAGAAGCCATTCAAGTTGAAAATGTATGGAAATCGAGGGGAAAATGGGGTTTGCGAAACCGCATACATAAATATGGTAGAACATACAGTCATCTTTAATAGTTTCAGAGAAAATCGTTATTTAATTTCACTGAATAAGTATGTGTCGATTAAAACTCAACACGTGATATACGTGTTACACGTTAATTAAGAAGCAATTATTATGGCAGTTTCGTTATTATTATGAGTATATTTTATGTTTGTGTTTTATACATGAATAACATACCATACCATCACGCCTGTATTCCCCGAAGGGTTAGGCAGAGGTGTACTTAATGTACACCCACAGTTCGCCGGTATGTTTGGGTCCCATGTAATAGGGGGCGAGCTTATTGCCATTCACCGGGCACAAATCCAGACTCCGAGCTGCTACTGAGAATTTCATAGAAAAACTCAATAACACTTTGCTCGACCTGGGGATCGAACCCAAGACCTCTAGCGTAGCAGTCGCGATTGGGACCACTAGACCAACGAGACAGGCGAGAATATATTAACAAGTTAGTGCTTTTTCATGTTTTTTTTAATAAACGCTGAATAAATGACCAAATAAAAATACGTTCCTCTATAAACCTAGTTTAAAAAAAAGTGTCTTTAAAAGATCTATTCACAGTAATAAATACATACACACCCCGTATAGCGCCGCTATTTCCGTTTCATTACAAATTGTGACGAAGGCTTTAGGTATTTTTTTTTCTGTTTACTTGACCATTGATTCACAAACCCATTTCCAGTGAACCAGGTTCATACGATGTACGATCCGGTCTGTAGTTTGACGTAATATTTTACGTTTACGTAACGTGATGCGAACATGGAAACATAACAGAGAAAGTTAAGTATGCTCACGAAGTTGTTATTAGCACATTTATTATATGTATCTTTGTATATATATGTTGTACAAATGGTTAAGGTAGGACGCTGACTTGCAAGTTTTTGTTTCCGTATAGTAAGAGAAATTATTCGCCTGTATTCCCCGAAGAGTTAGGCAGAGTAGTAGCGCCGGTATGTTAAGGTCCCATGTAAGGGGGCGAGCCTATTGCTATTAACCGGGCACAAATCCAGATCCCGAGCTGCTATTGAGAATTTCATAGAATAGAAAAAAATCAATAACACTTTGTTCAACCTGGGAATCGAACCCAGGACCCCTAGCGTAGCAGTCGCGCTTAGGATCACTAGACTAATGAGACAGTTAAAATTTTCAAATATAATTTTCCAGCTGTGGGAGTTTTCAAATATTTCGTTGCCCATCAGTGGGGCAGTTTTCAAATATAATTGCACAGCAGTGGGCAGTAATCAGAATCCTGAATATCATGATTATTATATGATAAGTAGGTATTACATCAACATAAACAATTTAATACGATTATGAAAATAATATTATACCATTCAAAATGCATAATGATAAATTACTTACATGTTTCTATTAGGTAATCATAATTTTACATTCATTTTGTTGTATTAATCAATGTGTATGTGTAATTAATTAATTAATTAATATAATACAACAAACTTCACATTTTTCTTTAATTGATATAATTTAAATATTAGGTGAGTAATTGTGGGTAAAGAAACAGAAAAATTAAATTTATTAATTAGTGACTGCCTCATGAGTCCTAAACTAGGACTAGTCTTGGGTTCGATTCCCAGTTCGAGCAAAGAGTTATTGAGTACACACACCTAAGCCTAACCTTTCCAGGAATACAGGCGTGATGGGTACGTTATGTATTTGTAATTTATAATAATAAATACACAAAGGCAATAGGCGTGCATTGTCCGTGATATTGGAGCTTTTGCCTGCGACTTCGTCCACGTGGAATAGATTATTCCCAATCCTGTGGGAATTTCCCAAAATATCGTTATAAATTGAAGCCTATATGCTATTTTGTTCTATAAACAATACTAGTGTAAAGTTTTATCAAAATCCGTTCAGTAGTTTTTGCGTGAAAGAGTAACAAACATCCATCCATCCATGCTCACAAACTTTCACATTTTTTTATAATATAGGATATAAAGTCACTGCAGAGTAGACAAACAGACAGACGGAATAGATAAACTTAGAAAAGAATAGAATATTCTTTATTGCACACCAAAAAACTTATGCCAAGAACAATTTTTTAAATCAAAGAGTGGTATAATGGGCGGTCTTATCGCTGACAGCCAACTCATATACAACCTTTGGATGAACTTGTGACAAAAGGAAACGTAGTAGGGTAGTCTGGCGTACTTATAAAGAAGCTTATTTAATTAACTTAATTTAATATGAAGCGGCGGTAGCCTAATGGCTAGGGCGTCGGACTTGAGATCATGTGGTTGCCGAAACCCACCCATAATACCGAACCCACTCGTAACACAAGCATTTAGCTTAGTAAGAGCTTAACAAGAATACTAGTAATGTGCGACCCACATTGCTAGTAAGCTTTTTTTTAAAACAATAAAAACTATCATATAAGCTTGGATGGCTTAGTCTAGTATATAAACAGAGGTGGTACTGTGGCAACCGACCATAGGTAACGGTGACCTAATGACCCAGCTACGCAACACCAACAACTTCTGACACGTCGTCGTGTCGTACGACTCATTGTTGGATCAACACGCAACTCATTTTCTATGGGCTTTAATGGCGATAATTCTGCAGCTAAATTAGTTAATGATGATAGTTAAAACGACTCATTAATGAGCTTCGTCACTTGTGTCGTAGAACAGCAATAAGAATGGCGTATGGCCGTCTTATTGTTAAAATATAGAACGTCCAATAAATTAAAAAACATTTCAAAACAAGACAACGCACATAAAAGTTCTAAGAGGCTTTATAGGTTTATGTAGAAGACTGATAGCTATACCACCGTCGTCGCCTATTAGACTGGCGTATTTATCTACGAAGCTAATAAGATTGACGCATAATAATAACGCCGACGCCTGTAAGTGCACCCACAATATCGACACGACGCCTATAAGATCGAGACTCATAACATCGACGCCTAAAAGACTGAAAGAATGCCTGTAACTGACGCCTATAAGACCGGGGCGCCTATAATAACGCCACCCATAGCACCAATGCCAATACTAACGATACCTATGACACAAACGTCCATCAGACCAACTTATTTATCACCGAAGGCCATAACACTCAAACTTCTTAAAACAGAACAAATCAAAAAATATTACCTACTACCTATTTAAAAAAATATATATATTTGTTTTTAGTATTGCCTCATTACCAGCTAGCTGCTGCAAATCTAGAGGCATCGCATTTATTTCGGGTCAAAGAGAATATGGCATACAAAGGAAGATAAAAAAAACTGCAGCAATACCGAATTAAAAACACATTTCCAGCGTTTTAATGATATGCTGTAATCCACAGAAATCAAGAGCTAGTAGAGCTGATGTCGTCAGCAGTGCGGGACCTGGCTGAGGCAGAGTTCCTAGGTGAAAGGGACGAGCAAAATAACCCGCTGCCCTCACGACCTCTTCCCAAAGAGCAGATAGAGGATGCGTCAGGTAATTACACAGGTGTGATTTTAATAATAAATAGTATTTAATTGGTAACTGTTGTATGTAAACATCTAAGATGCGAGTCATTAAAATTACGCAGCTAAAAACAAATTGAATTTGGCCCCAAGGCCGAAAAGTCATTCTTAACGAAAACGGACAGTAGTCGCGAAAAAAAATCCTCGAATTCGACGTCGAAAATTCGATGATACTAAAAGGTTAGCAATAAGAGTATATTTTTTAATTAAAAGCTCCTGGTGTTCTTTAAAAACTAAAACTCCAAATACAGATTTCAGATCTCCAATACATAGATCAATAAAGGATTACAACCAACATTTAAAGTTAACTAAAAACATAATCCACAGATTTCCAATACCTCGTACTTAACCATAACTGGTTCTAGTTGCGCGGCCATAGATTTACTAATTGGAACAACTGTGCAAATTTACTTTAGTGAGAACAAATTTGGGTGTAGCTACATTGTTTGCACGCTGAGAATATGAATGACCACATTCTAGGTTAGAGGTTGCGTGTTGAAAAATCATCATATTAGGTATTTTTAACGCTCATACTTTTTCGACTATTCCATTGTTAAGTGTTATTATACGATTCAATTTTGAATTTTGTTTTGTGTGATGTGTTATGAAGTTTTATGATAAACGAATATGTACACATAATAAAAATATAGTAAGTGCTGTAAACATGAGCAATGTTTAACATTTTACTTCCACGAACTTGGAGTTTTGTACAGGTTTTTTAAAAAAGTAAACAATTTGCTTGTACCTCAAAGTATTTGATTAAATTGATGATTTTGTGTTCAGAAATTCTTGATATGGAATTGTTAAAATCGAGTCTTATAATATGGTATCATCGTAAGCATTTGCTATGCTCAAGCATCGTTAAAACACATAAAATAGAACGAACTTCGACAAATAAGACCCACAAACATATCAGGCTCACAATACATTGGAAATCATCGCATTCCGATCTACAAGTGGTACATACTGTGGTACATACAGGGTACATTAGTATTCACGTCGCGTTATGTCGCAAGGAACTATGCTGCGCCCTCCATTCGAACGTGACATCGGACAATGGGGACATAAGAGCTTCTTTGACCAATTAGCGTTTTCGTATCGGCATACTTTCGGTTTTGTTCCGTGTTGACGTCAGTTTATAGGTTTCTGTGATGTCACATGGGCGTTAAGCCCTAAACGTAAGTACGTGCTCTAATTGTTGATAATAAATTTGTTAATTGGGTTTGTTCTGTAATGATTTCATGTTTAGTTTTTTGCAGACTAGATGTTTGGGAAATTGCTCTGGGTTTTTCTCTCCCCTGCCTGATATAAATGGCCTTTAATATAGTCTTTGTTTGCTATGGTATAGTTGGACTCTCTAGTGTAGTCAACTCAAACGTTGACTTGAAAGGATTCTTTGTTTGCATGCATACACGAGACACATGTCGCTGTATATATGATAATGTGAACAACTTAACAGTATTGATTTTGCTAGAGGTTTTCTGTCTCGAAAATCTCACGGGTTCCGGTTACCTTTGCAGGTATGGTTGGGTTTCCGTGCGGGGCGTAAAATTTCATTTTCAATACAAGTTATTGTTCCGCGAGTAAGATACCGTTGAGATCAGTTCTAAATCCATAAAGATAACAAAGGCGATAGATTTTTTAATGAAAGGGTCTTTTTTTGGGGAAATGCTCATGGACCGTTTGCATGATGATGATGTTAGGGACAGAACTCTAGAATGTAGTCTTATTTGCGTAGTACTTTCAGTGGCTACATTACCATTCAATCCAGAATTAAATAATGTTATAACATTATTGACTTAACATTATTGGTACTAACTCTGACAAGCTTAATGAGTTCTGCCACCTGGATATCTTCTTATAATTACAGAGTGGGACATCATCACAGACCCGCTGCCCATGGGTGGCGTGATAGGCTGTGCCGGTCGCGAGTGGTCAGCTCGCCACGTGCTAGCAGCTGGTGCCTTGTTGGGCAAGAGTTGCTCCGCAGCCCTGAAGCTGGCCGGACATAATCCACAGCTGCAGACGCAGGTGAGTTAGTTCCGACATCTATCGTCGCTACACAGTCGACCCAATGACGTGAAAACGACAAACGGCATAAGCAACAGCAGTTAGTAGTATCCCTGGCGAGTTGACTGACTACATCACCCTTGAAAACTGGACACAATTATGTTATCATATTATTACTTAGAATATTAGGCTTTGTGATGATACCAATTCAGACGGACTTCGCAGATTTTTTTTACCACCTAAACTCAACCCCACAACCATTATTTTTGTGGTGAAGTATTAAGCTCGCACAGAATATCGACGTTAAGTAGCAGTATGCATACTGTTTCGTTCGGTGAGTGTGGAGCGCCGAAAGAACCTCTGTCCTCTTCCTCCTCTTTTTCTACCTCCCCTCCCTATTTTTTTGTAAAAAGTAACCATAGGAATATCTTCTCACAACCCAGGGCTACCTCTTCGGCTGTCATCTCGCTCTCGCATGGCAGGCATTCTTGGATTTGGAGGCGTTCACCGGTCCAGAACCAGCGAGCTTCTCGCTGGTTGGTGCACCGCTCGCCTTCACGCTGGAGGCTCGACCGGAACTGTACGATTACATCGAGGCAGGGAAGAGGAGCGTCCATGATGTTGATTATCATGCTGTGAGTATAGTTTGGCTTTTTGGCATTGATTGATGCGACTTCGGATATCAGTTTTCCGTTATTTTTTATTACGTATTAAAATCTTTGTTCAGTTTTTGTCCCATATAGCCGACAAAGAGAAATGTTTCGAGATCAGGCTGATCCATTATTAATGTTATCTGGTTCCTGGGGATACAGGAGCCAAGTAAACAAGCAAGGCATTGATTTTCCTTGTTATAAAAGACTAACAAGATGTCGCACACAGCTTGTTATGCAGTTATAGAATCTGAAAGCAGAGGACAAGGTGAAACGGCACACACTAGGGGAGGCCTACGTCCAGAAGTGGACTTATATTGGCTGATGAGGATAATAATTATGAAGTAAATGAGGCTCTATTTAAAATAGCCAAGACTTGCGTCCCACTGTTAGGCAAAAGCCCTTTCGCTTTCGGCCTAATTGCCAAAAAACACACAGAGCAACAAAGAGCTTTATTTGTTTGGCCGGTGCGTTTAAGGTGATAGCTACTGTAGCTACAAAAACTAAATATAGAAGAATAATCAATGTTGTGAATTATAAATAGCAGCAACATTTATCTAGAAATAATAAGAGCAAGGGTTACAATGACGGTTTTATCGCTAACATCGATATCTTCCAGACAAGCTCTGGGTGCTCAGGCAAAATGGGGGGAAACTAACTTAAAGACACATGAACATACCATCAGACTTGTATTCCCCAAAGGGTTAGGCAGATATGTACTAATGTACAGCCACAGTTTGCCGATGTGTTTAGGTCTTATAGGGGGCGAGCCTATTGCCATTAACAGAGCTGCTACTGAGAATTTCATATAAAATCCCTATAACACTTCCCTCGACCCAAGACTCCTAGTGTAGCAGTTGTGTTTAGAACCATTAATAAGCCACTAACTAGAATCTATCTATATATATAAAAGGCAATGTCCCGACTGACACATCATCGCCCAGCCGAAACCACGAAGATTGAAATATGAGAGGGATATAATTTGAGAGGGTATTTAACTATTGTATCTCGTAGCTGTACGAGGCGGTACTAGAAGGGTCTGGTATCGAGCAAACGAAGCGCCTGCAGCGCTCGCACATCGCACGATGCGTACGAGTTCTCGACAGCTTCCCCGACTGCGACGCGCGCACCGCACTCGCTAACATCATCGTCGCTATGCATCACGAACATCTCTGACGACATTATATTATATACCTACATTCTACTGCCCCTTTTTAAATAAATTCTGTTCGGAATTATCATGCTTTTTAAGCGGCGGTAGCCAAATGACTAGGGCGTCGGACTTGCGATCATGTGGTTGATCATGGTGTCGGAAGGTCGAAACTCTACCATTGCACTACCGACGTGAACCCACTCGTAAAACAAGCATTTTATTTTAGTTACGAGGGGTTAACAAGAATACTAGTAATGTGCGACCCACATTGCTAGTAAGCTTTAAAAAAAATGTTTAACGATAATTTATATGTTGTATAGTCTATACAGCATGTGTTATTTTATAACTGTATACTATTATATAAGGTCCAGAACGATTAGTAAAAGTTTTTTTTAAATAAGGTTATAATAATATCAGGTATATTATCTATTGTCTCTTCAAAAATAAGTATGGAGATATGAGTGGGTTATGCTCCTCATAGTAATTAATACTATTTTCAGAATCTTTACACACCATGCATTACTTAGTTCTACTTTTTATTCAATATGAATTGATTTCAAAGGAATTTTTGCTCCGTGGTTCTAAGACACCCTGTATATTAGTTACTTTACAGATTCATCCACCTCATATAATAATTATGTAAATGTATACTGTCATACCTACACGTTAATCAAAAGTTGAAAATACTTATTAAATATAAAGATGACCTTGGTAGATTTATTTAACGATGAGGATGTCAACAAGGATTATGTAAGTAGATATATGGATTATTATTCGTATTTACAAAATGGACCTGACCCAATTCAGTAATGAAACAAATTGTTTCCGCTATTCAGAGGAAAGATATTAATTATGTAAGTAGTTTTTCTAAAGGCTAATCCGTCAGTATTGAGCGCTAAATTCATTTTTTTGTTTTTTTTGCAAATTGCCGAATAATTAGCGTTAAACAAAAAAAAAAGGAATTAATTTACCGCCCAAGGTTGAATAAACAATGATCGTTGGCTCATAGCAGGAGGAAATTAAAGTTTCAGCTTAGGTACCTACTCCAATGGGTCGCCCATTAGAGTACCTAAGCTGAAACTTTAATTTGAATTTGTAAATTTGAAATTTAAGACGTGAAAATATGTACAGTACAAAACTGTCAAATTTCTCCAAATTATTTTAAACCTTAAAATGACAGTATTAAGTTCAAAATCAACTGAGAAAATTTGACATTTTGTGGTTACTTGATGTGCTAGCCACTGTACCTACGTAGATAGGAACTATGTACATATGTTCAAAAACATTCCATTAAAAAATTATGAATGATCACAAAGGCAATGTAATTATGATTCAATGTTTGACTCAGTTGACCCGGTTAATTTAATAGGAACTCACTAGAGGGGTTTTTCGGTAGAACTCGAATGTAGAATAATTCTTAACACCTATTAACTAAATTGGGTTTTGGGAACAGGAACATTGATACGAAGGTTGTACGATTGGCTTAACACAACTTTATCAGAGTCGAATTCCAGTCTAACCTAGACTTTTTTGTAGTAGTACTGCTTCGCTGGCATGTCTACATGCCATCATGAATGGATCGGCACGACCGGGGATGTACTATCCTCCCACAGAATATCGACGTCAAGTAGCAGTATGCATACTGTTGCGTTTCGTACGGTGAGTGTAGAGCGCCGGAGGTCCAATTCCTCCGTCAGTCCCTTCCTTCTCCTTTTCTTCTTCCCCTCCCATTTCCTTAAATAGGTTCGACAACGTATCTGAAACTCCTTCGGTATTGCAGATGTCTATGGGCTGCGATGACTACTTACCATCAGGTGGCAGGCCTGCTCGTTTGCCGACTTATCCCATAAAAAAATAACATTTATGAATTTGCTTTTGAAGTAAGGCAGATTTTTAACCGATTACAAATAAACTTAATCTAAAGCCGTTCATCAATTCAGGAGCTATGATGCCACAGATACACACACACTTATGACACCCTTTTTTTCCGACGGTGGTTAAAAAAATGATGATGTAAAGACAAATACATAATTATTCTATTGTTCATGTCTCTCCGTGAATAATTAACTGTTGTGAGCCAAATTAGATACATTTTTTTTCTTGGATAGTTCTGTTGGTGGTTGCCCATCGTTCGGTTAACTTTTCTGGTTCTGAAAAGGCTTTTACTTTTTTATAAACAATCGCACCTATTTTACGTAAGATGTTTTAAATCCAGACTTACCAAAATGTTTGACAATTCAATTTAGACCGATTTGGGTAGCTACTTAGTTAGAAAATATTATGTTAATAGACAATATGACATGTACTTAATGCTCAAATTATATTTATAAGTGTAGTTGTAAGTTTGTATTTTTATATAAGACATTGTAGCTATTATTATGGTATATTTTGATGTGCAAATATACATAAAAAAATTAAAATCTATATAATGTAGTAAATAGGTACATTTTATATAATCTGATTATGTTTTTACATGCAAATATACAATTTTAATAAATATATGTATTATTTTATTCATAAATAAGTTGAAGATTTGATTGAGCACAGTTCCTAATCATGCTACCCCAAAAAAACATACTATACCATCACGCCTGTATTTCACGAAGGTAAGGCAGAGCCATATTGATGTACACCCACATTTCGTCAGTATGTTTAAGCCCTATGTAATAGAGTAAAAATATTAATCGGGCAAACAAACCAACAAACGAATCCAAACTTTGCAACAACTTTGCTCGAACTGGGAATCCATCCCAAGAGTGGACGTACTAAAATATTAAATTCGACATATTTTATCTATAGTTGTGCCTCTATTGCTTTCAAGATTCTTTCTTATGGTTGATTGGACTCTACCACTGGAAATCGCAGTTTGAATAAACCTCCAACGAGATGGACAGACGACCTGGTAAAGGTCGATTGGGGAGGGAGTCGTTGGATGCAGGCGGTATATAACCGGTCGTTGTGGAAGTCTGTGGTGGAGGCCATATATATTCTGCAACGCATCTCCTCTGGTTTTGCAATGTCTATGGGCGGCCATGACTATTTACCATCAGGTAGGTCGACTGCTCGTTTGCAGAGTTATCCCATAAAAAAAAGATGATGTACTGTACATATATGCATTGCAATGACTCATTTTCTAAACTATTAAAAAGCTAAGGACCTTATACAAAGTTAAGGACTCTGCAGACACTATTTAGAGTAATTTTTAAGTAAGTACTTAATTCATCAATGATCCACTAAGCCGCAGACAGAATAGAAAAACAGATGTTTCGTTCCGGGATGGTTGGAGCTCTTTTAGGGAGGCCTACGCTCAGCAGTAAACGGGAATAGGCAGATAATCTGATATGATGATGATGATTATAGACACATTACAAAACCTATTGCTTCGGTCTCATGAGACCACTAGGTGCGGGCGTCGCTGTTTTAATGAATTTTATTTAATTTTGTTGTTGTTAGAAATCCAATGAATAGTAGAAAGACGAACCGAGATGCTGTTAACGGGTTAAAGTGCCATATTGTAGACACAATGAAAAATCTTTTGTTTTGCCTTCATGAGGCAACTACGTGCGTCAGTAAATATAGGAGTATTAATATTAGAGGACAGTTTGTTCGAAATTAGTAAGCCGATCGGAAGATAGCCGTTCCGAACTACCGCTGTGCTAAAATCGTTTAATTAAGTGTTTTAATACATAAATATCGAAATAAGTAAACAAAATAATTAGAAATGTGAAACATATACGACTCTTTCTATTAAAATTTACCACTTCTAAACCACTTGCAGACAACTTCCGATCGGCTTACTTATTCCGAACAAACTTGTATTTATATTATTATTATTAAACTTTATTTCAGATACAATCATCCATAATGTGTTAGTAAACAGAAATCCTTACAACTATGTTAGTAACAAGATAAAACAATTTAGATTTAACCCCACCTAATTCATATATTTGCCCTCAGCACCAGGCCCGCAGGTATGCCTGCGGGACCAGTGCATCAGGAATGGACAGTCTGGTTTCTCAGCAATTACCTTCAGGATGCTATTGGAGCCCCCACGTATCCTATGCATCAAGGATGCCGTCCTCTTGCGCATGATAGCCTCAAAACTATCAATTCTTGCCTCAGCAAACATACCTGACGCGCTACAGAACCGCGGAAGCCCCAACAACATCCGGAAAGCATTATTGTACTGTACACGAAGAGCGTTGTAGGCCCTCTGCGTATACGCGACCCACAGACTGCAGGTATAAAAAGTCTGGCAGTAGGCCTTAAAAAGCGTAATTTTCACTTCTTTAGTACACCTAGCAAATCTGCGGGCCAACATATTACATCGGACCGACAACGCTCTTCTTTCCCTCTCCAAATCATCATCATCATCATATATATATGATTGAGAACATGAACCTACTTACCAGTAAGACCATCCAAGGATTTTGTCAGTGCAGACATCCTCTTCTTTGCATTCTTCATAACACAAGCACTAGCTAGTTCGAGAAGATAATCGAGAATGACACAGAAAATGTATCTGGTATTATGTCTACACACTGCCTTCTCAAACGCACACGTACCGTGCAATGACTGCAAACCCACAACTGATTTTTATATTTTTGACAACAAATTTTGTAACTACCCACAAACTATTACTTATAAGTTCGTTCGAAAATACAAATATTACAAGTTGTAGGCATAATTAGTGTTCAAATATTGAAATTACATTATTAATCAATGATTTCATGATAAAAAGAATCTCAATAAAAAAAAAACAGTCTTGTTATTAAAAGAAACATTCACAGTAGTGAAGAGACATCGTTTTATCGATAAATTCCATCGATTAAATATTTTTAATCGCATGATTTTCTATATCTATTTGGGAAAGCAAAACTAAGGTGTATATCAAATAAAACATAACACAGTTTTTTAAATTAATTGTATTAATAAATAATGGTAGTTCTATTTACATGACACATTCGATTACTCTTTTGTTTTGGCAGAAGACAATAAAAATATTGTTACACAATAAGTTCGCCTAACTCAAACGCGGCGGGCGCAGGTCCCACAACCTAACACTCTTATAAAAGACATTGGTAATAAACCCATTCCCACATATAACATAAAAAAAAACACATTTTTGGTTACAATCTGACAATACTGGTCGTTTTTGGTTTTGAAGTTTTCATGTTTCGTAACAACATAGTTTCGAACTTCACATGTCAATCACACCGAGAAAGACATACATACAACATACACTCGTGAGTTAATGTATATCACAGGTTTCTAGTGTGACCTAAATGATACAATTTACTTACAAATGAGGTTGCTCCGACAATTTACAATTTTACATCTTTTTTTGGTGTCCTTTGCCACTGCAATGAATAAAGTTGTACAAATCACAACTGTACTGTTTAATGTGTATATGATTTAAAAATACTGTGATTCTGATATGTCTTGTCACACAATGCACTGAAAATTGAAGAGTTCCGACGATTGGCAACTATGGCAAGAATTATAGGGCATTTTACCAACGCTAACACAAATAATATCCAAATACAATTTTAGGCAAATTTTGGTAAGTTACCAAACGTCAAGCATACCATAAGACCGTCGACAATATCGCACCATTCGTTAATTTTAATATTTTTTTCACTCCTACGTTACAATGTACATAGACCCCGATGTCTATTATTGCTTAGTTTTTATAAGTTTTGTTATATCCAAAACTTTTACTTATAAATAATTTTCACGTTCGTCCCAATAAATTTACCATTCAATAAATACGTACACGTAAAAAATATAAACTATATCAATAGTTTAATCTTTAAAACAAACTTTCCTTACTCTAATTATATATTAATAACTATTCATCAGTATGGTTTCATTCATTTTCAATAATATGCCTACTTTATAATCTTTCCAAGCGCCTGAAAATTGATTTTTTAACCTTGCAATATTCTATCTTATATAAACGTATGTAATTTATTATTCATCTTTTATTGTATTGTATCTAATTTTATAAAATTTTATCGTCACTAAGTTAGAAGAATGTTCGTATAATGCAATCGCAAATCTTAAACAATAAGGTCACAATATAATGTATAATAGAAAAATCAGATTCATCATAATATCAATAAATATTTATAGCCAAACGCACAGGCACTCGATTTGACAAATAAAGAAGGCGATCTTGAAACATGCATAAAACAACCTGTAATAATTTAATGATCGAGCCGTAAAGCAAATATATTAAATATTAAAGTCTACAGTAACACTAAAATTATTACAAAGAAAATGATACGATAATGGTTCACGTAATACAATATAAATAAGTTAAATATTCTAAAAAGTTAAAAATACACACGTCTTAACCTAATAGAAAAGCACTCGTATCTTTGTAGTAGAATACTGGCGGCGATACCACCATGATTTGATTTAAAACATAAGCCAAAACAAATATTCAGAATTACAGGAATGGTAATTAACATTACAAATTAAATAAAACAACTAATTGACAGACAAAGGTACAAAAATATGAATAAACACGACCGCCGAGTGTGTCCGCCTCCCGCGGGCTAACAACCGTTCTCAATGTAGTGTTTTGTACTTTTGTTCTGAATAAACTTTACATAAATGTAGGGTTAGTAGTTTATGAGATCATTGTATCGCACAAAACTATCGATTATGCGCTTAATTAGAAAAAAAACATCGACAAAATATGCAGACAAAACATACATTAACGTCACTATTTTATACAGCTTCGTCTTTTAAAATTAAACTAACCGCTCAGTGGTCGGGTCAACGTTCGTTAACTTAAATAAAATACGACAAGAATATACAAAAAATCCTACACGATTACGGTCACTTTGACAAAATACACAATCGATACTAACGTAACGTAAGACTAGCTGAAATGCGATAAACACTATTTAAAATTAAAACTTAAAGTTACATCTTTGATTAAAACTCACTCGGTATACGTTTTAAAAAATATTTCAGTTACAAACGGTACTCAATTCCAATTTTTAAATGCATAAAAGGAATCGCTGGATTTTCACAACGGCAGCACTGGACCAGTGTCGCTGCTCTAAATACTTATCATAAATCGAGGAACTACAAAATATATTGGAAAGCACAATGGCTCTAATCGAAGATTAGAAAAGTTCTAAAAATGGAAAGGCAACAGAGCTTACATAGGTAGGGAAGGGACGTCGCCGCGTCTCGTGTTCGTGTTCGCGCTCCCTGCGGGCGGCGCGGGCGGCGCAGGCTTGCGTCAGGTGGTGGACTCCTGGTAGGGCCCCGTGACCGTGCACGGGTGCATGGGGAACAGCGTGGTCCAGGACATGGTGGTGGCCGTGTCGGCGCGCAGCAGCACCTGGCCGCTGCGCCGCGCCGCCGCCGTGGCCTCCACCAGCGCGGCCAGCGACGGGAACCCGCCCGGGATCTCCGCGCCGCGCCCCTTCTCCCCCGGCGCCGCCCGCTCCGGCCCGGCCGTACTCGCCGGAGACACAGAGTTAGAGTTCGGCCCGGGCGTACCCGGCGTCGGCGGATTCAGTCCTAGTTTCTTCAACCTCATCTTTTCCTCCCATTCTTCGAGACCATGTTTGGGACGATTCAAATTCCTGTGTTGGTAAAATACCAGAGATATCCTCGTAGGGTTCACTCTGTTCGGGCTTCTAACGCCAGTTGTAGAGTGCATTTCATGTTTCGCGCATTCAAACAGTACGCTACCGTGCCCCAGTGCGATGGCGACGCCACCCATTTGACTATCTTTAAAGCAATCCAGATTTTCTGTATATTCTGTCACTTCGCCTATAGGCTCAGCTTTGGGTGGCTCAGGCGGATAAGGAATAGAAAACGGCGGTGGGTATATGCACCAGTTTGGCGATGACTGACACCAGTTTGGATTTGGATTCTGATAGAAGTTCGGAGAAAAATTGGAATTGTATTGGTACCCATAGGAATTATAACAATGTGGGTTTCTAAGCAGTTCTTCTCTTTTGTATTTCTCTGCATTGTAATATGCTAAGCTGTTGTAATCGTTGTAGGTGTTTTCATAAGGATTAAAGTGACCATATGGATTAGGCGGAAAAGAATAAGGGTTCGCGACCTGCGGGTAGTTGCCGTAGCTTTGTATCTGCGCCTGATTCCCGTATGTATTCTGATTAACTGGATGGAAGTTATTTCCGGCAAATTCGGGGACTGGTTTATTAGCTGCCGCCATATTCTGCTCATCGTGATTAATCGTAAAGTTGTTTTGGGAAGTTGAGGTCTGCGGTGCAGTATTGTTTAATCTACTGTCGTAAGGACTCCTGTGTTCATAACCTTGGCTCAAGTGAGGTCTCTCTGAAGGCGGATATGGCTTTAAGAACGTGGAATTCTCAATAGCTTCAGGTGGATTTGTATGTTGCGACCTTGATGGAGGTCTTGCTTTCGGAACTCTAAATAAGGAATTTTCATTTTCTGGTGTCGATTGGTCTTTAGGTTTTGGATCCCAATTTTTCGAATCGGGTGACTTCCAAACGCTTTTTCTGGCATCTGAGTTCAGCATTTCGTTATTCGGGGATTTAAGCTCTGGGATCTGCGACGGAGCTGGTGATGCAGGTGTGCTCTGAGAGTTTTGTGATATCTCCGTTAATCGCGGTGAATTGGGCATTTCAAATTCAGGAATTTTATTTGTAATGTCCGCTATCAAATTCTGTTTTTCAGGCTCAGGAGTAACTTTTGGTAAAAGTGAATCTGAATTCGTGTCACTCCTGCTGGAGTCTGGACTGTAATTATTAGGAGGTACGTTCAAGTGTGCTGTTGTAGAATCAGGATCCTCTTTGACGACATTGTTGAACAGTTCCGTGTTAGCAAAGTCGGGCCATTGGTTTTGAGGAGCTATTTGATTTGGATACTGTTGTTCTCTCTTCTGCAACCCCGCAGCAAAACTTGGCAATTGATTAGGATTAGGAGTAGGATTCTGATTTTGATGATTCTGAATTTGATTGCCTTCTACTATCGGGGTCACATGGTTCGCATACATCGCGTTCTGATGGTGCAAGTTATAACTCTGGTCGTAAGGATTGTATGGCGAGTCTAGAACAGTGCTGGATATCTGATTGCTTTGTAATTGAGCGTCTGTGAAGTTGTCTATCATAGTCGCCATATCCAAAAGCGCTGGGTTGCCTAAATTTGGATTAATGAGTCCTGGATTCTGATGCTGCATGCTAGGGTTGACGAAGGCCGAGTTAAAGTGTGAGTTGTTTGTGAATGCCGAAGGATTGGATTGGTTTAGAGCTGGAGTGATAGCTCTGGGTGATGCACTACTTTGGCTGCGCGGGCTGGCGTTGTTCCTTACATCTGCAGGCTGTGGAGTCCTGGGAGCTGGTGACTGTTGTTGATTTTTCTTCTGGTTGTTGCCTGGACTCTGGGAGTTGTTGCTGTTCGCTGTCGTATTGGACTCTGAATTCTCATCGTCTTTTCGCTTCTTCCCGTGACGACGGCATGGTTGTAGTGGAACTGATCTTACGCGGACCTCCATTGGATATCTGGAATTAATGATCATAATTAGAAAATGTGACGGGTTACTAGTTAAGTTATGCGCCTTGCCTTATTTGTTTGTAACGTTTTGATATATATAACTATTGAACCAGTTTTGGAGTAGAGCTAGATTAAAGCTTGGAGAAGGACAGAGGGTATTTTTTTTCCCAAAAAGTCTTTTGGAAAGCGAGTGGAACTGTTGGCAAAAGCTAGTGTTTCATATTCGGAAATGTTATGATTGGGAAAAGTTTTGACTAGCTAGCTAACTAAACATTCACACGACCTAACATAACACAAGTTACTCTGTCAATCACTCTTAATAAATTAAGTGACGAGTATTAACCCGACAAGCGCCATATTGTAGTCACAATGCAAAATCTATTATTTTACCCTCCTGAGACCACAATGCGTCAGTGAATTAAAAAAATAGTATTAGTAATTTGGTGTACATCACCACTCACTTATCGAGTATCTCGAGGGCGCCGCTCTTGACCTTCTCATCCTGTCCATCCTTGGAGCCGAACTCGTCGGTGGTGTCGAGGACATAGAGTGGCAGCACATGGAGCTGTTCGTCAGGCGGCCTGGAGAGGGAGCGGTGCTTGGCCAGGGTCACCACGGCCGTGCAGCCGTTGTTCATGTTGTGGAGGTCGCGGTGCGCGTGCGCACAGAAGTCAATGCACGCTGTTACACCTGCAATGTCAAGTTTGTTATGTTATGATTACTTAAGAAATAAAAGATTAGCTTAATATGGTTTTTATTCCGAGTTTTGCGGCTATAGTAACTAAAGGTAAACTTTTTTTATTAAATATTTTTCTCACGTAGTACATAGTATCATAAAAAAATGAAAGAATACTGATTAAGTAATCTATAAAGATTTATCGACATTTATGGGATGATATGACAGAAATTGGTATTGACAACACATTTTTAAAGGATTTTTGCCATAACTAAAATTATTATTGGGTGCTTCGATGAATTAATACATGTACTTTCAAACTTGACCGGATTATATCATAAACTGGATTCGGTGCTTTAAGCGTAATGGTATGTACGATCGCCAGCACATCAGGTTACCACAAAATGTCAAATTTTCTCAGTCGATTTTGAACTTAATCATCAACATTTTTAGGTTTAAAATCATTTGTAGTTTGACAGTTTTGTATAACCTTATGACTGTGTTGGCGCTAGTACAAGTACGAACCTGAAAACGGTCGTCCCGGCTTAAACCCTAGCCTGCAGTCGGAGGCCTCCTTCTCAAACTGTATCTGGTTCTCGAAGGCTTTCGGAGCCAGGTTCATGTACAGCGGGCTCAGCAGCGTGGCCAGCACGTGGATGCGTTCTTCTATCTCGCTCTCCTCTGTCTTCACGGACAGTCGGAACTTGCGGACGGTTTTTGAACGGGCGTATTTGCATCCATTATAGTACATCGACCAGGAACAGCCGAAGCTGTAGGAAGCTCCGCAGGTCTCAGGGTCTAGGCCTGAAAGAATAATAGTCATATAGAATTTTGGTCTTGTAAGTAAAATTTTCGTTGAATGACGAGTGTAATTTAGATCACATTCTAATCTACAATCACATTACAAATATGAGGAGATCCCGGATCATTTTACTGAAGATACTGTCATATTCGTCTGGTGGTTTCAAGCGCGACGCAGTGTTATTGGGTGCAATTTTCAGTAACAGGTTGGAGTTTTGATTTGTGCCCGGTTAATGTAAGGTAAGATGTACGTGGTAACCTTTGCCCAACATACGAGAACCAAAGGCTTGATGGTATATTTACTGAAGAGAAAGCAAAATAACAGAATGATATGCATACATTATGGAATATTTATATTTCTTTCTCTGCTATCCAATGGAGCAATTCTTATTTAAGCAAACATTTCTGCATAGGGATACAGATTTTTTGCCCTCTTTTCTCTCTATTTCGAATCCAGATTACAGTAAACGAGCTAGTAATTTCAAAGATCGTATGGTAGTATATGTGTCACTATAATATCGGTACCAACCTCATATTTGCTATATGAATAGTTAAGTAAATGTGAGGTAAATACTTACCTTGACAGGCGCAGGTCCTGTTCTCGTTGGTGGCGCAGCGCCTGGTGGTGGGCAGGCCGTAGCGGTGCAGCTTGTGGGCCAGCAGCGAGTAGTCCAGGTCGGCCTCGGACTCGGGGATGCCCTCCCACGCCACCAGGCACACCACGATCCACGACGTCGCACACTTGTGCCCGTTACGGAACTTTACTACTACCAAAACTTTTTCCGTGTAATTGGCTCGCCTTATTACCTGGAATAATAAAGTAAATATTGAATGGTCGGAATTTAAAGATGTCGATGTTAATTTCAGGATTAAAAAGGACACAAAGTTAATTTAACCAACAATTGGAGAAGTTGACGATGTTAACAAAAAACTACTAAATTAAAATTAAAAAAAACCCCCGACAATTGCTTTATATCTCGACCGATTTTCATCAAACATAGCTAAGAACACTCCCGACTAATTCACCTTTCAAACAAATAAAACTAAATCGGTCAAAAAGGTCCATCCGTTCGGGAGCGACGATGCTACAGACAGACACACGCACACACACAGACACGTCAAACTTATAACACCCCGTCGTTTTTGCGTCGGGGGATAAAAATATTGTATTTTTCAGATTGAGATTTAAAATTGCACTCATGACAAATAGTTTTATAACTATACTAGCTTTCCGCCCACGGCTTCGCCCGCGTGGTTTCTCGGCTTTTCTATACTATAATATATATATATATTATACATATAAACCTTCCTCTTGAATCACTCTATCTATTAAAAAAAACCGCATCAAAATCCGTTGCGTAGTTTCAAAAATTTAAGCATACAAAGGGACATAGGGACAGAGAAAGCGACTTTGTTTTATACTATGTAGTGATATATCTCAAGTACTGAGTAGAAGATATCTGGAGTCTATCGGGCCCTGAGTTTAGTTGGTGGGTTATAAATTTGAAGTTAATAAGTACTTGAAAATCTTCAAAACTTTATCGATGGTAAAATAAAATGTTTGGATCCATACACTCACCCACTTAGCCATCGGACAGCCTTGTGCCGATTTCCCTTCCTTCCCAGTATAACAGATCTTTTCAATCCTCAACTCCTTTCCAGACAAACCAGTTCGAGCTTCCAATTCTTTTCTTAATTCTGTTAATGTTGATGCTGCACCTGTATCAGAAGAAAATGAATATTAAAGATTCTCAGCTTCACATATCAACAGGAAATTGTGGAAAGTCAATCTTACCTAAATGTGTGTAATAGCTGCCAGGTTCCGGTGGATTCTTATCAGCCGGAAAACAATTGCAATCAGGTACTTCTGTTCTTGAATTATTTCTTAACTTTTCCAAATTATCTAGATACTCTTTGGAATAGTTGAATTGGTTTTCTTTAGGTTTAGTCAAGTCAGGAACTGGGGTGCTAGGTTTAGATTGCGCTTTAGGATCGCCTTTCTCTGCTGTATCTGGATCGTCCTCTAATACTTCATCTTTGGTTTGAAGGCCGGGGCAAGCGCCATCTCTTAAATGTTCTGGTGGAGGCTTTTTAGTAGAACCTTGGCGACAACATGAGTACCCGACCTCGTTCCTTATGACAGCTGGTCCGCCATCTCCCGGGAAAAGATATGGCTCGTTCCGTGGTAGTTGGTTATATGACATGTTCTTATAAATCTTATGCCCTGGTGGAGAATGCTCAGACTTAATCTGTTCTATATAATAAGGAGGTCTTGGATCAATCGGTGTAGTCCTATCAATAGTCTTGTTTTCTGATTCTTTTGACTTCGGATCGGTGAAATTACGATGGTATTTTTGGAAACCTGTGTTTTCCTGCGTTCTTGGTATTTGTGCGTACGTTTCAGCTGGCTCTGGTCGGTAAGGAAAACTTTGGAAATTTTGATAAGGCTGTGGTTTCTGTCCGAAGTTCTCCTGTTTTATCGTCGAAATCGGTGGTAGAACAGTGTTCTGTTGTGGTCTAGCTGCACCGTTAAGGAAGTCTCTAAATGCGTTATTGACAGGCATTTCGGTTGGTTTTAGATATGAATTCTGATTCATTGGTCTCTGCGGTTCAGTCTTCATCAATCTATCATCTTTGTGATACTGATAAGTATCAGGCATCTCCAATTTAGGAATTAAAGGTGCCGAAGGATGTCTGAATTTTGCGTCATATGCTTCTCTACTTTCATAAACTTTTCTTTGTGCGTTTGTGTCCCTAGGCGGGTTACAATTTTGATGATTCATCTCCGATACTGGTCCAATGAGCATTTTTGATTGAAAATCCTTACTATCTTGCTGAGTATAACTTAAACTATCGCTACCATAACTTTCTGCAAACTTTTGCGCTTCATAAGGTACATTTGAGTATGTACCATATTGTCCTCTCATATCCGCGTAAGACGGTAACTTTTGAGGAGTTTTGGTTGCATTCTTAGACGAAGCGTGTTTATCATAACTTCTCGGGACCCCCGTCCCCCCCTCCCATACGTGGTGGCCACCACCTCCGAATTCACCCGTGCCATAGGCTTGAGTGTTTTGCGAATAATTACCAGCGACAGGATATGCCTGTTCGCCTAAGCGGTAATTATCTCGGAGATGGTGGCTATACGATAAAAAATGACCGGTAGTATTCCTATCATCATTGACGGAGACGGCTCCGGTCTTCCTATCGTCGATCACCCGAGGCGGCCCCTCTCCCGGGTCCCCTTTGTCCGGGGGCGTGTTGGTGCCGTCCCGGGTGTGGTTCTGCTTGTTTAATATCATCGTTTTCAGTCTCGAGTTCAAATTCACCCTGTCTGATTGCGAGAACATCTGTTGTTCTTCCTCCTGCCTCTGCATTTGTTGATTTTGCATTTGCTGGTTTTGTAGTTGATTCTGCAATTGCTGCTGATTCTGCAACTGCTGCTGTTGATTTTGCATTTGTTGATTCTGCAGCTGTTGCTGCTGTTGTTGTTGTTGTTGCTGATTTTGTAATTGCTGCTGTTGCTGTTGGTTTTGCATCTGCTGATTTTGTAATCTTTGGTTATGCTGCCACTGGTGTTGCTGCCATTCGTTTTGGTTCTGTGGCTGACTATTTTCTCTATACTGCCCGCTGTTATATGCGCCCGAATACCCGCTACAATCGAGTGAAGCTCGCGGACCGTTGCTCCCCTGCAGGTATCCAGGCTCGGCGTTTCCCGAATGCTGTCCATTAGGCGTATTTTGTTCTTGTCTTTCGCCCTCGTTGCTGGTGTCTCCCGACCCATTTTCAGGGTTGGAATATTCTTCTTGGTGGTCTTGAGAGTATTCTGTGCGATCATAATTTTGTTGATTGACATAGCCCGATGCCGCTGTCGTTGGTACGGAATTTTGGTATGAGGCGGCTGAGGCAGGTCGGGATTCATTGCCTGATGTTGCACCGGGTGTAGCCGCTTGGGCATATTGCTGTTGATATTCAGTAGTGTAATGAGGTGCTCTAGGCGATGGGACTGGAGTGTAGGCTCCGCGGTTGGAAGGTGGTCGCTGAGCCGGCACAGACTGGATGCCAGCCTGGTAGTAAGTATTGTTGCTAGCGTCGAAGGTTGTCGCGACATTCTGGACGGTGTACGTGGTGTTGGCTTGGTAGTGGGGCGACGTGGCATACGCTGTGTGGTTCCCCTGGTAGTCTAGCGTCGTCTGACCAGTCTGTGTAGGAAGCTGCTGTATGAATTGGTTCTGCCAACCTGAAAAACATGAATACAATCGGTTTTATTTTCTACATATTTTTTTATAGTGACCCCTGCTATTGAATCATTATTGAGAAAATGCAGTTGACAGGGCCAACAGATTCAGTGGTTCGTGGCGTCATTAATCACTGGTATCGAACATTAAGTTGACTGTCGCAGTACATCCGATTACGAGTGACCATTTTTTCATTTAATAATTGTATTATCCCGCTGTGGTTTTCTGACTGATTGTATGAGGCAATTTTATCTACCGTGTTTTGTTATAGTAATTTTAGAGAATCGCAATTTCTTCTAATGATGATTATATCGATTAAAATGAAATGCAGACAATTATTGGTGCCAGGGCTGGTACTCGGTCAGATCTGATTCGAGGGTTCCCTGTTGCGATCTGTGATGGTTATAAATGTTTGTTCTTAAAAGGCAAGGGTTCTTACCTTGAGATGGATCCGTCTGCCACGCTGTCGGGAATCGGTTCGGATCGCCCGCGTAGAACGGCATTGGTGCCTGCAACAACACAAAACACTGTTGAGATTATTATTCAAAACCAGTACTAATCTTTCGTTACACAACCCTTTTACCCAATAGTACAGTCGGCAGCAGGTCAAGGTATACAAAACTGCCAAATTTCTCAAAATGATTTTTAAACCTTAAATTGTTGAAGGTAAAGTTCAAAATCAACTCAGAAAATTTGTATTTTTTTGGAAACTTGATGTGTTGGCCAGCGTACATAGCCATACCCATTACCATCCTATTCTGGGGTACAGGCAGTACAGGCCTACTCCTGATAGGAATAAGAATCTGTTGATGTCTTTAGTCGACTATTGATTTTCAACATGACAATCAAGATGTATTTCATGACCATAAGGTGAAATACGTTTAGGCATTTTTATGTTATATTTATGTTAATAGATCTTTTAATTCAGCAACGCTGACAGAGTGTAGAGAATAATACGTTTTGCATTGAATGTATTATACTCAGTATAGAACTTTGAAGGGTTAACGACACTTATTTTTTAATAGCTGATGATTTCTGAAAGGTACTAATATAATTAGGCTGAAAAGTTTGTTTATTTTTTTGTTTTAACGCGCTCGTATCTGGAACTACCAGTCGAATTTGAAAGAAAATAGTATCTGTATAAGTTAACTAAATTAAGAATATCGTAAAGCAAACTGCGTATTAAACTAGTGGTCCTAAGCTGATTGCTACGCTAGAGGTCCTGAGTTCGACTCCAGGGTCGAGAAAAGCGATAAGTACTGGGTTTTTCTGAAATTCTCAGTAGCCGCTCGGAGTATGGATTCTTGCCGACACTTGACAATAGGCTCGCCAGATGTACCTACATTAGTACACCTCTGCCTAACCCTTCGGGGAATACAGGCATGATGGTATGTAAATCAGAAAATTTAATATGGATGACATTGTGTGCTGTCCTTGTTTTTTTATTTCACAATAGACGTACCGTTTTAGATAATTAGCACACACGTCATTTAATATTGTGTTATGTATGTCGAGGTTGTCAGCAGTGTTTACTATATATTATGTACCGTGTGAACTGCCCCAACGTAATCATTATGATGACCGAGGCCGGTGTGTATGTATGTTTATGTAAATGTCATACAACTGTAAGGAGTGGGGGCTATGTTTAAGATGTTTCAATAAAAATATTGAAAAGGATTCATGTCCTTTAATAACTACTGGCTTTCCGCCCACGGCTTCGCTCGCGTGGTTTCTCGGCTTTTCTGGATTTAAATTTTCCCCGTTTTTGCTTCATTTTTCATTTATGCTCCGCTCCTATTGGCCTTAGCCTGATGATATATAGCCTATAGCGTTCATCGATAAATGGGCTATCTAACACTGAAAGAATTTTTCAAATCGGACCCGTAGTTCCTGAGATTAGCGCGTTCAAGTAAACAAACAAACAAACTCTTCAGCTTTATAATATTATTAAGTATTAAGTATAGATTTCCGCCCGCGGTTTCACCCTCGTGAACTATGCGTTTCTTTTCATTTTAATATATAGCCTATTATATAATTGGGATAATATATAGCCTATGTCACTCAGGAATAACGTAGCTTTCTATTGGTGTAATACAACCTCACAAATTCACAAACTTTGCCTCTTTATATAATATTAGTACACATTAATGTCTTATTAGTGTAGTGTTCCTAAACGCGACTGCTACGACAATTTGGCAATAGGCTCGCACTTTAATTATACTGCGTTTAAGAATATTCATTTCGAAAATCGCAGCTTTTTTGCAAGGACGTTCTTAAAAAAATGATTTAAAATTATTGCTATCTTCATTCTTAAAGCCAGTTTCCACGAACTAATTCTTTCTAAATTAATAAAAACGCTAACTTACACGTATTAAAAATGAAAGTTGCAAAACTTCACTGCGTTTTTCTAACAACGCCGCTAACTCAAGGAAAATTATTAAATTACAAAACTTTGGCATGTAAAGCGTTGGCAAGGTAAAGTAAATATGTTACATTACAAATTATAATGTAACGCCTCTTCGAAACTCGTTCCAGTTTCTAAGATTTTAATTTCTGCGCGCAAAGGGGGTGCCTTTTACCAAGTTAGGTAATATTTTATTAACATGCCGACGTACGTACGACGCGTCGGCCGTAATTAAAACTTTGTTATGTCGTCGTAATGAGATTCTATAACGAGATTATTCTTGTTTATTGCTAGACACGTGGGGTATACTCGCTTTCTCACTAAAATACCCCCTGTTTCAGTTACAGACAAAGACTTAAGGCCTATTTAATCATGTCTATGAAGCTGCTAATCACCAATTTAAAAATATAACAGAATTTCTAGGAAATTAACTGCTAAGTAAATTAACGGGAAATTACTGATGAAATTGATATTCTATTTCGTTAATTCTCAGCATCAAGAATAATATAGAACTCGCAAGCGTTGGTAGTGAAGGATGCCTGTCCCGCAGGGCGCCAACGTCGTCCTCGATGGGGTTAGGCAGAGGTGTACTAATAATTGTACATCAAGAGTTCGCCGGTATGTGTAGGTTCCATATAATAGGGATCCAACCTATTGTCGGGAACAAACCCAAACACTGAGCTGCTACTGAGAATTTTATTGAAAAAACCAATAGGTAGCACTTTGCTTGACCTGGGAATCAAACACAGGACCTCTAATGTAGCAGTCGCGCTTAGGACCACATTCCCTGCTGTATTTTTTTATATTTTCGTGTGTTTTTTATTTAAATATTGAAAGTCCCAAGCAACGCCTATGATATGATCAAAATAGTTTGTTTATATATCAGTACTTAGCAGATACTTTTCAAAGGTCAATATTGTTGTAGAAGATAAGCACAAACTACACTCACCATTCAATATAATTTTATTACAATATTATCTGTTTATAAATTTTGTTTACCAATCTAGTTACTCGATTTAAACCAAGTAGGTATCGAATAGTTCGTACATTATAATCGAGTCGAGGCGACAACAGCACACCTCTATTTATTACCCAATTACAACGTAACCGTAAATTACAATTTCTATGCGTAATTGCGTTCAGTGCATAATTTAACGCAATTATGGGACATCTCTCTTCCCTGGCGTACGTTGGAGAATTTATGAACAAACAAATAAGATAGAAAAACAAGCAAATAACAATTATCAGGTAGAAAATCGCTACATTCGATCAATATTATAATATGATTCATGTTAAAAAATACGATAAGCGATCTTAGAGGTTCGTATTATTAATTTATTTAGAGGAATTAAAATATATATATTTTTTGCTATAAAGTTATATTTAAAGCTAACGTAGAATTCCAGGCAAAATTTGCAAAATTTTGGCTCAATCGGTTGAGGATAATTAACTTCTTTAAAATTCAGTTGCAAGATTTGACCCGAACAAACATACATACATACATTGCAAGTTAAATAAAAGCTTGTAAAATAGTCAGGCTGTTATATGACTTTGTCTATGTAATACCAGAATGAAGACATAGTGTCTATATCATCATAATCGTCCTCTTCCTCTAATTCTAATTTGCTTGTTGATGTCTTTTTAATCCATATAATTATACTATCAGCCATTATTCATCTTCCAAAACCAAATTTACCTTTTTTAGACGTTATTGTCCAACTGCTGGGCAAAGGCCTCCCCCAAATCCACACAAGGACTCTTATCCTGCGCGATCTCGAAAATTTTATTTTTATACAGACTTGTTATTTTAATTTATTTTTATACTATTTCTTACATTACTAACTCTACATAAAAGATAAAATAACAGTAGATATCGGAGTATTCGTAGCAATAACAGCGACAGTTACAAACTATTTATCGAGTTTGTTATTAATATTATTAATTACATCGTGCTCAACAAAGCGAAATCGTGGAACTTCGGCGATTATTATCAATTTCTATAGTAGGAATGTGACATTCCATAGATTGTCCCAATCAAAATTAATTTATTTATGGAAACAACCTATTTTGGCCAATGCGGAGGGAATTATTTTAACTTAAATCATTTTAATTAAAAGATCGAAAAGGCGTAGGTACCCAAAATATAATAATATGGTTTAGTGTGCAATTAATTGTCTTCAAGATATTTGTTTTTATTTCTCACATTTTACAAATAGTTTGTACAAATTTTATATACTATATTTTACTTTTTACTTTACAGCATATATCTTTTTTCTTATTTAAAACTTTAATTACTTAGGAGACTGATAAAGTAGTTATTAAAGTATCATTAGTTAGATAAAATAGGGTAACAAAAATATCAGGATTTGTTGGCGACGACGGACCAAAAAACAAGGAATAAAGCGTCTTCCAAATATTTTTCAAATTACAAAAGCCATGCGCGAATTTTATAACGATTCTAAGACAGAGACTCCATTATACAAACTCAACGATCTTATTCTACATAACTGGCCAGTTTCAAATAAAATATAGGAGCTTAGCAAGAACGAACCGCGATAAATTCGGTGGCCGTTGCACTGAAATTGCCAAAGTTGGGGACTCGGCGCAAATTAAAAATTTTCACTTACATCTTGTTATAGAGAACTAGTTATTCGAATTTTAAACTTGACGCAGTTGATGTAGTTGACATGAATGTATACTTAGCCGTTGTTAAAGAACTTCAATAAGGAATTATCATTCTATGACATATCCCGACACTATCTGAATATTAAAGTAGATTGGTATTTTTTTTATTGAGCATCTAAGTATATATTATTTTGCATAGTTAGTATCTAACTAAACTGATGACGTAAGTAAGTGTATTGACGCCAATTAAAGTTGCGTCAAGCAAACGAAGATATGGTCAATATAGGTAGTATGTATATTTAACGTTTTCTGATTAGAATAGAATTTAATACAGGTAAAGAATTTGAAATGTATTTCTTCCAAATAAGAATACAATGATATGACCGTAAACGTCGTTAGACTCGAATTGAATCCAAAGCACGCACGCACCTCAGACTTTTGATAATCGTATTAATACTTAATTATCATTCGCAGGAAAATATTGTAAGGAAACTGAAAGGTTTTCTCGACGGCGCGTGAAGTCTGCCAACCCGCAGTTTGCCAGCGTGGTGGACTATAGCCTACCTTTTCACTTTGAGGGGAGACCCATGCCCAGCAGTGGGACAGTTGGGATGGGTTGATGATGAAGTAATATTAACTCTATTCAGATTTATATTTAAGCTTTCTTATTCAATCCTTTTGATAAGAATTGCCCAGAACAAACATTTTTTTAAGACGTTTTTGTCAAATGCAAACGACAAAAAGATAAAACAAATTAAATAAGTTAATCGAGCGCGAACCCATTTACCTACAAACATTTAAATTTAACAACTCAATTTTGTGTTCCGTGTTGTAAATTTATTCTTTTTTTTAGGATTATAAGCAGAGTACCTATTATAGACTGTGTAAGGTTAAGAATCAGAGACAATTCCTCCACGTAGGGTTAGGCAGAGGTGTAAACGCGGCTACACATCAAGCTATACAAATCCAGTATAAGGCTACGTACGCATTGTGCGGAAAGCGTTAACAATGCGAGGTCAGTCGACACTGGATTTGTACAGCTTAATGTGTAGCCGTGTGTACTACAATTACTACACTACTTATGCTGTTAATGTCGCTGCATTATGCTGAGATAAGAGCTTTTTCTGACCTCGTGCAGGGCTGCTGTAGGTTTTTAATTTATCTACACTACAGTTTGTTTTAAATAAGTAAGCCGATCGGAAGTTGTCTGCAAGTGGTTTAGAAGTGGTAAATTTTAATAGAAAGAGTTGGTGTAAAGATAATTAGAGTCGTATATGTTTCACATTTCTAATTGTTTTGTTTACTAACATAACATACCATCACGCCTGTATTCCCCGAAGGGTTAGGCAGAGGTGTACTTAATGTACACCCACAGTTCACCGGTATGTTTGGGTCCCATGTAATAGGGGGCGAGCCTATTGCCATTCACCGGGCACAAATCCAGACTCCGAGCTGCTACTGAGAATTTCATAGAAAAACTCAATAACACTTTGCTCGACCTGGGGATCGAACCCAAGACCTCTAGCGTAGCAGTCGCCATTGGGACCACTAGACCAACGAGGCAGTCACTTTGTTTACTAATTTCGATATTTATGAATTAAAACACTTAATTAAACGATTTTATCACTGTGGTAATTCGGAACGGCTAACTTCCGATCGGCTTACTTATTTCGAACAAACTGTAATATTAAAGAGGTAAAGTTTGTGAGGTTTTATGGGGTAATCTCTGGATCTGCTGAACCGATTTTGATAATTATTTTACCAATAGAAAGCTATGTTATTTGTGAGTGTCATAGGCTATATCGCCAAACGAAGTGGGTATATTTAATAAATAAGTCTTTTGTACGACATCGGAATAAAAAATGTTCTTTCTTTCTCTTTCTTACATTTTGTAAATACATAATTAAACCGAAAGCAATCAATTGAAAAGTTAAATTTAAATTGTATTTGCATAGAATTAAGATAGTATATTAATTAAATTATGTTATCGTAGCACGTGTTCACATTTATTTAATCAAGCGTTACGGACAAAATAACTGACTGTTGCTACCTACTTCAATAAAACTGAGTTTAACGGGTCTTTATATAATAAGAGGTATTAAATTAGTATTGATTATTTACATCATTTAATGCTTAAATTTATCTGGCTCACTAGTGTAATGGTCTTAAGCGCGACTGCTACGCTAGAGGTCGTGGGTGCGTTCCCAGGTCGAGCAAACTGTAACTGGGTTTTTCTATGAATTTCTCAGTAGAAGCTCGGAGTTTGGATTTGTGCCCGGTGAATGGCAATAGGCTCCCCCGAACTGTGGGTGTAGGACATTAAGGACACCTCTGCCTAACCGGAATACATATACGGACATGCTAAAATTTATTTAAATTAATTAATCATTCGTTAATAAATGATAAATAAGCAAATAAAACATTCGATAAGCCTTAAATGCTAATTAAAATCATCGTTGGTGTTCCTGGCATGGTTAAAACTCAACTTGGCACGACGATTATCCATACAATTACGATTAACATGTCCAGACCAATAATTACATAAATAAGCAATTATGCAGCTTGTTTAAACCGTCGATTAAACGACAACGATTATGGTAATCTGTCGTTACGATACACTTATGCAAATCCCTTACTTTACTGTAATAAAACTATAATCATGCGTTATTTTGCGTGATAATGACGACGTGACGTTTTGAAGGCACAATTTCAGTTTCTTTTATTTTTTGAAATGTTAATTTCGTGGATAAAGGCGAGCGAACGTGTTTATTTCAACGTCGACAAGTTATCCGTCCAATAAACATTACAATTTACTTAATTATATGTATTACTGGTAAAATACAAGATTAATTTTGACTTTGGGTCTGAATGACGTTTCCCGTTTAACGGTAATCGGAGTTTATTCAAACTACGAAAACAGCTTAACTTTTATGATGCTTTTCGAGAGCTGTTTAATATTTAACGAGTGTAACAAGGTTGTAATGTTAATAAAAATACCGATAACTACATAGTTATCGTTAGAACTAATCTAAACCTATTAGATTAATTAGTTTATTCATGTTGGAATGGAAAATAAATAGAATATACGTATTGAAATAAAACTACTTTTTACTGATTTCATCGCGTTATATTCATATTATTATTTAATTCCTGACGTTTCGGATCTTAGGTGTTGGTCGTCCTAATGGCAATTATTGTTTTTTTTAAAAAAAAGCTTATTAGCAATGTGGGTCACACATTACTAGTAATCTTGTTAACCCCTCGTACTAAGCTAAATGCTTGTATCACGAGTGGGTTCACGTCGGTAGTGCAATGGGTGAGTTTCGAACCGGCAACCACATGATCGCAAGTCCGACGCCCTAGCCATTAGGCTACCGCCGCTTCGAAATGTACTAACAGCTTCCCTACATTTTTGTTAATTATTATAGAACCATGGATCTTATAAAAGATCTGAAATGTCAGGAATTAAATAATATCAATACGACGCGATAAAATCCGTAAAAAGTAGTTTTATTTCAATGTCTAATATTCTTATAAGTGTCAGAAACCAGTAGAATATACGTAGCTTAGTCAATAGCATCATTTTGTTAAGTGCAGTAACCACGACAGCATTTCCTAGATCTTAATTTAAACTTAGAATCTAATCAAGACGAGGATGAAGATTGACTGGGGTAGGCTAAATTGATTCCGTCATATCCTTATAAAGTGAACGATATAACTAAAAATTAAATAATGACGGTTGATACGATGAATAAGGTTGTATTAATTCTCCGATGCAGGTTCAAGCTGAATAGTTGAATATTCAATGAATTGATATTTATCTAGCTGTGAGTTTAAATCTAGCATAGAGACAATCAGCTGGGAAAATTCTTCTATTTTTCCAGCCAGAATCATTTTTGGCATAATCACTGCAATTTTGCGATCCTTAACGAGTCCTTATCCTTAAAGAATTAGTCAGAAGACCAAAAATACTGGCAACTAGTGTATTGTTAGGAAATTGGGTTGCAGACAAGACTGATGACAGTCTGATTGTGTAAAATACTGATATTGAAACGCTCTAATTACTGTACATGTTCGAAAAGGCTAGGATGACGGTGGCGAAGCTTCCCTTAGAGGGGTTCTGCATTTACTTCTATCACGTGTTCCACCTTACTGCGGCCAAGCCAAAATGGAGGATGACATTGGTAACACACGTCGGGGCTTTTTAAGCTCACGAGCCTTATATCGGCCGATACGGCGGTAGCTACACCCTTAAGACGCAAGCACGCAAGACGAGAAGAATTCCTAGGTAGTCTCCGATTGAAGTAAAAACCTCCCAACACAAATTCGGGTACTTTAATCACACAGCAAAAGCAAACTTCACGCAAAGGAGTGATTCAGCCAAGAATTAATTGATAGATCCTTACCATGGGCTGGCTGGGATGTTCCTGCTTCATAGCCGGCGTGGTGGCAGGTGCAGGGCTGGGAGCCGCAGGGGCCTGAGGTGCAGGGCTAGGCGACGCTGCAGCGGCCACGCCGGGGATACCGGCGCCGGCCACTCCCGCTGTACCGCCGAGAGGCTTACGACCGCGGTAGCTCTGGAAACATATATCAGATCAGTGACAAATACTTCGAAGCTTTTCTTCCTGGATTTCAGAGCTTGGGCTCTAAGCATATGGTGATTCTATGATACCTGACAAATGATATATACCTGTAAAATGATCTTTTATAGACAATGGCAAAGCTCCGATTCAGTTAAGAGGCATCGGAACCAAAAAAAATGTGATGGGAAAGATCATCAGAGCTGAATGATATGGCAGATATAAAAAAAATCCTCTGAGAAGAAATCCAGAGAACCATGGTCTCTTTTAAACACCAGACATAATAGTATCAGACTATGGTAGTGTCCCAATGTGGGGTTATTTCTGATATTGCCTTTTGAAGAAAGAGCCACAGCGGCTTTGAGGAGACCAGTCATTCTGTAGCTCAACAACCCGTTACACGAAATATCAGATCAGCAGAAGAGAAATGAGTTAAGTAGTCTTAATACTTCAATGAATAGCATTTCAATAAAGCTCCGATGGTTAAGAGGCATCGGAAACCAAAAGTATGGTTATGGGAAGAAATGGTAATGGTTTTCCTAAGAGCTATGGACTATAATTTTACTTTGGTGACTGATGGTTAAATTGATTTGAATAGTTGTAATAATTCAAAGATAGAACTAATAAATACTTAGCATCTTAATACTGTTTTCATGCAAGATTTAATTTCCCATTCTTTAGACCGATATAAGATAGAAAAGTAGAATAACTTTCTAGTTCTTTATCTTAGTTCTGTGGACCGTCATGAATAAGATAGTAACTAAAAAGGTTATGTTTTAGTTGAACTAATCTATCCTACAGAACAGACGTTTACCTTGGTATTTACTTAAATTATTAAAGGAATACAGATAGAGAAATAAGTAGAACTTATAAAAAATACCTAATGATATTACACAAAAATTATTTATACACAATGTAAAGAAACATAATGAGTAGATAACATTACTATAATAAGAGAGAAGGTGTTTGAATAGCCACTTTCACGAAAATTAGAGTTGTATCCAATATTATTCCTAATAAAGGTTTCTCTAATAAACCTTATAACCAGTAATAACCGACGATCGAACATTAACGGTAATGCGGCCAATCTATCTGAACAGCATCTTCCTTTTTCAAATCCAGCGCTACGATTGGTCTACTCATAGCGGCGGAGAATGAAACTGTACGCGATTGCGCTTCGTAATTTCAAAATTGGAAATAGAAAATTTAAAATTACACGTTGGGCTTAGTTATTAGTTTTTACTTGGATAATGAGGCTTATTTACGGTGATTGTAATATAAATAGCGGTTTACGATTGCGATGTTAATTTCTACTCTACGATGTAGTCACCATGGTTTTGGAAATGGACAAAGAGGTTTTTTTATTTTGCATAGATTTATAAAGGTCAGGTTGAAACAAATCAATTCAATAGATTGTTACTATGGACAAAATGTATGTAATTTTTTGTTTTAGCAATTACAGCATTTACCCATAGCAAGTTAAGAATTTTAAAATGTACGCTATTCGTAAAATTTATAAAGTTATGCGAAACACTCTTCTTTTGCCTTGTGTTAAGAAAAAAACTAAACACGTCAATTTTGAACTAACGAAACGTGAAACTGCTAACGCATTATAAATAGGAATATATGATTGAAATGATGCGAAGATTGCGTTCTGTGGTCAAAGAGGCGTGCAATGAGATGGGTGGCAACTGGCAACACGTACCGATGCACCTTGGAATATCACATAGTTATATGTATTGAAGCTTTAGATATAACCAATTTTAATTTTAGTTTTTAACCTTCTTGATTTTTTATATTAAAATAAAAACTAAAACATAAAGATCTTGTGTCACAGTGTACGTTATCTTACTCCTCCGAAACAGTTAAACCGCTTTTTAAGATTTTTTTTGTGTATATTTGGTAGATCTTAGAATAGGTCGTAGGTTAGTTGTTATACCCCTACCCTCACCCCCCATTTTTATCGCGATATTAGTATGGCAGCATTGGCAGCACAAAGATTGCCGGGTTAGATCCGCGAATCCGCCGGCGAATAACGTAATAATCATAATATAACGATCGGTATCATAATATAACTTTTATTTTTGATTATAATGTAAATCAGATTAACTCGACAAATCAGTTTTTTAATCTATGCTTAAGTATATAATAAAGCCGAACATATCGCAATTTTTTTTGTTACCGTCAAAAGTAATTACATGTTACGCAACTTGTGCGTTCTAATGGGCCGTAAAAACTACCTACAAGATATGCGATACTCTACTTTTTGAAGTCTATTATTATAAGAGATTATAATAATTCTCCACTTCAGTTGATTTCTTCAATACTCTTCCCATTTGATTTGCAGCTGTGGGCTCAATAGCTTTACTTATGGCTCTATGCTTTTAAAAAATATGAAATATAATATTTTTGATGCATAAAAATTTTAAGTAATTCAATTCTTATTATTATGTAGTTCCTTACACACTTGAGGGAGGAATCTTTGATTGTTAAGCTGGGAATCGATATTCTTATCGAATTCGTCATGAAAATGAAGTTTTTTTTTTACTATACTATACTAGATAATAGTTATTTGTTATTTTTTATAAAAGGAGGGAATGGAAGTTTCATAAATAAGGTTGAGATTTTACTTCCGAAACACTTATGACACTTATGACAAAAACAATATCGTCGAGTTTAAGAAAACTTCTTTTGTTATTAGAAGTGCAAGTGAGACATGTAACTAGGCATTTCCGGATTAAGTAAATATTAAATAACCTTAAATATCGATAAGTTGTACCATTAAATCAATAATCAATGTGACGCGATTAAACCCGTAAAAAAATATTTATTTAAATGTGCCGTGCCTTTTAAACTATGACCTAAATATTATCCAATATCGTGAATACCATAAATTACCATTTTAAGCAAAAATATTATATTATTATTAAAATTAAAAGTGCAATTGGAGTTCGAATCGTGTGCAAATTTTCATTTTTATTTTTCGTCGTTAAAGCCTTACGCGTTATATGTCGGAATGTGCCGTGGAATATTGAGGTGTACACACACCGTCACGTAGCTGCTCGACAATAAGTCAAAATTCAGCCGGAGCGACAAGGCAGGCCGTACGTTAACTGTAAACAAAAGACCTTTGTCCTGGCCACAAGTTGCCCGGACCCGGGAATACCGCTTTTGTCCAACTTTGTGTAACTGGCTTTAGGCTTTATTTAATTGTATTCGGGATCTAACACGAACTGGGATCATAATCCTTTCGTAAAGCTCTAATGTCGGCGGCCACTTAAGCGGTATTTATTGTCTAGTCAATTGTTTGTTGTGCTTTTGCGAAGCTGAGAAGTTTACGAAAGTAGTAAGATTTTCTATTCCTACCAAACAATTTTAATGGCTTCCTGTCCTTCTAATTTTTATATTTTCTTTTAAAAATAAAATTTGCGGGTGTTTTTAATGTTTGTAAATAGCACCCACTTCACAAATAACCAGACCCGCTACAATTATCTGCTGATCAAATATTTGTTCGCAGAAAGCACAGTTCGCTCAATCCCGTGTATTATAAATTCGAAAGAAACAATATCGATCTATAGATCTCGACAGCCGATCAGTGACAAACGTTTGTGTGACGTATTATATCAGCTGCAATCAGAAATATAATATACAGGGTGCTGGTTTAGATATCTGGACTCGTAAAGGGTTGATTCTACTCATTGCACTCAACAACTTTTCTTACGAAACCAATACGCGAGATAAATAAATAGATACAACTCCGTTTACGTTGTCGTCGTAGTCGTCTTTTTTATCAGTCAAGGGGTTAGTGGAGAAAGTTGGTTTAGTACGACAGGTAGAATCACCCCAATGACGGGTGCAGTTTACGAAATCAGCACCCTGTATCTGTGGTTGTCACTACACGTCTACAATCTCATGATTGTTTATCACAGAGCATATGTTTCTCAAGGTCGTTCCTTTGATCTTTTTGGCAGAATATCAAAACGCGTAACAAATTTCTTGTGACTAGCAATTAATATCACGCGGTATTTACATTTTCTACTATTCATTGTTTGTTTTCTTACCAATGATTTACGTCGGTTGTAATTCTTACTATAGCAATTTACGTAGTTTTATTTCAAAATAAATACAGCTCGGTTGTTATGGGTGAATAAAATTTAATTTACGACGCGTCCGTCACGAGATGTTTGTAATAAATATCAAGGATTACATAATTTTAAATTTACGTACTGGTTGTTTTGTAGAAAGTATTAACTATGAGAAATAGCGCATATCTTGAAAGTAAGAAAAGAGAACAGGTATAATTATTTATTCTTGTACCAATTTCTACATACAAGAAAGAAATAAATCATGAGGCAAATAGAAAAAAACTTAAGATCACAAAAAAATTATAACGTCGTATTCATAGTACAAAAAAATGTTTAATTTAAATTTCGAATCGAAAACACCTACTTATGCAGTTCAAACGAACGCGGAAGAAAATGTAGTTAGTAAATCTATTAGTCATCCTTTTTTAAATGCTGTTATGAAATAGTTTGTAAATTACGTGTTCTAGCGAAATTTTGCAGATGTGCACTGTGTTTGTTGTTTTTCTCAAAATGTTTGGATGTTTGACGCCTTCAAAAAACTGACGCTTGACAAACTGCAGTGTTCATAAACAATTATATATACATCATTATCTAAGAAAAGCTCTTGAAATATTTTATAATAGAAAAATATTCGAAAAAATTAATAAGAGGTATGTGCAACATTTAAATATTGCTAGCCAAGACTTCAAATCGCACTGTCAAAGTTTTGCCTTAAATAGATAGGTATATGAAAAATTTCCCAATGTCCACTCTATGACCCTTTTAAATCATTTCATTTTAAAATATATTAATCATTAAGTTTTAGTGAATTTCCTGTTATTCCTAGCCTTTTTAACAATATGTTATTTGGAGAATTTCCAAACGGAAGTGTTCTATTTTTAAAAAGGATTATCATTATCAAAATGGGTTGTTTACCATGATCGATCAAACTGTTTTCGGGTGGGTTACCGTCTATATAGGCGTAACCGCGACCTACATAGATAGCTTATCGCGTACAAGTTTCACGATATTAATAGTGTTAGGTTACCTTAACTAAGAAATAACCAGCTAATAAATTACTATGCTTGCATAAAAACAATGTTGTTATGAAGATACGATAAGAGAAACCAAATTCCGATTTCAAATTATAAAAACTTTTTATTCCTTTTTTGAATATTGGTTAAGCACGAATTAATTTTGTTGTATTACTGAAGATGTCGGATCTAAAAAGGTTTTAAATGCATTCCTGAATAGTATTTATAATATTATCTGAGTACATTATCCTACTAAGTTATATTTATCTGACATTCGTAAACATGATTTGTATCGAGTCTCAGATCGAGAAAATTACATTTTCTGTGCATAATAAATGCATTTGTTAATATTTAGATCTTCTTTTGTAGTTATGCCACGCCTGGTTGGCAACATAAAATCTTCTTTTACGCTGTTGTTTCTTCCGTGTAGCTTCAAGGGCACTCGTAATTAAAAACATTTTAACTAGGATGTATTAAGTTAACAAGGTAATAGGTATTATAGTCAAATTAGCCGTCTACATGGGAAGGTCATGGGCTACCAATTTATAAATTGCCTACAAAATAATCCCTTTAATTACTTTAGCGGTTAATAGACATACGATCAAGCCTGTATTTCACATTTCCATGGTGGCAGTTAGGAAAAGGTATACTGGTGTAAACTCGCAGATCTAATATAACGGGGGGCGAGCCTATTGCCATAAACCGGACACAAATCCAGACAGACTGAGAATTTCATAGAAAACCTAATACTTTTTGTACAGTAACTCTTACGACCCATAGAGTAATAAGGAAATATGACGAAAAAATTGACAGACAGACAACTAGTAGGTAATCCGAACAAGTATCCATGGCGTGTGCATGGAACGCCATAAATCGTCTATGAAGGTGAATGAATCACCAACAGCGACAGAACGGTATTCTGTAGATGTTAATCGTTTAACATGGAATATTTTGTAGTACCTACCCTTGTTAATAAATTTTATCTGCAACCCCTGATAGTGTATCGTGCCAAGATTTGTGAATTTCTGTAGTCGTAAACATTAGTAACTGTATAGTTTTTGATTTATGTTCACATTTTCAGGTAAATTTTGCGAAAAATACGCAATTATGGACTCTATTTATATTGCTATGAATTAGCGACAACGATTAACCTTTAGGGTTTCCATGGGTCACATTTTAGGTCCTATGGTTTACTTAAGCTAAGCAATGAGACTAAGGTAAGTTTTTTCAATATTGTTTTTATTTATAGTTTTCATTTTTGTTATTGTTAATATAGTTTAATAATTTTTTTTAATTACCATAATATTATGTTAAGTTCTTAACTGTCGCATTAGGGTAAACCCTGTAATGATAGTTTAAGCTGTTAAATAAATAAATTTATACATCCTCGCTTAGTAGGAAAGTTTTTGACTTTTCAAAAGTAGATACTTACTTTAAAGGTCTACTTAAAATGAAAAATGCTGACTTTGATAATCTCGTTACTAAATCTACTTCGGTAGGATGGAGACAAGTATGAATAAGTTGAAAATACGCTATAAAAATGCCGATTATTTTTCTGTTACACGTAGATGTCTTATTATTTTTCATTTGTAGTTTAAAAATATCCGAAAATACGTCAGTGAAGACGTCCACTATCGGGACAATAATAATTGTGTCGTAAATTATCGTCCAAGACATTAACTGTTTCAATTATTTTACTTGGCAAGCGCATACTATCTTATTTATTGAAGCTGAACTTTTAGCCTTGGATACAAAAAAATTGCAGCCAGTGTATTTATTGCTGAAAGCTTTTATTAAGTTTGACGTATGTTAGTTCTTATTTGCTATTTTTAGTTTGCAATAAGTTATTATGTCAAGTAAATTTGGCCAACGTATAAATTTTTAATCTAGCTACATGGATTTTAGTTATCTGGATGTAACACTGAGCTAATCTTGATATTTTCAGTAACACAGTAACCAGTCCTACTAACCTAGTAAACTTCTGTAATATCTTTAAATAGCTTGATGTGAAAATTCTTTTGTGTAACGCATCTATATTACACGTAATGTGTTTTCCTAGCGTTTGTTATGCTCCACTCAGGCGTTTATTAACTTGCAATGTATTTTTGTTTGTTCGGGTCAAATCTTGCAACTAAATTTTAAAGCAGTTATCCTCCAACGATTAAGCTGAAAATTTTGCATACACATTGAGTTTGGATGACAATGCATCGTTAGCTAAGTTAAATCTTTCTTGATACAATATACAGTAAAAAATAAAATAAAATAGCTTTTATAGTCCACCTATAAAAGCTTTTTTATTTTATTTTTTACTGTTTATATATGTTTTAGTTATTGTTCGGAAGACGGACAGCAAATAACAGCGTATTTAATGACTTATTTACAAAATTTTAGCCTATAATAGGTCTTCACATACAGCAAATTTATTATATACAGTAGATATAACTGCTTTGCTGGTTTAAGTTCCGTCTTCAAGTTTTACCTGTTCAATATAATTTACATCTTTTACTACGGCTTCAACACGTGGACAGCGTAAATCTACTATGATACGTATTTTATATTCTAATATAACCGTTTCGTTCATTGAAGCCCCAATACAGTCGCTTCTATTCTTTTCAGTCCCGAATTAGAACTACGGGTCAAAGATACTTGATACTACAGCGAGGGTTGTTCGGTAATGTGTAGAAGGTATTTCATAGTTCTTCGTCCGTCCTTTTCCTTCATTGTCGACAGTCATTTAAGTTGAATGTTATGTTGTTGCAAGTTTAATAACTTGTGTTTTTATTACTCTCTCTCTATATTTTTGTGTTGTTTTTGCAGATATATAAATCGTATTCCTTTTGCTTATTAGAACTGTATTTAATCTTTAACGACATAATGATGAAGCAGTTACCTATGAAAAACTTCGGACATCCATACAGAACCATCTCGATGATTCAACTTATATAGTGGTGTGAGATAGTACTTATTACATCATCATCATCATTATCATATCAGCCTATCGCCGTCTACTGCTGAACATAGGTCTCCCCCAAAGAGCGCAAACCATCCCGGTCTTGGGCAGCTCGCATCCATCCGCTGCCAGCCACCTTCTTTAAATCGTCGGTCCATCGTGTCGCAGAGCGACATACATACATACATACATACTAGGATCATAGATATAGACATGAAAAGTGTTGTTCTTATCACTTATTGTTAATTCCCAGGTCAGGCGAGCATATGTAGCGGTAGTAGACATGTCTACAGAAGTGGAAGTCATTGTGGGACACGTGTACGACCACGTTGGCCCGCGGCTATTCTTGAACAAGCCGGGTGTGACGGCAGGCGGTACAATGGACGCGAGAAGCGGGGATCAGCTGTAGATCGCGGGGAATGTCAGAATAGACTAGTTGGCTGTATTTTTTGAAGTGAAAACTTATTTAGGCGCGTTGAGCATTTTTTGGGTGAACAAAAATCATGGAACTCGCGTCATCGTCACCGAACGCTTTCCATGAGCTATATGTATACTGCGTATATATTTCAAAAATAATAATCTGATAGCTCGACGATACAATTCACAAGTTACTTAGTTTTCGCTTCTATCGGAAGCCCTAATACTACCCCGCATGTTTTTTTTTGCCTCAAAATTATTACTTACAATAAAAGTAGCAATAAACAAAAACAAAATTAATAATGGTTCATCATAAAGGAAGCTATAGGCATTTTAATTTTATGTCAGACAGAGTGCCTTCTATATCGGATTGTCACGTCACAAACCGATATAGTACGTAGTATTAAAGGCCTTCCTATTCGAGGTTATTCCAAGATTAGTTAACTTCAAATTGGTGTTTGGAGTTTACTTATCTTGACATGGCCTTGAAGAACTTGACAGGTTTATCGTGATGCTTTTGTTTCCGATTGCAGTATTATATTAAAAAAAGGGCAGTTCCTACTCAACACGTCACCCAGAGAGGAGGTTCCCCTCTTTGGAGTCTTTAACCGTTGTTGCTGGTAGCTTGGACCCTGTACCCTATACTGCTGGGCTACTAATTATTATGTTTATAAATACGTCATTAGTCTAGTGGTCGCAAGCGTGACAAATATGATAGAGATCCTGAATACGATAAGCAGGTCTAGCAAGTGTAATTTTTCTATGAAATCCTCAGTAGTATATTTAACAAATGTTCAAAGGTTAACCTGAACGGCCCTTCATAGATATTTTTATGGTTAAAAATGTCTTCATCATCAACAGCCCGTATTCGTCCACTGCCGGACGTAGGCCTCTTTAAGTGAACGCCACAGATCTTCAGCTCTTTTCATCCAGAAAAAATATACGTCAGTAAAATAATCCGATTTTTAATAATACGCTAACTCTTACATTTTGCACCAAAAATAACCTAACAAGTAAATATATTTGAGTAGTGCTGTCCCTGAATGGCTTGTTCTTGCAACACATTGCACAAGATATTAATGTTTTCTTTCCTTATTGTACACCACATGTTCTTGTATACGTGTTCTTATTATTTCAATGTAACAAGCGTAAATAACTATAATTAAGTTGTAATTACAATATTTGTGTATTATATTGTTACACGAACTTGAATGTGGAGTTGCTTGTTATTGTGGGTTGAATAAATTAATGTAAATAAGACAATTATAACATTCTATTTGTATATTAAATAGTTTTGTCCTCCACTTTGTTAGGCTATTAGGCCTAATCATTAGGTTAATTAGCACGAGTTTATATATTTTTTTTAAAGAACAAAGTGGTAGATGGTGGTACATCGAGAAGAGTACGGAAAAAAGTACCCAAAGGAAATCTTCGAAGGCCCCCCGCTATTTCACCAAAATGTCTATAGGATGAGATACGCTACGAAATAATTTTGTCACAGTGATACCGCTTGCTGCGACAATGGCTAAAGATGAGATAATGCGACGACTACATTATGTCACGCTACGTGGTATACCTTGGACCTTAGCGAGATTAATCTTTTGACTGAAAGCTTCAAAATACTATTTGTATACGAGAATTAAACAACAGCATAAGATACGCAGAAAACGGATGTAACAATTTCTAGAGAGTCTAAAACAATGCAACTACAGCGCCTTCTACAATTCCTAGAGTTACTATTTAGTAAGAAAAATTTACATTGGACTTAAAAGTGTCTTTAAATCTCATAATTCTCGTGCCTTTATCTCAATTAAATTTATTATCTCATGGTCGGGTCGCAGTATGTTCTGTGTTTCATACATTTCTATCAATAATTTTAGACTTAGCCTTTCATACATAACTATCAATAATTTAACCTTATCTTTAACTCGGTGCGTCTTTTCGTGAGTTTCCCTCTTTCCTTATATCACCACATTATTGCTTAAAACCTTCTTGAAACTCTCCTTCTTCTATGCTTAACGATATATTTCCAGAAATAAAACATTTATCGCCAACGCGAATTTGCAAGTTCATTTTCCAACGAAACTTTTTACCACCTATCGTGGTTGCAGGTCGTTCAACATGGTGGTGAATCGCAACCACAGCATTGGTCGGCAACGTCGCCACATCGCCGTAAACTGTGTTCATGGTATTGCGCATTTGTTGAGCGGTTTGGCGGCCAGCCGACTAAATACTTGGTTCACCGCTGGCCGCTACGTTTACCTTTATTGAAGTAGGCAATGGTAACAGATTTGTTGGACCTATGAGTATTTTAGCACCTTATTTTTCTCTGATATGCTTGAGGTATAAGGTACCTAAATTAATCACCGTCCTAATTTTTCCCAAGTACTTTACGACATCATTTTGTATAAAAAGGGATACTCGTCATAAGAAATTTTATTTGTGAATCCTTTCTTTTGTCTATTTCATCTCACTTCTGCCAAATATTTCATAAAAATTTGAAGGCTATAACGTTTATGCGATTGCTTGTGTTGAAACATTATTGCGTAATACATTTAACAATGAAGAGGCTCTATATTATTTTAATTTACTCAAAAACGAATTCAGAATTATGCTAACTATTGCTTGTGCGTGATAAAAGTTCTATATTAAGAGTCAACATGAGGAAATAGGAAAAAAACATTCAAGGTGATCAAGCTAAAAAAGTTTTAGGCGATTAGGTTCTACATGGCGGACAAGTTTTAATTAACTTTAAACATGAATCTAGCCATTATCTGAGATATAATATAATTTTAGTGCGTGTAATTACATATATCTTATTTAAATATTTGCTTAATTTTATTATGTACTCGGGAAAATCAGATTTTGAGTTTGAGACAGAATTCTACAATCACATCACACATATCAACCCATGTACTGTCCCACTGCTGGGCACGGGTCTCCTCTCATAATGAGAGGGAATAGGCTATAGTCCACGCTAGCCTACTGCGGATTGGCCGGGCGGTTGGATTCTAAAATCCCCATTCAATAACTAACACTTAAGAGAACTTCAACTAATGATATTCGAATTTACGGAACTCTAGAAAGCTTCGAAAATAAAGTTGGTAAGTTTATCTTTTTTAAAACAGTTCTATCTGAACATGCCTCACACATCGGTGTAATAACTTTCTTTTTAAGAAAAGGTCTTAATAAAATTGAGGAATCCGTTCATCTTCGGGTTTTCGATGAAACAACTGAAATACTCCCCTTGGCCTCTAATTCAACATTATCTACGAAACAATGAAATCTATCTATTAAAGCCTAAGCTTTGTGCCCGGTGAATGGCAATAGGCTCGCCCCCTATTACATGGGACCTAAACATACCGGCGAACTGTGGGTGTACATTAAGTGCACCTCTGCCTAACCCTTCGGGGAATACAGGCGTGATGATGGTAAAGCCTAAGCTACATGTTTTTCATACTTTACAATGTAAAATAAAAAAAAACAACAGTTTCGTTACATGTGGCGCACTAAGTCCACAATAGTTTTAACTGAACCCGAAGGTTACTGGCATTGTACTACGATTGATCCTTAACCTTCCTACATTGGATCTATTGTGTCTGGAATTGATTGCTTCCGGTGTTGCCCGATGTCTTTTTATTGTGTATGTATGTACCTAAGCTATTTGTTGACCGACAAGTGGCAGAGCTGGATATAACAATTGTACGTAATTTTGGATGCAATTGAAGTAATTGCAGTTCCTTTTACAGGAAAAAACGACCTTCAAACATGTGCACAATAAAGCAAAACATTCAAAATAATTATGTTAGATTTAAATATTTGAATCTGCTTATTTTGATCGGTTATCCAAAATACACAAGGACCATTGGAATACAAAATGATACAGCAAATAATATTGAAGGGTTTTAAACAACTTTCCTTATAAGTTGAGTCGTTAGGAGATCGAAATACCGTTGGGTTTGAGATGAAATATAAAAAAAAAACAATCAAAACGTGTTATTCCCAATTTCAAAGACAATGGAATATTGGAAGTATACACAGTCGAAGCGGTCACAAAAATCATGCAATTTGAGCATAGTAATGTCAAGTCTCAAGGTTATCTGAATAGTAATGATACGACTAATTGAATTATCCTCGAGGATGCAATAGAGGATGACACCATTTTATTAAGTAGATTAAGGGCCAATTTGTCCAACACAACATTTAGTGTCTGACAAGTTGTTTAACACATCTCCGATTTGTTTACGGAAAAGTTTAGACAAAGTTATTTTTGTAGATTATTTTATTGTGGCAATAAAAAATTGTAGACCAATGTAAAACAATCTATAGGACGTATTTTAATATTTCCAAAATAAGACAAGAGAATCAAGACAAACAAAGTAATGATATGATATGATTTAGGTCTCAAAATAGCTTGTAGAATGATTCGAATTTAAAATTCAATCAAATCATTATTTGGCCAGTCAATTTTATGCTCCAATATTGTCTAAATCGTGCTCAAATACCCAATATTATTACGGCATCACGATGTTTGGATATCACGAGCGGATGTTATGAAAATAACAAGGCAAATTATTAGCAATTGTTGCTGCGATCATTTGTTATTTAATAAACATCACAGCTATTGTTATCACACAATAACATAACAATAGAATGTGGTAGAAAGTACTGTTATACAATACCATTTTGTCTAGCTGCTGTGACGTATTTAAATTATTTAGGTTCCTCTATTTAGATGAGATGGTCTTTTTATGTTTTTATAAGACGTCCATCAAATTTGCAATAGCTATAACGTGTTTTGTCTTTTTTCCTTGTAAAAAATAGCATATGTTTCAAAAAAAGTCAAAACAAATTATAGTTGTCATAGGCTTATTGGAAGTTTTTTATTCCATCTTTGTAGTAAGCTGTTAAGCTTTATAATTTAGTTCATTTAGCTTTAGTTAAAACATTTCAGTTCAATAAAAGTGCCACTGATTGTGAGCACTACAGTAGCTCTACCAGTTAAGTGAATAATAAATTTCTCTAATTCACTAGCAAGTCGGGTATTTTCTTTTTCAAAGTTTGGTATAAGTAGTTCCACGAGGACGACGAGGGTTTTCCATATAAAAGTAATGCCATAGACGATATTATTATCATTTTAATAAACCCTTGCAAATGAAATTTTAGGTATTGAACTTGCACTAAAAACTATTCTTGGTATTGCTTTTAAATTTCCCTCAGTTTATACTCTCAAGATCTGTCACTGTCAAAAACATTAAAAAGATAGGTAAATATGATCGTTTTAAAATACCTACACTACAAGGAAAACTCAATTTTAGTTACATTTCCTGGAAAGTTCCTAGACAAAGCAATGTGTCATAGCTTAGTATTCATAGAGTACTGACGTCACCTATAATATTAATTATGAAAATAAAAGGAAAAACGTAGCCAATGCAGATTCCATTCTTTTATGAATGTTTAGTCGTCACAGCCTTATTCAAAGGATACTAAGCATTGTGTTTTGACTTACTGAGCCTACTCGACTCACTGAAATTTCAAGCAAATAATTAATTAGATCAACCAACATTTTCTGTATTTTTATCAACGTTCGATGACTTTTTATGTGCTTAAATAACATCAAAGATAAGGACTATTTTCCTTTGTTATTGTAATTTTGTTTCACCAAATGAAGCATCAAGTATAGATAAGGCGGAAATTCCTTTTCCGACTTATCTATTGTTTGATTTCTTAAATACGTTACCTACTATGTAATATTTACAGAGAACTTTGCACAAGTTACAAACGGTATACGGTCTGTTTAGAAAGAGAAACCAAGACAAGGACAGCGTTACTCCAGCTCGTGACGTCACCGGCGCAAGCGCACAGCAGGACGGCAACGTCGCGCACGCCGAATGTTTTGTAAATAGAATATTGGATAGCGATTGTTGTGTGAGCGAGACAGCATCATTCGGCTGAAGGAGATGGAGTATGTGTCAAAATCTGTATGAAACAGGACTTTATGTGGTGGAGTTATGGATACAACAATACATATTATGTTTGGTTGTGAATTTGTACGATACACTGCCAGGTTCGGTAGAGTATATTTCTGTAATGGTTTAATGTACTTACAATGTACAGCAGTTATCGACTAGGATAAAAAGGCATTTCGGTTGGGCCTGATAACGTTTATCAATGACCTGATTAATTAATTAACGGTTTCGTAGAACCGTGAAATCATGAGTTTATACGACGTAATTCAATTCCTTGAGAAAACTAATTTCATTTTAATTCGTAAGCCTTGTATTTTTAGGTCAGATGTCGAAACTAGAACGTGGAACTTCTAGAACCTATACCTACTTCAGATTTGCATATGTAGACGTCTAAAATATTCAAAGGGAGGGTAGAAAACCAATCAACCTTTTTGGTACCTTCCCAAAAGAAAATAAAGTACCTACCTACTTAATTTTTATTCTATTATCTCATTTATAAGATGAAAATTAATTCTCTCCCTTCGAACACTCGCTATAGAACAATGTAGGTAATTTTTAATAAATAAATAAGTGGAAGGAGGTAGGGTGGCATCGAAATCCTCCCGAGGTCGTTGACCCATCGACCGCCCTCACACCCTCCGCGCAACCCCTCCCTCCCTCACGACGTATCGAACCTTCGCGGATGTGATGTGTCTTAGTACCTATGTATTTTAAAACATTTTCCCGAGCAGACATACCTTTTTGCTTACAGACAAGAGACTGCTTGTAGTGTTTATAATAATAATGTCTTAATTTAATATAGATAAAAATAATTTAATTAGTCTTATGTATTTGTAAAATTCTAAATTTTGTTGTGTCTAGCACTGACGTGTAAATCCAAAACACTGTAACTAAACATACAGAGTTTTGCTAAAACAATCGTTAACATTTTCTTCAAGTTTTATAGAGGCAATACACGTTTACTTAGATTATTCTAATAGTTTGAATAGTATGGTTGTGAAATATATATGGCTCGATAAAACGTAAAAATACCTTTAATTTGGTATATAACACATAATATAATGTTATAATAACATTACCAAAACATCAATCACATCACAAAAACTAAAAAAAGTTTTAAAAGCCCTTTTCACGAAATAGATATTTCTGAGATACAGTGTTTTGGATTTACACGTCAGTGCAGCAGCAATCTACTGAAAATGGAAGTTATATTAGAGACCTTGATTTGATGACAAGATTTATATAAAGTAAATCTAATCATAAAATTATTAGAGATGTGTAAAATTAGCAAATAGAAATCACATCTAAAGCAAATCTATATAAGCTAAGCTGCAAAACATTGTTAAATATTGACGGAAAAAAGGAAAGCTGCGTAGAGCTGTAGAAAAGATAAAATCACTTTACTTTCACGTCACTAATGAACGAGCCAATGTAATGCCACATAAAATGTACAGTCGCCAGCACATCAGCTTATACAAAACTGCCAAATTTATCTAAATGATTTTAACCTTAAACTGTTGATAATGAAGTTCAAAATCGACTGAGAAAATTTGTCATTTTGTTGTAACCTGTGTTGGCGACCGTACTTGTAGAAAAAGAGAGAGAGTCAACCAAGACTAACTAATCATGAGATAGGAACAAAATAGAAGAGCTAATGATTACAACAAAAAGTATAATGAACTACAAAATTAGTAAATAGAAAAATAAAGCGTTGTTAGAAAGACGAAAACAAAAGATAAACGTGCAAACGGACATCGCAAATAAAAAGACCAGGTAAAGGTGCTAGCGAGAAGTATGAGATAGACAAGGATAAAATATATTTACCTTGATGTCTTGTAAGACCTGTAAACAACAAACATACATTAGTGTTATTAAACATGATTACATAACAAAATGTAAGGCTTTAAATAATAACTATGACTGTTGTTGTTCCAATGAATAAACGTATTTGTATTATAAATAAATAGCACTTAGTAATTTGGAGGTAAAAGCGCATAAAAAAAAATTGCATTTCCACCCTCTGCATTGCAAGCCAGTAATTTTGCAATGACGATAAAGTATGACCTTGTTATTATGTCAAACTGTGAACCAAAACAACTATTACCTATTTTTTCTATTGTACTGTTTTTTGTAAATGTAGGTAACTCTATAAAAAGGAAAAAATAACTGTCTTCCAAATTTAAAATTCGTTTACCAACTTTCAGAAACAAAATGCGGTTATAAAGTTGCCATATTGAATAATAAACTTCGGAGAAAGCTCGCTATCATAGTTAATTTGTAGTTAAGTTAAAATAAACAAAGTCCTGAACTCCTGATTGATAAACTTTGACCGTATGCGGGAGAGTTATCGACCGGACACGTCTGTAAACCCGGGTATCTGATAAAAACCGGATGAACACCGTCTATGTTGTTCAAGGAGGTTTTTTATGATATTGGTTATGGCAACTTCTATGTTGCCATGTAATGAACTGTAATCTGATAGTACTATGAATGTTCTGTAGGATTCCAAATGTTGGTTGTTCGTACATCGCATGAGCTTTTTAAAGCCGATAGCTTCTTATAGGGGTCATGTGAAGGTCTTATAGGTCACCCGAATGAATGGAAATTTCAGGAAATGAAAAGAATACCTCTATTCCTTTCCTTTTGATGAAATTTCCATTCATACCCTAATATGCAGGTAGTTTTTCGTAATCCATTGCAATGACTTGCCAAGTGATTTCATCATGATGTTACTATTTTATATACTTAGGTACTTTCTGAATTCCTGTCGTATTACGTCATTTATTTGGAATCAGGGTTTGATTATTGTTTGAGTGATTCATACTAATGAATCAATTGTGAAAAGCATTCTCTTTTTACTCATAGACAATAGAGTGCATTAACATTTAACTGTCTTTATGGATTAGTATTTTTTTAAACTGTTCTAAATCTTTCTAAATTCCGAGGCATGATTCAGAACTATTTAAACTTCTGCTCTGATGAATTTCATCTAAATTTAATATCAAAGCATTCATCAATGATTTTATCATTATAAAGATTATTGCGTAAGAAAATACTGAGTAATAAGTTGAGCATTCCTTTTTTCCATACGATGATACGGAAAATAACACGTTTAAGCTTTCCGCCCGCGCCTTCGCCCGCGTGGACTATAAGTTTCTTTTCATTTTTCGGTATAATATAAAGTTTATGTCACTCAGGAATAATGTAGCTTTGTATTGGTGAAAGAATCTTCAAAATTTGTTTAGTAGATCCAGAGATTACTCCATACAACGTCACAAACTTTATCTCTATATAATATTAGTATAGATAAAGGGACAGGGCAGAGCCTAAAATGCTTTGTTTTCCACAAAATAAGTACCTACCGTACATGCTGATCGCAAATATTCCACTTTTTACGGATTCACTGATAGAAATAAATTAATCGACCAATATATTGGATGGAACAGGGATCACGGACTATCGCTGTCAAAAGTCCGTAACGTTGGAATTTAATATTTATATAAATATAAAGCGATACAATCCGTAAGAAGTGTTTTTTTTTTCAATAAGTATTAGATGCTCTACCTTTCTAACTACGCAATCTTATTTTCTGCGTGGAAGTAAAATGTTGGAGACAAACCATATGCACTTCAACTATCTTTTTGTATTTTTTGGCTTTTTCCATGCAAAGACAAGTTATCTTAGTGAAGGAAAAATACGACTGCGGGCACGTCACCTCAAAGACGTAATTTAAAAAAAAGTTGAAAGCAAATTTCGACCTGGCGGGTGGTATTCGCGGTGGCTTAGAGGTCATAGCGTTTGGTGTACCTAACCAGAAGACGCAGGTTCGAATCCTGCCCGCAATCTTATGTTTCCTTCATTTAAATAACATATGCACTTCAGATACTTAGTCGTATCGTCGGAGGTTAGATTGAAAAGGTTTACCATTCTTTTATCTCTAATAATAGGCGAAGGTCTAACTTCAAGGCAGTTTCGTCTGTAAAAGGTTATTAACTCGAGTTTTGTTTTAAATGTTACAATTGTGGCAACGCACACCGCATCTTGTTTCTTTGTGTATTTAAAAAAGTAGTTTTTAAATTTATGATTACTTCTGTTTTTTTGACGTATCTGTTGTCAACCTGCATTAATATGACAATGACATGGACTTCAATGTTATTAAATGTAAAAAAAAATGAGTTAATACTATATTGCTTTTCAACCGACTTCAAAAAGGAGGAGGTTCTCAATTCGTCTGTATGTTTTTTTTTCAACCGACTTCAAAAAGGAGGAGGTTCTCAATTCGTCTGTATGTTTTTTTTTTTTTTTTTTTTTTTGTATGTTTGTTACGCGATATCTCCGCCAGTTGTGGACTGATTTTAATGATTGTTTTTTTGTTTTGTAGGTCATACTTCAGAGGTGGTCCCGTTCAAATTTTATCGAAATCGGTTGAGCAGTTTCAACAAAAATCTAAAAATTGTTTACATCGATGATATTATCGTTTACTCCGAAACATCGCTGTCTTATTGGAGCAGTGCGTTTAGTTGGCTAACAAGTACTTCTAAACAAAATTTTCCACTAAAAATAACAAAATAAAATTACTTTTAACAAAAAAGTTAAACCGCCTTCAAAAAATAATAAAATAATTTTGTCTAAAACAGTTTGGGAAGTCGGTGGCGAAAATAAAAGACCCACTCAAATGGAAGTCACCGACTTCCCAAACTGTTTTAGACAAAATTATTTTATTATTTTTTGAAGGCGGTTTAATCTTCTCAAGCAACTTTCAGACTCAATAAATATTTCGTAGCTGGCAATAATCTCCAACCACTTCCAAAGAAACATTATTTATTTACGAATAAGAAATTTCTTCTTAAAAGTTTGCAAAATTAAAAGCTTTGTTTAAATACATTTTCCTTGAAGTGTTGTTAATTATAAGGTCGATATCCGGAGGCAGTCCAGGGTTATCGACCGGCCGGGCGGAGTGACCCGGCCCAGACGGATCTGAACCGGGCATAAACGTTTGTTATTACCCTAGGTCCGGAACGTTTATTGTTCATATTTGAATCGAATAGAAATCGAAATAGGATTATTGTATCCGTATCGAGAAAGACCATCAACATTTTTTTGATTTCGGAAGTATCCTCCCTTTTGCAGGGTAATGAATGAGGGACTTGTTGGACAGAAAGGCAGACGAGTTAATGCAAATTATGGAGAATTTGAATTTTCATAGATCTCTTAAAATGGTATCCCGTCTTCAGGGTTAAAGATTCCAGTTCTGATAAAAGTAAAGTAGCAGCTATTGATAATTTAAAACGGATGTCTAGACTACCTACGTCATCTCCGTGGCAAGTTTTAACTTCAAAATCGATTAAAGGTTTCAAGATAAGTCCGCTTATAGGTTATGATATGGTAAACGGAGTATAGGGTGCCCTCTGGCAAGATGGAGTATTGCAGATTTTTCGAGCATGCAAAACAAGAGGATGTCTCCTCTTGTTTTTATTTCTGCTTACTAATAAAGTACACAACACACACATGATTTTGAAAATTCAAAGGCCTTTATAGTTTATGGTCACATCGCTAGACTTTAGTATGTGAGAAGATTCAAGCCCTTTTTCATCAATATCGTCGGTTTCAGATAAAATATAATTGAATTCTATGTCACATAATATATGTAAACACTAGACCCAACCACAACTCCTATTGCTGCATCGTTGTATAAACATAATGCGACTCTATTTATTATTATCAACAGCACAAATAGTTGTCAGAATCGAAATACATTGAAATAATATTTGGATTATTTCACTCTTTCGTTTCATAGCGTCCTAGTACAATATTGCTCTACGTTTATTGTTTATTTGAGGATTTTTTTTACATTTATCATTTTTTATCTTCTTGCTCTTATGTCAGTTTATTTTGGGTGGGCACAGTATCTACGTCTTTTTCAGCCAACATCTATATACTAGCAAGTGAAGGACTATTAGCAACACGATAACATTATTGCAGCTTGCTCTAGGATGCTATGGGCAAAGAGTGGGTTATTCATAAGACGAAACAAAGAACTATGTCAGTACTAATTCGCATTGCTTGAAAACCAAGAGAATCATTGGATTCTCTTGGTTTTCAAGCAAGATTGTAATGGTAGTAATTGAATAGTTTAACTGACAGAAGAATTGTCTTCTGTCAGTTAAACTATTCAATTACTACCATTTTCCTATACATTTCTTTCTTCCAAACACACTAAAAGTCTAAATCCGACAGTGGAAAGATAAGACTCCTCAATAGAACATTTTGTGGCAGGAGAGGTCATCGATAAGGCACCGAGCAGACGGTTATCCGGGTCTCGAACCACGTCCGGCCATTTGTCACCAGTCGAAAGGAACCCACATTGGCGTAAATGTGGGATAATCTTTGAAACAGGTGACTGCCAAATAGATTCTTTCTTTTCATTGACTGCACATTTCGTGAAGGAGAAGACTAGCTTGTTATTAATTTTTATTTAGCTATTCTCATAGAACTTTTGGTAAGAGGTTGAACTCAAAATGAATAAGCATAGAAAGTCTTATTGCTGCCTACGTTCACTTAAGTATTGAGTTTGTAGGCTCAAGGCGTGCCTTGGATTCGAACCTCTAACGTTTCGAAGTCATCTGCGTATAATACCTAATTATCACGCGCTTAAACGGTGAAGGAAAACAGCGTGAAGAAATCTGCATTGTTGAGAGATTTACGATGGCATGTGTAGTCTGCCAACCCGCAGTAGGCTAGCGTGGTGGACTACAGCCTATCCACTCTCATTCCGAGAGGAGACCCGTGCCCAGCAGTGGTAAAATTTATGGGTTGATGATAACGATGATGATGATGATATGTATTTTAAATTATTAAACACAATACTTAGTGTTAGAGTCAAACCGTTCATTTCAGAACAGTTTTTTCATTTCGACATTGACTCTTGTCTAAACCATGGTGATTGGTAAAATATGTTTTTCAGTTGTCACTTTAAATCGACCGTTTACAAAACAATGGCGAATATTTGTCCTCACATTACAAGTACAAAGGATTGGCTCACCGTAAACGACCAGCATTTCGGTGTCATTTGAGACTCCTTGAAATAAACCTAAACTGAATACTAATCATGGTGACACGTCAACACATTTGTTTTCTCGCTTTGAAGATATATGCGGGGAAGAATTTTGTAGCGTGTGACGGCTGGTTCACGCATAGTTTCACGCACTCGCTCTATTGCCGAGTAACTTGTCGGGCAAAGTTCAAGGGCTGTCTACCGCGCGTCTACGCGTATTCCCCGGCGACCGGATATATTTCACCCGGGCCAACCCGGGTTTACCAGTTCTTTGCACGAACACCCGAGGTGCAAACACGCCAGGGAAAGTTCACACGTTCGTGGTTTAACGACGGTTTTATTGCCGCTAGACTGGAGCTAGACTATTGCTAGTTTAATTTTATATTTTTACTTCGCGGAATTGGCCATTCAAAACGTTGTACACAATTTTCTCCGGCGCGTTATGGCTGTTGGTTATTGTGAACTGTTATGTTAGGGCGCTTATGTTCAACGTTTCCGTCGATAAGCTTATCTTATCTTAGGAAGTTTGTGCGGAAATATTCCGTAGTAATTTTAAAATATTTTTCCTTTTTTTATCGTGAATGAAAAAGATAAATCAATCTATGTTTCTATAACAGGCAAAAGAGGTAAACGTCCCTGTTGTTGGCGCGTGACGGCTCCAAGTTCAAGGGCGGGATCCGCAGGATTGCGGGATATCTTACGCTTGTCTACGCGATCCGATCCCGGGGGCTTTGCTCGGGAAACATGAGAAGGGTGCCCCGGGAGCCGACACCGTGAATGAAGCCATTTGGGTCTGTTTGTAAACAACATTCAGGATTGCTTTTTGATTGTTTGTGCTGATAAACTTTGAGTTAGACTAGAAACGAAAGGTTAATTGTTTTTTAAATGTCACAATTCTCTATTCGATCTAGTGGAGTCACGATTTTTCGTACAATACGAATATTGCGGTCATCCTTGTAATTGATTTTGATCTTGCTTACAGATTTTTATCGTTGACAAATTCTAGTAATAAAGGATGCATTATTAATTGCGAGCTCTGCATTATCAACAAGTCTGTTTTCTTCCACGTGGCGTGGGTAGCATGAATGGAATAAAGAGGTTGTCACAAGTTGCATGCGTGACTGGCCGCCACGCGGTCTCTTGCGATTACCTACGTTGAATTGAATATAAAAACAAACTTGTTAGGTTGTTACTATCGATTGGTTTTTGTTGTTGTTGTTGATAGAATGAATCAGCTGCTCAAGTTGTGTGTCAGCTATCTAAATAGTTGTTTTGAGCTGTAGTATACTTTTATAATAATCATCACAGTATAGATTAGAGCTATTAATTGTGCAAACTGGTGCACATTGGGCTATACAAATTAGTATAGACTGACCTTGCAAAACGCAATAACACTGCTCGACCTGGGGATCAAACCCAAGACCTCTGCGTAGCAGTCGCATTTAGGACCACTAAACTTATGAGTCAGTCATAATTATAAATCTATTTTTAAATGCCCAAGGTAGGTACTCAAAAGGTGTTATTTTTAATACTTCAATATTTGGTGTTCACAATATGAAAAGATAAATTCCTTCTAATAATAATTATACGAACATAAGTAAGTCATGTCTTTCTCTTTGTACTAGTAACCTTTAGAGCCATTCTATTTTGCTTATGCCGCGCGAGATACTTATCAATTTTCGAAGCCTTGCTTATGCAGCTCTGAAGGTGTTACTAAGCTTTGAATATAATATATTCACACGTTTAAGTGGAACATCTACTAAAAAACCGAATTGGAGATATTTCATTTCTATAACACCAATTTTAATTGAAATGAGATCGAAAAGTACTTAGAATACCCATATTTTTTCCGCCGATATTCAATTATTTTCATATTAATGTTGACTTTTAAGTTCGACTGACGGAAGTGCCAAATTACGAACGATTAAAAAATATATTTGACATTGACATTCGATGTAGGTACCTATCATTACATTCCTATCATGCTTTATAACCAAAGTTAATAATACTGGTTTCTAACACTTACGCGAATATCAGACATTGAAATAAAACTACTTTTTACGGATTTTATCGCTATTTTATCGCTAAGGATACGGTGAGCTCATTCTGCGTGACCGGCATAAATAATAATCAACAAAATGTAGGGTAGCTGTTGATAATTTTGACATTAGGACGACTAACACCTCAGTCCACCCGTGACCATGGATGCTGTAAAGGATCCGAAACGTCGGGAATTTAAAATAATCAATATAACGCGATAAAATCCGTAAAAAGTAGTTTTATTTCAATGTCTGATATTCGCGTAAGTGTTAGAAACCAGTATGTTAGCCAGTACGGACTGTCTATTGCTAATAAAATCCGCCGGTTAGAAGATCTCAAGACAAAGCGCGCAAGATTTACAACATCTTTGAATTTCTTGAAGAGATGCAGGGACAACAGCATCATTCCTACGTGTGCCAGAATTTCACCTAGAAAGGACATACGAGGAAGCGCCAAGATCTTATACCAGGCAAGCAAAAAATTATTACAACAGCTAATTCATAACACACGGTCCGATTTACATTACATAAACCAAGATATCGAGTTTTCATCCAAAGATATAAAGACAGAATTATCTACATTTGATTTTAATAAATGCATTAAAACATTAAACGAGCGTGAGTCATCAAAATATAACGAATGCAAGCATAGACAAATAATCAAATTCAATAAACTTATGTCAAAATCAAATGTCAAAGTCACTAAAGAAAACGGAACGCGCCCGTCACCTGCGAGCCAATCACGCGCAGTTGTCAATCTGTCAAAACATAACCTCGATGAAAACACGGTCGAAGTGCTATCAAAAGGCCTAAATTTTGCTCTAACACCTCGAAAAATACCGGTAGAAAACATAATATGCAATGTAGAAGAGTGCCTGTATAAAAATAATGTACATAAACAAGATTTGGAGGCGATACGTCAGGACATTTCGTCGGTGTTACGTCGCAGCAAACCGCCCAAACTGAATCTTGCAAAGAACCAATTTTTAGCGCTCAAAAGCCTCCGCGACAGGCCCGAATTGACCATTCTACGTGCAGATAAAGGCAATGCCACGGTGGTTATGGATACGTCGGATTATAATAATAAAATACAAGACCTTTTATCGGATGTAAACAACTATAAACAAGTCAAAACGGATCCCACAACAAAAACATTAAAGTTTACTAGTGATCTGATAAAAAAGCACTCCGATACATTGAATCTAGACGTTAAATATCTAATTCCTAGTTGTGCAAAACCACCAAAACTGTATGGGCTGCCCAAGATACACAAACCCAATGCGCCGCTTCGACCAATTGTTAGCCAAATCGACTCACCAACCTACAGATTGGCTCAACACCTGGCGAAAGTACTCTCACCACTCAGAGGAAACACGGCTGCACATGTTAAGGACTCATACCATTTTGTCAGTGAGATAAAACACCTACAGCTTGCTGATGATGAAACTATGGTCAGTTTTGATGTCCAGTCATTATTTACATGCCTACCAGTTAAAGACTGCATCAGAATTGTATCTAGGAAACTATTAGAGAATAACATGCCAATTGAATATGCTGAACTATTACAACATTGCTTAACATCTGGCTATCTATTGTGGAGTAATAAATTCTACACGCAAGTGGATGGTGTAGCAATGGGCTCTCCAGTATCTCCCATTGTTGCTGACATCTTCATGGAAGATTTCGAGGAGACTGCTCTAAAATCTGCTCCTGTGACACCGAAATTCTACAAGCGGTACGTAGATGATACTTTCACAATATTACCATCTAATAAAGTAACAGCATTTCTAGACCACCTTAACTCCTTAAACTCTAAAATTCAATTTACTATGGAGTCAGAGGCTAATAACTCTTTACCTTTCTTAGATGTTTTAATAATTCGTAACCTAAATAACACCTTGAGTCACACTGTGTATCGAAAGAAAACCCATACAGACAAATACTTAAATGGTGAATCACACCACCACCCAACACAGTTATCTACCGTCGGTAAATCATTGTTTCAGAGAGCGCGTGGGATCTGTGATGAGCAACACCTGGATGCAGAGCTACAACATGTCAAGCAAGTACTGCACGACAACAAGCTCCAAATACCGAAACCTCATCACAGAAACCGCGTGAAACGTACCACAGTTGAGCGACTACCTGTTGTGTTACCATATGTAAGAGGAGTCACAGACAAGATTGGCTATATCTTGAAGCGGGCTTCAATCAAAACTTACTTCAAGCCGCTGAAGAAGATTAGTCAGTTCCTACCACCTGTCAAGTGCCACATACCTCTACAAGATGCAGGAGTATACAAGCTTGATTGTGATTGCGGTCTCTCATACATAGGCCAAACTAAAAGAAGCATAGGGACCCGCGTAAAAGAACACATCGCCGATGTCAAACACCGCCGTTCCGGGAAGTCAGCAGTTTGTGAACATACACTTGACAAGACCCGGCACTACATCAGATTTGATAAACCACAAGTCCTTGCAAAAGAAAACCGATTCCTACCTAGGATGATTCGCGAGGCTATTGAAATTAAAAAACATCCAAATTTCAATAGAGAAGATGGCTGGGTCTTACCATCTGCTTGGAACCCCATCATAGATTCCATTAAATCCAAGCACAAGACTGCGAGACCTAAGGATACGGTGAGCTCATTCTGCGTGACCGGCATAAATAATAATCAACAAAATGTAGGGTAGCTGTTGATAATTTTGACATTAGGACGACTAACACCTCAGTCCACCCGTGACCATGGATGCTGTAAAGGATCCGAAACGTCGGGAATTTAAAATAATCAATATAACGCGATAAAATCCGTAAAAAGTAGTTTTATTTCAACAAAGTTAATAATTTTGAAATGTTGTCCACTGTATGTGACAATGGAACAGAGGAATATTAGAAGATTGTACCATTACCCAAGAGAATTGTCACATTTCAGTTTATAGAGTGTAAGCCTGCGAAAGCACCGATATAAGACAGCGTTTGTAACAATAATTCTGAAAAACTGTAGTGCAAATAGTGGGTTTAGTCGTTTAAAAAATTACATGTCGAACAAGATCTAGGACTTAGAATGTGTTGCAATTTACTCAAGAGTCGTGACCACCTAGGCAATAGGGTGAAGCTACCAGTTGACGTCAGTGGGCAGTTATTACATATAAAAAAAAAGTGAGGACATAAATTAAAAGAACATCACGGCAACCGTTATGACCCGGAGTTATCGCAGCTTCCACAAAAAATGCTAATATCACCTCGTTTCTTTGTAAGAAAGAAAGTTGATGGTGAAAGTTATACTTATAATATATACATAAGTAGGTACTGTACCTATGTTTTACCCTCAGGTACTGTTCCCGGGGTTATATTCCCATTCAAATGATCGTAAAATCTATAAAAGGTGAAGTTCGCATTCGTTTTATGACCGCCACATGATATATTGAGACTTGAAGTACTTACACAATAAATTTTCGAAAAATATACTTATAAATGTCTGAAATTTTGCTATGAATACACTTTTAATGTATACAAATTGTCTCATATTTGCCAATTAAGCTTCTGTGAACGATAAAATTTTGAAATATTATATTTTTTGTGAATGCCTAGAATCACACTAGGACCGATGCGAAGATTTTCTTTATTTTTTTAAATAAACACCTAGCTTTGTCTTTAAGGGGGGCAAAAGACAAAGCTAGGTATTTATTTTGCCTTTTATTTTGACCCCCTGACTGGCGGTGGAAGCATCATAAGGACTTTCTAATCTACAAAAAAGGTTTTGCTGTCTAGCCAGCAATAGTAGAACAAAAACCATAACTCCTAACATCTCAGTTAATATTTCAAAAGCTAAATAAACACATTAAAAGGTGGCAGGAGCCACGAGACCAACTAATTGCAGTTGATATGACTCGTAAAGTCAATTATAGCGCGTGAAAATGTCCAGTATTAAAATTTACGCTTACGGTTAAAAGCCCTATGTACACATAAATCGTTCTTTATATATTTTTATGGCTATATTCAATGGTTAATGTCAAATAGTTGAGTTTGAGACCACACGCGGGGATGAGGTAAAAAATAAACAGCCTAAATGCGAAGGAACAGGTTTTGAATGTGGTTTTTTTTTCAAGTAAGGTGAATGTATAAAATTGTATCTGTATTGACAGAATCGATATCTAAGAATATTTTCGAGGATGGTATATTTATTTTACTTTAGATCTTGAATTTCATTGGTCCATACTCATCCAATTGAAGTTATATGTATATGGAAGGTGGAATCTTCAACAGTTGAAACATCTGCCATTTTACCGTTAAATAATTCAAATATCGAAACGTCAGCCATAATAGTAGAAATTAAAAGAACAATTCCCAGTGAAAACTACGTCTGATGCACTTTGTTTAATTTATTATACTTAATGCAACACGGAAAAGGTTCTGTGTGGACAAAAGTGAAAATTTATAGCTTTCAACGTACACAGAATTTTCCAATTATCCAGACTCCTACCGTCGGGCTGCCGGCAATATTGATTTTCACTTTTTATGCCACCGCTTGTCCGCAGACAGTTTTTATGGTTTGTTTTAAAAATACAACGGCTTATTAAAATAATGTTGCGTCGTTACTATGCCGATCACTCATTTTGATAGCCTTAAAACAAAATACCCTATACCTACAAGTCTTTTTTACTTCAATTTATGGATCCAATTTTCGTTACTGATTGCTTCTACCTCAACGAATGCATGAATATTAAAACGTTTGCTTACTTAAGAAGTCACGGTCCGTTAATGTATTAACAAATATTAAAAATTCAATTCAACATTTTGTTAATTAAAACGTGCCTGACCATGAATACCGCAGTCAATGAATGTTAACGCGGTTTAACGCTGTGAATGGGGAAATAATGTATCGTGGTTTCAGCGTTGTCAGAAACTATTTGTATTTCCTAGTAACGTAGAGGTTATCTACGTTCGGCCAGATGCGTGAGCGTGGGCCACGTGTTTTTATTTACAGTACTATCAAACACCGACCCGGTATAACGCACGATCGGCACGAGCTCTCAATGAATCGAGGCCAGCCAACGCGAGAGTGACCTAAATTTTTATTCGCCACGCATAATACTAGCAACGTGTTGTCACATGGCAACATTGGTCGACGATGCCACCAACAGGGCCGCATACCCCACGCGAGACGTTTTGTTTTAAATTTAGAACACTATCAGCCGCCATTTTTGTTTCGTTTTGAAACTGGCTGCGTTTATGGTGGTCAGAGGTCAAGTGAAGAACATCTTAATAACGTAGTATTTCAAAAATAAGCGAATCAGAAACGAGGACATAGTATAAGATAAGCCGTATCTAGAATACACACACACAATCTAAATCGACTATGTTGTGTAAACTTTACATCACGATAAGTTAAGATAACGGAGAGCTATGAATCAGGCGACGAGTATCATAGGTACCTATTTGTTGACTGAAATAGATAATATATATGTGACTTAAGCTTAAATGGACCTTAAGAACTCTACTCTTTAATTGACTTGCTACCTCCTTTCTTTACGCGCATCCTAAAGGTTTGAGACAAAAGGTAGCCAATGTCCTTCCTCAAGAAGCAATTTATCTCCTTGCCAAATTTTATCGAAATCTGTTCAGCGGTTTAGGCGTGAAAAGGTAACAAACGGACAGATAGAGTAAATGTCGCATTTATAATATCAAGTATGGATTAGCTTCAAGTTATTGTTATATTAAGTACATCTTATCTTCGTATGTTACTTTATAACTGGCTCATTTGTCTAGCGGTTGTAAGTGCTACTACTACGCTAGAGATCATGGGTTCGATTGCAAGATCGAGCAGTGTTTTTTTTTATAAAATTCTCAGTAGCATCTCGGAGTTTGGATTTCGCAATAGGCTCGCCCCCTCTTCTAAGGGACCTAAACATACCGGCGAACTGTGGGTAAACATTAGTGCACCTCTACTTAATCCTTTGTACAGTTTGTTCGAAATAAGTAAGCCGATCGGAAGATAGCGGTTCCGAACTACCGCGGTGATAAAAACGTATAATTAAGAGGATAGTATCCGCTTCGCGTCCCATACAAACGCAGTTTGGCCCTTGCTTGAATTTTAAACAATGAAAGTCATTGAAATTTTGCAGTAACAATCTTATCATTAATAAACGTGTTTCTGTAATATAAAATTTCATTTCAATATACGGTTAAAAAGTTACACGAGCTCAAAGATTGGCAATTTTCGTTGAAAAACGGCCCAACTTTATGCTAGTATTTCTCGACAATGTATCAATACAGAAACATTCTGATTCGAAGGAAACCCAGATAATATAGTGAATATTTTTTTACAAGATTTTTTTTTTACATATTAGCAATATTATAGGAGTAATCTCCAAAATTCGGAACATACGAAATACGCGTGAAAATGTTGTTGTTTCTCCTCTCGGGCACGCGTTCGCATCGCGAGGGATAGAGACAGCGACAACTGTGCAACATTGTTGCGTTCGCGAGGGACACTCCTCTTAAGTGTTTTAATACATAAATATCGGAATTAGTGAACAAAATAATTAGAAATGAGAAACATATACGACTCTAATTATCTTTGCACCGACTCTTTCTATTAAAATTTACCACTTGCAGACAACTTCCGATCGGCTTACTTATTTTGAACAAACTGTAATACAGGCGTCATGTTAGCTAATACAAATCGTTTTTAGTGTTTCGCAAAGCTTCGCCTATTCTTCTATTGTTTTAGCTGATTCATCTCCTAGGTAAATGTGGAAAAGTAAACAGTTCTAATGTAGAACGGAAATGCTATAGGAACAAAGCTTCGAAGGACTTACAAGAATTATCGAGTGCGTACGTGACGAATGAGAGGAAATATACATTAATTTATATTATTATTATGTGCAATTAGTAAAATAAATAAACTTAAATAAGCACTGCGTTAATTTGTTGAAATCTTCCTGTGTAAATTGAATGAAGTTGGTTAAATCAGTCAATATTCTTCATAACATAACATACCATCAAGCCTGTATTCCCCGAAGTGGTAGGTAGAGGTGTACCACTACTACGTACATTTTTTTCTTCAAAAAAAACTTACTAGCAATGTTATGAACACTTCGTGCTAAGCTAAAATGCTTGTGTTACAAGTGAGTTCACGTCGGCAGTGCAATGCCCGGAGTTTTGATTATGTGCCCGGTAAATGGCAATAGGCTGGCCCCCTATTACATGGGACCTAAAGGAAGAATCTTATGAAACTATCTAAAAAAAGTTTTACTATCCACCCAGCAAGCGGCTTATTTGTTTTAAAGGCTGCCCCCTATTACATGGGACCAAACATCCCGGCGGACTGTGGGTGCACATAAAGTACACTACTGCCTAACCCTTCGGAGAAAACGGGCGTGATGGTATTAAATATAATTATTAATTTAGTAAGTAAGTACCTATATAAATAAATTCACACTTAGAACCTTTTTTAATAGTATCAAAAATCCGAAGACAGAATCTATCTACATGCTGAGCTAGTAAGCTAGGTGGGTTTTGATCCAATAACTTTTTTTAATTTACGGAAGCTGTGAAGGTTCACAAAAAAGTTTTGTTACCTACAAAATATATAAATCATTTTCATTATTTTATTACGATCATAATTCTTACGACCTTCCTCAAGATTTTAATGGAACATTTTATAGGCTGTAAATCAAATGAAACGTAATGTCTCTAACTCTCAAGACACAAAAATTAAAAAACGAAAAATAAATAAAACCTAGTTTTTATTGCCAGTCTCAAATTTTTTTATGAATCTGATAATAGGTATGTTAGCTTGTTCTTATTCCAAAATATTGTATTAAGCATTAGGTACCTATTTAGATAGGCACTTAAAAAAAAAGATAATTGGACGACTTAACAAAATACGTTTAGTTGATTTAAAAGTTACCTATTTACTTCTTAATAAGGGAATATCTCTACGAAAGTTGGAAATTAACTAATAAAATGTATGGAGATACAAGTTGGTGTATTAAAAATAGACCTAGGAAGATTGGCCACCCAAATTTAAACCCAAAGATTTTTCCGTAGTGTTGTCATTACTGTACGAGACGTCCGTCATAGTTTTGATCGACTTCGTCCAGCACTGAGCACGAGCAGAGCCTCGCTCCACATTCATCGCTGCGTCTTGCTCGCGTGCCACCGGGAGTATTGACCTTTTAACTAAAGCGATTTAGCGCAATCGAACCGGTTTCATATTCCCATCATAGATTTATTCATCACTAGCATACTTACAATATTAATTAATAAAAACCAAAGTAAACCTACCTCGAAACTTCCGAGAGCGGAGCTGACCGAAAAAATCCAAGGCCTCGTCACAAAATTAAAAAATAAAATAAAAACACAACACACGCGACGCAGACGTAAAAGTCCAAAATCAAATTTGCGCGGGAAATCGAGTTATAGTGATGTGCATCGGCCGATCGGCGATCGATAGGTGCAGCGGGAATCGATATGTTACGTAAAGCGAGTTGAGAGCCGGCGTCGTCGCACGTGACTGCTGCCCGTGTGACGGAACGAACGCGGCAAGCGCGGCCGCGCGCCGCGCCCCGCACCCCCGCGCCGCATACACGTATACGTATACCAGACGTTTGATAAACAAATTACAAATTTTAGATATACGCCGAGATGAGTTGAGCTTTAATAGCTTGTTTTACAAGTCTCTTATAAAAAGTGTAAGAAGAGTGGCGCTTATGAAATTCTTTAACATCGTTATTAAAGTTGTAATGAAGTTTATAAGAAAGTAAAAGTTTCGTGTAATGATATTTTTCGAATAATGATTAGGTGACTACTGAATAGATTGAATTAAATAATTAAGTTAGTCATTAAAATGTTGTTAAGCGTTTTCTCCTGTACTTACAATCTTTTAAGATCTTATACTCTACGTAAAGGAATATCCTATCTCATTCGAATAAAAGATTCGATTAAAAGTATATAATTATGCATCTAATAAATGGTACATTTTTATCGATATAGTACCTTATTATTACCTATTACATTCGACTAGATGTGAATTATGAAAAATATAAAGCTTGATAAGCTTAACAGGGAAAATTGTGTGAACATTGTATAATCAAATACCTACATTCACCAATGTTCACATAATTTTCCAACGTAACAGCCAAAGTAACAGCCATATGCATATTAAATTCAAAATACGAATAGTATTGTGTGCCTGTCTTTTACTTTAAAAAAGGTTATAACTGTTATAAGTATCGGAATTGAATGTATCAAAGTTGAAGAGCGTTTGTAAGCTTCCTCATGCATGACAGCCCCTAAAAAAATGCTAACTCCTCACCGCTTCCTTAATTCCTTTGTAATTAGACGCTTATAATAAGCATTATAATTAAATAATCTTTGTTTTATTGTTGGATATCCCAGGCATCTTCCTAACATTGCGAGAACCGTCTCTCTCTGTAGGTAATCTTAAATTGTTGCCCTGCGTCATGTATATGATATGACGAACAGGTCAAGGACAGTATCCACACAATATTTCCATATATAAAAATAAAATAAGTTTCCGTTCGTCACAATTATTGACATAGTATCGTTGTGGATACTTTGCTATAAGGCCAACTTTGAATTTAATATTATTAAAAAGTATTGAACATTATGCCTTACAGTATCCCCAACGTTTTTAATAAGCCGTTGATGAAATCCAAAATCAATGACCTATTACAGACATCTCCTAAATTAAAATTATGACGTAATAATGAGTATGAACTCACATTTTTCTATTGCAAATATTCCAACATACCATCACGCCTGTATTCCCCGAAGGATTAGGTAGAGGTTTACTAATGTACACCCACGCTTCGCCGGTATGTTTAGGTTCCATGTAATATGGGGCGAGTCTATTGCCATTTACCGGGCACAAATCCATATTCCGGGCTGCTACAGAGAATTGCATGGAAAAACTCAATAACACTGCTCAACTTGGCAATCGAACCCAGGATGTCTAGCGTAGCAGTCGCGCTTGAGACCACTAGACTAACAAGACAACTCATCATCATCAACCCATATATCGGCCCACTGCTGGGCACGGGTCTCCACTCAGAATTAGAGGGATACAACAAGACAACTAATGCGGAATATTTGCACGGACTGCGTGCAAATATTCCGCATTAAAAATCGAAAATACTAAGTAGATACATCACGTTTCCGTGACCTTATATGACGCATCTTACGTATAGCTACAATAATGTTGATTAATGGAGGCATGCTCCTATACATTGATGCCGATTTTCAGTGCGACCTCGATATTTCCATCGACGTATACTGAGTCAAGGAGAAATTTTAATGCGCCTTATTTTTAGACAATTTACAGAGTACCTTGCCGTTGAAGATTGATAGATTTTTTGGTTATTTATACAATGCTATCTGTGTATACGCGTTCCTACATTAGATGTTCTGGTTTTTCCTAATCACTTGGGTATTTAGTAATATCTAAGTACTAATTTAGGTATATAAATATGTGTCCTATGGATAATTTCATGCTTCTATTTCCACCGGTTTAATGGCAATAGGCTCGATCTAAAAATACCGGCGAAGTGTAGATTTACATTAGTAAACCTCTGCCTAACCCTTCGGGGAATACTGGCGTGATGGTATAAACAATAGGTTTTCCAGTAAGCAAGATGAATAGCTGTTTTGATAAAATTACTAACAAGATTAAAATGTTCGAGTTTAAATACGATTAATTTAACGACAGTTAGAAATAATAAATTGTGAATATTGTTACGACCTTAACTGAAATTGGTCTCAAATTTATTGTGTACTAAAAATTATATTTAACATTTATACGACAAATTTGTTTTCATTAGCGTCGTACTTAATGAGCAATTAGATCGCTACGAGTTCCGGACGTAGCGGCAGCGTAGCACATCGTAGGACCGTTCCACTCGAGTTTTGCCGCGGTGCTTATGCAAAAGAGGCCAATATTTCATCTTTCCTACGTCTATTGCAGCCAGCATTATCATAACAATCGCTTACACTATATACTAGTGTTTCCCATATAACAATTATGTCAACCATTATATGTATGTACCCAGCAATTCCATTAGATTATTTTCTTAAAACCTATCTGACTAACGACATAAATAATCGATTCTTCATCGATTAAGTACTTGTTTAATATTTATAGTATCGTCTAAATGAGCTTATTCGATTCGATCACCATCACTAATATTGCTCCATTTTTAAATATATTTTATTTCTGATGCCGTTCGGCTGTCGGCAACTGCCACGCTGCCAGTAAGGTAGGTACCTATTTATTGAAATCAAACCTTTTTGTTGAAAAAAAAACATGATATGTAAATACTGAAGTTTACATGGGCGGTGTAGACATTGGTTAAATTATATCTATGTGGTCGACGGCATTATTCAGCTGAATATGCAATTAAACGAGGGCAGTTTGAGCGGTGCAGCGGGTGCGAGAGGGACGGCGCACCCCGCCACTCGATATTATATTGAACAAGTTTATAACTACGTGTATTAGACGAACGAGTTCCTACAACGTTTTCTCATTTCCCGGGACGAAACTTTTCTAATATTATAGTTTCATTCATATTGTCGGTAGTTTCGCAGAGTTTTCTTTCGTGGAAAATGAAAGACTATTTCCATAACTATTATTTTGCTTTTATAGCTTTGTTAGTTTCTTTCGCTTCAAATAGATTTGTTAAAGTTTTCTACTTTATCGCTCGGAAATAATGTTTCTTCGGAAGTGTTAACCTATACTATTTCTTGTAGGCCAAAGGGATCACAATATATCGCTTTTCATGGTATTGCGTATAGAGAAATATTTTCTTGTTTGATCAAACTAACTTAAACGGTGAAAGAAAACATCGTGAGGAAACCTGCATGCCTGATAGATTTTCTTGACGGCGTGTGAAGTCTGACAACCCGCAGTAGGCCAGCGTGGCGGACTATAGCCTAATCTCCTCTCGTACAAAGAGGAGACCCGTACCCAGCAGTAGGAGAATGTAATGGGTTGATGATGATGATGATCAAACGAACTAACAGTTTAAAGAATCATTCACCTTTCTTTCTTCCTCCTAAACGTCCTACTCCAAATAAATCCTGTCCCGATCAAACCCATCTTCTTTGGCAGGTAGGTTCTCTATAAGATATCGTCATCAACCCATTGCTGACCACAGCCCCCCCTCTCATAATCAGAGGGATCATCAGGCTATAGTCCATAGGCCTATAATCGTAGCTACATTCTTATTAGATATGAGCATCCGATAAAAAAGGAAAAAATTTTGGAAATTCCGACGGTACTGGGAATAACATACATCACGCCTGCATTCCCCGAAGGGTTAGGCGAAGTGTACTAATGTACACCCACGTTTCGCCGGTATGTTTAGGTACCATGCAATAGGGGGTCAGCCTATTTTCATTAACCGGGCACAAAATCAGACGCCGAGCTGCTTCACAGAATTTCATAGAAAAACCCAATAACACTTTGCTCGACCTGGGGATCTAACCTAGGCCTTCTAGAGTAGCAGTCGCGATTGGGACCACTAGACTAACAGCCAGTAGTATTATAAAAAATATATTTTATAAGGCTAACTCAGGTAAGATGTGTTTTTTGTTAAAACCTGACCTGCTTCCATCTGATTCGGATGTAAATGCATAATGCAATGCACTTTCCTATTCATCATTCATCATCAATATGTATTACTAAAACTTTCAAGGGTTCATCGGATCGGCTAAAGTTTGGAAAACGAAATGAATTATGTTAACTTACGGTATATTTCTAAAGTCACGAAGATATTACGTTATTTTATGGTGGTTTGGGAAGGAGGTTCTATGTTCGACTGTAAGTATTTTTTTCTTTTTAATGATCAGCGAGTTTCCGTAAATCGCGAAACCATTTTGGAAATAAAAAAAAATATTTACTTGCGACCCTCTCCATATATTTTGCATGCTATACTTGGTTAAATAACAAACATAACATACCATCACGCCTGTATTCCCCGAAGGGTTAGGCAGAGGTGTACTTAATGTACACCCACAGTTCGCCGGTATGTTTGGGTCCCATGTAATAGGGGGCGAGCCTATTGCCATTCACCGGGCACAAATCCAGACTCCAAGCTGCTACTGAGAATTTCATAGAAAAACTCAATAACATTTAGCTCGACCTGGGGATCGAACCCAAGACCTCTAGCGTAGCAGTCGCGATTGGGACCACTAGACCAACGAGGCAGTCATTTGTCGTATGTTTATGTTCATATTGAGACATAATGTAAGGTATTTTACGGTGTCCAGCACATCAAGTCACCACAAAATGTCAAACTTTCTCAATTTATTTTGAACTTAATCATCAACATTTTGAGGTTTAAAACCATTTGGAGAAATTTGACAATTTGGTATAACCTGTGTGCTGGTGACTGCACCATATTATGTCAATATTAGCAAAGAAACTATGATTCATTTGAAATACCTACACATAGGCATTATGCATGTACGCACGGCTACACATCAAGCTATACAAAACCAGTTTACGCTAGCCTCTTACTGTATCGGAAGCCTATACAATGCGAGATCAGCTTATAATGGATTTGTATAGGTTGACCTGTAGCCGCGTGTACAGTTTGTTCGAAATAAGTAAGCCGATCGGAAGTTAGCCGTTCCGAACTACCGCGGTGATAAAATCGTTTAGTTAAGTGTTTTTATACATAAATATGGAAATTAGTAAACAAAATAATAAGAAATGTGAAACATATACGACTCTAATTATCTTTACACCGACTCTTTCCATTAAAATTTGCCACTTCTAAACCACTTGCAGACAACTTCCGATCGGCTTACTTATTTCGAACAAACTGTACAAGTTTCGCCTCGTTATTGTCGGATTCAGTCTGCCTCAACCATTACGTTGATAACGACCATTACCTATATAAATTGCCGGTATCGTTAGCCTAGTCTACGAAGGGTTTAATTTAAATTTACTAACGGGTAAAGCATTTAAGACTTTTAAGTTTGTCTAGTAAGAATCAAGTTAGTTTTATTTTTCCTGCTTAGCTAATATAATTAATTTGTAATTTTATTTCAGTCATATTATTTTTCTTGTTAGAATAATGAAATGCTTAATTGGTTCTAAGTGTGACTGATGCACTACACTGCCATGTTTTTAGTAAAGCTTACTAGAAATGTTTCGAACCGGCAACCACATGATCGAAAGTCCGACGCCAGAGGGCGAGCCTATAGCCATTAGGCTACCGCCTTGGGTTCGATTCCCAGGTCGAGCAGTGTTATTGGGTTGTTCTATGAAATTCTCAGTAGCAGAGACATTACACGAGACCTCAGCCTAACCATTCGGGGAATACAGGCGTCATAGTTTGTTTTATATAGATATTTATCTAGAGTAATTGTTTGCAATAATTAAACAAAAATAAGAAATTTACTTATTGGGGACTGAAGTTACAGCAATTTTATCATTCGAAACCATAATTTCAGTTTCAATTTATTTAAGTTACACTTATAATCATGATTAGTAACGCATCTTATATTAATTTTAATCGATTTCGTATACATATAATTTTAATTAGGTAAGTATATTTAATACCATTATGTTTCAGAATCATTTATGAAGAGCAAACACTAAAGTAAGAAAATAACATGGAGTGACGTGACGTAGATGAAGCAACGAAGATCGAATTGAATGTAAATGTTGATTTTTAATTATGTGGAGCTCTGCAATTTATGCACAGCCGTGTCTCAGTTTTCTGTGTAAACATTACGAACAAGCTCAATTTGTGTTCGGAAACGTGCAGCTAACGAACCAAATTCAATGTTCAGATATATTTTTCGTGGAAAATTGTTGTTTGTGATCTGTGTTACTATTTTCATCTAAGTAAGAAAGGTTGAGTTCTGTTTCAGTTTAGAAAATCATTTTGTACGCTTTCTTTGTTTTCTTTTTTAAAATTGAGTTGGTCCACAGTGGCAACTTTTACAGTATGTTTGAATTGTTTGTGTCTTGATTAAAAAAATAATATATATTTTTATCAAATTTGGAAAGATGTAACCTATAATTTAAAATTATGGTAGGAATTATAAAAACTTCGCGACTGCACCTCATTTTACAACAAAAAGCCCATCCAACTAGATTTCTATTTAAACAAAAACTAACTAGACCAACAAGTACCCCGTAATAACGACACCGGGCGGCCAAAGTTTCATTAGAAAAAGTTCTTTTGTCGACGACTTAAACTTAGTTCACAATGGTCGTAATTAAAAGTTGGCGGCAACGCGCTGGTGACAGCGGCAATCCGCCATAATCCCGCCGCCAGAGGGCGCGCAAAAAGGGCGCCAAACTCGCACAGATAAACAACTTCCCGCGTTTTGTTGCATTCACTTTGATGTGGTCTAATGCAGCGGTTTGTTTTAATGGAGTTTGTTGAATGCTGATATGTTGGCACTGTCTTTTGATAAGCCTCGTTCAGTGGTTTAAACACTTTTAAGTCTTCACTTCACTTTCTTTGTGTGTAATTGTTATTGCGAGTGCAATTCATGTTTGATTCGAGTACGCTGTGTTGATTTTGTTATTCTAATTAACCATGGTAAGATCAATCTCCTGTTCCATTTTGTATCATAAAAAGTGTTTAAACTAAACGTGAAGCCAAAGCAAACGTAATTACGGTGCATAACGAAACACAGTTACATAAACAATCAATAACTTAATATATATATCTAAATATCACTTTACAAATTAATGACCATACGATGCGGAAATTAAGCGGCGTACAGGCGGGCGTTGGGGGGTTGTCTACCCCCTCCCCCGGGCGGAGAGGGGGTTAGAATAGCAATCTAGGGAGCTTGAATAGTCTGGGTGGTTGAATGAAATATCTAGCGTTGCGGACTGCCCATCAGGCCTACGAAAATGCATTAGGCTTCGTAGATGAGGCTTTGCGTTTAGCATGTAGACGAACGCACGCCGAAATAGCCTCAGCGCTGCTTCGTATTGATCGACAAATCGCCATCTCGTATGGAAATTATTGGTAAGGATATTTTGGGTTCCTTCTCATGACTTGATAGTTTGTTTTGTGCGTGAATAAGTGTTTGGTTATACATGATTAATATTGTTTACAGATGTTCCTTTAAATCGTATTTATAGTGTTTTATATTTTCATTAGCAACGATTAATCAATAATCAGCCATTAAACGGCAACCTTCTAAGAAGTAATCGTCAGAGAAAGGGATTTTCACAAAATCTCCTAAAATTACATTTTCATTAAAAACCCATTACTTACTTTTCCAACTAGGTTATTTGTTTTTCTTATTCTCAAACTTATCTCGTGAATCTAATAAGAATGCAAATGGATGCTAGTACAAACATTATTCCATTATTAGCGAGACGGCACGCGTGATATATTATCAAGTTAAAATTAAATTAATTTCATCCCCTCTCCTACAGATTGACTCAGGGTTGCCATGTTACTTTTATTCCTGAAAATAATGACTTACAAAACGTTGACGTGGTTTTATCATTGGAAGTTGGTCAAAACTGCCGTTAGAATAAATTACTTAAAGGTGGTTGGTTAATATAAAACAACCGATGGAATAAAGTAAAGGTAGTTGATAAATATTTAGTGAGAATAATTTTATTGAAGACATATGCTGATCATATCCTTTCGCAGTAAAAATTATATTATAACTCTATGGTTACATAATGGAATACTGATCTATCCATAATCTGTAGTCATATGGGATGTAGAGTTTACACGATCCTGACTTAGTGCAAAATTCGAACTTAGTACAAGAAGAGCTTCAAAACGATTCACTTACTTTCACATTTCGTTTAATATTGATTCACATTTTACATACCTTCTTGGTATATTTATTTATTCATCTATTTCATAATTATTGTTGAAATAAATTTATCAAAGGCAAGGAAAAATCGATCCAAATTCTTCAACGTGAAGGTAAAGTGACGTTTTCAAACTAATGTTGAAAACTAGTAAGTAGCAACCCTACTCTGAACGCTATCTCCCTGATATATTGAGGATGTTTAATTAAAATATCTTTAAGTGATTTACGACATTATCGATAATGGTGGGTTCAAGGCTGATTTATCGGACTCAAGATTTATATATGTCCGCGGAGATAGTCATTATGATTCATTTGTTTATGTGACTTTGTTACGTTGTAAATATCGAGTTATGTCTTTATTGCATAGATACTCGTAGATTGATAGTGTTGTAACTGTGTCGTAATTCCCGGTGCCTGGGAAATATCTCGTGGCTCATTCCCATATCTCGCGTGTAGATTGTAAACAATTTCAAGTAAATGCATCGCGTTTGGCTATAACATCTTTTGTTTGCAGTTTTTGAGATTGTTATGCTGTAGTCGCTTTGTTGCTGTGGCTGTGTGGCGTCTTAACTAACAAAAAAACATACAGATGAATCCTCCTTCTTTTTGAAGTCGGTTGAAAAGGATTGGCGTTGTAGAATATATCGACGTCAAGTGCCAGTATGCATTCTGTTACGTTTCGTAACGTGAGCCGGAGGCCCAATTCCTCCCTGAGTCCCCTTCCTTCTCCTTTTCTGCTTCCCCTGGTATTTCAGATGTCCATGGGCGACGATGACTACTTACCATCAGATTGCTCGTCTACTCGTTTGCCGAGTTATCCCATGAAAAAATGTACGTAATTTTTTATTGTTTTTTGGGCTATCTTTTTGTTGTGCCTGAAAATAACCATAGGATCACTTCGTTGTCCGTCTTTCTGTCTGTTGTATTTTAACAAACTTGCATTTGCAGTTGGAGAATTGATCCTGACGTATATCGATGTATCGGAGACAATGTTTTCAATTACGAATTTAAATTCGTTCTTCAATCCGCAATGTTCGGTGCTTGCATATTTATGAATGGTAGACAAGTACCTACCTAATGTAAATTATTACGCAACGAGTTTCAGTTTTTATGCTATAATAATCCATTTAATAAAATAAACGAATCCATCATTCCCTGTTTTGTCTCAACAAATAAAAAAAAATGCTTAGGAAATTCATCATAGAATAAAAATACAACAACATTGTTTACAATTACTACCCAATTTGTTTCTCATGCCCTCACGCCCGTATTTCCCGAAGGGTTGGGGCAGAGGTTTAGTTACCATATACAGCCACAGTCCTGTGTAACTTGGGGCGAGTCCATTATCATTATCATTAACCGGCCACAAATTAATCCAGACTACGCACTGCTGCTGAGAATTTCTTAGAAAAACCCAATAAAAATTTTCTTGGACTGAGAATCGAACCCAGGACTCCAAGCGTAACAGTGGCACCTCAAGATTAATGAGGCAAAAATAATCAACATAAAATAAATAACTTTTTAATAAACTTCCAAATTCGAACGATACAAGTGACACTAAAAGTTGTTAACGATATTTTTATTTTTATATAAATATAGGCCGCATCACTTTTATTAACCGCTACCAACAACAATGGGTATTTATAAGAGTTTTATCGGGCAAATTCGATTCATTGCAGTACCGTCGTGCCCCGGGATACCAATTTCCCGAGAAAATTAAATTTTCCGTTCACCCGGAAAAAGTTAAGGCCCAGAACGGTGACTTGTACGTTTTTATGTTTCCGTTTCGCCGGTGTAGACGTATTTTACAACTATGTAATATAATAGAATGTTCTATTTGTACATACATTTGTTTTTGTTGTTTGAAATTATTATTAACAGAAATTGTTTTTATTAAGATAAAATAATAATTTTAAAAATGATTTTCAGTAACGGTTAAACGAATTTATAATTGGAATTAAAACCTCCATGATATGACACATTTTTGCTCTTATTTTTAAGTGAACAATAATTTAGAGAGTGAGTGTGTAATAATATAAAGTTAAAGTAAGTAAGTATTATTTTTTACTTTTCTTTGGACTTAGTTCAAAGTATTTTTGCAGACATTCCCGTGAATTTAAAAATAAATTTACGGTAGCGCAGACACGTAGGTGAAGTTATGCCCTGAAATCCAAAGGATTACAAATATACCCCGGGACAATTTGATAACATAAATATTGAAAACGGCAGTAAAATGCACGGTTGGATTTTACGCTATACGGAAATATAATCCGACAATAAAACAGATTTTGGGAGCGTACCCGAGTAATCCACAATATATTAAAAGTCGTCTGTTAAGCCTCTTACACACATGCTTACCTACGAAGCAATAAATACTGTGTGACAATAATTTGTATAGGAATTAGCAGTTAGAGATATAGACAACGCGAAGAACACAACAAACCTTTTTAATTCAGACTTTTTTTGACATCACATAGCTTTTTTTTCTATATGAATATTTAAAAAAGTAAGGGCTACCACTGAGCATATTATATTATATATATTTTACGGAAAACAACTCATTGTGGACTTTCCAAACTTTCCCATTTTTATGTTTACTCAACGTAACAGATGTTACAATATAAAACAGGGTGCAATATCGTACATACCGTCCGTGGACAAACTTTTTTTGTCTCGCGGTAAATATTTAAAATGGACGTAAGTTTTTTTTCCGTAAACCAGAGACATGTTAATGTCGTGGAACTTTCTGGATATCGGCACCACATGAATTATTCAGGAACACACTGATACATTATGTATATTTTAGTATGTAGAACAAGGGCCGCTTTAAGTACGTACTTATTTAAGAATTTAATCCAATGAAGTAAGAAAATGTTAAATTAAATTTGTTTAAGGACAACGGGACGACCGTTGTCAATTATTCTTTCACGATTTTAGGGTTGATCCTATAATAAAAGTTGTATATAATAAGGACGTCTCGGATCTAAAACCAAAATTTCACGGTGTAAATACTTCTTTGTCAATACGTACACCTCAAAGAAAAGAGAAATGGGCCATGAAAGTAAATAAAAATATACTTAGGTATTCCGATAATTTTCTCAATTCCAAGTTTCCAGCGAAAGCCCAATAATTCGGAACAATTTCATAACGATAAAATTATTCCCCGCGCATTCAGACAGAATACAATTTTGATGGGGCGAAATCGATTTGCATTAGAATACCCGATTTCCCGCGTACGTGACACCGCAGTAGGTACATCACTAGCGCAACGTCATCGAATGTGTCGTCCAATTTATAACCCCACTTGTTGCTGAGATTCTTTCACGACAAATGGTACGTTGCGGTTTGAACGCGACACGTAGAACGAATGTCTTAAATTCTTTTTTTCTAGAAGATCTGGTTGAGGGGTGAGCAATTCCTTTAAGGAAGCGTGTTCGAAAAATTTGTCTAACCGAACATCTTCTTCGAACATCGTCTTTTATTGTTTAAAATATCGAGGGTTTCGTCAAGATCATAAAATGCGAAAACATTATGCTTAAATGTCGCTTTTATAAGAATTAATTTACAAAGGTGAAAGAATCTCTAATTTATAACTTCGTTAAATATCCCCTTAAAGTTTACCATCGGTTTTTCTTTAAAACATTTCGCATAATCTCTCCGTATCCTCAAACCGCGTGCGCCACAATTCACTTCAATACTACATGGTTCATTTGGCGCATTATTTAAACCGCACCAGTCGCAGCCCTAATCGCCTCCCGAGGTTTGTCACCCGTGTCTTATTAGCAGCGGGCTCAAAAGTCACATCGATTCACTTGTTGCACACCTCTAGTGCTAACGTTTCACGGTGGCTTGTGTCCCGGGACCCGAAAACCCGCGGGATTCCCGGAATCCTGGGGTAAGTTGTCCCAGGATTGTGTGGGAAGCACTATTTTAATACGCTTCAATATATTTCAATATATTTCAATACATTACAATATATTACAATATATTTCGTTTTCTTCCAGCTGTAACTTTCACGCTTGTTTTTATTATAAAATTGGTTTTTGAGTTCTGAGCTGTAGCTGTAGTATTTTTTATTGATTTGATTCAAGTCGAGCAGTGTTATTTTATGAAATTCTTAGTAGTAGCCGAAGTTTGGATGGTCCCGGTATAATATAGGACTTAAACCATACCGGTAAATATTTTTTTAATCAGAAAACCTTTGATGCAACGCGAACATGCCAAATTCCAAGCCTCAGATTACATAAAATCAAAATCTGACATTTGAACACAGAGAACTAAGTTTTCATCAAGAAATATTGATTTAAAATCATAATTGCAAAGTAATTTATGAAATTAACGCCAAATAAGTTAAGGTCTAGACGCTGGCAAAATATTGTTGATAGCATTTTCACCCTAATACACTCTTAATGTAATCAAAACGAATAAACTATATTCACATTGAAATTCAAATTATTATTTTATGAATTTTGCTTAATTTATGCCTATATCTGGAGAGAACGGAGCCATTATTAAATTAAATTTACGACGAGACGCAAATTTCCATATTTCTCAGAGACTAGGCATGTATTCGCAAAGCAATTTAACTGGTTTTATTTGCGAACGAATTTACTTGATTGTAATGTAATAAAATGCTCTGGGAAATGAGAATTAAATTTAAAACCAACTGAATTATTTTTTAAATTAACTGTTCGCGTATTATCAAGCTTTGGTTGAACCTTGGTCCTTTATTTTGACTTTAGTAGAGAACCTGATGGTAATGAAGGTATTACCACACTTCACAGCATATTAACTAGTGGGAAGTAAAACAACAATAGATTAATGTAGGTATTTAGATAATTTTCTTTCTTTCTATTTTCCTGTGGGCAAACATGACCTAAATATCTAGGTACCAATTCGTATTCATATGATATTGTCCCTCATAAAGCTACAGGTGATCAATGATACGAATTTTAAATCCTTCAACCCAAATAAGTATACAGAATGCAACATAAGACTTATAAATGTTCAAAATAAACTGTCAAAGACACACACACGCATTAACACTCGCTTATGTTGAAATCAAATTCAAAAATAGAAGCAATACTTTTTTTGTGCACATGTTTGAAAAAATAATAATGAGTTGCTATAAAAATGTGGACATGTGCCAATATTCTTTTAATATATTACGGACGGCGATGAAAGCGATCGTATGTTAGTGAAAGACTGGCTTTGTGAAGTGATTTTTCTTTATTAATTACCATATTGAAAATTTCATCATCATCATCATCAATCCATTTACAGTCCCACTCATGATCACAGTCTCCTCTCAGTATGAGAGGGGTTAGGCTACAGTCCACCACTCTGGCCCAATGCGGTTGGTTCACACACCGCGCACCGTTGAGAAAATGTCGCAGGTATGCAGGATTGCAGGTTTCCTCACGATATTTTCTTTCTCTGTTTAAGCGCGTGATAATTAAATATTAATTCGGAGCTACGAAAACACATTTATTTAGATCTAGCTGTTTCCCGTGAATTCACTTGCGTCTAAAAAGGATTTACTTAAAATAACTCTGTTTCTAGGCGGCTTTTTCCATTCGGATACTAGTCAAAAAAATTGGACGATTCGAGGCAGATCGCCGAGCGAAAATACCTTTTCTTGAAAACGGCGCAATAAAAATGTAATAACGTTTTCTATCGGATTTTTCCAATTCAAAGGCACTTTAAGATATCTTACGGGAACCTTTGACCGTGGTATCTTGTGTTGGGATAAAGGCTAGTAGAATTTGGTCCTGTTCATATAGATATAAATTTTATTTAATATCATGCTCTTGTTATAAATTCTAGCATAGGAAACTCTATGGATATATCCAAACACTATAAATATCACTTTTATTTCGGTATAAGCACAGGAGCCGTATTACCACGTATCAATGCCATCATTTTTACGTTGTGAAAAAGGGACGCAACTATTTAACCTGTAGAGCGGCATCCCTCTCTCACACCCTCAAAATGATGGCATTAATACGTGGTAATACGGCCCCAGAGTGCTTCATTAGTCTAGTGGTTCCAAGTGCGACTGCTACGCTGGTCCTGGGTTTCCCAAGTCGAGCAAAGTGTTATTGAGTTTTTCTATGGAAATCTCAGTAGCAGCTCGAGATCTGGATTTGTGCACGGTTATTTGTTACGGTTACGCCCTCGTATTATATGGGACCTACAAATACTGGCGAAGTGTGGATGTCATGTACATTAGTATATCCCTGGCTAACCCTTCGGGGAAGCACAGATTCTAACTATTATGTTTACTAAATTTAATTTATCAGATAAGCCTCAAAATACTTTGCAACCGTGCTCACGCGCACTAGAAAAAATATGTTTCCTCTCTGCAACACAATTTATGTCATACTTAAAAAATAGACTGACCTAAGATGCATCGGCCAATTATTCTATTATATCAATAAAAATATTTCATCAAAATTTATTTACCTAAGTAGTTTCAAATTCAAATAAATTCCCAAAGATTCGCATTAGTTTCCACAGATGAGATTGAAAGGCTGTTTGCAGACTAAAACATCAGCATATTGACTCGTTAGTAAGACAGACGAGAATGCGCGCTATCCGACATATAGCTGAAGCTTTGTGATCATTCCGTACGTGTATCCGAACATGTGTGAGTGCAGACACGGGGTTACAATGCCCCATTGTGATTGAGTAGTTTTTTTAGTGTGCTTAAGTTGGCAGCCCTCACTTGAATTGACTACGGGAAATTAGAAAATAGTAACGGTAGTTTATAAAGTGCAAAAATATAAACAATAGCCTTATTTATTGAGAATGGAGTGCAATATTTTAAATCATCCAAATATTTAAGATTCCCTGTGCAAATCCAATCCGTATCTGCTACTAAGAACAAACAAGAAAAAGTTGATCATTATAAAATAAAAACAATCAACAAAAAACCGTTGACATTTAAAAATGTTCGATAGTATTCAATAAACACTAGGAACAGAGTTTATTTTAGACATTTACAAAATCAATTGTGTAGTGTAAATTCGATGTATTTCGAGGGTCGTAATGAAAAGTAGCAATTTCGCAACAACTGCGGCCCAAATAAAATATTTAACGACTCTTTATAACATTGAAACGGTATGAAAAGTTATGAAATTTTCAAATATCTACCGGAAATTACGGCGCGCGTTCCTTAAATATATCATAAGCAGCATGTAACATATTTCGCGCCTGAAATAAAATGAAAATTACATTTGTTTTACGACTTTAAATTCCGTTTTAATGGGTAAAGTACACTTTAGAAAATGTAACTTAATTATTCATATTCAATTTGAATATTCTGTATCATATTCAGAATCTATTTATGTAATTTGCACATAAAATTAGCATTCCTTAAAGCAATAGAATACCGAATATTGCATAAACGAGGTACCAACCTAATAGAATGCATTAATGAAAGTTTCCGGCAATAGTTTAGAGTAACTATCCAATAGGAGCGGGCGGTTCCACCCCCAGCCTCCTCCCCGTCTTCCCTGCACGAATGTTATTAAAAAGAAATTTTTACCGCCCCTTGTCCAGTGCAACTTTAAGAATATAAATAAATCTCTTCCCAAAAATATAACCTCACTTTTGACATTTTGGCGCGCAGTGTTTTTGTATTAAGAAAAAACAATAATAAAGTCTTGGCGTATTGATCGCCTTATAGCGCATGCGCACAGTTAGGAAATTTGCAATTACAAAGTGCTCTGTGCAAATTTCGCCCGAGTTTATAATTCGAAGGCGGACTCTAGCGTCGATATTTGTGCTCGCGGACTCCGCGACAGAAAAAGAAGGAGATAGTTCGAAATAAAATTTAAGTTGGCTGCGGGTTTTTTTTAAATTTCGAGTCATGTTTTAGCATATAAAAGTTTGGTTGTCAATCTTTATTGGTGGTGAACGTTATTCTTTTTTTTAAATTAACTTTTTTTAGACGACAAATTAAGCACTTCGCTATGTCGTAATCATGCTAGTATTGTTACTGCAGAGAAAGCATAAGCTAACCAAATTTTACGGATTATTTGTTTTTTATTGTTTCAATTCAGTTTACACGACGTTTGCAGCGCTCGGTCATGGGCAGACATGTCGTTCTCAAGTAACCGTAACTGAAAGTTTTATTAGAGACTACAATATCGGGAAGGCCAGCTTGAAACATGGTAATAAAAACTTTTTGATACGTTTATAGTATTATTTTACCTGTGTACAGTATAAAAGTAAATTTAAGTATAATGTAAAGTTACTGAATCAAGAACAATACTTATCAGCAATTTTTTCTACTACTTATCAGCTACTTTCTCAATTCTCAACCATTACATTGTCCCACTGCTGGTTATGGGCCTCCTCTCAGAAAAAGAGGGATAGGGTTAGCCTAATGCGAGTTGGTAAGTACTAAAATGTCTTGGTCCATAGGCTTGAAACTGACCCAATATTAAAATTGTACAAGGCATTTTTGAGCGTTACAACACTAGTATTTTAAATCAACTATCGGCCGGTTCCTATTTCACACTTACAGCCCATCCCTATACGTAAACGTAGTTATACGAGGGACATTAATGGCAAATCAGCGGTCTTCCGTTTTGCCCGGCTATGCAATCACGGCTGAATTATTTGTCTGATTAGCGTCAGATTGAAATGGCAACACAATATCCCTTAGGATGGACGCAGCGATTCGCTTGTGAAAATGTTTGTATAACTGTAAGTTACCTTGGATTTCCTTAACAGTGATATTTAAGCGGGTGAACCGCTCGCCTGCCGCGCGGTTTTCCGAGTACTTACTTACATTTTTTTAACAGTGTAGGTAAACATAATTAATATACTTCTTAAAAGTATTTAAAGATTTTTAATTGTGAAAATTCTGACCGCCAAAAACAACAGTACTACATGTCAAGATTAAAGTTTTTTAATATATCACTGTTACTCCTAAATACTGCTTTGCACAAACCTCCTAAATGAGCTTTTGAAAGGAGCAGTTGATAAACCTAACACATCTAAAACGCTGGTAATGTTTTCCAAATCGAGTTGCCATCAATAATAATACCGCAGAAACATCGAAACTGTCTATTCGACAAACTATAGCCGTAGATAGGTACACTATCTAAGTCTACACATAGCCTAGCCTTTAGGAAGTGCAACGCAAGTGCAGGGGGACGAGGGGGCGACGCGTGGGGAGGGGGCACCAGTCTCGTTGCCATGGCAACGGCAAGATGGCGGCCGCGAAATTAGTCCGTCTGCAGCCTTTATGCGGCCCGTCTTCATTATGTAGGATTTCAATTTATTTCCGAATTGAACCGTCGGATTAGATTCTGTATTAGTTTGGCTTTGGATAGTTTTGGGTGGATATTTGTGATCTTATACGTGTAAGCAACACTGTGCATTTGTTATTTTGTCTTGCATTACAAAAAGTTTTGAATAAAATTGGTATAGGTACGGATTTACAAGCAAGTATAAGACGTTGAAATAAAACTAGTATTCACGGATTCCATCGCATTAAATTGATATTAAAGGGATGATTCTATTCTTCATACTGAAGGACTTCCCCTATAAAAACTATAACTGACACGTAAGAAGAAAGAACCGGCCACCGGTCCCAAGCGCGACTGCTACGCTAGAGGTCCTGGGTCCGATAACCAGGTCGAGCAAAGTGTTATTGGTTTTTCTATGAAATTCCTAGTAGCTGTTCGGAGTCTGGATTTGTGCCCGGTGAATGGCAATAGGCTCGCCCCCCATTACATAGGCCCTAAACATACCGGCAAACTGTGGGTGTACATTAAGTACACATCTGCCTAACCTTTCGGGGAATACAGGCGTGATGATGGTAATAGTCTAAATTTATATAAAACATTCGATGTATCCGCAACTGACATTCAATATTCTTCGTGCATCTAATCGTCTTCTTATATACTCCCTAGTCGTTTATCTAGCACCCTGCAAGCATCAGACACAAAGGCAAGACCTGCCAACAAAAGATTGCAGTCTACCCACTCCGGAACTTTCTCAAAGCAACCGTTTTCTATCTAAAACTTTAGTCAAAATGTTCGTTGTATTTTTTTACAACGGCATCTAATTATGTAAGGAGTTTAAATTGATTTTTTTAGAGCTGAAAAGTACGTTGGAATTCATGCTTTGAAACTACCGTCGTACATGGATGGATCATAGCCAGACATGGTCCACTTGAAAGCTTTAATTAAAGCCTTAATAAAAGGCATACATACCCGTTTAGAACGTAATCAATAATGTGCTTAGGATTATTGTATACCGCTTTGAAGGCCAATTTAGCCAGTAAAATTACCAGGAATATAAGAATTGTGTTTTTACTGGTGTTGCTGACGTCTATAGGTTGGTTTTCCACCTACCATCAGACGTACGATGTATACTAATACAAGCAAATGACTGAACCCGCGGCGCGTAGCACGGAAAGCTACAAGCTCAGACGTTACGCCAATCGCGTAGCCAATCTCGTAGCCGATTTTTCCGGCGTAGGCGCATAACAACAATACACTAAATTTATACATATAAAAGTTATATTTGTAATCCTAAAATACAGGTTCTAACCTAGTTTGGGAAGCAGTGGTTTCAAAATTAAAGTGCCATTTATATTTTCCAGTTTGTACGTAGTTTATAAGGACCCGTTAAACATTTCAGCTGGTATTGAAAAAATAACAATAATACAAAAAAAACTAGGTTCTTCGGATAAGAGATTTTAACATGAAAATTAACACATCACCCTTGTATTCTGTAAAGGGCTAGGCAGAGGTGCAGTAAAGTACTCCAACAGTTCATATATTTAGGTCCCATGTAATAAGGGGCTGTGCACACATCGAACTACGAATTGCAAAGAAAGATGTAATACTTGAATAAGTAAACATTTACAACAATCGTTTATTGTTATAAAACTACTTTTTACGGATTTTGTCGCGTTATTTTGGTATTATCATTTTGGATTCTTTACAACATCCATGGTTACTGGTAGACCAATGTGTTTAGTCTTAAAAGCTGTAGATAATTAATTCGACACCCTATACATAATCCAAATAGGTCAAGGAAAACCAAAAAATTACTAGATAAATATTCATCAACACATATAATAATAACTCAATTACCATTACACCATTCACCCCCTACCCTGAGTTGACCACTACCGAATAGGTACCTTGCATTATTTAGGTAGCGGTAATATATGCGGTTAAATTGATGGGAGCTGACGTTGGGTGACGGGGGGCGAAAGCTGGGTGACGGGGCGGACGACAGGGTGACGGGGCGAACGTCGAGGTGACGTTGGCTCTGAGATGATTAATGAGCGATGACCATAACAATAAATGGTCTTTAATTTTACTGTCTCATTAGAGTCATTAGCCTGCTCGTCGTATGTGTGACTGCTAGAGGTCCTGGGGTCGAGGAGTGTTATTGGGTTTTCCTATGAAATTCCCAGTACTCGCCCCCTTTTACTTAAGACCTAAACCATACCAGTGAACTGTGGGTTAGGAAAGTTCACCCTATGTGATGGTATGTTAATCTTACCTAGCTATGAAAGCAAAGGGAGGGTAATGTTTTATTATCATATAACACGTATCTATACATACTTACCGGCGAACTGTGGGTGAACCTGATAATATGTTCATCTTACCTAGCCGTGAAGCGACGAGAGGGTACCCAAATTTTTCATAAAATATAATTTTAGTAAAGCACGTATGCGAACTTGTAATTTTTATTTTATAATATCAGCTGAGTATATATAAAAACACTGACAGGTATATATTATTACTTCATACTTACCAAATATACTCCTTTGTAACTTGGTAGTTGTATTTTTAATCGGTTTGCTACTTAAGACTTAATGTAAACCATCTTTTGTTACAGGAGAAACATGATTTATTTCCTTGTGAAAATCTCAATAAAAATAGTCAAGTTCAAACTCTTACGAATTCTCTAACAGAAGTGAATAGAGCTATCTTCAAATAGTGATAATGGATTGCTATGTTCTTTGTAGAGTCTTGTACATTAGCTAATCAAATGCAGTGTTGCCTTAAAATATACTTTTATATCGTGGTAACACTGATCACTGACGTCATCGCTCAATGGCCAATACTTTAGAAAATGGGATCGCAATCAAACAACTACATTTATTCCTAAATTCAACAACCCATCAATATCAGATAGATACCAGCTTTTATAAAGAACTAGGATTTTCTTGTGGGTGCATTTAATATCAGTAATCTGACACAGACAAATACTTAGATCTATAACTATTACGTAAGCAGGCCATTATATAAAAATATCTCTACTTACAAATCTACTATATAATATTATATATAAAGAGGAAAATTGTTTATGCTTATTTTTTATTAATATTTAGCATTAAATATTGCGAAATTTTCACAAAGAACTGAATTTTCTAATTAAAGAAAATTTCTAGTGAAAGAAAATTTCGTTCTCAGGCAGGACGTCGCCTCAAGACGTAGAATGTGGAAGAGAAATTCGACATCACAGGCAGTGGTCTCGGTAGCTTAGTTGGCAAAGCGTCTGGTGTACTTAACCAGGGAGACGAAGGTTCAAACCCTGCCTGAGATCGAATTTTTCTTTCACTAGAAATTTTCTTTAATTAGAAAATTCAGTTCTTTGTGAAAATTGTATATGTTTGTAATCGATAAACTCTGAAACTACTGAACCGAATTTAAATAATTCTCACGTCATTAGTAAGCTTGTTTATTCTCGATTAATAAAGGCTATTTATTATCCCGGTGGATAACCGGGATAACCTATGTGGGCGAAGCCCATTTCATTCATATTTGATATCCATGTCTTGGTCAAACCTAACTTCTACAATAGTATTTAACTTTTAATACCGTAAATTTATACAACATTATATCTTTGATTGACGTAAACATTAGTCCTTGACTCTCAATATTCTTACTTATCAATGTCTATATTTTTATTGTTGATATATTTTAATGAATAAATAAATAAAGCCGTTTTAGGTTACATACCCAAGGCTAACCCTTGTGCTTGTGCGGAAAAAGTCCTCGTGATTGTATGCAGTCAGGAGAGCCGTCGCGTTATTTTTGACTTGTAAGTACCGACTAAGAACAGCACATAACGTAGTCGTAATAACATTAACAGAGACCCGGACAGGCAGTAATGCCCATTGGATCATGAATTAAGAAGCTTTTTTAATCTTTTTCAAGCGACGGCAACTTATCGAAGTCATTCCTTAGAAACGAGAAAAAAGTAACTTACAACCGTTTAAAAAGTATCTCCGATATTGATAAGATAACCTTTCAAAACCGCACCAGTCATCAATCGCTTTAGTGGAGTTGAAAACCGCAAGTGGCAATGACATTCTGAACAAAACACGGCGCAGCGAACAAAAGCTTGCAAAGCTCGCTATAAATAGACGATGAAAGTACAAACACACAATTTCACACTGCGATTAAAATAGGTTGAATGACATCAAAGGACCTTGTCGAATAATCTTCCAATTAATTTACAATTCGCAGCTCCCACTCGATTCGGTGAATGAACAGGTGGTGGCCGCGGGCGCGCGGAAAAATATCCTACAAGCCCTCACACTATAACACAACCGTATCTGTAAACACGACACACATTACCCGCTACGTTTGAGTGCGACAGTTCACACTCCACACGAAAGCGGTAATGGACTGGCAGTGGCAACAAAGTCTCGTGTTTCGTTCGTGTTAATCTCGCTGAATGGGGTTTGTTTACGAATGCTGAGTGGCCATGAACTGGCCGGGGTTACACTTTATTCCTCTATATTCGGATATTTCGCTTCGAAAGCGAGAGTGGCCTGGTTTTTGTTCATGTTTGATTTATTGCCGTTATGTAAGCGTGGTGCGATGCGATCATGTTGTCATTGGGGGTTAAGGGCTCGCTTCTACAATCGACTTTTGATCGCAAAAGACTGCAGTTTGCGCGTTTAAACGTGAACCTGCCTACGGTTACTTAGGTCCCCGTTTCGTGAAACAAAAGTTTGATAATATGGTTCCAGAAGGACGGAATAAATTTACGAAGAAACTAAATATGTATAGGTATGTATAGGTATAGATGTAGCTGCGTTCACATAGATAGGTAGGTATTTATTACAAAATCGTGAATTAGGTAGGTAACCACCTATTTTAAAAACCAAATTAGATGTAGGTAGGTAGGTATTACAGATCTACGTTGATTCGATGAATTATTGAACACTGATGTAGGTACCTATAGGAGGTAAGTTTTAAATTGTTTTTACTCTTTAATTTAGCACGGTCATTATTTGTTGTAAAATAACAATTTAAAATGTCGATATAACACGGATTCCGGAAGAGTAAACATTAAATTTGAGATATTTGTTAATTATGATTATGTTAATCATTAGTCACCAAAGTAAAGGGTACACATGACATGAAAGAAATGAAAAAATAAAAACAAAAAAGGTAAGAAATGTAAAGGTAATGTACTCACGGGTGTCGTACTCGAGCGCCCTCTGCCGCGTCCTCTTCGCGACTCGCTCTTCACAGTCTGCAACGTCCCGTCCGGAGCCAAAATAAGCTATAACAACGACACACCACAGACTTAACATAAAGCAAAAATAAAGTAAGTAAAACAAAGGAGAAACGTTAACACAAAAATAAAGGGAAAAATTAATAGACAAACATGCAATGGAGAGGTTAGATGGCGACAGATTAGTATTTTAGTATGAAACTTTATGTATATATGTGTATTGTAGTTCTAATATCCCTAAAATATATTGAAAACTAACAATTACAGTTTATGGATTATTATTATTAATTATAAAAATATTTTTAGGTATTCTGATTATTTATTGTGGCGAAAATCGAGTTAACGCCATCTATCCTTGTCTGTTGGAAAGAGTATCAACATGAGGATCGCACGTTACTAATGTTTGTACTAGTTCCGCTATTTCTCGCTAGATGGCGTATTATGAAGTTATACGACAAGTTCATTGTAAACAGTAATTTATATAAATCTAAGTACTTGAGACTGAATAATATATTTTTAAAGTATATTTCTATTCCGATTAGTGTTTTTTTTTTCATTTATTATGTAAGTATATTGTTACGCATTTAATAGCTTTTACGGAACGAATATGTTTCTGAATTGATACTTATAAAACCTACTTGCAACTGTATAAATCATTCGGGTTTCAATTGAATTGAAATCTACAATAAATAACAGAAAATGCTGCGCCATTAGTCGACTGTAAATTAATGTTAATACGTTCAAATGTCAAATAAATGACAGCTGTCATTGTCAAACCTAACGAGCTTTTTCGTGTTCTAGCCACACTAATTAAATAGGTTGCTTCAACTGAGGCCACGAATAAATAAATAGTTTCTGTTACTGAGCACATGGCATCGGCTCACACCTGGCGTTTTAGTTCGTTACTCCTGTTTTTGTGTTAGACGTGAACGACATTTGTTCTATTGCCGTCTCTCTCCGTTTGTATATATCTCTTTCTAACGCTATCTATTCTTATTCAAATCGCGGCATTTGTAATTATCCTTGTGAACAGGTTCGGGACTCATTTTTCGTTTGCTAGAGATTTTAATAAGATGAATAAACATTAGGTAGGTCTTTATGAGAAGCAGCTGCGATATAATATTTCTTTTTAGGTATGTTTCTCACTACTAACTTTATAGATAAAATATGTAGCTGTTTTTATTCCTAACATTTTTTTTGTAGAACTGGGATTTGATTAAACAATTTTACCCCTTGTATTTCAATTCACCTTTATTAAGTTAAATCTTAAACAGCGCCCATTCTAATTTAACATTAACTAATTAGTAACAAAGAATCTCTCTAATGATTATTTCTATACCAAATCATACAAATACGGACTTCCTTGAATTTATGACTCGCAACATCAAGGCGTATTATCCAAATAGGGAATATTACAAAGGAATCCGCTACCGTTACTTACATGATAATTATCAGGAAGCATCATCGACACGTCACACGTTAATTAATTAACCAGTTTGTAAATTAGAAAGAGTACACCGTTATACCATCTGTCATTACTCATTAATTTAGCTTCTAAATTAATATTTTCATAATAACGCCTTTTAAGCATATTGATTATAACGTGTTCAGATTAATTCTGCCAGATAAGGCTGTTTTTCAATAGCGATTTACATTATTCATTTTATATTTTTTAGATGTACAGCGTTTCTTTTGGAACTTTGTAAACCTGAGAACTGTTTTATCCTGCGGGCTGTACTGTTATATTACTAATAAGTACTATTGTTACTCAATCTCCTTACAAATTAATAGTAAATTATCAAAGATTGAACTTCAAAGACTAAGGGCGCTCAGACTTGGTCCTTCGATCCGCGACACGCCCTCACCGCCACGCCACGCGTGTATTCGTAAACAAATTACTTACTCTCCAGAGATCATACAGTAGTACTCGTAATTTGGCTCGTATCGTGTAACGTGGGTGCGTGTTGCGTGGGCTTGTTGGGGCAGGTCGCGTCCGTCACGCGAACCGCTTGATTGCCTCATTGACGACTGCTCAGACATGTTTGAGATGTTCCGAACGTAAAATTCAAGTATATGTGACGCATGCCTCTTTCGATGGCATGAGTTGTTGTTGCTGATTGCCGTTTAAAAATGAGCTCTTTAAGGAGGAGGTGGGATTACCTTTATAATTAACTAGCTGTCCACTCGCGACTTCACCCGCGTGGAGTATACGTTTCTTGTCATTTTACGGGATAATATATATGTCACTCAGGAATAATGTAGCTTTCTATTGGTGAAATAATTTTTCAAATCGGTCCAGTACTTTCAGAGCCTATTCAATGCAAACAAACAAACTATCAAATCTTTCCTTTTTATAATATTAGTTTAGATGTCAATAGAACCTAAAAAAACTGTTACCAAGACAAAGCTAAGTCGCAATTTCAGTAGTTTTTAAAGCTTGATAAATAATATTGTAGTTGATTGTGAGCAGAACTAAAAAAATCCATAAACTTAAATAAGTCGTTGCATATTTTTTGATGTGGTGTGTGACGTATAAGACATTGACATAAGGCCTAAATTAAAATGATTGAAGCATTATGAATATTCAAACTACACATACCTATATACGAAGCACTATGTAAAAAATATTTTACATAGTTAACAAAAATACATAGGTTTAATTTTGCTTACAAGATGGGATTAATTTCTAAATTTAAAATATTAGAAATCGTGCTTCTCCATTGCCTATAATTCATTTTAAGTGGAATACTTGCTATTAAAGTAATATAACATGTAACCTTATTATATTTAATGTTAACTATAATTCGTGAAGGCGAGCGTGCATTGAAATTGTACCACCATGATGGATTGAAATGGCAGTTATTTAAAATCGGTTAAAAGGCAGGTGCAACGTATCGCCGAAGATAATAAAGGCAGAAGATAATCTCGAACGTTAATCTGTACAGTAAAAATAACGAGGTTAATTGGAATATGTTTTGTTTCCTTTTGGTATGTCCGTTTTTGCAGACCGTTAGTAAATTACAATGGTTCGACCGTGTTTAGTGCCGCTACTCGACGACAGATGGCACGCCAACTAATTTGCGGAACTGCGCTCCCGTAATTTTATTACAAAAACGTATTTGAGACTTGATGTATTTTTGTTCTAAATGTGACAAACCATGGCATCAAACGTTTTCTAAATTCGACAACATTGCGTGTACCAAAAATATCAAGATGAAAGTAAAAAACTATTACCGTAACTTAACAACTTGAAAATTCAAGGCAATATTCGACGGAAAACGAGCCTAAGTGAATCACAAATTGGCGATATTCGTCCCAAAGTGCCGATTCGCCGTGACTGTTGCGATTCAGCGGTTTTATTTGAATGAAAATGCGATTTGAGGCGACAATATCGAGTACGTACGGTTGGCAGACGTTACCTTTTCGTTTGCAAAAAGTAGCAAGGTTTTATATTGGAAATTGATCTCATTCTTTTTAGTTAATTTCACAACTAAATAATGCAGTTTGTTTAGCATTCCATTTGGTTAACACCGTTATTGTTAGCAATCGATTATTCAATTAGATGTTTATCCTCAGAATACCTATATTTTTCTTACTAAAATATTTGGTGTAAGTAATAGAAAAAAGTTAAATTGACTAAGTATTCCAACAATATATATTTTATATCGCGACAAGAAGGAGCTTTTTACGCACAGCTCTTTTCCTTTCAAAACTTTTAACAATTTACTTTAAGAAACACAAACCAAGTTTATTAACATTAAATTCCAAAACTATTATCTCGAGACTACGAACTTTGGTCCTTTCAGCTTATTCTTTCGAGAACATTCTTGTAAACAATAGAGGAAAAGTTTATCCAGCATACTAACAATTACATTGTCTAAGAAAACTTCGCCTATAAATTATATTGTGAACGTTACGACTTCTACACACTAATTTTACACCCGAGTACATTTAATCAAGGTGGATATGAAAACTACAAATAAAGTCCATGTTTCTGGCACTATGGGGTCAGTGTTGTTACAAAAGACAATTTGGTACTTATAACTTTACCTGTATTGTATGTGAACTAACGTTAATACAAAAAATACAGGCCAGATGAAACTATTTTAAACAAAACGTAGTTTCAACAAATTCAGATCAAACGTATCAAAGGACCAAAAATAAAACAGAAATTTATTGTTTTTAAAAACCAAGTCATAACATAAAACATGAAGTAACGTAGCCTTTTATCATAATAATTAGTAAATGCTACCAATCGCGGCGGTAATTTCATTCGCCTCCAATCAATCACTAAATGCAAGTTAACAGGTTTCAGCCACATATACCTGGGGTCGCCGAGGGTCGAGGTCGGCGGGGGCGTCAGAAGGGGTCGCAAATTGGTCAGAAAGCACCCTCCCCAATGTTTAAACAGATATCTGCACATCAATGCCCGTTAGCCGCTAAATATATTAAGAGCTTAGTGCGCCTCCATTCGCTTAAAGCTCGTCAGTGTGTATTTAGTTCAATAGGACTTGAAATGACTGTCTCTTTTTGGTTAAAACCTAGTTGTGGTATGGGAAGGTATACTATGTATAAGTGCTTTTATATAATTTAATATTTAACTTATTTTTCAAAAGTAATACTTAGTAGCTTTCTATTACGACTAAGTTTTTGTGATTTTTTTGCGATGGACTCTATAAATCGAGTTTTGAATTCGATGATCCGGACCTGAGCCCAGATTAAATTATAAGCTATACGAATATCTCGAAAATTGTTTGTGGATATTGGTTTTTTATGATACCTATGTAATATGAAAAATTTGTTGCTGATAAAATAACTAAGAAAAATATATGTGCCTTTTGAAGTAGCCATAAATAACAACAAACATTTCTTTGAGGATTCATTTTCATAAATCGAACGTCATTTAAATTAACCGTGGAACACAATAGCGCCGAGATCGAGTGACCGTGGTATAATCGACAAAGCTAGCACAGTCATCCGACAATTCAATCAGTCTCCAATCAAATTGACTCGGCTGGCTCGACACAGCATTGTTTAAGCAGCTCCACCACTCTCATTGGCTGTGGAGCTATTATGATAAATGACGTCACACCTTCACCTTGTTTTATGGAATTATTTCGTGTGTTGAAAGTTAAGAATTGATGGTTTTGTGTTAGTAGTAATGTTTTAAATAGGCTGGGCCTTCTCCTAAATTTCCAGTGAAGACAATATCTACGCATCATAACTATAACATAAATTAAGTTACGGTAAAAGCCCGAACTGCGGTAAATCATAAGATTCGCCAGTAAAACCTAAGATTTACGACGAGTAACATTTTTTTAAGGATATCAAAGACCAGAACAAGTATGCTTAAAATAAATCAATAATCTAAAAAGGAGGTAATAACAAGAAAGCACCTTCTTCTTCATGAATTTATACCGAGTAAATCAGGTAATGTGCCAACAGTCTTTAAAATAAAATAAAAGTAATACGGATGCAGCCAGACGGCTAATACCAAATTGGATCGATGCGACCAAATCACTTTATTATTTAAGTTGGTCGCGTCTTGCTTGTCGCGCCACGCTCGTGTGTGCACCTCCTAACCTCCACGCAGACTGCGATTGGCTATTGTTTAATGCCGCCGAGGACACGGCCGGGTTTTTTATCCTGTCGACGACGGAAGCTCAATTCAGTGCAATCACGGCGCGGTGACGCGGGACGCATTATAGTTGCGCGCGTGTAGACGGTGGCGCTGTCGGCGGCCAGTAGCAGAACTAAAGTTTTCTTGGGTTGCAAGATATTTGTTTTACAAGTTGCGGAATATTTTTTCATGTTGTGAAATTATAGTGTAAATAATGAAGTCATTGAAACTACATAATATTATGAAACAAATAACGATAATTCTCGTCCTACATATCGTGTCTGTCAATCTGTGCATAGCGTAGTGTAGGTTAATTTAACAAATTGAACCGCCATCCGGCGAGCAAGTGGCGGATATGTCATGATGCCGCTCTCATGACGCACGTCAACGACAATGTGTCGAAAGAAAAATAATATAGATCTGATAATCAAGTCTTTTACCCCAGAAATTGTCTAGAATTTATATATTTGGGAAATTTATAAAATGGCCCGCATTTTATAAATTTCCCAAATATATAAATGAACATACCTACTAGGTGCCTACGGCACTGTTATCAGTTACCGTCTTAAATATTTTCCAAAAAAATATTATTAATAGTAGGTATCATTTTTATTTCCTTCAGTAATTAACAATTTTTAAAAATGAATTTGCACTTACAATATAATTTAGTAGAATTATTTCAAGATTTGAATTCGTGCACAAAGAACGCGGGAATGTATTCCGATGATTTAAATTTGGAATTCGTGTAAAGCTTGCATTGATTGGCGGGTGAGTCAGTATGATGCATTGTCGAATCACTTATGGCTGACTCATGGCTGTCAGAGTAATACTTTTGCTTTAATAATGTTCAGAACAATAAAATTATCGTCATTATGCTAATATGAAAACTAAAAGTCACAGAAGAATCTGTTATAGTTATAATACACATGTGAATGTTCTGTTAATTATTGCAAAAAAACACTAAACAATGTAAATACATAATGTTAAAGTTTACGTCAACCAAACTCTTTGCAATAAATCCTGGAAACTGGCGTCTCCCAAGAGGATGCCCCAAGATTTTGGAATAGAAGTCAATTATTTTTATAGGTAAAAACTTTACGACTAATTATTCGGGGCATTAATTTAAAAAAATGTATTCATAGGTCTATGATTCCGGGCTATAATTTTATCCTCGATCCCTAGAGTGGCAACCCAATCAGTTACCTACTACACAATAGATGCATCGATAGTTCATGAAGTTTTAAGATTAGCAGCAAAACACATAAAGAATAAAAGGTTATTTAAATATGGAACGCACTGTACCCGTCACGTCAAGATCAGAAGTTAAAAATAAAAAAAACATGAAGGTTCGATTTTCAAATTTTAAAAAAGCAAGTCTAGTTTACATGTCTGGAAACGAGTGTTTGTAAACAAACCATATCTGTTTCTATGAAGTTCAAGGTCCCTGGTCTGACCTCGGTCACGGGTGTTCCCGGGCACTTTGTGACCGTTTACACCCGGGACCGGCGTCCTAACGGTTTTCCTTATACGACCTCTTTATTTTACGATACGATCGGCTTTAAATAAACAGTGGATATGTTTTGGGATATAATATGGAACTTACATAACTTGTTTAGTGATATTACGAACTTTTTCTCGAGGTGGTGTAGATATTTTTTTTTAATTTCGTGTGCCTATTGTGTTTTAGTTGTTCTTACAACGACAAAATACACAATACTCGTACAAAGTTATATAAGCAGGTACCAATAAACAACAAATAAGTATGAAACATGTTTTTACCTTTTCAAAAGTAGGTACCTACCTACCTACAATTGAAATAAAACCTTTGAGTTTGAAACTTTTTTAAGAAATGTATTACACGATCGTACAACAGAGTCAGACTTTCAGTCACGCGTACAGAAACGTTTTACAAAATATCAAAACTTTATATTTTATGAAAAAACAGTGAATTTATTTTCATTGCGCAAGTTTAGTTAGAAACTGTAGCGTTAGTTAGTTATAAGCTTAAAAATCTTTTCTCAATACGATACCATAATTTGAGCTTTCATAATTCCAGTATAGACTGGTCTTGAATTGTGCTGAAAACCTTTACAATGGGAGGTCAGTCTAAACTGGTTATGTATAGCTTGATGTGTAGCCGTGTGTACGTAGTAAGACATTAAGTAACATATGCTAGCGTTCCATTGAACATCTTGGAAATCCATGATAGCCATTTGCCGCAAATTATGAGGAGAGCTATGACGTTTTACTTCGACTGCTATGCTAGAGGTGCGATTCCTAGACTGAGCAAAGTGTTTTTAGGTTATTCTATGAAATTCTCAGTAGCAGCTCGGAGTATGGATTTGTGCCCAGTTAATGGCAATAGTCTCGAACTGGCGAACTGTGGGTGTACGTTAATATATATATGCCTAGCCCGGGGAATACAGGCGTGATGGTACGTTATGTAGTGGTTAGGTTATAGTTGGTAGGAGTTGGACATAACCATTGGGTATCTATGATTATTTTCACAAAGGTTAAATAAAAGGTAAGAGATAGCTCGTGGGAATGTTACAAATCCCATGGTCGTGAATATATGGCAAGAGAAAGGCCAGTGCAGACATACCCTGCCACCTGCCTCCCTACTTTATAGGCAATACACATGGCAAACTTTAAGTTAACAGTTTTATAGATTTTGTAATTAATCAGTGAGTGACTGAATGAGTGAATCAGTGATTGAGTGAATCAGTGATTGACGGAATGGGTGATTGAGTGAATGAGTTATTGACGGAATGGGTGATTGAGTGAATGAGTGATTGGGTTCATGATCATGATCAAAGATCGAATGAGTGAGTGTTTCGCTTTTATCAAATTTATCTCAATATAATTTTTGAATAACATAAACTCGGTACAATGCCGCATCATATCGCTAGTTACCAACTGTTGCTAAACAGATTTAAGTTAAAATTTAATATTAAACTTTAACAATGGGATACCCTGCGTTATTATGTAAGCACCAAAGTGCTGACAATACGAGTTCACCAACTTTTGGATTAGTGACGTAAATTAACAGCTACCCTCAAACTTTACTAGTTAATTGTTTAACTTCTAGTATATAATTTTTATTTTATGTTCACAAAATAACTTTTGTACCATTATTTAAAGTAATTTAATCTAACGAGAAATGAGTTTAATGAAACATTTATTGTAATGGAAGCTTGTTTTATGAATAAATATTGTGTAAATATTGAATCTTTTATATTTAATATTTAAGCTTTTGGATTATTCTAGAATGAAAATGTATGCTTATGCATTGCTTTTTTATTCTTTAAGCACAAAGGTAGGACGGTTATATTCTTCAGTTGACCTTAGGGTGATAAAGAAACAGAAATACGATCACAATTAAACATCTTCCTGTTCTTGCAATAATTCTTTTTTTTAAGTTGATTTCAATATATAGATGTTTTTTTTAATACCAGCATAGCAACTTTCCGCGAGGTTGTCTGAATGCCAATTACTCCGAGTTTTAGGCTATCTAAGTTTTATCAAAACTTGTTGAATAGTTTTGTAGCAAAGAAGCAACATACACACGTTCTTGTTTATTATCATGACTAGTCTCTCTTTTGTTATTGAAATCTCGATGCTCTTGTGCCAGTCTTATCTATGTATATAAAGAAGAATCAAGAAGAAATGTTGCTCGGCCAGCGACAAGGTGCATGAACGAAATTGTGATCATTGCGGGTCGTATTCCATATAAGTACGACCGAATGACGAATACAATAGAATGTATCAATGTAAGTAAATTGCTCATCATGCCGTATAGGCGTGACATACCATCACGCCTGTATTCCCCGAAGGGTTAGGCAGAGGTGTACTAATGTACACCCACACTTCGCCGGTATGTTTAGGTCCCAAGTAATAGCGGGCGAGCCTATTGCCATTAACCGGGCATAGTCAAGATTCCGAGCTGTTACTGAGAATTTCATAGAAAAACCCAATAACACTTTGCTCGACCTGGGGATTGAAATAAGGACCTCTTGCGTAGCAGTCACACTTAGGACCACTAGACTAATGAAGCAGTATATATTTACTAATATTATTAACGCTGTATATATTTACTAATATTATGTACATTATTGTTAACGCAACAATGCCCACACAAGTTGTGGTAAGATAGGAATGTTTGGTACCAGGATATATCCTTGCTATGTATCGGAAGGGTGAAAACACCAGTGGTTGGATCTGCATAATGAGATAGTGTTATTGTATTAAGTTTGTTACCTTAATCAGTAACAACATCAGAGTATACTGTATTTTTTTGTAATTATTTGTCAAATATTAAGTTTTTATTTTACATCTAAGTTGTTACATAATAATTTAAATATAACAGTCTAACGGCCCACATCAACAATGCCTGCTTTAGTTGAATAAAATTTAAATAAATTCACTATCAAATACAGAGTAATACCGACATAACTCAAAGGGCTGCGGCGCATTCCAATATGCGGCACTCCATTACAGTGACATTCAAATGCACCGGTTAAGTATCGCGGCAATAAAGCCAGAATGAAAGAGCCATAACACTAAACCTTTATGATATACCGCGATATCCCAAATGCACACCAAGCCCTTCGCTGATTAAAAATGGCGGCAACATTGAAAAACGCCGAATATTTACACAAGTCGCGATAAAACCGTCTCTTTTCTCTATTAAAAACGGAGAAAAGTGTGCATAGTTAAAAGCACTCCGTGGGAAATTAAAACTGAAGTGAAAGGGTTTTGTGGTATACATTGTAACTATTTATAGTTATAGAGTTTCAAAAGATTAGATTTTTTATAGTATTTGAGTTTAATTAAAAACATGTTTGAAGAATTTATCTGATTTTTTTTACCTTAGTCTTGGATTAAGACAAAAAGACAGCATAAATATGCTGTCTTTTTGTTACAAAAATTATATTTTTCTGGATATTAATAATAATAGCTTCACAAAAGTTATAAATAAGAGAAGGCAATATCTGCCAAACATGAAACAGAAGGATACAACATTTGTACATATTTTTATCTTGCTTTACTTCATTAATCTTTAACTGCTATTACTTAACGATAAATTTAACTATCGTGTTTTTAAAAACATTAGCTTAATATCACGCCAGAATTACGTGTCAGATAAAAAATAGAGGAGCGAAGGCTTCAAAATTTCTATTCTCTCGCGCGAATAAAATCGTAGCATCCAAGTGATTTCCCGCATCGTAGATTGACACCGGGAGGCCTCGTCGTCGCTGAAGCGAGGTCGCCCGTTGCCGACAATTTGTGCTTTCACCCTATGTGTTACGTACGATACGTTTTCGATCGGATCGCGAATTCTTTTCGCTCTTTGATTAATGTATGTGATTATTTAAAAGTGACGTGATAAGTGATTCTATAACTATAAGGGCGATACTATAAGGACGATAATATATACAGGGTGGAAGGGACATCGACTCATATCCGCTTACAACGAATTCAGTGCATGATTCTGGACCCCCTTGCGTTGATATTTTTCGTCGGTTATGAAAAGAAAAAAATCTGCTTTTTCATATAAAAGTGCAATACCTAGACAGTCAAAATGTATGGAACAGCTGATTTTTTTTCATAACCTCGAAAAATATCAACGCGAGGGGGTCCACAATCATGTACTGAATCGTGGTAAGCGGATGTGCGTCCATGTCCCTTCTACCCTGTATACAATGTTATTATTTGGTATTGCAGATATCCATGGGCGGCGATGACTACTTCCCATCAGGTGGTTCGCCTACTCGTTTGTCAAGTTATTCCATAACGAAATATAAATATCGAAATCACTTGTAGTACTTGATCGATTATCTTAACAAACTATGCACCCCATAGTTTCTTTACATTCTTTACTTTACACCTCTGCCTAACCCTTCGGGGAATACAGGCGTGATGGCGGGATCTGGCAAAATAATTGGTCTGGATTTCAGATCAATTTTGAAGTCTGGAAAATTCAACAAATTCTTGAAACTCTTACAAAACATTTGCAAAATATAATGATTACAAAGTAAAGAATATAATATTACATGGCAGAAAGAAAAGATGTTCTAAAACAGGAATACTAAAACAAGACACGATCTCGACTGCATTACAGTTCATGAGTTCAGTAATCTTGATCCTGACCTCGGGACCGAGATTACGAACCCCCACCCCCGGGTTCATAGTAATCTGTCGTCCCAGACGCTTGCACAGACAGCAGGCACTTTCTACAACACCCCACCGCGCAACGCACATTTGTGATTTAGATTGCAAGCTTGGTTAGAAATGTTATCCTGCTGAAGATTTTTGCAAGAATTGAAGTAATTCATTAAATAACCGTGACCCAACGATTCATAACACTATTTGTTTTTTTAATCCCAAGAGCAAAAAGAGGGTTACGTTTTGTAAGTTTGACGTGTGTGTATGACTATCTGCGGCATCGTAGCTCCTAAACGAATGGTCTGAATTTGATTAAGTTTTTTTTATTACAAGGATATGAAATTTCTCGTGAAAGAAAAATACGATCTCAGGCAGAAGTAGAAGCTGCGTCCATCTAGTATTTTTTTACTAGAAAAATCATAATTATCTCTGTAGATATAAAGCATTATTTAATGCCAAAATATTATACAAAATAATTGATATACTACTTTTTACGGATTTTATCGAATTTATTAGGAATATTGAAAAATATTTGTTGTTTTGCCACATTAACGTTAATGAGATAGTTAAAATAAACAATCTGAGTTTTGTGATTCAGAATAGGATATCCGATATGCTTGTTATATTACTTCGAATCAAAATACACCTTCAATTATTTACTCAAACAGCTCGTCTTTGCAAATCAGTAACATAAGACAGGTATTATTATGATCACGTGCCGGCGGATTAAATGTCTTGATAACCCTCAGAGATGTGATTTGATGGTCGGAATGTAATCGTAGGGGATCATAACATAGTTGTATATTCCATCCATATTTTGCATTTTTTAAAACAAATAGCACAAATACTAGGGTTAAAACCAAAAGTTGAGTATTTGAAAGCATAGATTCCGAACAATATTATAATTGAAATCAATACAGAATGATGAATTATTACACACAGAATTTCTATAATGGAATTTAAATTTTTCAAGCTTTACAAATAAAAAATTGTCCCGACACCAGTGAACAAGGTATGCATTGAGTGAGTCTTAAGTTCCAAGTTCAAATATTTAGAATTTCGGACAAACAACAATGAAAGAACTCTATTTGACGGTTTCAAAAAGTTGATCTTACGCAGAACAATCAGGCAAGAAACTTCATGGACATTTTTCAAAATAAGAGTGAATATATTCTTCACTTACATACAGTATTACGATAATAGCATGTGTGGATATTTAATACTAGAAGACAAACTACATGAATGTTCTGAAGCTCCATGCAAGTGCAATACCTATTCTTTCATTAAGTTCTTCGACAGTTATCTCTTAGAGATCATTAAAAAACCGGCCAAGTGCGAGTCGGACTCGCGCACGGAGGGTTCCGTATCCTTACGATTTATGACGTATTAAAAAAAAACTATTTACTAGATCTCGTCCAAACCAATTTTCGGTGGGAGTTTACATGGTAATCTACATCATATATTTTTTTTAGTTTTATCGTCCTCTTATTTTAGTAGTTACAGGGGGGGGGGACACATTTTACCACTTTGAAAGTGTCTCTCGAGCAAAATATTCAGTTTATGACGTATTAAAAAAAAACTATTTACTAGATCTCGTTCAAACCAATTTTCAGTGGAAGTTTACATGGTAATGTACATCATATATTTGTTTCAGTTTTATCGTTCTCTTATTTTAGAAGTTACAGGGGGGGGGACACACATTTTACCACTTTGGAAGTGTTTCTCGCGCAAACTATTCAGTTTAGAAAAAAATGATATCAGTAAACTCAATATCATTTTTGAAGACCTATCCATAGATACCGCACACGTATGGGTTTGATGAAAAAAAAAATTTGAGTTTCAGTTCCAAGTATGGGGAACCCCCAAAATTTATTGTTTTTTTTCTATTTTTGTGTTAAAATCTTAATGCGGTTCATAGAATACATCTGCTTACCAAGTTTCAACAGCATACTTCTTATAGTTTCGAAAAAAAAAGGCTGTGACACGATCGGACAGACAGACAGACGGACATGACGAATCTATAAGGGTTCCGTTTTTTGCCATTTGGCTACGGAACCCTAAAAAAGGTTCTCAGCATCCAAAAACTTCAATGTCACCAGTTTATAAACTCACAATTAAAGGGCAGCTCATTTATAATTGTAAGTATAGACTCCAGGTCAGTATGCGGCTCAAAAATTTGAACATTCAAGGTCAAGTATCTCCCAAAAATATGGCGCTGTTCTACCAATTGAGAGCTATCAATGTCTTCCTCACGATCCTCATAAAACGTACCCCTAAAAATAAATGGTCATTATTCTGCTACACTTGTTGCCTTGTGTCGTCAACGTCCCATCCTGGGGTAGGGTTGTCAGAGGTCTCGCTAAGCCTTTGAGTGTGTGTGCGTCTTTGGGTCGAGGTTTTGCGGATATTCGAGGGTTAACGGTTTTGGTGCACCCTGTATTGTGTAGGGATGTGCTGAATGAAATAATATTATTGCCATATTAGTGATTGATACAAATAATAATGAGAGTAAGGATGTGCCGAACTTGTTATTAGCAATTATTATGTCTTGTATTAGATTCTGTGAGCGATATTTTTTTTTCGTCTATTACTTACTATAGTAATTTTAGAATGTATATAGACCTCCACGCTATATGAAATTTTGAATGCTAAAGACCACCAATTGATCAATTTTGCCTACATTATAGACAAAAGATCTTTAATATTTTTATTTAAAATAAAGTTTAAGTAGATAAGCTTAAAAATTATCATAATGCCGAGATATTTTGAAGGTTCCATGTTTTCCCAAAAAAATATTTATATTTTGTTGATATTCTTTTTCGATGTTTTAAAATATGTATTTGTGTGTTGGGGTAGCCCTACAGGTATGAATATGGCGATATCAGTGACCGGTCCGGGAGGCCGTCTGGCGCGCGTCTGCCCCGGGCCATACGAGATTAATGCCTCCTGTGGTTACCCGTCCAAGGTCACGTTTACGTACGTTTGTTGTCGTACTGGTTCCTTTTGCTGGACACTGCAGCTTTTGAGGGTTGAAGGTGCTATACTGTGGTCTTTTTAGGTTTCGATTTTTGAGGGTTAAGGGGGCAGTACTCTTGTATGTAGGTGGGTATAGTAGGACTAAAGTTAAGAACGGAAGAGTGCATTTATCCCGTGACGGTATGTGTTCAGGTGTTTTGATACAAATGACTATCAAACATTCTGTTTTTGAATTTATTTTATTTTTTTATAGTAGCGACCTGTTTGGAATTCCGAATTTTCCAAAAAATGATCTATAATTTTCGGATTTTCCGGTAGATACACACTTTGTTAAGACAAATACGAAAACTAATTTCGAGCCGTGTTCAAGTGCCGATCTTTCATAAAAATAAATTGAAAAATTAATTAAAATGTTATACAGGGTGGAAGGGACATCGACGCACAACCGCTTACTATGAATTCAGTACATGATTTTGGGCCCCTAGCATTGATATTTTTATTCGGTTATTTAAAAAAAATGTTTTTCCCTACAAAAGTGCAATACCTACACGGTCAAAATGTAACACAGTGTGGAACAGCGGTTTTTTTAATTAACCGAATAAAAATATCAATGTGTATGTATGTATGTATGTGTGAAGTCTTATATGTTTACTGTAAAAGTTGGGGATATTTTTTAAAAGTATATTAGAAAATAAAACATTATACTCAACATAAATGATAATCTTCGAATTTACATCTACACAAACAATGGAGTAATTGATTTTATATCTGCTTGATATAAAATGGAACACCCCATATTGTAGAAGTCTATGAGTACCTACCATTCCTGTACAATATATTTCTCATAAAAGAAAATAAAAAAAAGGTTAACCAGTATTCGGTCGGAGGTATTTAATAGAGTCGGTGTTTCGTAGCCGGCGGCGCTACGCTGCTACGCCGCTACGAATCGTAGCCGCTTCTACTACAAGCTACGTAATGGATAATGGATTCTATGATAGTTGGAATTGTATTTTCTTAAAAGGTTACGAGTAGGTATATATAGTAGTTTTTTTTATTTATTTATGGGTGGAATGTAATATAGATTATTATTCTTTTCGGTTATTTCTGTGAAATTCTCAGTAGCAGTTCGGAGTTTAAATTTGTGCCCGTTTAATGGTTATTGGCTCTCTCTATTACATGGGATATTTAAATATGTTACTCAATTTTATAACTTCTTCAATATTATTTCAAGAAATTTGTACAAAAGAGGGGCTTTAATAACTGAAATGTGTATGACAGGATTAATAATAATAAATGATAACGCAGTGCGTAAAATAGGTTTTCACTCGCTTAGAGGCTTTGTCAGCTCAATCATAAAACCAATTTGTTTCCGGAACCGTAACGTAGGCAGATTATCTAATATACAAGTCACTAGATTCATAGTTTTGAAAAAAGAAATGGAAATCATAACACAACATAACATACCATCACACCTGTTTTCCTCAAAGGGTTAGGCGGCGGTGTACCAATGTTCGGTCGCCAGCGTAATTATGAGGATACCACAAAATATCAAATATTCTTAGTCGATTTTGAACTTAATCATCAACATTTAAAGGTTTAAAATCATTTGGAGAAATTTGTTTAACTTGATGTGCTGGCTATTACACAGTACACCCACAATTCTCGGAACCCAACTTATTATCATAAACCCATATACAGGATAGAGCAGAGAGGAGGACAGAATTGGACGGGTTAGGCTATAGTTCACCACGGTATACAAGTACAGTTTAGCAAATTTCACACGCTGGTAACAAATTCTCTTAAGCATGTAGGTTTCCCCACGTAGTTTACTTTCACTGCTAAAATAAATTAGCGCACATAATTTCGAAAAGTACTTACTACACCTCTGTCTACTCCTTCGCGGACTACAGGCGTGATGGTATGTATCTTATTTTTATCTGCTCTTCTATTGCCACATCATCAACCCATTACATTGTCCCACTGCTGGGCACGGGTCTCCTCTGAGAACGAGAGGGATTAGACTATAGTCCACCACGCTAGCCTACTGCGGGTTGGCAGACTTCACATGCCGTCAAGAAAATCTCTCAGGCATGCAGGTTTCCTCACGATGTTTTCCTTCACCGTTTAAGCGCGTGATAATTGCCACTAACCGGGCCCAATCCAAAACAATTCTAACGAAAGAACGAAATAAAACATTTCTCTACCTAGGCATCGAATACAGTACATTACGCGGCCAATGAGGCAGTTTAATAAAAAAATATTTCATCCAAAATATGTATCATGTAGGGAGTTTATCTCTCGACAGTAAAACAGAGCCTTAATTTTATGTATTTCCAATCGATTTTATTTTTTATGTCAATGGTTTTATAGTATGATGTATACTTTCATAAAATTTATTGCCATATAAACTTGTGGGTCTATAAAAATATATTAGTAATGCCTTCCTGCATCGCTAGGAAATACAAGCGATTTATATGCCCGCAAATAAATTTTATTAAAAACTTTTTCTATTGTCACTTATGCTTGGTATAATCCTATTTCATTGAGAACAGAACTGTATGCGAAGGCGAATTGTGAAAATGTCCTGACAAAAACTACCCGGGATGATTTCATACCATCACGCCTGTATTCCTTAAAGGGTTAGGCAGAGGTGTACTAAGCCTACGGTTCACTGGTACGTTTGGTTCATGTGCTACTCTCGAACCCAGGAGCTCCAGCATATATAGGTATACTCACGCTTAGGACTACTAGACTAATGAGGCAGTGAAGATTTATCCCGTTGGAACTTCCAACAATCCCACCTTAGTGCTAACCTTCTACGTTATATAAACAACTTTTATGTTAAATGCTTCTTCACTCAGTCAGAGAGAGAGATCTTTATTAGTAACGTGCTGCGTAACACGAACCAAAAACAAAAGAATTAAAAAATAAAACTGTCAATTGATTCGCGCCAAAACTGCTGTCAAATGACACAGACAAAATATGCCGCCAATCCAAATTCCATAGAGTATTGGAAACAAATGGAGGTTATATTCGAAATCACCAAATAGATCGCGGAAGGGACGGGGTGCGCGGAAGGGGACACTTTCACCCTCGCATCAAGGTCACACGGACACTGCAACACGACATGTATGTCTGTGTGGGTGTCGTATACCGATTTTGGGTGTTTACGTTTAACATACGGACGTTAGTTGTGGTAATGAAATGGCCAAATTACTTTGTTGTATGTGTGAGTATGTCTTTATAGCGTCTGCGATGTGGCCAGTAAATCCTTCCAGACCAAGTTTATCTACAGTTAAGGAGCAAGTAATTTATTACGTACGTTTGAATATATTGTCTGCTATTTTAACGAGGAAGAATACAAGGTAGAAACGCTTTTTATACTGGTGTTGTTGGATAATAATTCTCAGTTCCAAGTTGTAAGTACGTGCCAAGTAAAGCCACTTTCGTCGTCATTCATGAAAAAAATATCAAGTTAATATTTTTTCATTTTTAACATTAACCTAAATGAAACTATAACTTAACAAAATCTTATTTATTTTATTACTTTAAATACCTACTTAGTATTTTTTACGGTAAGACGTTGTTTTAGGCTCTCGATACACTATGTGGTAGAGATGATACTATTATGATTTTCTACTATAGGTAGTAATGAAAGTGTTGCCTTTACAAAAAATAAATTTTCCCAAAAATACAACTATATATTTAATAAGCATTGTAGAGGTCGTGAACAGTAGACCGAAAAACACTCGATTATAGACTAGACGCGTTCGCAATTTGTCGACTCTGCGTAATTTGGGCGGGAAATTGATTTTTTATGCCATTAAAGGCGAGAGCGGGTGTAGGGTGCGGGGTGGGAGGGGACGACACGAAAGTTATCGGATTTTCGCGCCTCGAGCCGTAAGCCTCCGCACAATCGTCGCCATGAAGGTTAACAGCTTTATTCAATGTTGCCAGTATTATAAATACAATAACTACATCGTAACGTTTAAGTGTTCTTGTAAACTTTGCTTGTAAAGATCTCGAGTTGGTTAAGTACGGACACTGGGATTGTGAGGTTATTGTTGTTACGGTACTGAGTTTGTACTTTTGATTAGATTCAACAACGACCAATTGTTTCAGTATACTACTACTTCTTCATAGAGTCATTAAATTTTACTCTCTTAGTTCAAACTTTACAGAAGAGAACAGCATATTAAGATAAGTAAGTACTTTATTTTTGACTTGGAAATTAGTTATATAGTAACTATAGTTTCTTTACACAATATACCTCGTATCCAATTAAAAGTTTTATGCTAAATAAATTTAGACGATCAAAGAGAACTTGATTACATCTTCTAGAATTATCTGTTGCTATCTAAGAAAGCTTACTAAGGAGGCTGTGTACAAAATGAGAGTTGCACAGAGAGCCATGGAGCGTGCCATGCTCGGCATCAAACTAAGTGACCGTGTTCCAAACATCGAGATCCGGAAACGAACTAAGGTTCAGGACGTTGGAAGAAGGATCATGGAACTAAAGTGGAGGTGGGCAGGACACTTGGCGAGACGGAGTGACGACAGGTGGAGTAAGGTAACGACAGAATGGTGGCCGAGGGAGGGCAGTAGGAGTGTCGGGCGTCCAGCAGCAAGATGGGTTGACGACATATCTTACGTCGTTGGGCGTACTTGGATGAGAGTGGCACGGGACCGTGGTGGATGGCACAAACTTAGGGAGGCCTATACCCAGCAGTGGGTGAAATCAGGCTGTGGATGATGATGATGATGATCTAAGAAAGCTTTACTCTTTTATTATGAATTGTTATTTAAGATACAATAAGCATTAAGATTTTTATCCGAAAGCACAGACTAAAAAAATGTAAGGTTACTTTTCTATTTCTTTCAAAAACTCGATCAGGCTTTCGTTATTAAATAAGTCATGGATCTTTTACTTTAAATATTACGATACCTAAAGAATTTGCATAAAATGCGTAGGTAACTATGAATATTTTGGGTCTAGAAATTTTAAATAACTAGATTATTTCTGAGGAATATCTTGGTAGAAAGGAATATTTAAGTTAATTAAAAAGGTCAAGAACTCAAGAGCCTTGAAACGAAAACTTTTTGGTGGTTCTTGGCAGAATTTTGTTCGATATTTGAAAAACGGTTTGCTTATGAATAGATTTGAGGGCACCATCGAAATTATATCTACATTATGTAAAAATAATATTCTCATTTAGGAATTTATTTTTATTACAGCATTGTTGAATCTAGATAACATTAAATTGAAGTTATCTGAAAAAAAAGTCAGTAATATCTAGATAACTAAGCTGTCAGTTGTACGCACGGCTACACATCAAGAACCTGTTTACGCTGGCTTCTTATTGTATGAGAAACCTATATAATGCGAGATCAACTCAAACTGGATTTGTATAGGTTGACCTGTAACCGTGTGTACTAGACTCCGCATACAATTTCGTGATGTAGATTTTGCCTGATGCGCGATTTTTTTTTCCTAAAGATAAATATTTTGGCTTCCATTGCTCCCATAAAGACTCCTCATACATATATATTCATACAAATATAAAGGTATGATATCTAATCTCGCATTACTTTTAAGAAACATTTATTAAAAAATCCCATAGCTTCATTATTCCAAAACTACTCCACTATCTTACATAAACGTTATAGCTCGGCTAAGTATATCACCTTAGTTTTAACCCTACCCCAGTCAAGTTACGATCTCTACATAGCGGTATGGTGTAGGAACAGATTGTGGTAATGGAGTGTCGTCTGACGTCATCCTTCCCCCTAAATTTAACGGTAAAGCTAAGTTTGGACCACATAGCAGCGACCTGACATTGAAGTGGTCAATTTATTTTGTGCCTAAGTTCATTTAATTAGGCATAAATGGCTTCTTTTTCAGAAAAAGACATTCCAAGAAGCAATTTAAATTACTGTTTCATGCCAATAATCACACTTTGGTTGGTGTAGGTTAAAATTAATAATTCATTACATTCCTAATTCAAATTATTTAGATAATTATTTTTTCCTTTTTGAATAATATATTGAGTCTTATATCTATTGTAGGTATTTGTAAAATGCAAACCATCTTAGGTTTCATTAAAACGCTCTTAAATATACTTTTTAGGAGACATCTTAAAAAAATAATCTACACCGTTTTCACGACATAAAAAGAAGGAGTTTACAATAGAGTTGAAATATATTTATCTAAGCTATATCTAAGCTAAAAATCTTTTGAAAAGGTTTTCCTCTATATTCTTTTAATAACTTTAATTGTTCAGAATCACGACTGCCGGCGTCTACGAAAGTCGATCGAACACGGAAACGTCCGTAGCGTAGGTATACTGCAACGCTCATACAAATTCGTCGGACGCACACATACAAAACCCCTGTATAATATTCATCAAAACAAACGCACACAGCCGTAGAGCGTCTGCCGAATTAAACCCACATAGACATAAGTTACGAGGAGTGAACTATCCTGTGAGTGTTGCTTGTGTGTGTGAATGAGAGAGAGAGTGTGACGAAATTTCACTTTCCGTTTTGGCAACGTCGCACGACGCGCCTCCCCGTTCGTCGACATTTGAACAGGGGTGGGTGCACGGCTAGTTCGTTCCGAAAGCCGACATTTTCATTTTTAATATCGACATCGCGGTCGTAATTGGGAACGATAGGAATTCCAATTTTAAAAGAAAAACTGTTATTGAACTTTCATTTTTGGAATGGTTGAGTTCGATTTATGAATGCTATTAAAAGTACGTTTTCAATCGAAGAATAATAATTCTAAATTCTATTCAAAGACAAACGGTTGAATAAACAATCCAAAAAGTTTTGTATATTCGCATAGACAATAAAAGGGGAGGGATACTATCAAAAGATTCAGAGACAGAAAAAAATACGCAAAGTGAGTTGTAGTAAAGTAACGGTACTGTGTGTGGGGCATTTCAAATACTTCAAAAGCTCAGACGATTCTCGGAAGTGTCATCCTCTAATGTGTGAGTGAGGCAGAACGATATAGCTGTTTCCTTCTCACGACTATCGACTCACAAAGGGACGCGAGTTGAATATTTTTCGTGCATTTTAACGTTTATTATAATTCCGTTTGCGTAATGTTTAAATTGAAACTGTTCTCGATGTTTAACATTAAATTATTTTAATTAAAAGAAGAATTACTTATATGTAAAAGGCGTTAAGTAAGTACTGATTACTAATTAATGAATAGATATTACTACAACAGACTTTACATAGAATGTATGATGAATGAATAGAACTCTTTTAAATACGTATGGGTGATAGAAATGAAATGAATTTTTGAATATTTTTGTAGTTTTCTATACGAGTGTTATCAAAACATAAACGAGATACGTAAAATACTCTTTACTGCAGAGAATATAAATAATACTTACACGGGTAGTTAATGTGAAGAGTGTTTTGAGTGTATACGAGCAAAAACAATCGCACTTAGGTATATAAAAGAATGAATAACAGCGAACGTCCATTCAAATTTTCCATACAAACATTGAATTGATCAAATACAAGCACCGATTTTAAAATTCCGATTTAAAAGAGTTCGAAATAATGTTTTTTTAAGCAACTACTGTTTCAATTAATTCTTGAATCTTTTTGTATGTGAATATAAATCATGAATTTGTTGTATTGAATTAATTTCGATAATGCCAAGGTCTCCAGATCGCGCAGTTCATTGTGCTTCAATATCTGGTCTTATTAAACATATTACCTAGGATTTTTTTTATGTCAAAGATGAGTTTCCTCATCGTTGGGAAGTTGGAGTGTCATTCTATCGGTAGGTATATGATACCTGGATTCCAGGTCAAATGGCAAAATTATGACAAAGCAATAGACTAAGGATTTCTAGAACGCATTGATAGATACTATTCCTATTTCAAATAAAACGTTTTTCATTTTTTAAAAGAAAGATGAAATAGGTACTTTATAAACGTTTAAGGTGTATTTGCTTTAGAAGTTGGAGTGTCATTGGATCGGGTTGTGGTTTCAGGTCAAGTTTTACTAGAGTGGCTGTCATAAGTTCAGTTGGCGCCCTAACTGGGACTTTTTGATTTTTATTGTCCCTGTTAGGGTGTCAATAGGATTGTGAATGAGTTTATTTCGATCTTTGGACTTATAATAATATGATCTCAAGATTCAATACGCGGGAAAGAATTGTTAATTTAACAAGATAGTCATGGTTTATTTGTCTTTCTTATCATATCTTAGATGTTATCAAGAAAATTATGGAAAAAGAAAACTGTATGCAGAAGGCGAATGAAAGTGTAACGTTGTGTAAAATTGGGAGAGGATTTTGTCCAGCTGTGGTCTGCAATAGATTGATTTGATTGATTAAGTGCAGTTTGAGCTGTATCAGTTGGAAATTTTAAAATCATATTATTGTTGACATAGAGTGGTAAAAAAGACTTGATAAACCACAAAATACTACAAAAAATAAGGTATTGTCTCTTTTTCTCTACAAATCTTTATGTTTCACATAAAATCTTTTCTTTGTAAATTTAAGCATCAGCTACTTTTTCCTAAAAGAAGTCTGAAGCATTAATTTACATAAACAAGATAAGATTCTCAAGGACCGTCTAGATGAAGATTTAGAGCACAGATTAGATTTCTTTTTTATAGTTTCTGCTGCCTCATTGATGTAGTTGTCGCGGGTGAATTTTAAGGTCTTGGGTTGGATTCTAGATACTAACTTTTTATTGAAAAATTCTCAGTAGCAACGTGCAGTTTTGATTTATCTTCGTTGATAGCGTTAGGTTACACCTAAGACATATTTTCGTGACGATCCGTAGGTGTACCTTAGTACCCCTCTTACTAAACGTTTGGACAGTACAGCATCGATAATATTTCTTTTTATGTTTTATTCTCGAATATATTGTAGCAGCCTTTCTTCAACATGGTTTTTTGTTCCGTTAATTGCATTTAACTTTTTTGGGCTATAAAACCTTTTAACTTGTAAGTTCACGCTCGTCCCGCAAATCGATTGGCTAAGGCTGCGCCGCAGGCTGCGCAGGAGTCGAATTACGGCCGGATGCGGCCGCGGAAGTGGCATGGCCGGCGGACGCGCGCCATCTTGCTTTTGCTCTTTGCGCCTGCTTACCTCACGCGGATGTCTTTTTGTTTTTTCTTTTGTCTTTCGAGTGCACGAGCCAGTTTTTATCGATAGTTTAAATGGGTAATCGATTGTTTTTCTTCTTAGCTTATAAGTAACTTTACTTTTTCTTTTAATTGAATATAACTTTTACTTTACTATAAAATAATTCTTTCATGCGCAAGTTATTTGAAGTAAGAATTGCACAAAGAAAAAATCTGTGGGACACAATCGTTTATAAGTCCTGTCACAAATATAAGTGAGAATATTTTCTTTAGCGACGATAAATTGTCATCCGATCTACTGCATTATACGTTCGCATCTGTATTGGAATATAAAGAAATATAAACTCTATGATGCTTGTTATAAAGTTCGTAATCTTCTTAGATTTCTATGTTTATATTTGACAGTTCTGTTATACGAATGAAATCACATTGTAACGTGAAAAAAATACAAAGGCGCAGGTAAAAGAACTTTTATTGTGTGCAGCGCGATGCTTTTGCGCAAGTCTCGAACTTAACAAAAGCTTTCGATGCGCAGACGCACAATAGCTGATAAATTATTTGCTAATTTAGTGTGCGAAGATTGCACCTGGTGATTGTGTTCGAAACAGTTTTATCTTTCCGTCTTATAGTTTATTTAAAAAATACGATTTTGTTTTTATTATTCTTATGGTAAATTAATTCAAATCTTTTAAATTATTTATTTCTCTATGTATGTAACGTAGTGCTAACTATGTATTTAAAATATAACGACCTCTTTTGCAACTAATCCTTTTATTTGGCATCCGATAGGATAGTCTTTGAAATTCCATTAGTACAATTCTTATTTTGTAGGTAGGGCACCTACAAAATAAGAATTGTCAAAAAAAATAAAATCGGATATGTATATTCATTATGTTTTTCTTTTCGTTTAGATATCCCAATTTTACAATTTGTTTTGTGTTTATTAAAATATTAGATAAAAACACTTCTTAAACAGTTTTTTTTAGTTAAAAGTATCTTCGAGTCCCAATGACATTTGAATCTATTTCGAACTGTATAAATTAGTCTATCGATTTATAAAACACCTACCTTCTTCGTTAAAATTAATGTCTGATTTTAGTACCAAGTAATTAAAAGACAAGAAAGAAAAATAATCAAGTGTTTCACTAACTTTTTATTATGTCTCATCAGAATTGACTAGACTTTGTCGTTGGAACGTGACTCGCCTGAACATTACATTAAAGCTATAAAAGTAGTCTTATATTTTAGACAATACTAATTAATGACTTCGATATTAAACTTCAGTTCTTTTCATAACGGTCTCTATATAAATAACTAGCTTTCCGCCCACGGCTTCGCCCGCGTGGTTTCTCGGCTTTACTGCATTTATATTTTTTCCGTTTTTGCAACATTTTTCATTTATGCTCCGCTCCTATTGGTCTTTGCGTGATGATATATACCCTGTAGCCTTCCTCGATAAATGGGTTATCTAACACTGAAAGAATTTTTCAAATCGGACCCGTAGTTCCTGAGATTAGCGCGTTCAAGTAAACAAACAAACTCTTCAGCTTTATAATATTAATTAATATAGATTATGTCTTCATAAGAAAGTATTTTAATTCCACGGGATTATTTTTAAAATTAGAACGTTTTCGATGTAGTACGTCAAAACTGAAGGGTAATACAACATAAAGGGTCTTGTACAACATAAAACAAATGTAAATTATCATGACTTTTTCGTATCAATGTATCATAAATATCGAATCACGTCTTGTAAATTAATTTAATTACCAATCAACGTCGGAAATTAACGATAGTCTATATGATAAGGAAATAAAAAAAAAATTCAATCATTCACCTAGTTATACATATTTTGATTATTTTTGTACTTATCAGAATTAACCTGCAGATACGTTATTTTAGTTCACAAGTTTCATAATTCTGTTTGTGTTTTTCAGATATCTGTTTTCAAACGTAAAATATTGATTTGGTTACAATCACAATACACCAACGCAATGGCCTTAAATAATCAATAGTGAAGATTAACATTTAAATTGCGAATCACAAAAAGAGAACTAATTATACGTTGAAAAAAGAGAAAATCGTTGGCGCTGTGGCGTAATTAAAGAAACGGCAACAGAGCATTTCGCGTAGAAACGGGACCGAGAAAAATGCAACGTCGCATTTTCACCCTCGATCGTTTTCCCGCTCGCCCCGCGTCCCTCACCCCCGCGGTGACTCATTCAACCTTTCGAGTTTCGGAACGTGTGTACTGGCCGAAGTTTTCTTACTTCCTTTAGTTTATGGCGAGACGAGACTATTGTAGTGTTCGAATTTTGAATTATTCGTTTTTGGTTTTATTGTGACGTTTGACGTTTGTCGCAATTGAACATAATTTGTTTGTCTAGATGTCGACACGACGGTATAAAATTATATTTCGTAGGCAGGTAATCTAAAACCTTGAGATTTATAATATAATTGCTGAATATTTTAGTTTTTTTCTGGAATAAGTTGTAATTTATTTTATTTTTAAAGGGATATACTATTTAAAAATGTCTACTTAGGTACTCTATATCTATAAGCGTTACCTCAATGTTGGTCGCCAAACTGCATGTCTGATGTTTCTGAAATAGATTGAGCACCACTTACCTGAAAATAAAGACAAAAATTCTGGGTAATACATAAATCATAATAATAAATATCGCTGGGGCAATCACATTACTATCACACTTTTAGGGGAGGGCTAAGATAGAGCGAAAGAGGGACATGATGTCGATGGTATGAGATTATTTCTTGATAAATAAATCTATACTGAATTCTTAATGTTATTTAACGATACAGTGATATAACCATTGGACTGCCAATTCAAAAATTTGATGTTGAAATCCAAGGAACGCACGTCTGACTTTGCGAAGTCATGTGCGAATTATTAGTTGATTATCAAGGGCTTAAACGGTCAAGAACAACATCGTGAGGATGCAAGCCTAATTTTAAACGGCGTGTGAAATCCGTCAACCCTTTTCAGAGCAGCGTGGTGTACTATAGCCTAACCTCTTTCACCCTGAAAGCCATGCCCGGCAATGAGGCAATTTAACTGATTAATGATGATGATACTAAACGATGAACTATGTATTTTAATTCAACGGCAGTCATTTGATAAATCTTTCATCATCATCATTATCATCATCATTATCCCGTATTCGTCCACTGCTGGACGTAGGCCTCTTTAAGCAAACGCCATATAACCCGATCTTCCGCTCTTTTCATCCAGTTACTGCCAGCTGCCTTCCGCAAATCGTCACTTCACCTGGCCAGCGGGCGTCCTACACTACGTTTGCCTAGCCGGGGTCTCCACTCGATAAATCTATACTGTATAATGATTTATCTACGTCAACAGCGATCAAATGATAAACTATACTGAACTATCATCTTCTTTAACAGTATCTATTGTGAGTACCCCAGCGTGATATAATCCCAGCTCGAGCTGGTGGTATTGTTTTTTTCTATAAAACTCTTAGTATCACGTCAGAGTTTGGATTAATAGCAACAGGCTCACCTACTTATGACATGGGACCTAATTTCTACACATCTTCATTCTTTTGTTATCCAACTGCTGGCTGTAAAGCGCCCTGTAAACGATCAAATTTGCTTGACAAATTTACGTGTTTGTCAAATTATTTGATAGTGTGACAATCTACTATGAAAACGTGAAGTTTGACCAAAAAATTTGTCAAGCAAATTTGTTGGTCAAACGTTTTCATCAAACAATGGCAAACACGTAGACTGTTTGACAAACGCGTCAAACACAGCTGCACACTATCAAATGATTTGACAAACACGTAAATTTGAAAAAAAATTTGATCGTTTACAGGGCGCTTAACACTCCTAACTTTTATGCTAACTAAGTATATCTGTCTTGAAAGCTTAGCCTTAACCTTTGGTAAATACGGGCGCATAACCTGAATGCCTCTTTGGTTTAAAGTGTTTCTAACATAACATACCATCACGCTTGTATTCCCCTATATTAAGGGTTAGGCAGGTATACTTAATGTACACCCACAGTTCGCCGATATGTTTAGGTCCCATGTAATAGGGGGCGAGCCTATTGCCATTCACCGGGCACAAATCCAGACTCCTACTGAGAATTTCATAGAAAAACCCAATTACCACTTTGCTCGACCTAGGGATCGAACCCAAGACCTCTAGCGTAGCAGTCTCGATTGGGACCACTAGACTAACGAGGCAGTCCTTCAGCGTCCAGCAGCAGGCATTAAAGTGTTTCTAATATTGTTAAATATATAAAGAGTCTGAAATGTTAGGATTTAATAAAGTAAATACCTACAACGAAATCAAATCCTTAAAGTGGTTTTCAGTATTGTCAAATATAATTTTAGATTCTCATTATGTAAAAGTACAAATTAATGCATCACACCAATGTTCAAATTCAACAATTACCTATTAGGTTATGCAGAAATACTGAACAGTGTCCTATTTGATAGTTAAATCGTTTCAGCAGTGGCGTAGCGTGGGGGGGGCGGCGGGTGCGGTCCGCACCGGGCGGCACTTTGGACGGGGCGGCATTTCACGGGTGGTAAAAAAAAAATTTTTTTTTTTTGTGAGAACATTTGTTTATTCTTCAGTTTAGTTTAATCATGCCCTAATTTTTTTGTTATTCATCAGTTGCGGATTTAGAGATTTGCCTCCAGTAGGCTATACAAATACTGCCGCCCCTAACTGACCTCTGCAATTTAATACCGTAGTACACAATTTATTACATTTTTCTTTGTTGTTCTTCAATTTTGCCTTCCTTTAACCACTTTTTCCTTATGATTGTGAATAAGGAAACAATATGTCAGTTCCTAATTTATTTAAACAACCAAAGATTTATTAAACGATTAGGTACACAAGAAATAGTTTTGGGTCTAATTCTGAGTTGTGAAAAGGAAAAAAGATATTCTAAAGATGGGGTATGGTATGCTTTAATACAGCGATGGCCGACCGTATATTAGACCGAAAGAATAGATTACATATATTTTTTTTGTCTTAAAAAAAGTATAGTTACACCTCATTTTATTAGATCCACTCGCAATTTAGTCAACGTCTAATGTGCTACACCTCATAAATATTTTTACCCGACTTCGCCAGAAGGAGGGTTATTTAAAATCATATCTCACTTATTTTTGTGTTGTGTTTTCCATAACACTTGTAGTTTTCCCGGAAATCGAGATAAATTGTTTTTTACCCTAAACCCTTCAATGATTTGGGAATCAAGGATCAGGGAGTGCCAGTTACCTACATATCAAATACCGTTAGCGAAACTAACAAAACCTCTTGCTTTTTAAGTGTCTTATTCTACGCCATTCTTTTAATTCATTGGCAACTGCAGCTACTGAATCGTTTATAGAGACTTCACGCTTTTTCAGTATTAAATTTATTTTTATCCTATTTTGAATGTTAACCAATGAAAGTCTTTGAAATTTTGCAATAACAATCTTATCATTAGAATACGTGTTCCTTGAACGTAGAACTTCATTTAAATATGTACACAGTTAAAAAGTTACACGAGCTCAAAGATTGGTAATTTTTTATGAAAACGACTCAACTTCATGCTATTATTTTAAGATAAAGTGTCGATACAGAACCATTGTGACTCATGGGGAACCCAGATTATATAATGAATATACTTGTACAGAAAAAAATATACGTAATAACTATATCAAAAGAGTAATCTTCAAAATTTGGAACAAGAAATACGCGCGAAAATGTTGCAAATATATTGTTCTTTCACCTCCCGGGCAGGCGTTCGCATCGTGAGGGGTGGAGACAGCGACAATTGTGTAACATTGTTGCGTTCGCGAGAGACACTCCTCTCAATATAAGGAATGCGCAGAATAAAACACTTAAAAAGCGAAAAGTTTTGTTGGTTTCGCTAACGGTGCTTGATATGTAACTGGCACTCCCTGATCCTTGATTCCCAAATAAGAAAGGATCGTATTCCGCTAACAATCCGAAATCATACAATAATTTCCGTTATTTAAGTGAGGTTTGTTTTAAAAAAATGTGGTGAAACACATTACACGTTGATTCAATTGTGAATCCACTCACACTAATAACATTTAGGTATATTTTTTTTTTATTCAGTAAGATGTCATTTATTTTCCAAAACTTGCCGCCCCCTCAAATCTACCGCCCTAGTCTCCAGCCTACTCAGCTTATTGGTAAACCCGCCACTGTTATTCATTTAAAAAATTAAAGGGCGGCAAATTCGGGATCCGCACCGGGTGCTAGTGACCCACGCTACGCCACTGCGTTTCAGTTGGTTTTTATGGGTTGTCGTCTATAACCATCTTTTGTTACCAAAAAAATCTCAAAAATGTCCTATTTTTTCCATAGCTTTGTTAAAAACGCGACGTTTTCGTACATGTTATCATGATTAATCGCGTATAATGGAACAATGCGATAAATCCATCGTCGGCGTGTCGCGCAGCTGACGTGAAGGAACCTAGCCGGCATATGGTACAATGGAGAGCACATACATCTGTCAAAAACCTACACGCGATTATCAACCTTAAATCTTCAGCGATAGAAACAGTTTTCCCGCCTATGTTTCCGGGATAGTGATGTGGAAGTGTTGTACTTCCTGATAGGTCGTTACCTGCGCGCAGCTGCTTGCCTAGCGCGTGCGCACCAAGCCAGTGATAAAAGGTTACGTTGAAAGACATACGAATAGGTCAGTCAATAAACTGTGTTGTTATGTGGCAGTTTCTTGAAAAAATCCAATTTTTAATTTCATTTTAGTCAAGAAAAAAAAACATAAGTGACGTCATTATTCTTTGGAATGGTTGCCACGTTTAAGCGTCATGAAAGTTTAAATAATTTTACTAATAAAATAGTTTAGGTGACACAATGCAAAATGGAATTAACAGTAATGGCAATAAAATTAAGTTTTTATTGCACACCTGGGCAATTAATACTGTCACGGTTGCTTAAATTTCTGCTAAAGGTTTTAGGCACGTGTTTCGACATAACATACGGCGAATTTGATATGGAGTTTAACTATATTGAGAGCATAGGGGCTGATTCAACTCATCTATAAAATACGACCCTATCATGTTAATCCTATATTGTCAGTGAATGATGGATAATCTTGTATAATAGTAGCCAATAATACATAAAAAGCTTAGTCACAAAATAGCTCATCAGTTGGTCGAAGGATAGGCTGGTTGTCAGCTTCTGAGTTCCACTAACGAAAGGTCCCCATCCACTAACTGACCGCGCCAGGCGCAGCTTAACCTTGCAGACCTGTTACTCAGTGTAGTAACTTAGCCACAATCCCTCCATTATTGATGACTCAAGTTCAAAATAAAATGGCCGAATGGGAATTCCATTTCGCACAATTCGAATTATGAATGAAACGTAAATACACCTGAGGACATTCTCACAAATGTGGAACACGTTATGGTTAGGTTCCATTGCACGTTTTAAGGATATTTTCATTTATGTTTCGAAGGAACCGCTCCATGGTTGAGTGGTTGGATAATTTTGTCGCTGTTCTAAGGTGTTGTTTTAAAGATAATAAAGGGTGATTAAGTCATCAGTATAACGAGTATGTGTTAAGACTGTCCAGGACTCTTGATATTTTAATTTGTGGCTTATGGTTATATGAATAAGTTATGTTGTTCAACGAACGCTTTCTTTTTATTGGAAGAATAAGTTTAACGATCAAAAAGGGTAGGGCAATATTTGTACCTAGTAATTTCTGAAGTGGAGGAAAATTTGCAAAGCTTTGAGCTTTTACTAGTAGATTTTGAATTTAACAATCTTTGTAACGCAAATATATTTGTGAAACTAGAGCGGAAAGTAAACATTTAAATAAATCAGAACACGTATACAAAAAAAATCTATATATTTAAAATATTAGTATCTACTTGATATGAAAATTAACAATTCCCAAATAGTCTTATTTTAGTTAATCCGGGGTTGAAAAAGTATAATTTTATAGTTTATCTAATTTCTGCATCAAACCTCAAAATTAAAAGAGCTTCGAAATCCCGATACGTATTTTTATTCCCACATTGAAAAGATAGCTATATTCTAAGTACAAACTACACAATAAGATCAACTAAGTTTTGGCCCGAACCATTTCTATGGTTCTACCTGGAATCGTAAAAAAGGGGTCAATGAACTCCCAACAACAGCTGCTCCGATTCAAGATGGCGGACATTTATGTCAAAAATTAATAAATGCAAGCCTGTTTTCGTATGATGGATTGTGTAGAACGATTTACTTAGGTCGTTCCTTTTATATGCACTCAATATCGGGTCGTTAAGTAATGAAAAATTCGTTTTTATGTGGTTAAAATTTAAATCGATTTTTATAACAAGTTTAAGGCATGTTGCATAACTTAGAGCTGAGTTAAATTAGCTGGTATTTTTTCTGTTATACTAGTAATATTATATATTAAAAAAACCTTACTAGGTATACCTAAGCAAAGTTAATATTTTTTTGCCAAACTGCTAATGCAATTTGCATGCGTTTGTCTTTTTAATTATAAAGTGGCCAAGAAAATTGAAAGACTGCATCTCAGCAGTTAATGGTAAATTTATAGAGTTGCAGTTTATAAAAGAGAAAGAAGGTCTGCATTATTACACTATTTACTAGCCAGCAGTAGGATATAATTTACTGATAGTACATTATTTTCATTCTATATAAATACACTACAGTCCCTAACAATAAATTAAAAAAGTAACGCCAATCCAACATGTTCCTAGTTCCTAGTAAAAGGTATCACCTGCTCCCTGCGTAATGCGTAAGTATGAAATTGTGATTCAGTCAATAGTCGCGTCATTTGATTTAAAAAAAAAATGATTTTGTGGAAAATGATAAATAATTGTTCATAGATATAGATGCTTCTGTTTGTATATTTTATGCATTTTCCATGGTAAGATTATAAAGTTATTTTAATAAATATTAAGTAGGTATTTAATAATGTCTCATTAATCTATTCCACTGTTATTCCAAATTGAAATTAATATTTTTAATATTAATCAACGTTTCGACACAGACATACAAAATTACAAAAATGAAAAACCATAGACAATAGTCGACAGATGCGTGTCAAATGTCTCTGGCCTGTTCACTGTAATTACTTGCGTTATGTTTCCGATGTGAAAATAGGTTTTCCATGGTAAGATTATAAAGTTATTTTAATAAATATTAAGTAGGTATTTAATAATGTCTCATTAATCTATTCCACTGTTATTCCAAATTCAAATTAATATTTTTAATATTAATCAACGTTTCGACACAGACATACAAAATTACAAAAATGAAAAACCATAGACAATAGTCGACAGATGCGTGTCAAATGTCTCTGGCCTGTTCACTGTAATTACTTGCGTTATGTTTCCGATGTGAAAATAGGTAGTACAATAGCCATACGGCATGTGTTTTTGACTCTAATACAGAAAAGGTTATGGTTATTAGTTTTATGTTGCCAATATCACCATTGATAACACACCAAAGACTGTTAAAAGAGTTATATGATGGGCTTTACAAATAATTTCATGGGCAAAAAACCTATGCAAACTGGTAGAAAGATGTCGATTTTTTTCGCAATGTCCTATATTTTGCTCCTTATATTTAAACGTCTGTGGTCTTATTAATATCATCACCATTTTATATTTTTCTGATGACGACTAGCTGTTGAAAATTCAGTCCAATATTCACAGTAGTTAATTGAAAGAGTATTTATTTGCAAGTGTTGCCAATATAATAAAGACTTCAGGCATCGACGCGTCACAATTTTAACACTATAATTTTTACTACGGCATCCCCTTTCCCCACGGTGTTATTATGTTTATTTATTACCTGGACATGGTTGATTGAGTGCATCATATTATTATACAGTGGACAGGTTATTATCAACGCTCAATTATACAAAAAATATTTAAATATGTCCTAAATAACTGGCGATGTCTTTTATCAATTAAGGGGAAAACAGAGCTTGGGGGATGTTGGTACACCTTTTCACAACCGTGGCCATGAGCTGATGTACTTTGCCGTAGTTCAAGTACACACGAAATCACATGAAGTTATACAGTTGCACTACAAAAATGGCCTCTATTTATTCGGGATACGGGCATTCAAAATTTGATAATATTATGTGTCATCGTGTGTAGCGGATTTAGGTTTGCTACCAATATTCGGTCGATTTTTTGAGAAAATATTTCAAACAATATTACGCGTTACAAAATATTGTTTTTTTTTTTTGAACGAGTGCAGGGTTTATTTATTATAAGTTTTGCTGCTGCAAAGTTCAGGCAAGTGCAATATTGCATTGCTTAGAAGTAACATTCGTTGTGAATGTCACGAATCTCATGGTTGTGATTATAGGAAAAAGGAAGACATGTGCATTTTAAATCGGTACGATTATAGTGTGTGTGTGGTAAATAATCAATTAGGATTTCCCACACTAAAAAATGAGGCAACATAAAAAGTTTGATTGCACTCTAAGCTTGCACTATGGAAAGCATAAAGAAGGTTTAACATGAAGCATGCAGTTCTTAATTTAAAATTCTCACGAGTCTTAATTCTTATCAACTATCTAATTAATAATTATCGACGTTGAAATTCTACTGCTTGCGTCCTCACTTTATTGCATTCTTGGGGTAACGTATATCAGCCATCAGGTATCTTGGTATTGATCAAATACGCGATAAAACGAGATAGTTATTTTATCGAGCCTTCTAAAGGTTTCCTTAAGGAATGTCTATAAGACAACCTTTACATTTTTAGAATATTTGTCGCCTTCAGCGTTTATTGAGTCACTAGTTGATGCCCGCCGTTTCACTTGCATCCTAAAGGACTTTTAGATACAAAAAGGTCCTTCTATATGGTCCAATCTGTCTCTATACTAACATCCATTAAATTTGGTTTAGCGGTTTAGATGTAACAAACCGACAGAGTGACTATCGCATTTGTAATATTATTTGGTGCTGTAACAGATACATATATACGAACAGCCTATATTTTGTATGATCAATATCATGAAAAATATAGTATGATCAATATCATAAAAAATATAGGCTGTTGCTAAGCCAGGTTGTGCCATCATATTTATTCAAATAGATGCATACCTACCTAATTACAAAACTGCAGCTGTACGCGCAAACTGTACTAAGTAACTTTTTTTACGTTATCGAGTAAAGAAGCGACGGAGACGTCGTATAAATCATTTGTTCAGTTCAGACATATTCAATGAAACGATAAGTAACTCATGTTACGAACATGCTGCCGCCAAGTGCTTCCCAAGCCTTCCTGATAAAAAAAATAAAAGCATAAATCAAATAAAGGTGCGTTCGTGTTGCGTTACAATGTTTGAGAGCGGCGCGGCGGAAGCGAACGCGACGTTCGAAAACCGGAGCTAAATCATAAATTACAGTTTAAAGTTCCCGCCGGGATCCAGTTACGCGCAGTTGTCACGTAATTACGATTATAACTCGAGATGTGTCGATTCTTACCGATGTTTGGTGTGAACAACACGATTAAATCGATTGTAATGACTTTGTTTAGTAACTTGCTAAAATATTCCCGATTTATTCAGATGAATAAGTGATGTAGGTATGTCTGGGACAATAGCGTGTGTAAGTGCCTTACAGTTTTGACTTAAAAGCCGAATTAGATTAAATGTCAAAGTATTTTTTTTATTGTAAAGGATGATAACCAAGCATGACGCCTGATGGTAAGCGGCAACCCCAGCCTTAAGACCATCACTATCACTTAGTGCAATGTCATGTTGAGACCGTTATATGCCTACGATTATAAGGTAAAACTACTACCACTAGCTACCCTTCAAATCAGAACATTGCTTAGCGGAAAAATGTACCATCGTATTGTCAAAATTCTGTGTGGCCATCCTAGGTGAACCAGTAGCAAACTCAAACCTTAAATAAACTACCACTTTAAACTCTGAAAGCTAATCTTGTAATTAAATATTAAGTGATGGAACCTTTAACGACAAAAACTCGACCAAAGCCTTCATCATGATGACAACGTCAATAATTATCGTCATTCATCAACGCATATCTACGATCCATCTTTGTAAGCACACTATTTACCTCAATTACACATACACCCTATCTCTTTTACCCTAGTGATGCATAAAAAACTGCAATTTGCCTATCAGTGCTTGGGTCACACAATAAACTTGGCTTAGACCCTCGCCAGCTTAGCCAGACCTCCTCTGCGTCTCTTCAGCCTGAGCTATACGCAGGAAAAAGGGGGGCAGGAGTGAATAGTGAGGGGTCACGTGGTTCTGGTTGTATCTGAAAGGGTATGGAAGGCTTGAAGCTGCGAGGTCGTTAGCCTGGCGTTGATTGTTCGATGAGTGGTGCAATGACTCACTTGTGTATGTAAATATACGGTAAAAATATGTAGGGAAGATGAAGAGGTCGTGATGGAGCTTATTAAACTTATTGAAGGTACTATTCGAAGGAAATCAGTACACAGGTTTCATTTAATTTAAAAAAAAAGTCTTGTAATTTTGAAATAGGAATGCAAAAAGCCTATGACCCAAATTAAAAAGTAGACGTTTAAAATTTCAAGCTGTCAAGCGTTTTTCACTTGTAACCAAAAAATTTCTTACTTTGATTTTATTTTTTTCTAAACTGATAATATAAAACATTACTTAATCTTCCCCAAATTTAGGTTCAAGTTGCTGTTTTGTTATAATTTTTTTCTCATCCTTTTTAGGCTGCATTGGTACCAAAGAAAAGCCACTATTGCAATTTGTTTGAAATAACTCTGCTCGTTTGAAGTTAGCCGTTCCGAAGTACAGCGCTGGTAAAATCGCTTAATCAAGTGTTTAAACATAAATATCTCATATCAAAAACAAATGCAAAACATATTTTAACCAACATTGTCTTTACACCGACTCTTTGGATTAAAATTCACCACTTCTAAACCACTCGCGGACAACTTCAGACAAGTTTAGTTATTTCGAACAAACTGTACTTTTCTAGCACAACGTCTATGCTTAGCTCTGTTTTACTTTTAAATACAAAATGGGTCTTTCACAGGAAATAATAGTTGCGTCATTGTACAAACTAGAGTTAGCATTTATGAAGTAAAACTTTTCTCAGTTCTATTATAGTTATATTTATTGATAGCTCGTTATAACATCTCGTGGTAGCTACTTTGTTGGATGATTACTTTTTTTTGTTATGTAAGTTAAAAGTAAATATCGGACACGATACCATAGACCTCTTAGGTTTATACCTATATACCGTATAAGTACGTATAAGAAGATAAAACATCTACAGAATCCTGTATTTTTTATCGGTCTCAACCAGGTAAGTTCAGCAGTAATAGTCTTGTCTTATAACCATAGACTTGGAATTAATGTCTGTCCTAATTGTCTTTGTCACTCGCTTAAACGGTTAAGGAAAATATCGTGAGAAAACCTGCATGCTTAAAAGAATTTCTCGACGGCCTGTGAAGTCTGCCAACCTTCATTAGGTCAGCATGGTGGACTATAGCCAAACGCTTTTAAATCTGAGAAGAACCCAGCAATCGTAAAATGTGTTGACGATGTACCTATGTTCCCGATGGCTGTGCGACCAAATTCCTGTGCACTGCGTTGGGACAACTGTAATCTACATGTTGATATAAAACCTCATTGCAACCAATGACATTTCTTTAAAAACTAACTTAGAAGTACTAAAACCTCTTTGGAGGTAAAGTTTTTCTGGTATATGTACCTACATGTTGATATAAAACCTCATTACATCCAATCCCATGTCTTTAAAATAAAAAATATCAAATATAGAGGTACTAAAACCTCTTCGCAGGTTCTTGTTCAGCGATACCTATATTCCATTGCAATTACCTCACAATAGTTCTTTCCCGATAGCTAACTGGGGAGTGCGTTCAGTAGGTTACGCGTCCTCCCCCTCCCCCCTAGGTGGGTTCAACCCTCTATGTGTTACATACTACCCACGTTATGTACAAAGATTTATGTAGAACGCGGTAAAGTCAAATGTTGTTTCTGTATGCCACGAGTTAAGTGGGAAATGATAAGGTTGGCTATGCTTTGCAATATTTTTGAGATTCTTGATTTTAAGAAGATTACGTTTCTTTGCAAATTTTCCTAAAATATAGTATTCACATTCAGAAGATTGCACTTGTGATCTGAAATTACATACCTCCTATATAATTAACGAACAACTTCAAGGCAAGTGAAGATTTGTTGAGTTTCAACAAATCTTCATTTGAAAAAGAACAACATTTTAGTTCAAATTCAAAACTTGAATTCAGAATAGAAAATGTTACAAGCAATCGTTTTAATAGAGATGATCAATAAGTTTTGCACAATGTCCTACTTTGGCAGCACTTCAACGTTTATCGCTCTATCCGTACACAAAAGGTCCATCAAAGTAGTCAGTAATCCATCAAAGGACATTAGATTGTGGGAACTATCGGCCATTGTTAATGCCCCTAAACAAAAGTGCGTTCTGAATTTAAATCTTAAAAAAAGGAGTAAATAATTCAAACGTAAGATTATTTTTTTTACGTCGTGAAAGAATGGCCAGAGAATGTTATTGTTAACAATCCTTAAGGATTTAAATTTGGAATATAGGTAGAACGAATGTATTCAAAATCTCAGTAATAGGTACAAAAATACGAAAGAGGTTCGATATAAAAAAAATGAAATTAAAAAGAAATGGGGTTGTTTATGTTTACGAAATGTCATGTTTTTGCATCACATGCAACATGGGCACCCATTGGAAGTGCAGATTTAGTAGGTTACGCGTGCAGGTGGCTTGCCCCACAGCGGGGCGGAGCGCCACTTATCATATAAACCTATGTGCCTCACACACGCATAAATGGTAATCTCGACTTACGTTTACTTTCCTTGGCAGAAATTACGGAACATGCGTTACTGAGTAGGATAATTCTATAAATTATAATAAAACAAGAATGGTTAAATATCACTTCATTATCAAAGGTAACATAATGACTGTCTTGGTAGACTTAAAAAACAAAGTATTATTTATTTAAATATAAATTTTAGTGGGCTTGCTTTATATCTGACTAGTTTATATACCTCTTTACATTAATGATAGATTTGGTAGTTTAAAGTAAAATAATATTTTTTTAACAATGAGCTCTAATCTCGAGACCTTTTTTAGGTGATCAAAAATTCCATTCACAATAACACGAATATTGAAGTAGGTACGCTACCACATAATCTTTTGGGAAGTTGGGACTGATGGCAGCAGCACAATTGACTCCATAATAGCTGTCAAAGAATTAACCAAAACCTTATTGCATCAGAAACTTTAACAACATTTTATCAAGAGTAGTTTTTACATCTCTATATATATTTTTAGTTTTGCGTAATTTTTTCGTCTCTGGTAATTTTTGGTTTTGAATTTCGAACTCATTATTTTTTTTTAAATTTATTCTAAACGCCTGTATTCAAAGTTAGAACTTGCGTTCTGTATTTACCCGAGCGCGTGCAGAATTAGATCTCTCTGACGTAGGGTAGGGGTTGGGGGTGGCTTCACGCTGCACGGAACGACGCGTGTCAGCGGGGAAGTCTCTAATGAACTGTATGAACTAGTGTACCTAGGCGATGCGTAACTAAAACTATATAGGTTAGGTGAACTACGTAGGTATTGGGAGTAAATTTTCTGAGCTTGTGGGGTAAGGGTGACTACAGAAGTACCTATGATAATACTGGAAATAGTCCATGTCTATTTATGATACGAAAATGATGACTAAAATTAAGTAATACAAGTATAAAATAATTGAAAAAAATAACGAAAACTAACCATGTTTTAAAGTTCTATATAACTAAACAACGTGTAAGGCCAAATAAAAATAATGGACTAATATGGAGCAAATGTGACAAACAAGGAGTTTAAGGAAAAACTCCAGTCACATGTTTTTTTAGTTACAGGTTAGTTAGGTTTACGCGCCAAACAATACAATTTCAATAACATACAAGATATCTACGAAAAATATGAATAAAAACAGTATCTCCTGTTATTTTCAATAATATATTATGCTTCGATATTTGAATCTCAGTATCACAAAACCTCAACATTAATATTTTCTAGTCCACAATTCCACGACCTCATTACAAGACCAAGAAAAACATTTGAAATCTTATATATTTTTAAATATGTGTTAAAAGCTCTCCAAGTCACCGCACGGGGATGTGTTTAAGCTCGGGGCATGCGTGAGCACGCGCGAATTAACCGCCACATTGCTTTTGAACGTACCCTTACTTGCGTTAGCATACGTCATTATAGTGCAAAAAGTGCGTATGCTGTTTCTGTTTTTAAATTAATTTGAATTCCGAATTTAAGTTGTATTTTGTTTTTTTATTCACTGTTCAAAGTGGCCAAATACAATTTTTTTTTATTTTTAAACTGATTAATTCTTTCGTATAATGTTACACGACCTCTTTACCGATTTCGATTTTTTTTTATCTGATAAAATATACTTTCGAGGTGGTGGTCTATATCTGACCATAGTTTCTGAAGATACAATAAAAAAATTATTCTTTATTTAGTACATACATAACTTACAGGATATTAGGTATAAATGCTTCTGTAGTACGATAATGAAGTTACCATTCTATCTATCAAACCTAGATTGCTGTATTACTTATACCTTTCATTTCAGAGAACGTCAAAGGCGCTATGAAGTTGTAAGACGTTAGTTATATTATAGTTAGTTGTTCTTATACCTACTATTCTTCAATCACGTTTTGTTTAAGTTGAGCTTTTGTTGTTTAAGATCGTAAGTGCCTTTGCGATGGTTTCTTTTACTGTTTATTTTATCTGTAATGTCATTTATTAACTAAATGTTTTAGTGAATGTCGAAAAATAAGTGAAATATGATAACCATTTACAAAATTACAGCCATTAGTTACCTAGAATATATTAAATGAATAAATTATACATAAAACATTCTGAAAGAGAAAGGCAATAAAAATCTACAATGGCAATAATTTCACTTTCATTCCAGATAATGTAGTGCTGGGTGCTGCCATGAAATAACGGAATATCAATAAATAACTGGATCCGTCGGTCATAACTACAAAAACCCGATTTAATAATAATAAAACTGCATCGAGTTTGAGTTCTGGATGCGTGGTAAGGGTGCATCGACGCACCCCTCACGCACACACGCACAACAGCAGCACTTATGATAGAAAACTGGGCCGCGATTGGCCGGTAGAGTTGTGCATGTGTGGGTACCTGTTTGGCTGTAGAAAAGAGGTCGTGTGGATGTAGTTATTTATACCTCGTGTTCTAGGCTGTATGAATTAGTTGCGTGCATTGGGGTAGTCTTTGCTAGGAAAAAGTATTGATTTGTTGCACAGTAGCTGGGCTTAATGCGGACTTTTGCAAGTAGATGATGATTTTTGAAAAATACATGCGGGGTCTCTCGAGCTTTCTTGTCGGAAATTTATTTAGACGGTTCAGTTTGTGGCAGCTTCGCCTTAATAAGTATTGTAGTGTTGCTAGAAATTTGATAACTAGTTTTAAGGTTTTAGAATACTTTTGATACATAGGCATAAAATGTGCCGACAGAAATTTAATTACCCGAAAAAGGCGGTAAAATATTCTCTTTGCCGAGTGTTATTTTAAATAGATTATAATGCAGATGTGAGAACCGGTTTAAGGCAAGAACGGTCCTTTGTAAATATTTCATTGAGCTCAGCTTTAATATTTAAAGTTTTTATTATCAACGGACAATAAAGGTTTTATTCTTGATGCTAGTTAACAGCGGCCATTTTGAAATGCTTTATTTTATTCTGTGAAAAGATTTTTATGTTATGGTACAAAAAAAATATCTTTTATTCTTCACTTATTTTATTTACTTGATATAATGTTTTTACTAACTGACTTATAAAATAAATTAACGTAGGAAGTACCTATGTGTAATTTTTAATATCTTGTACTATTTTATGTGTATGTAATAATTTTAATACTTTTAAAACTTTATTGCCCTATTTATTGTAGGTACTATTGTTGAGACGGAGACTGTGCAGAATAATCTTTCACTGCGATCTGGACCAACCCTTGTGGTTTCTAGATTGTAAGTAATTCAAATGTTTTGAAAGCAATTTTGTTATAATAATAATAACAAACAATATATAGGTTTGGGTTACATACTACTTAATTAGTTTTTATTTGTAATATGTATTATTAAAAATATAAATTGAAAAAAAAAACCTAGACGACTTGTGACGTAACAAACTTTTTCTTGCTCATGAAATGCGTACACGAACAAAAACCGAAGCTGGACTAATGCACTGTGTGGGAAGCATAATGAAAAATGTGGAGAAAAATATGTATTATGTTCTAGCTCATAACAGGACAAAGCATTTATTTTTATTAGCATTCAAGACTTTTGTTACAATATTTGTTATAACCAAGTTTATAAAAAAAAATCCTCTCAAATACTGCCAGTATCTAACTGATTTAATCTCTATATACGTAGGATGAATGATGTCCTCACCTTGGCCTAATTTTATAACAAAATTAACCTCACATTTGGCGCATAAAAAGGAATAGAGGCGCTTTTCCGCAAGTTCGAACTTAAACACAGTTATATTTATAAAGATAACTTTGACATAAACACGCGTCTGAGCCGCATCCTGTTTGTTTTTGTGAACAACGTAATTCTACTGTTAACATAAAATTTAACTTACATTTTACATGCGACTTTGAACTTTATACGTTAACAATATGGCGTAGAAATATTAAAAAGGTCTAGAGAATATTGACAAGCAGACCCGCATTAATATATTTGCCCTTAACTTAGTCTAGGATGGCATGTTGCGTTTGAATTCCAAATTTAAATCGATGTTCCTTAAAGTATTTAAACTCGGGGTTTCTTTTTTTTAAAAAGAAGCAGAAAAAAAAACAATTACGCAACACCGACTCCTGTTATACGTAATAGTACGAAACATGCAAGATGCATCATTAACAAGTCGATTCGTCCTGCCCGTTACATCAGCTGATAGCACAAAAAGCTCGACCTAACATCTGCCGGCCGAGAGGCCGTGAATCACCGGCCCTTGGCTCGTGCCGATGCCGGCTCAAAAAAGAGAAAAAAAAATCAAAAGTGTAAACTCCCGCCGACCGTTATAATCGCCTCACTTGTGGACCGCATTTGGCCAAGTTTAAAAATCGAACGTAAGTATTATGATTTTTATTTTACTGAGAAGTCATAATAATTAATTAAGATTCATGAATTAAAGATAAAACAGCACTCTTATGTTGGACACAAAACTTGTAACAGCACTATTAATCCATAAATATTCATTGTTTGTCAACCAATATTAGTTTTATATGAAACTAAATTACAATAGGATAAAGTTTTGTCGTAAATCCTAAGCTTAATAAACTGAAGTTTTTCGATATTCTTATGACAAAACAGAAATTGCTTTCGCAGTAATAAATTTACTTTAATTTCAAGATGGCGCCGTGTTCTCGCGCTATTAATCTGGAAAAATGTTAGAATTACCGAATATTCGAAAACAAAAAAAGGCCATTAAAATGTGCGATAAAAACGGCAGTGATTTATAAGTAAGTTTCTCGGTAATGTTTATTGTATGTTTGTTTGCGAAAATTCAATGAGAAATAACATTATACATTTAGGGAGACAATTCTGGCATTTATTTGAATAGAACTAACACAAAGTCGCTATTATGGTATCACTCGTAAAATTTTATAGCGTTCACATTTACGTAGTAATCAATGTTTAGATGGACTTAATAACATAATGTATTGTCATGTTAAAATTTAAAATAAAAGTTAAGAATACATTTAAGAATTTACAATACTTGGTGACTGCAAAATTGCAATAATATAAGTACTTAAGTATCTATGGATTTATAAGCTCTAACAGACGTATTAAACAATCCTTGATTTTTGAATACTTCCAAATCAAGCTTATCAGGGGTTAAATATTTAATAGATAGAATATTCTTAATTGCCCACCAAAGAAACTACTAATTTAAATCATAACAGATGACGACGATAAAAAGATAACGAAAGATGAGACTTATGTACACTGACGTAGAAAACAAAACTGAACACTTAAACTTACACCAAAAAAAATTTTAAGTATATGAGAAGATGAAAATATTTGCAAATTTATGTAACAACAAGAAATGACAGCCAAAAGGTTGCTCTATATTTTCAATAACACATTTACTAACTTCATTTAGTCTGGTAAAGTATCTTCATTTAAATAATATGAACATTGCTTCATACGACATAAAAACCACTAAACATTACGAACGAACAACGTCTATTTATCTTACCTAATTCGTTTGTCTAGGCACGGTAAGACAAAAGTCTAGTCAAAAATATTTATTTACGAGTCCGACGTCACCGTAATAAATGTTGCGTCCTAAAGCGAATCACTTCTCTTTTTAAAGAGATGATCGTGACAATGCCATTTACAGGATTTTGGAGAATATTTCTGCTAGCTAGGTACAAATTCTTTGTATTCCATATTCCTAGATTGCTTACATGTGCTTCAAAGCGTAGAGAAGACCCACTTACAATTAATAACTTTACAACATTACGTTGTGACAATACAGCATGGTAAAAAATATTGCTATTCATGAAATTGTACTTAATATGAGTGAAATTAAAAACATTTAGTGAGTTCTAAATATGAATTGATTCTTGAGGAGTCAAAGTTACTGCTATACTACCTCAAACATTTTTGTTTTCATAAATGGCATCCTTTTTGTTTTTTTTAATAAAGCCTACTGCTATGTGGGTCACATTGCTAGTAATCAATTGAGTTGGTGTTGTTTATGTTTTGGAACGATACGATATGCGAATAAATCCAGCAAAACTAGTACGTAAATACGTAATTTTTTCATACATATACCTTACATTCATGGAAATTTCACCCTCTTTTCGATGGTGTTATAAGAGGTGTCCTAAGCGATTATCAGGTGTGATCACCGATTGACCGGGCAGGGGGTATATCAATATCCCCTTGCAACCCCTACCAATATTTGATTGCCGTCAATGGGGAAGCAAGGTGAGTACTTAACAAGGAAAGGTATGACTAGTTGCAAAGTTTGAATCAGTGTAAATCTCGTATTTCGGAACTGTCTTTACAAAAAACTAGCGCTAAATTGGTACCTATACCTGCACTCTTGTTGTCAATTTTATTACAGAATCCAAACGATCGATCGCTAATTTGTCATTCTTTTATTTTTTCGAAAGTGGAAAACATTGAATTTTGCAATTGCATTTTTCATTCAAATGATAAAAAATATTTTTGTATATAAATTGAGTTAAAGAATTTAATATTTCACTAGTTATAGATTAGAATAAAAAAAAAGATACCAGCTGCATTACTTGACTGGCGACCTTTGAGAAGAAACGCTGAGACAAACTTAGGGAACTAAGCTTACTTTGAAGAAATTTTGTTAATTAAATTAGAGTTGGTTGGTAAAAAAATAATAAAACATTAGTTGATAGGTATCATTTAAGTATACAGATAACAAATCCGTCAAACGAAGCAACACCTTTTACCCAACAATAGGTACAATCAGATAAAGGCAGAGGCGTTCCGTGCGCAGGCGACGCTACGCGATTGGAGCGCACCGCGCATGCGCGCATCTGCCGCGCACGTTAACGCGTGCCCAGATAATGTGCGCGACACATGAGCCGTACTTTTAACTGATACCTTTAAGTTTTTCATTAAAAAAAAATAGAAAAGCGACCGGTGTCCAAATAGATGTTTGAAACAGCTGAATTGTTTTTTTTTTCAAACGGTAAGTTATTGTCACCTTTCGTGTCCACAATGTTGGATAAGAAATAGATATGACACTGTTATAAGGATATTTTGCGCCCCTATTGAAGATATACATACATTTTGAAATTATGGAAACAGCTTGGAGAGCTTTGTGCACGATCAAAGCTCTCTCATAGAGCTCTTACGCTGACTGATAGAAAACGCTTAAAAGCTTAAACCCGTTGGTTTAGAGCCACATAATTTGAGTACCACATACACCGTGTTATAATAGTCGTCTGACACTCAAAAGCTTGTTTTAATACTGAGTAACCCAAGTTTTTCTATAAAACTCCCAGTAGTTCCGAGCTTGGATTTGTGCCCGGTTAATAGCAATATGGTCGCCCTCTATTACATGGGACCTCAAACATAAAGGCGAAATGTGGGTATCTACCATTAGTACTCCTCTGCCTAACTTTCCGGGGAATACAGGCGTGATGGTATGAATTTATGTAGAACGACATAATAATATTACTTGATTGTCCAGTCTTCCATAGAAAAATGCTACATAACTTTATACAATGTTGCAAAGTTGATCTTTTATAAACCAGGTGTCTTATTCTAAGCGATTAACTTACGGTAGCTTAACAACTCTTACATTTTATTATTTTTTCATTAAAATGTTGGCAACTATAATTTTGTGTTGTTAACCAACGTAATCAGGGGTTTATTTATGATGTAAATGTGTGTTATAAAATACCATTTTTTTTCAAATTACCTTATTTTTTTAATATTATGAAGAGGTAAAGTTTGTGAGTTTGTGACGTTGTAGGGGGTAATCTCTGGATCGACTGAACCCATTTTGAAAATTCTTTCACCAATAGAAAGCTACATTATTCAGGAGTGTCATAGGCTATATATATATCCCGTAAAATGCAAAGAAATGTATTGTCCATGCGGGCGAAGCCGCGGGCGGAAAGCTAGTAATAATAATAAGCCATCACTAACCGATTAGGAACTTTCTGGCATGCTAGTGTACTGTTTAACATTTTCACGTTGCGATTTGAAATCCTAATGATGAATAAAATATCGTATTTATTTTGGTATCAGACAATTTTGCATCGAATATTTAAGATTTTTAAGAATAGGTGGCGCCAGCATTTCCTTCCTTCCTTCCTTCTTGCATTCACTTATACATTCTTACATTTAATTAACGTATTCATAAACTTGAGGGATATTTATATAATCGAGTATTAAACCCTCTATTAAGTCATCTTTTCAAGACAATAGGCTTTTGTTTCTGTCAATTTTTTTCAAGCTCCAAGCTGCGTCTTAGTGATTATGGACCTCCAAAAAGGTATTCCTCGAGGTAACCTTAGTTTTTATTCAAAGTAGGCTTTAAATAAACGTAATTCCTGGACTTGAACAAAGGTGGGACCCCCCACATCCCCCCAAAAAGCTTTACGGTGCTTGTTTTAAAACTAATTTGCTAAAGTTACTTCGCAGCCGGTAACTTATAATCGTAAATTAAGTCAAGTACGTTTCTCGCTTCGCACTTTCTTTGGTAAAAACTTTTTTCGGTTACCGCTGTTCGAAAAAAGTATTCCAGCAATTTTAGTACCTACCTCTATCGGTATAGCTTTTTAATATGAGAATAAGGATGTGATTATGTTGAATTCTTTATTTAAACCATACTAATTTTAAGTTTTGTAAGCTCGCCAATCGGTGCCCGATTAACAGCTACGCAGAGAGTTCAATCGGAAAAGTGTTTGAGTGTTTTTACGGGTGAAGTGACTACTTCGACACCTTGTATTAATGTTTATAGGTGCTTGTAATCAGTGTAATCAATCACTTTATGAGATAATTATTAATAATATTACTGGTATATTTATACGTGATATAATAACGATTCAAAATACATATGCCTCTTGCAATAAAGACATAAAAAACTTTATAAAAACATTGAAAAATTACATTGAATGATAAACGCACGTGCTCATGTTCAAACACAGATGCATGTGTAAGATTTTGTGCCACTTAGGTCATCGACACAATGGATTCAGACTAATGTTCGAACAGCTGACAACACCAGATAGAGTTTTCAAGTGAATAGACGAAACTATTTTTACATTTGCAACACTTTGAAACATTTTAAACAATAGAACGTCTGTAAAATATCATCTTACACAAATTTTCTGAAAAAGCGGTAAAGATACCGTCGAAAAATAATTTATTTTGAATATAGAGCAAGGAGTCTAAATACCTACAAAAATAATAAAGACATTTGTTTGAAAATAATGGCATTTCTGGTATAGATGGATATAGTGAACATTCGAATAAGATTCCGAATATGAAATTAATAAAACGAGTCCAACTTAATTGAGTTCAATGATCCTTGCCTTTTTCTTCTTTCATATATTATTGGGATTCGCTCATGAAATAAACTTAAAATTTGATTTATTTTTCATAATTCTGCACAAATGCATAAATGGGATAATTCTGCACGTTTTACTTACTCAAGAACCTATCCTAAAAAACTCATACCTACCCTATTCATAAAAAAAATACATCTTCTTATACAAAAGATTTCAGATTTCAGTAATTATGGGTATTGGTTTAAGGGGTGCAAATGACTAAATCGTAACCCTTATAAATTCTGCGTTCTGCCTTTAGACTGCGCGATCGACCACCACCGATTAAGGACGTAGATATGTCATTATATATTTTATTATCTCGTAAACTATGCATCCAGATAGCATGATGAAAAAGGCTAGGTATCTAAATTCGCAACTTGTATATTGTTAGCTAAGTACCCGAGGTGTAACCTGCGTTGATCTCGTTTTTTCCATTCCTATGGGACTTTTCCCAAGGACACCCTAAGGTAAGGGGGGCTAGGGTGTCCAAGAAAACGGGACACCTGCCTAAATGACATGTATAACGTGAATATGTACATATTAATTATGATATAATTAAGTAGTTATTTAATGTAGTTAGGTTTTTGACTATTTTATAAGTAGGTTTATTTTTGTTTTTCATGTTAACATAGCTTTTTTTTCTCTTAGAATCTTAGAAGTTTTATTTTCTCATAGAAAACCGACAAGTTAATCGTAATTTCGACCTTAAATGGGGTCCTTGCCAGCATCTAAACACTAGAATTGTCTAATGACTGCGAACTTCATTGATTTTATTCTTTAAAAATATCTATCCCTGTATATGCGACCTAATTAAAAATACGCAATACGCCATAGTCCTTGCGTATAGGCACGAAGAGTGCGATTGCTCTTTTCACGGAACATTAATTCTGCTGTTATACATATTTTTGTTGTTATTTTATGTTAATAAGCTAATATTTCTCTTTCACTTTGATATAAGTATTAAGGCTTTGGTGATAATGATCGACATTGTCGTGGACAGACATTTTTGCGTTGTTTCAGATTAAAAACAAAAATGTACAGAAAATATTACGTATCTATGAATATTAAGTCACTAAGGCAAAAAAAAGAAATAACATTGTGGAATAAATACTATTTTGACTGGAATAAAGCGGGCTATTAACGTGTAGCATCAAAAACAGAGCGTCCGCCATCTTGTCAAGAATTACCGCGTCACACAAGATGTCGGCCAACACACTCCATCGTATAAATTAATGCAAATGACATGACGAGGCGACAACGAGGTATTTGCGTCATTCGCAAATCGATTCAACATATATTTTTTTATGAAATTTATCTGATTCCAACCGAATGTATAATATATCGTATTGAAATCGAAAATCAATGTTTTTGATACGAATATAATTTGTGGCAACATTACATTTTAGCACAAAATCATAATAATAGGTGTCTTTAAACTCTCCCGCTGCTGTAGAAAAACCTCTTTTCATTGACAATAGGGTTAAGTATCGCCATTAAAAAAGTATCAATCTTTCAATCTGCTTTTTTGAATACATTGTTGGAACTATGGACATAGGTTTTGTCTATATTGAGTGTCACAATAGCCAGCCTGTTTTTCAGTTCAGCTAGCTGATATTGTGACTATAAAACGACTGCTAGAGCATGGTCTCCTCTCCGGGAGGCACCAACATGCGTTGCGCGACATGATTTTCTCGCCGAATTATCTCGTCTCTGGCAATGTCACATTACGCGCATCCGACGATATAATTATTTTATGGTGCATGTTACTCGACACGTTAAGGGAATAAGACTATAGTCATAATTCATCGTCGTGGTGTAAAAAGGTGATAGATTAAAAATAATTTAAGTGCCTCCTTAAAATTCCGACCGAGGATGTCCGTTACTTATTCAGTTTAAGGCTAAAACTGTCACCATATGCTTTATCTTTGCCATTACGCGAAATTTATATATGTCGTACATTTTTTATTGAAGTAATGAGCCATAGCTGTCGCATTTGGCTTCGATATACACATTATTATTGTATAAAAATACGGACAGGTCATTTTGTAAGATCTTCCTATTTTGTCACCGTCCAAACTAAAAATAATTGCATTTATACAAATGTTAAACTGTATAACTGAATAAAATGTTTATCACTCAACTACTATCGAAATTACACTTCCCAAAAAGGTAATACAAGCTCTATAGTTTTGGATAGTTTTAGTTTCAGATTTGTAATGTGAGATGTTATAGATGCTTCCAATAAGAACAAGTATCATAATTATCAAATTTAAAAAAAGGACAATACTTTTCTATTATTAAAGAATACTAGAAAATCTTAGAAGATTAAGATCCGATTTAAGAGTCCGATTATAATTAAAGGCAAGTTTTCACTATCTCTTTGAACGACATTCATATTTCAGGTTTCATTTAATAGCAATACATTTGTGTTCCCAACGAAAACTGTAGTTTCAATTTTCAGTTGCAAATGAAATTAAAATAATTTTCTTTGTATATTGTCATACTACGAATAAAATAAAGCGTCCCACTCACCTTCTTTTCGGTCAACTTCTCGCATCGTCGCTGCTTGCATATCTGATGCGACTTGTCGTTGCGACACGGTGCACAATCGCCGCAGTTGTCTTTGCGTTGGCAACCGATGCATTCGCCGCAACGTTTCCGCTTCTTCTTTGTCTGCGATCGGAAGTACTGATTTATTATTAAAATAATGTTCTTTTATAACCTAACAAAGGAAGAAATTTCAATAAGTACTTATATTTAAATTAAATAATCCTATTGCGATTTTATTCTGAACAAGAGAAAATCAGTAGATCTACTTGCTGGAAGTTATAGTTAACAGTACTAACATACAAACTGTTTCGACTTCGCCCTTCATATTTTTCTGGAGAAATTACAATTTTAAATTAATTAAATGATTTAATAATACCGTCTTTAATTTTTAATTTGCAATGATTACTTCAAACTCTTCAGTTAGCCATATTTTACTGTTACAATAGTCGTATCTGATCGCATTCCCGTTTGGTTGCGTGTCCGATTCATTCACGAGGCCGTGCAAAACGTTGGCCATACAAAAGCAAATATTTGGCAAACTGACCAGTTTTCAAAGCTGATATATGGAATGGAAAAGGATGAAAATAATATGGCAAACGTTTGACGAATTCAGACCAAAGCAAAAGGGACGTTGCAATTACCGGGCAGACAACAATTTCGGAGTATTCCGCGCTCATTATTATGACTCGTCTCGGTCCTGCGCCGGAGCATTCAATCGTAGCGATCTCATTGACTTTCATCACGAATTTAGTTGGCCTTATCAGCAAACAATTAAAGCTCAGGACATAAATTTTCTTGTTAATCTTTTAATTTACAATAATATAATAATAATATTTTCACACACAAATTAGCTTTCGATACTATGGTTTTCTGCATAAAATTTAAATGTACTCATTGTTACAAAGCAAATTAATTCGCAGCAATAAAAAATGTAACAGCTGTGATACGGTAAGAAGAGCGCCGCCATTATTTGGTGCAATTTCATTCGTGCAACGTTCAGTACTATCAGGGGTCGTAATCGGAACCAGCCGATTGTAGCACCGACAAACAGCTGACGATTATTTAAATATGGAATTCTATTCAAATTCGTACACCGAATGCCTGTTTTAGTTAGAAGATGGATGACTACGACTTTACCTATGTGGTCGTTGTTTAAAATACAAGTTTATGGGCAAAAATAAAGCTTGCTCAGTAATATTCATGTAATTAATTTACGACATAAATGTAACGCTAATTCGTTCATAAATGCAACTTTATAAAAAATATTTCTATTCCTATCTATTAGTGAATATTCTAATCACCCGTTCATCCTGCAGATGTTAGTTTTTTTACGTTTTAATTAATCCTAGTGGCATTACAGTACATGCCTTTGCTTTGTACTAACTAACCTTTAGATAAAAACATGCAATGAAAAACAGATGGCGCACGAAGATCAATTCGCACTAAGTATGTATTTAATAATTCAAATTAAGTATTAGCAAAAGTATGATGTGTAGTTACCCTACATATGAAATAAAGATAAATATTTAGTTTATGAGAAAAATATCGCTTCGTATTGCTTTTTCATACTATAAAAAATCGTAATTTTCGCATTTTTCTATACACGACGTAATGAAATATCGCCAAAAAATATGAAATCCTTCTCAATTATAATTTATGAATTATTATTATTCATAACTGTCTCATTAGTCTAGTGGTCCTAAGCGCGACTGTTACGCTAGAGGTCCTGAGTTCGATTCCCAGGTCGAGCAATGTATGATTGAGATATTCTATGAAATTCTTAATAGGAGGTCCGCGTCTGGGTTTGTGTCGGGTTAATGGCAATAAGCTCACCCCCTATTACATGGGACCTAAACATACCGGCGAAGTGTGGGTGAACAGTAGGATCACACCTAACCTTGCGGGGAATACACGCGTATTATTTATAACCAGTTATCATATAAAACCTATTTAGTAAACGTACAAGTAACTAAAAAAACCGGCCAAGTGCGAGTCGGACTCGCGCACGGAGGGTTCCGTATCATTACTATTTATGACGTATTAAAAAAAAACTATTTACTAGATCTCGTCCAAACCAATTTTCGGTGGGAGTTTATATATATTTTTTAGTTTTATCGTCCTCTTATTTTAGAAGTTACAGGGGGGGGGGGGGGGAAACATTTTACCACTTTGGAAGTGTTTCTCGTGCAAAATATTCAGTTTATGACGTATTAAAAAAAAACTATTTACTAGATCTCATTCAAACCAATTTTCGGTGGAAGTTTACATGGTAATGTACATCATATATTTTTTTAGTTTTATCGTTCTCTTATTTTAGAAGTTACAGGGACGACGACACACATTTTACCACTTTGGAAGTGTTTCTCGCGCAAACTGTTCAGTTTCGAAACACGTAAGGGTTTGATGAAAAAATTTTGAGTTTCAGTTCAAAGAATGGGGAACCCCAAAATTTATTGTTTTTTTTCTAATTTTGTGTGCAAATCTTAATGCGTATAGTTTCGAAAAAAAAGGCTGTGACACGATCGGACAGACAGACATACAGACGGACATGACGAATCTATAAGGGTTCCGTTTTTTGCCATTTGGCTACGGAACCCTAAAAAGCAAATGACAAACCACGTTATCAACGCTCAATGCTCCGTCACTAAAATATAGCTCTCTTCCGCTTTTCCTAATGTCCCCAGTTCTAAGAAACTTTTCGGATTTTCCGTTTGACTCATTCGCATTGAGTAATAGCAGCGGGTAGACAAAGGAAAATGGAGTCTACGATATTGTTCTAAAGATTAAAATAATTTGTATATCGATGTACTTGCGTAATTATACCTTTTTACATTTGGGTTTTTGTTCTTAAGTTGAAATGGTTTTCAAAGAATTTAATTTTGGAATACTCAATTTAAATATTAGTCTTCATTTGAGCTGTGGCAGATAGTGTTGCCTTTACAGATAAATACTATACTTCCATGAACTTTTTTTTATTTGCACTTAATAAATACCTATCGTGCAATTAAGTTCAATAGAGTTAATTAACTTTAATATAGGTTTATGATCGAAACTCTTACAGGAAAAATGTAATAAAGTATTAATTCTACATAAGGATTCTTTGATTACAATCAGTAATTCAGTATCAAGTCATCAGCAGCTGAACTTTCACAATAAATTTATTCGTCAATTCCTTTAGTCGAGTCATTGTATCAATTATAAGTTAGTCGATTTTAAATAGATCGGTCTAATAACTATCTTAACGATTAGTCAGGAATTACTTAATGGATTCCACATTTAAAATTTATATCATCCATCAATCGATAAAAAGGTGTAACTTAGTCGATATTTAAAAAAAACCTCGATATATTTCAAATTCACTCTTCGGAGTCCGTTGCGTTTATTTGAATTTGCTTTATCCGTCCAATTAAGACATGCCTTTGTAGCGAATGATCATTAGAGCTTATAGCTAAATAAATAGTTAACATCCAAAAAGAGAAGAAAATAAGTTTCCGCGATTTAATAAAAAGTATAGTTAATTCGAACTGCTCTAAAATAAGCACCAGCTCCGCCTTGATTACTCGAGCACCACTCAATTATACTGATTGCCGATTAACGATCACTAAAGATGTAGTATCGACTAATCGAGGTACATCTCTAATAATTAGTCTATTGTAGAGGCAGCTGCGAGCAAAGGTGTTCGTTATTAGACTAGGAAGCATGCTGACATTTATTGTCTAAGGAATGTCGTCAAGTCTGGACCTTTCCTAGCAGTTAGATAAGTTTTTCTACAACGAGCTGTTGGCTAGACCACAATAATTATAGAAGAATATGTTTAACTACTGGACCTTAGCATCTAGAGTTAGAATAATTCATATATTGGACTTCTTTCTTATTTTAGCAATTTTTTATCGATATTCTGTTTTTTTATTTTGAAAATTGCCATAGTAAAAATTTTATGTTCAAACTACATGTATTAGTTTGGAAGAAAATAATATTGATAGGATGTTGGATTGTTGTATAAAACACAATAGATATTATTGCTATTATTTAATTAGCAAAACAGTCCCTTGCAATGATTAATTTAATAAAAAAAAACATTGTAGTTTGTCATTGGCAAAGACGTTGCAAAAAGACATCATGTATGTTCCTACCCAAATAAGTAAAACGACTGTGGACATAAGATTTAGCAAATAGATATGTAGGTAAGTACACTTAAAGTTCGTACAATGAACCACAATTTATTAAAACCTACTAACTCCGTTAATATCGAAGGCTCAAAACTGCCGACTAATTGCATTCGCTGTTAAATTTCAAAGTCATAAAATTTTCTAAGCAGGACACGCATAAATCGCCCGACTTTAATTTGTGTTTTAAACGAGAGAGGAAGTTAATTTATTGGTGGAGCAAGAGAATCGGCTAACTATTAAATTTATAGCCGCGAAGACAAGGAGTTCGGCCATTTCGAAACTCAGGACCAAGAATAAAAACTGCTCCGAGAATAATAAAAGGTGGAATTACGGGGAAAGTTTCTCTTTTTCGGCTTCTCTCGAATATCCACTTTCGGCGGGCGTGTAGCTGAATGAAAATTCTGAGAATTCTTATATCTTTCGTCGAATATACAGTTGGCTTTTCGCGATTCCCCGGCGTCTTGTTTACGCAATTCGCCAATTCGTGGGAAGGGAGATAAGTTGTCGTTCCCGATTTTATTATGTTGCTGTGTGCCTACGTGTTGTTTGTATGTATAATTTTGTCCATAAATGTATCAGCAATTAATTACTTTATAGGTTTTGATGCCGTCATCGTTAAATTATTTGGCGAAGTCGAAACTATGACTAAGATTATTGAGATGCTGATTTCTGTTGATAGTTCAATATAAACAATTATAACACTCATCTTTACTCTGAATCTGAATACATTTTAACTGATTTTATTTGAAACAAGATGATTGCGTACAAATATTTAGTATAATTAAAGACAATTCTCACCTGCTTTTCACTGGTTATGTCGTCCATTTCCATAGGGCCTGTCGCCATAGGAGGTGCTCCGTGCATGGGTGACTTGAATCCAGCCGTGGAGGATACAGCCGCGACCTGCCCACTGCTTTCTGACCCTAGTTCCATATTAGACCCGTCCGATTCAGTACTATTTACTCGAATTTTCCGTCGTTCCTTCTTTCTAAAGTCAGATCTTGTAGGTGACGAGCCAGTTCCGAATCCGTTTGTCTTTTTCTCATAACCTTCAATCATCATTGGATTCTGGAAATTACTGTGATGTAGTCCGTTCGGCGTATACTTCTCTTGTAGCGCCTTGACATCAAAAGGCTCGTTTTTCAACACATGAACTACGGTTGGACTTTGTATGTTCTGTATTAAGCTTCCATTTTGATGTAGGAGCGCTCCGTTCTGATGTAAGATGCCATTTTGCGTCGGATAAGCATTAATTGTGGCTATATTTGGCTGGTATAGTTGTATGTGTCGGTCATCGATGTACGCCTGCCCTGCTGGTGCCAGCTCCCTCGCCTGCAAGGGCGCTGGCACGATGGGGAAGCTTCGAGCATTCACAGCTGTTAGTGTATGGAATGTTGTGGCATTTACAGGTGACAAAGTCGTCAAAGTCGTCGATAAGGGCGTCATCTGCGCTAGAGTTGTGAGATGCGCAGGCGAAGAAGGCGTCGTGAGTTGCGTGAGCTGGGTTAAGTGACTAGGACTCGCGCTCGGCGTCGGACTCGCCGTGACAGGCACCGGGGTCACGCTTGGCAGACCCGTTTCCGGTATCACCGACGTTTCTGGAAACGTTTGGAACTGGCTCTGGAAGGACGGCAGCTTGTTCGTTATCGGCTGCAGTGTGACGGGCTGGTAGTCCAGGGCCGCTGAGAAGCCAGCCCGTAGGAATGAATCTTTGGAGTGGACCGTGATGGGCATGGATTCCCACGGTCTGTATTGCGGCTGGCTGGCGATGACGGAGACCGTGTCTCCTGTTCTCTCGTAGTATTCCCAGGCGGGATCTAAGAGCCGCGTGTCGGCTGTGAGGATCCGCTGCTCGTTCTCCATGTCGCCGAAGGTGGAGAACGGCGGTAACTGTGCGCTATCTGCGCTTGCGTCGCTGTGGAGCGATTCGCTCATGACGCCTTGCCTCGACGTTGCCTCATCGCGTCTGGCACTATAAACCCTTACAAAAATAAGCTCTAAGTCTATCTTGTACTAAACACTCGGCACTGCACTGGAACTTACAATTTGTACTTTTGTCGTGGATCCTCTACTTTTATGTTTCTGTATTCTAAGTAGCACTTAATGTTACGATTATACGGCACACTGGTTTACACTAAAACTAATCACAATATCTTCGTTATCCAACTAAGGAATAAATATAAAAGTCCTTAATAAGAGGCAGTTGAACTTACACGAACTCTTAAAGTCTAAGGGTTTATAAAAATCTTTGGCTGACTTTTTTTTACAAAATGCTCGAGGATTCGGTTCGTATTATATTTGTTAACGATCGATAAAATATATTTTTGCACTCGTTTAACGATTACTATTATTTTGGAACGTTTAAATACTGGTCGTTGGTTGATTAACTTGCTTACTGCTCGTTCAAAGGCTTTTTATTGTAAATACCAAACACTTCAGACTTAAATTAATTTGTACTGTTTGGGAGTTAGCGTATACTATTTACGATTTAGTTTTATCGTTAAAAGGTTAAAAAAATAGTGCTTATATTTAGATTTTTGAAACGAAAGATATGACTGGAGGCTTTGGTTTGAGGATTTCGTGGCTTTTGGTTAGACGTGTTTCAGCTGGGGCGCATCAGGAGTCGTTAGGCCGTTTATCCGTACGGCCGGCACCAATCTGTGGACAAAAACAGAAAAAAAATTAGGAAACCAGGAAAATTGGTAGAAAATTGAAAAAAACATAGCTCATCTTTTATAAGGGAACGATGTAAATTGTGAACCAGGAAGAATAGAGGAGGTAAGGAAATTCGCGAGTTATGGCCAGGTCTCGACATGTTTACTGCGATGGCAGGCCGCGCATGCGCGTACCTGTGTTTTGAATAGAGCGCGAATCGATGCAATGGCGCGAATACCCTATACTTGCGAACAAATTTCGATGGAAATTGATAACAATCAGATTTTAATGAATAATATCTACCTTGTTGTAGCTTCATTGATTTATTTTCGTAAATGTATTAAGGTGTTATAGGTTTATTTCAGGAGTAACTGCGTCATTGGTCTAGTAGATGTCTTTGGTTTGTTTCCCAGGTCGAGCAAAGTATTTTTCCTATGAAATTTCCAGTAACAGCTCGGAATTTGGATTTGTGACCAATTAGTGGTCATATGCTCGCCTTTTATTACATGGAACCTAAACATACCGGCACAATGTGGGTGTACTTCGAGGAATACAAGCATGATATGTTTAATGAATATTGGGATATCTACTAGTAGTAATGAGGTAACAAAATGTGGATACCTTTCAATATTAATCAAAAGTAAATAAATCATAAATAATAATCATAATCATAAATCGTCGCCTTAGAATGAACATGCCTCGGGAATGCAGTTTTCCTCAAATTATTTTTATTGCATTTCTAGGAAGAAAACCTCGCAACGCACAGCCTGGATATATAGATGAACAGTTCTGGATATAAAAGCGGGTTAAAATTCCATATTAATTAATAAAAAAACAAAAGAGACGCCTTAAAAAATGATTACAGCACGCAGATTTTTCTTCCTCCTGAAAAGTGACTTCTTTTACACTTACGAGGTTTTCACTCGAAGGCGTCGAAATAGATTATGGAAGACCGAAATCAATATAATCAATAGGCAATATAGGCAATATAATCCGCCTAGATCAGATCAGAGGAACATCACTTTGAGTTCAAGGAACATTACCTTCCAAGAGCCTAATGGAATAAGTAATAGATCTGATACTTTTAAAGCTGTCGTAAATGAAGTAGTAGAGAGTGAAATTGGATTTTCAAGTCCTACATCCATTTTATTTCCGTGATGCCGCCAATTTTCCGTAGTGAAGCTTTTATTTTTAGTACCTTATATGCTTGTATTCCCCGAAGGGTCAGGCAGAGGTGTACTAATATACACCCGGTTTAGGTTCCATCTCATAGGGGTTAAGCCTATTGCCATTCACCGGGCACAAATCCAGCCACCGAGCTGCTACTGACAATTTCATAGAAAAACTCAATAACACTTTGCACGACCTGGGAATCGAACCCAGGACTTTAAGTGTAGCAGTCACGCTCAGGACCACTAGACTAATGAGGTAGTCAAACGAAGAACTGACGAAAACAGAAATTGGGATCTTAGTTTTGTTTTAATAGTCTGTTCTAAGTATTAGTAAATCCATTAGTTTGGGTGCATACTTATTTTATTACCCTAGTCTAGCTTGGTTCTAGTATCCCGTATGTCACTCATTATATTAAAATATCGTATAGAAAACATCTCAGTACATAAACACCAACACCTTATCCAACTAACATTAGCAAATCGTTTGCAGCCTTAATGCTCGTTGATAAAACCGACGGTGCGCGATAATCACGTTGTCATATGCTGGCAACATTTCGCAGCTGTGACGTCAGACCCCGCACCCCTCTAACCTGACCCCGATAGCGTGCGTGCAAGCTCGTGCAAGAAATTGAGCGAAGAAAAAATAATAAATTGTCTATTTTTCTATTCGTGGTAATATTATTTGTGGGCAACATTACCTCTTCTAATTCAGAATCCCAGAGAAAATAATAGTTATTGTTTTACTCATAATTAAAATAAGTTTGGCTATAAGGACATGTATCCATTGCTGTTAAATAAAATAAAAAAGAATCAATTCTTGAATTTCAAATAGGTTCTTCATATTCTTTAAATTCCAATTTTGAATCGGATTGGAGATCAGACATCATAATATAGGTATAAAAATATTTCCATAAAAAAATAGTCTTATGGAAATTTAATAAAAAAGGGAACGATAATTTTCTATTTGTTAATACTGTTGACAACACGAATGAGCATTGTGTACGAAACAACAATAAATGTGAGCTTTTATTAACCGACCGATTTAAGGACGCTTCAACGGAATAGTCTTGATTCATTTTGAAATTCGAAGGCCATATTATTTGGTAGCATTATCTTATGGGACAGAACAATATCTATTAATAGAAGGGTACGGCAATAGTGCCTAATGCCACGCTCTATTTCTGTTACACTATTTTAAGGGCGTACTATTTTTGAAATGTTTCAATTTAAAACTGTCTGTCCACTGATAGTGATTCCATGCGACACAATTTTAGAAAAGTTATTTATGTTTCTTTATTTTTAGTGCAATTAAAATAGATATTTCCTATTTTAGGTTTGACTGACATTCATAATTATTTCGCATATTTATCTCTGATTAATTTTTGAAATTATTTCTACTATACTTCACATTAAATTTCATTCTTTATATAAAACTTACAATTTTGATTTCGAATTATTGGCATGTCTAAAAGGGTAGTCATGTGCTATTTTTAAATAAGGAACGAGTATTTTATTTCTCGCGTGGGGAGTCGGAATCGATTAACACTTCATTCGCAGTATTGATGACGTCAAAGCTTTGTTATTATAAGACCTAGTACCCTATTTAGTGATTTTAGGAAAACCGATTTTCTGCGCATTTGGATTTGAGTTCCAATTATTTAATTTATGTTTTTGATTTAATGTTGAGACAATTATAGGAGGTTAAGAGCGGGCGTTCGTTAAAAAAGTACTACCTAGTAGTATATTTTTAAAAATAATATTGCAACAACTTTTTACAGTTTCATGCTGCCTAATCCAGCATACGACAACAAAGCAAGCAAACTAACTAACTTTAACGCGTTGAAACCATTCTGGATCACGTTTAGCAGAAAGTATATGACAAATAGCAGGATAGCATAAAATGACTTATATTACAGCTCTCGAAACTCAGTTTCGTCTTCAGCAAGTCTACTAATTCCTCATTGATCAATTTCTCTCATTATTAAACTTTCTCGAATCGAAGCTATAAGTAAGGCTTCCAAAGGATACGCATCAAAAGAAATGTCTTTTGTTTTCTGTACAAAGAGGGAGTAAATTGCAACTTGCTTGTTTCGACTTTTTCCCTTCCCCTCGAGTACTTTGCTGTATTTTCCTGAGGGACTTAGAAGATTTTTGTGTTCCGTTACCTTATCTACATCAAATTAATGTCGCTTTGTGGCTTTGGTAAGATGGTTCAGTTTTGACAAAACTATATGATGTATGAGTAATTACTTTGCTGTAACTCTTGTAAGTGCTATGAATTTTACGACAGCTTCAAGATGTACTGATGAAATGTCTGTACAGCTAAGACCATTGTTCTTTTAAGAAGTACTGTAGTTTGTATTAAACCAAGACATACAAAACTTTATATGACATCACTTTTCACAACCATTTCGGAGTCAAAACAAATTCGAATCGTTCTTTGTGAATTCCAAGTTCAAATCTCACGTCAACGTTCAAAAATCATTCCGCATTACATCACCATCACTCCAAAACGTCCCGGCTAGTAATCACAGGGCGAAACTCTTTGTAGATGCGCACAAAGAGCGTTCCTCGAAAAAAAATTAAAAAGCTCACTTCAGAACGCACGGCGTTGGCATGTGTGCTGTATATGTTCGTCGGGAACCATGCGTGTGTGTTACAAGGATTCGTAGGGTGTGAATGTGTGGGTGTGTGTGGACGTGTGGGTAGAACGCGATAGTATCTGGGTCTGGGTTGTCAAGGGCAACCGTACAACCGCTGCAGCGAAAGCATTGCGCTTTCAGCGTTGAGCTGCAATTATACGGAATATTTTTAGCGTCGGATGTTGTCGCTTTTTTGTAGCGACGCGCAAACTGCACCGAACTGCGTTTGGATGTTCGGAAATCATTGAATATTGTTATGAAGAATGTGGGTAGTGCGTTAGAAACATAGTTGTTTTTGAAGTTTATGTAAACTTATATGGATACTTTTTTAAGTTTAATAGTTCTTTTAGTCGACATAATTATTAAGACACACATTGTTATTGGAAAGGGAAGGAAATCGATATTTTATTATTTTTTGAACTTTTTTCTCCTTGACCTAAATCGAACATCCAGTACTTATTGAGTGTTCTCAGATAGTAGTGCTTATTGTTATAATATTTCAAATATCGCTTCATTCTTCAAATCTTTAATAACAGAACTCGACACCAAAATCCTATTTGAACTTTTTTTTCTATAACAGCTGTGTACAAAGTAACATCCGTTTAAGCATAATACCTGCGCAGGAAGCCGATATCTCAGTTAAAGTGATCATTTGTCGATGATAATCTACTGATAACGAATCGATGGTTACTGTAAGGAGTTCCTATATCTTTAGCAATGGATCAGCACCTTCATTTTTATTAAAAAGTTGTTATAAAGCCATTAAGAAGGTGTGCTTTTTTTTTCGATGGTCTAGCTGTCAAACCTAATTGTAATTTTTTGCGTTCGTTACTTAAAAATCGTAACATGCGCAGTGGCATTATTATTATTTTTTATAAATGAAAGATGTATCTTCTTTTTGGTCAAATAATGTGTTATTTAAATTTAATAATTGTAGCATCTTTTATTGGTATACTAAAAAAAATACGTTTTCATATGGATATGAGCAACCGGTGGTTGTACAAGCAATTGTTATCCTTTTTGCACAACCAACTGTTGATATTAAATCATTTGATGGAGCCCAATTAGTGAGATCCATTGGAAGGATGGATGGATTGATTGGTAAAATGTAGGTGAGGATTGTAAATTCTGTATCAAAATTATTTACTCTATCATTAGTAACGATACTTACAATGTCATTTTTTCTAATTTCTATATGCATTCGCATTCCAATTTAAATTTGTGTTTTCGAGGAATTTTGCTGAGCTGGAGTCTTCTTTCGATAAACGTTTATTTGTTGCTTTACTTCAATTAGAGTGGTCGCAACTAGGTGTAGAGATATTAGTTTCAAAATTGTGAGTATTAAGTTCCTACTCTATTTTCTTTCGGTTTATAGCTTGGCGAAATTTATGGGCAGCAAGAATATCTTTTATTATATTCTCTATTGCAAAGGGCATGCTATTTCTTAATTATATTAGGTACATTTGAATCAAAGTGATAAATGGAGTATTCTTCCATTATTTCAAATCAACTAGATCTGATAGGTATGTTGTCTTTTTCTAACATAGAATCACATGCTTGATAGCTGTAGTACTTTTGGGACATTAAATGAAAATCTAAGGGTGTGTGTGATTTACCTATTTCTCCGAAGATTTAAATAATCGACCGTATTGTGGATTTGTTTAGAATATTAGCGATATTTGGCTACAAAGTCCGATAATGTGATTGTCAATCACAGATAATATAATCAATCATTCTTATTTCATTCCCTTAAACCTAAAAGCATATTTAGATTCCAAGAAATTAAATTGTAGTATTTAGTATCATGATGATGATGATGATTGGAGGTGTCACAGGCATCACATCTAGTTGCAACTACCAACGAAGCACCAACATCGTTCAACATCGTTTAAACTACTTCGGAATCAATACGCAATAGTTCAAAAGGTGGTAAGACACTTAACCCAGTTACGTTAGGTATTTTTTTCACTCACTGTTTCTCACACAAATACATCTATAAATCTGTATGTAATGACACGGCAGGCAGGATGCGTACATCAGTTTGATTGCCGTCGAGCGATGCGGATTCAATTCTCGCTCTATTATTTTATACGAGCCACATTCAACGACTAGATGTTGTTATTAAGTACCAGTTATCATTGTGTCTACTGTTTGTGTTTCGGTTATAGTTTTAACAGAACATACCATCACGCCTCTAATGTACACCCACACTTCGACGATATGTTTAGGTCCCAGGGGGCGAGCCTATTGCCATTATTAATGCACAAATTGAGACTGAGCTGCTGCTGAGAATTTCATAGAGAAATCAAATAACACTTTGCTCGACCTGGAGATTTAACCCACCAGACTAATGTAGCAGTCATATTTTTTCGTAGAAAATTTAATCTTAGATTCTGAACTGCAGTGCACTTCGTTGCTACCAGATTTTGGTTTTCTGTTACAATCATAATATTTTAAAGGTTTATTAACATTAGGAAGAAGAGTTTAATGGGGAACCAAATTTTTCTGATGGATAACAAAATATTTTTACTAAATGCCTTGGAACGTTTATTGAAACGAGTAGTCTAGACAAGTGAAGTTCGAATATTTTTTGCAGACATGCAGACAGAACTTGGAACAAAAGGGACGTTAAAGGTAATAGAATTTAGTGACACTAAAGTAAAAGTTTATCGCTGTCTCTGTTTGCAAAAAGTATTGGTTCGATGTAACCATTTTTGATGTTCATAACAATTCGTATACATTTCGAATATTAGAAATTCAAACTTCTAGTATTTTCCAAAGAGATTCAATAGTGCATGCAAATATTAGAAACATATCCATACAAAATCTTTGATATCTGAAATGGGATATGGGAAACAAATAGTAGATTAAGAATTTATTAATGTTGCATATTGTTCGTCATATTTAAATGTGTTGGGCTATAACTCAATATTCCAGAGTTCATCCTAATAATGCATTTAAGAACAATAAAATCTATAAACATGCCAACATGATATCAAAACTCCATCAAATTTAGAACATATTAGAATGATAAGACCTCGAAGATATAGAGTTACCGGCCCATCCCATTCAGCCACTCGAACCCAGTTGAATAGAGACGCAGATGTTGTGTTTTTTACGACAATCTTTCCCACACTACCACTTTTTCTGATGTTTTAATGCCTCACCAAACTTATTGTTGCACTTTCTCAACAGCTAACACATTCAAATTTAATCCGTAAGAGAAGGACATAAAACGATTTTTGGATTTCCTAAGCAGCTATTTAAAGTTGGTTGATACAGTTTTGTAAAGAATTTTTTGTTGCTTCGTCTGTCTTTGCTATCGGATGCGACATCGGAAATTGAGCATTTTTTGTACTTACACCTATGAAATAGAATTGTTTGAAGGAAGTCACATGTGTATGACGATGACTGTATGATTTAGTATTGTTTGCTTTCATACCTATTGTCGCGTTCGCTGTTTATAGTTTCCATTTGAAAGTTATATTTCTCATTTTTTATCAAAATTACCGGAAAAAAATACTTAGTAATTTTCGGCATGTTTTGTAAAATATCTCTGATTACGAAAATATAATCAATTATGACTAAAAACAAAACTTAAAAAGCTATCTAATTCAATGTGAACAACGTCTACCTACGTATAATATTTATTTCATAGTCTAAAATAATTCAGTAGCTATTTAAAGAACGTCCAATAAATAAGACTGAAGTTGGAACTATAAAAATTTAATATTAACTTCCACTGTAAAATGGTTTGCACAAACTTAATACTGAATTCTCATTGAAAAGCGAGCGTTCACCGTCGCGACTCTCGCCCTTGCCCAAATAAAATATCCACCACAAATACATTTCCAAGAAACTTTTCACTACATCGATGTTTAAACTTTTACCTAGACGGCTTGAGCACACACATGCAGCGATGTATAGGTTGAAAAGCATAAGCTTCGGGTTTGCTTGGGAGCAATAAGAGAAGGATTATCCCACAGAGAAAGTATGAATCAACTTATGATATTACTTGTGGCCATAATTGAGATATTTCAGGCTAAAGACTGATGGAGACCGCTCTTTTTGAACGTTTTACACTTGAAAGTGATATTAATATTTAAGGTTCATGCATTATTGTTTCAGAAACTCCAGTTTTTATTAAGTAAAATTTATATTTTCTAACGTTTTATTATAGTACGTTTCGAGCAAAAAATAACAAAATCATCAACGAAAGGTAAATGAGATACAATAGGAAATGAAACATGCAACTACTACTGGCAAATTGTAAAAAAAAAATCTAATCAAGAGGGAAAAGGTATAAATTGTCGACGTCTTGAATTTTGTGTTGGGAATTGGAACTACATTCCACTTCAAATAGTTACATATAAAGAATTTTATCAAAATTTCCATGCTATAAACAAACTTAAACTAGATTCAGAGGAAACATAACTTGCTTGTTGAACTAAAAAGGAAGCATGTAGCATTGCACAATCCGTTGCGTTGCTCTCATCTCTGTACACTCCGGCGAAATTGGCCAATTTGTTTATTTGTTTTCATTGGCCTCACTGAACTTGACTCCCTATTATCGCATTCGCGAGAGGAAGACGCATTATTTATTCGATTATTCCGTGGGACCGGAATCTTCAGTAAAGTTCAGCGCTTAAAAGTATTAATCTTCGATATCCGATCCGGGTTATCGGTGTTGCAGACAGAGCATTTAGAGCTGCTGTTGCTTCTTGGAATGCTATCAATGTTGAGGTTGTTTTGGAATTTATTAGACATGTTGTTGTTGTTATTATGTCTTAGGTCATTCGTACTGCCCATTTTCCAGGACTAGGATGTTTAGCGATTAGAATTATGGCTTCAACCACCAATTTTTCTTTGAATTTAACTTAAACCTCTAAATGTGAAATATAAAAAGAGCTTATTTTTAGGGTATCTAGCAAAATAAAGAAGAATTCTCCGAAAGCTTATAGCTACGTGAAATCTTAATAATGCTACCAAGCGCTAGTACCGAAAGAACAATCACAAAGAGGATTAAAAGTAAATCTCTTGTTGAACGCAAAAATCTGAGCCTGCAAAGAAATTTTGTAGGTTTCTTTCAATTATTGGCAAAAATTGGATTCGAATATGATTAAAAACAAGAATTTTCTTGGATTGAAACAGGTCAATAATAGACCTATACTGGAAATAATGTAAAGAGGAAATGTGGTTCTGTATGGCTAGGGTAGTGCAGAAGATAACGCTTTCACGTTGTTAAATAAAAAAGTTTCTAATAGAATACCTAGCTAAGTATGGGTGTTAATTTGTTATGGACCCAACAAAACCTAATAACATGTTGAGATGACATGCAAGAAGTACAGTCTAAAGGGTTCTATTAATTAATTAAAAAAGTACCTATTATAGATAAGCTAACACAGAAGTTTAGTCTGATAAAGTTATAATAATGTTCAGCTTCAAATTAGTTTTGGATTAAGTTTTTGCTTGATGTCAGTTTATTGGAGAGCGGCCAATTTGTGATTGACTCTTCTTAAATGCGTAGGTATTTCAATTCATCTTTATTTACAAAACTAACATGTGTTCACAAATTCACTTCAAGGACCTTTGGAATTCCATTCTTTGAACTTGTAAACTGCAATAAAGTAGATAAAATTGTTGCCAGTCCAATTCTGCTCATTGCAATTAAGGTCTAAATTATGTGACATCATGCGCATCACACAATGACAGCCGATGCGTCACCACAATGTCTCCGGATGCCATCACCATTTTCCTGGCACGCAACTTTGCAACTCTCACACACTGTTAAGTCTTTTGAAAACTAAAACAAGACCACATCCAATTAGCTTCAGATAAGCGTGAGAGAACGCAGCCTTGATGTGTCCCGACAATTCTAAGAGATACAGTTTACCAATTGTTTGCTACAACAAACGCCAAGCAGGAAAACAGGGATCGATTCGCGAAAGCACACAACGAAAGCTCTGGCGGAAGCACGCGAACGAACACCGGACCTCGCTTCACGCTCTGCTGCCATTGCTCTATATACCTCTAACTAAACATAAAACAATCCACAAAACCAAAAGCTTCTATGCCACTACTTGGAAACACTTGCACATTTCGTCACAAAACTTTTGTATAAGACGCGAACTCCATACCTTCTCTCGCTCGATCCATCCGCGCCTCCTTTTTTTCTTCGTCTCGCTGCCTCGGAAACAAAACGGTCCGAAAGACGCAAGCGAAAAATAAACAAAAAGGGAATCGGAGTTCGCGATCGCGTCAGTTGTGCGCGTGTCGCGTCGCGCGGGGGCGATCTGCGTGCATGTGTACGCGGCAAGGTTCGGCGGCGGACTGGCGCGCGCGTCGGCGACGCAGCTGCCGCGGCAGCCAATGGCGCGCGGTCACGTGACGCGCCCCGCGCCCGCACACGCTTGTTCGCTTGTTTACAAATAATAATAATACGGTCGCCCGGTGGCGCCGCCTCTACACCGCGCGGCCGGCTACGCGCGCTACGGGCTACGCACAGCTGTCGTTGCATTTGGCGGGATTCGATTCGGAGTTCGCTCAAAGCTTCGATCTGTTTACTTGGAGCTTTCGCGTTGGCGTGCTATCGATCGGTACAACTTTGCTGCCGCGTAGTAGATGCGTTACACCAACTTATAACAATTCACATTAAATTAAAGGATATTATTTTATGTGTCACATTGTTTTTGTAAAGCAGGAAGGTGCGATTGACATCAAATTGAAGATAGGTACGTAGGTAAATTTTTTGGAAAAGGGTTAATCAAATTATTACGCAATTTTGGCTGAGAGGGTGCGACATTCGTCCCCATTTCGCGACAGGTTGATGTTTCCGATTGTTTTGCGTTCAGGATGTAAGGTGCAAAGAGGGTTTGAACCCCAGTGCATGTGCTATATGTGTGGTGGCACTATACTCCCCTCTGTCTAAATCTGCGAGCTAAGGTGCCCCGTGGTCCCGTGGCAAGGGATGGGACACTTGTCAAAGTCGTTTTAATTGATCCCCCTACAGGTCACGTGTTCAAAAAAGTGATATTTCGACCCCAATGTTGGTAAATAGAAACAAACAATAAAAAAATAATTTTCTCCCTAAAGTGATTACTTGTCTCCTACTTGTTTACTAATAAAACTTTTTTATTTGGACTACAACCTATCGGTCAATATTAAATCGTCTCCTACAATTATTAATGCATTTTAATGCAATATAAAATAACGAATACAGTAGGCACATAATTCAGGGAGGATGTGCTTACTTATCTTTATTTTTATATCGTAAAAAACAAAGTCACTCCCGCCGTTTGTACGCTTGAATCTTTAAAACAGCGCAACGGCTTTTAATGCAGTTTTCTGCTATAGATAGAGTGATTAAAGAGGAAGGTTTATATCTATAAAACATACATATTATAGTCCCAAAAAGCCGAGAAACCACGCGGGCAAAGCCGCGGGCGAAAAGCTAGTCTTAAATAACAACATTTGAAGCAGTGAACATTTAAGACAGTCTTAATGTTCCAAGTTTCAGAAGTTTATTCAAACTTAAATATGTTTTAGTCAGAACAGAAACGATTTCAGTTTATGCCTTATTGATATAAAAGCTACAGGCGTTTAATAATGAATTTAGAACATAACTTTTATGTAATGTATACTGCATATTCTTTTTTTACATAACATACCATGGATGGATTGAGGTGCACTAATGTACACCCACATTTCGCCGGTATGTTTAGGTTCCATGTGATAGAAAGCGAGCCTGGAGTCGCTCGGACAGATCCGAGTCTAGATTTGTGCCCGGTTAATGGCAATACCATTAACCGGTCACAAATCCAGACTCCGAGCTGCTTCCGAGAATTCCATAGAAAAACCCAATAATACTTTGCTCGATCTCATGATCGAATCCAGGACCTCTAGCGTTGCAATCGCGCTTTGCACTATTAGACTAATGAGGCAGTCCTTTATTTTTGGAGTTACATAGTATTTAAATAAATTTAGCTTTTAGAAATTATAGATTTTTTTGACTGCCTCATTAGTCTAGTGGTCCTAAGCGCGACTGCTACGCTAGAGGTCCTGGGTTCGATCCCCAGGTCGAGGAAAGTGTTATTGGGTTCTTCTATGAAATTTCCAGTAGCAGCTCGGAGTCTGGATTTGTGCCCGGTTAATGGCAATAGGCTCGCCCCCTATTACATACCTAAACATAAAAGCGAAATGTGGGTGTACTAGAGTACACCTCTGCCTAACCCTTCGGGGAATACAGGCGTGATGTTGGTATGTGTAATTATATTTTTTAAGGTTCGGCAGAATATGTTGGACTCGTACTGATTAAAAACATTTGCCTTCCTTTGATCTACGAGTACCTATACTCACAGCCAAGGATTCAATAACATAAATATCTACTGTGTCCATTACTCAGATCAAAAAAAAAGTAAAGATGGAACTTTACGAACAAAGAAGTGAGGCCGGCTAAAACTACGCCTTGTCGTGTACAAACACAATTATACGCACACACGTATACCGAAACTACGCCTTATCTTATCAGTCGAATCAGTCGAGCTATCGAAACCTCAACTGTGTTTGTACACGGCAAGGCGTAGTTTTAGCCGGCCTCACTTCTTTGTTCGCAAAGTTCCATCTTAACTTTTTATTTGATCTGAGGTTCATCATCGAAAGAAGTTATTTTATTAGTTTTCAAGATAATATTATAACACCTATTCCTATTGTAAAGAAATTGGCTTCGCCCGCGTGGTTTCTCGACTTTTCTGTACTTTAATATGTATGTAATATACATATAAATCGTCCTCGTGAATCACTCTATCTATTAAAAACCGGCCAAGTGCGAGTCGGACTCGCGCACGGAGGGTTCCGTGCCATTACGATTTATGACGTATTAAAAAAAAACTACTTACTAGATCTCTTTCAAACTAATTTTCGTTGAAAGTTTACATGGTAATGTACATCATATATTTTTATTAGTTTTATCATTCTCTTATTTTAGAAGTTACAGGGGGGACACACATTTTACCACTTTGGAAGTGTCTCTCGCGCAAACTATTCAGTTTAGAAAAAAGTGTTAGAAAATTCAATATTATTATATTGATTAGAAACCTCAATATTATTTTTGAAGACCTATCCATAGATAGCCCTACATATGGGTTTGATGAAAAAAAATTTTTGAGTTTCAGTTTTAAGTATGGGGAATCTCCAATTTTTTTTGTTTTTTTTTCTACTTTTGTGTAAAATCTTAATGCAGTTCACAGAATACATCTACTTACGAAGTTTCAACAGCATAGCTCTTATAGTTTCAGAGAAAAAAATCTGTGACATACGGACGGACAGACAGACAGACATGACGAATCTATAAGGGTTCCGTTTTTTACCATTTGGCTACGGAACTCTAAAAAACCGTATATAAATCCGTTGCGTAGTTTTATAGATATAAGCATACATCGGGACAGCGGGACGACTTTGTTTTATACTAGGTATGTAGTGATGATGCAAAAAGTCCTTTAACGATAGGATTATAATTTTTGAAGCAGTCCATCCCTAGTAAGTATATGGGGTTAAGAGTTAAATAAAACAACCCATAGTTCTGTTATATTATTTTGTTATTTAATTAATTAGACCTTATGCAGAAAAGTCTTTTTCCAAAGAATAGACGACACGAATGAGTAACGTGTTAAGTACGTTAAGTTATTACGGTTCTGAGAATCGAAAAACATTTCTTTTCCATGAACCGTGTAATTTTGCGCGCGCCGTTTCGACCCGTAGGTCGGTAATTACAGTCGTCAGCACATCAGGTTATACAAAACTGTCAATTTTAAAAAAATATTTTAAACCTTAAACAGTTGACAAGTAAGTTCAAAATCAACCGAGAAAATTTGACATTTTGTGGTAACTTGAAGTGCTGGCGTCTGTACCTATGTAAGTGAGTCATCAGAATTGCACCCACGCGTCTATTACTCAGTTTCTGATATCTCATTATTTTCTACAACATACTGAACACACGTCATCATGGATGCATAGTCCAGAACATCTGGCAAACGTAGCCTGTTAGTTTTTTTTTTATATAATAAAGCTGTTATTTATGGTACCCAATAAAAATTTAATTAATTTGGTTGTCTATGGTTTTATTATACAACAATCCTTAAAGTTCTTATGTTAAAAATGAAAAAAAAAATCAGGTCTTTGTTTAACAAGACAAAAAGTTAAAACAACAAAATTGTTGTAGTGAAGATCAAAAATTCAAAAGTAGTTGCAACGCGTGCAAACGTTTCTTGCATCGTGCCGCGCTGATTCCATTGCTACAAAAGTGCGTAATATCGATTACCGGATCCCTTACCCCATCTTCCGTCTCGTTCGCACGACGCACACTTCACTTCCGAAAACAATAAAAGCTTAAACGTGAACGCAACGTTCTCCGCGGGACTTTACGCGGGAAGCGTAGCCGCCATTTTGTTATTTTCGCGTTTGACTTAAGACCTTCTTTTCCTGTTTTGTTCGACCCCCGTCACGGTTGCCATGACAACGGATCTGTCACACGCATGGAACATAAAACGCAGGCATTGATTTTTTCCCCGCTTCCTCTTTTACTTTTACGCGTGTTGAACGACTTTTTGCTTGAATTTTTATTTATTTTTTCGAAAGCGACATCGCGTCAGTTTTGGCGCTTGCTAAGTGCTTTTAGATTTATAGTGACATTGCTTCAATAACAGAATAGTTTTTGGCATGCTTTTGGTCTTGATCGTTAGTTGTTTTGGTTTTACAAATTTATGTTACGTTCGTACTTATACGTTCATGAGTTTATCTGTTAATTTTTTTGAAGCAACGTCGTGCAATTTTTGAAGACTCTAAAGTTGGACTTATATTTGTGGTATCTTATGTTTTAAGGTATTTTAGTTTTTCAACACTGCTGTCAGTAATAAGTAAATTAAATAAAGTTTATTTCAGTGTCAATGATGGTCAAACTTATATTCAGTTGTTGATAATTTATTCAAAATTATGTGTTTGTGTAATCTTATTTTTATTTAAACGAACTGCATATTTTTATACGAAGTAAATTCTCTGATCCGAAAATTAATACGCATTTATGAAGTTTCACTGGATATATTTTTTTAACTCACACTCCCGAATATTTGTTACAGAATTCGATAAATAACAGCCTAGAATCAACTTAATAAAGATACTAAGTGTGCCTACATACATACCTGAGTAAACAGCTATTCTATGATGATGACATACCTTTAAGCTTTTGGCACAAAAGAGTTTTATTCAAACTCTTCTCTAATCAAGTAAAGACTAAATACTTCAAAGACTTTCCTTGATAAACAGTACATCGAGTTAAGCTTAAGGGAAAATTTGTTAAGGTAGGCTCGGTAAACCCCGGGGTGCGGGTCCGAGGGTTGGATTCTCCATCCCCTGCAGATCTGACGATTTAACCCTCCATGTTTCGTTAACTCAATAGAAGGAAAAATATGTCGGTCCGACCCTGACTGTGGCGGAAAATGCGTCTTAATCAATAAACAGAAATAAAAATCGAATGGGGGGCTTGTTCTATTTTTCAAACATAACATACCATCACGCCTGTATTCCGGAAGGGTAAGGCAGAGGTATAATGTACATACATACACAGTTCGCCGTTTCCTATGTAATTGGCGGCGAAACTATTGCAATTTATAGGGCACAAATCCAGACTCCGAGCTGCTACAGAGAATTTCGTACATCATCATCATTATCATCATCATCCTATACTAGTCCACTCCTGGACGTAGGCTTCCCCTAATGTGCGCCATTTCACCCTGTCCCCCGCTTTTCACATCCAGCTTCTGGCAGCAACCTTTCGCAAATCATCACTCCTTATTGCCGGAGGGCGTCCTACACTACGTTTGCCGAGTCGTGGTCTCCACTCGTGATCAGTTTACCCTAACGGTTATCGGTTCTTCTTCAGATTTTCGTACAAAAACCCAATAACACCTTGCTCAACCTGGAAATCAAACCCAGGACCTCTAGTGTAGCAGTTGCGCTTAGGACCACTAGACTAATGATTATGAAGCAGTCATGTTCGTATCCAATTTCTTTATAAAATAGTCCTGTTATATCATTGTCATAATCCCTATTATCCTAGTAGGTACTCGAGGCCTCCAATAAGTTAACGACGGCCTAGGAAATATCTCCCACTAGGTAAAAATTGTGACCGAATATCACTGTTCTGTATCTTTTAACAAACTATGTAGTTATTAGAGCAGTCATAGCCTAAGAATATGACCATTTGACTGCCTTTCCAGTTTCAATCCTAACTAACTTTTTGTAATTATGTGCATAGTATAGGCATATCATTATCGGCCCATATTACCCCTACTGCTGGGACATAGGCCTCCTCTCAGTCAGAGGGAATCATGTATATATTAATCTTTAATTATACAGGAAAACATCGTGAGGAAATCTGCATGCCTGAGAGATTTTCATCCACAGTAGGCTAGCGTGGTGGCTTATAGCCTAACCCCTCTCATCATGAGAGGAGGCCTGCGCTCAGCAATGGGATGGTATATGGGTTGATGATGATTGCAAAAAAGCGCTATGTGAAATCAACATAATAACAACAAATTTTTATAGTACTTAGTAGTGTATCGCTTGCATGTCTAACCTAACACAGAATACCGACGAGAAGTAGCAGTATGAATACTCTTACGTTTCGTTGGAGCGCTTCCCTTAGTCCCCTTCCTTTTCCTTTTTTCCATATCCTCCCTTTTCCTTAAATAGGCTGGACAATGCAACTCCTTTGGTATTTCAGATGTCCATGGGCAGCGATTATTACTTAGCATCAGGTGGCTCGTATGTCGAGTAAACCCATAAAAAAAACCGACCTAAAAAGTCTGTTTTGGAATCTCGAACGTCATAATTTTTATGCACTTTTTGAGATTGTTATACAGGGTGGAAGGGACATCGACGCACATCCACTTACCACGAATTCAGTACATGATTCTGGACCCCCATTGCGTAGATATTTTTCGTCAGTTATGAAAAAAAAATCTGCTTTTTCATACAAAAGTGCAATACCTACACGGTCAAAATGTATGGAACAGCTGATTTTTTAAAACATAACCGACCAAAAATATCAACGCAAGGGGTCTAGAATCATGTACTGAATTCGTGGTTTAAGCGGATGTGCGTCGATGTCCCTTCCACCCTGTATAGATGTTCAATTTTTTTTTTAAAGCTTACTAGCAATGTTGGTCGCACATTACTAGTAATCTTGTTAACCCCTCGTACTAAGCTAAATGCTTGTATTACGAGTGGGTTCAATTAGTACACCTAGGTTACTAAAAATTCTTCGCAAAGCCTCATCATGTTGTTATACATGGTGTACATAAGAGTTGAAGGAACCACGCAATGTTGCGGGATGGGAGACGTCCCACGTCTTCAAGAAACCCCCTGTACGGCTGTGCAGGATTCATCATGATATCTTCTTTCGGAGAAAAAGCATATTAAATTATAAACAATAAAATTGAAGTCATACCTTATGTCTTCCTAATCAGCCATCCGTGACTTCGCTTTATTCTTGCTCCTCGTTCGCATTGAATGATTGAATGAGGGTAAGTAAACATACCTATTCTGATTTTAAAATTATTAACACCATGACAACACATTTTGATGTATCTTTATTTTTTATTAATGGATAAAACTAGTAGTGTCCACCAAAAAATTATAATGACATGACTACCTACATGTATAAAAAAAGTTAGTCTATTGTAGTATTCGATTTTCAAAACGTGTTTTATTTTTGTAATATTCTTAGCATGGCTCCAGAGGCTTTTGTGCCATTCAAATCTTTTTCGTTTGATTTTATGTTGCCACATAAATGTCAAGTTAAATGTATAAAAAAATATTGAATACGAAGGAATCTATGTAATTGTTTTGATTCAGCCACTACATAAAAAGTTTAGTAATACAGCAAGCAAATTATTATTTTGTGGCGAAATAAAAGTTTAGAGAAAAATTTAACACAAGCACAGCGATAATATAATCTTAGTCAGCTTATTTTTAGGAATTATAATAACATTAAAAAGATTAAAAATGCTATTAGGCTTAAAAAGGTGGATTGAATAAAATTTCATGTGTAAGAACGCGGCTTCTAGTAAATATTTATTCTATTAGGATTAGTTTAGGATTCTAAAACTCTCAAAATATTTTTTTAAACTAAAATTTGTTGGAATAATTAAATAAAAACACATACAATTGCTATATTCATATCTATTTAATACAAACTAAAAATGGAATGTACAAAGGAAAGGAATCATTCAATCTAGGTATGCATTTCAATTACATTCATATAAGTATCTATAATAGGATTTCAAATAAAGGTGCAAGACCGGACCATAAGATATTAGGTATTCTTATACGACTACCGTTACCTAGAAAGGTAATGCATAATTAAATAAAACAACATTGTTTCAACTCAAATACAAACAAACACCCGAAAATCATTAGCCTCCGTCTGGAACAGTCGGGTAAAATCTCTTAAAAAATGCATTTATTTTAGTTTTTTCGCAAAATCTATCGTAGTGTAAAATATAGGATTTGGCTAAAACTGTCAATTTACGCTAGGTAGGTACTAGGTATCTACTACGATAACGATTTTTAAGCAAATGTTTTATTACTTATTTGTGAATAAGTTCTATAATTGATATCACAATTCGTACTGCTATGACCGTAGAATGTATTACAGATATAATTTTCAAAAAACCTTAAATTTGCTTTAACGCTTAATACGACAGATTTCAGGTAGTCGTGGCAAATAATATCATGAACCATGGCCATGATTGGAGGGAAGTGCGGATTTTTAGTTCTTACGAGTACGACATCCCCTGCGACCCCTGGTGGCAGAAGAATCACAAAGATTTTACTAGAGAAAGCCAGTAGGCGACCTTCTGAAGGTTTCCCTCCGAAAACAAAAGGAACACGTATGACTATGTCAATATAGGCAGACTGACATTTATATAAGACAACACGTGAACAACTTGGAGAAATTTAAAATATTTTAGTACCCAAAAAAGTTCAAGAAGAATTGCTTAAAAATCTGAGCTAAGGGTCGCAAAAGTTCGCAAACTAAGAAGTTTATAAATCGGAGTAATATTATTTTGCTCAGAATTTGCCTGAGAGATCAATATCCTAAAACTAAATGTATTTTGTGAGTCTTTATTAAAAAGCTGCAAATATATAATAAAGTGAGATATTGTTCGAAATAGAATACAAATCACTTATAACAAATTCCGCATATTCTTTGATACGCGGATTTATTCAATGCAACCTCTTTGATGCTAAAGAGATTTTTATAATTATACATATAAATGAATTGATAAATAACGATAGGTAGAGCGGACATTGGAAACATTTTCATACAAGTTGTTAGCTAGGCAGAGCGATTTGTTCCTTATGAGAAACATATCTGTAGTAATAATGGTTATCCGCAGGTAATATTAAAATGTCTTTGAGAGGTCGGTATTGAGAAGTTTTCCTGATAGAAGATAAAATATTAACCTGTAAAGATGTATGAATTATGCAGAATAAATAAATATTTTATTAATAATACAGTCAAATAAGATACTAAAGGTGTAGGTTCTTAAGCAATAATATGGGCAATATTGTCATTTAAATGTATGAATGATTAAATTACATAAAAATATCTTATCATAAAACATTTATCTAATATTTACACATTGTTCATTTTAACATTAATTAATACTTTGTTAAATGTTAATTAATTACAATTATAATACTCTGCCTTCAGGATAATCGCGTTACGTTATAAAATGCTTTATTTTCATTTAATAATAAATATCTATGTCATGATGAAAAAGATTAAATTTTAAAAGGCAGTGATTTATCTTACAAATTCGCAAAATATAATTATAGTAGTAACGTACAGAATAAAATTATAGTGATAGAAGTGCCATCTAGTACCGGATAGTAAAACTTCCGACAAAGTAGGGTTTTCGTTTGTATAGAAAAATTCACACACAAGTTAAACACTTTGAGGAATTTCAATTGGTTGTAAATGTACATTGGCAACAGCTTGGTATCCAAAATACATCTGTGTAGAGGTTTTGTCCACTAGATTGTAGAGCCACGAGTCGTTTCTGAATATATTTTTGTTCACAGCGAGAAGTATATCCTGGTGGCACAGTACATAAGCCATTACATTGGGTGGACCTGTAAAATTATAAAATTTTAGCTGTACAGATCAACCCGTTTAAAAATATTAAAATTATTAAATAGTTCTGCTACTCCATAATAGATGGTGCTGCTACCAACCAAAGGAACATGAAGTGTCTTAGTAGAAAGATAGATGGCGCTGATGAACAGTCTGTAGAAAAATAGGAAAATTAACATACGTGCAGATCTCAGCTCGTACCAATTGCGACATGTTATCGGGCATGTTGACCACGTATTTCCAGTTGCCTTTGTTATTGAGAGCTGCTCTGGGAGTTATGAACTCTGTTCGAACGGTGCAAAGGGTTTGTTGGTTCGGCGTTGTTGCCTGCCGACGGTGACGCTCTGCTGAAGTATCTTCGCTGATGAGAAATATTTTATTATGAGTGCAATTATTTATATGCTGTGCGTTCGAACCCTAAGTCGAGTCGTTAACTCGATAACCTCAGTTGATAAGTCTCACTGGCCCAGTAACTTGTAGTAGGCAGTAATGTCTCGCTGGCATGTCGACGTAGGCACAGGCATGAATCGGCAAGACCGATGAAGTACTCCACACAGATGTAGCAGAATGCAAACTGCTGCGTTTCGTACGGTGAGTGTGGAGCGTCGGAGGCTCAATTCTTACCTCAGTCCCCTTCCTTCTCCTTTTCTACTTCCCCTCCCTTTTCCTTTATAGGGTCGCACTACATTACCTTTTATATCGGAACCAAACAAGGTTAGCATTATATATTTGGCAATCCGGTGGTGCCACTCTAGTCGGAATCTATAGCGGAGTAATTTTATTTATTTATTTATACTTCATTGTACATTTATAATTAACCACTTCAAGTAGGTATTATATTACAGACACAATGCAAAATATAAATTGTTCTCCGATCACCAAGGGCCGGTACGGGCGTTGCTGAATTTTATCTGGATTTTATCTTACTTTGCAAGACCCAGTGCTATCCTCAACGCTTCAGCTCCCGTGAGGGTCCGCTTCTCGGCTGCTTTCACCAGCTCAGCGTTTCTCCTGCGGCGTCTTGCAGTGGACGTACGAGTTGGGAAGGTGACTGATCGCTCTATCGTCACGTCGGAGCGAGACGGCGATACATATCTGGAATGAGAAGGCAGTATAGGTATGTGTGTCAGCAAGGTCGTCAAATGCCACTACATGACTTATGAACTGACAGATTCGGTAGACTGCATAGTCACAAATAAACAATTCAGAAGCCATTCGAAACAACAAGCTAAGTGAAGATACAATTACTTATCAGACGTTAGACTTTAAGAATTTCTCGTCATGTCCAAACGCTCAGAATAATCAGGACTTTAGGTCGCTGCCGGCACAACTTGGCAAAAGCGGGGATCACTCACTTTGAATTGAACAAGGTTCACTTGCTGGAGTGTTCTAAGTATCCATATACTTGTACCTGTTGAGAACCTAAAGAACGCCATTAATACCGCAACTAATGTGGGCCACCTACTGGGCCTACTGGGCCTACTGGGCCTACTGGGCTAAGTATATTGTGGTAGGGCCACGCTGTTCGCAGCTTGAATGGGTCGGCTTGACCGGGGAAGTACCACACTCTCGCAGAAGACCGACGTCCGAGTAGTAGCGTTTAGTTACTGCGCTTCGTTCGGTGAGCGAGAGGGCCGGAGGCCCAATTCCTCCCCCAATCCCCTTCCTTCTCCTTTTCTCCTTCTCCTCTCTTTCCCTAAATAGGCTCGGCAACGCATCTGCTTTGGTTTTGCAGATGTCCATGGCCGGCGATGACTACTTACCATCAGGTAGCTCGCCTGCTCGTTTGCCGAGTTATACCATAAAAAAAAAGTAATTTAAAAAGAAATAATAAATGCAGACCAGGTGTATTCCATTAAAATTATAGGATGAAGAATCTGGACTTTGAAAAACACTAGGTTTGCTCAATATAAACACCATCATCATTGAAATATGATTAGCGTTCAGTAGCAGGGTGGTGCTTAAAGCACGTAAAACCGTTGATCCTGGTTGTCGTCCTCCTTCATCCTGTATGAACAACCCTGCTAATAGTTTGTGGGCGTTAGAAGCCTAAATAGAATAACAACTGGTCTAACATTATTTATTGCCAAGAAAATAGATTGCGGAGATCTTATGGCAGCAGCTTCGTTTAAAAAATGGATATTGAACTGCATCTTATTAGAATGGAAGCATAATCGGGTTATAATTGGAAGAATTTAGACTTAAAGCTGACTCCTTAATTGGAAAAAGGCTAGGAGTATTAGTACGAGTACGTGTAATGCCTAACACTACGAAACAGTCTATTCAAAACGCTATCAGAAACTTTTGGCTCTTATTGACTTAAACCAAACATGTTAGAACACCATATTTGGAGCACCATTGTTGCAAGATAACGAGAGCGCGTAACATACGTGCACTAACAGCCTAAGTTGCCCCCCCAACAGTGCCTAAGTTGAGCAAGGTCTCAACTCAAATACATTAATGGTTAATTTAAAAATTCTCCACGACACGACAATTAATGAACTGGTAAGAGTTGTAAATTAGACATGATTATTCATTGGATTTGGGAACTCTCTAATGTCTGCGCGGGCGCAGGGCTAGACACTGACTGATGGAAAGTATAATTAGTTGAAGATGTTCACGCGCATATTAATCGGATGCAACAAGTTTCTCCTAACACACATCGATCATCATAGAAAAAAGTACGTAAAAGGAGACACATAATTCTTTCATTGCAATTTATTTTATTCCCACGCTGTTTCCTGTATGTGTTTTGAATAGAATTTCCGAAGAAAATTTATGTTTGTCGGGGATTCGATCCCCCTACGTAACAAGTATTTATGTAACCTGGTCTGAGTGTATGCATGCATGTGAGAATATATTATTTATTTGTTAACACAAAAAAATCACAAGAACATGAAGTCCACTGCTGAACAAAGGCCTCCCCCATAGACTTCCATAACGACTGGTTATATGCTGCCTGCATCCAACGACTCCCAGCGACCTTCACCGGGTCGTCTGTCCATCTTGTTAGAGGTGGTTCAATACAGCGTTTTCTGGTTCGTGGGTGCGTAAAAATACTTGTTGATTACAATAATCGAAGGTACTTACTTCCACCACTCATTGGGGTTGTACTGTGAGACTCCAGCCGAAGATTGCCGAAACCATTCATTAGATTCATAGTTAGGATAGAAGTTGGAAGTATCAAAGAAGTTCTGGTTGAACCCCAATGGGCTCTGCCTCAGGACCTTCTTATCGTAGTCTCCGAAGTTCCTGGACGGGTTCCAGTATCCGTTGGGGGAGTAGCCGTGGAAACCAAACTTGGAGAAATTTGTTGCTTGGTACGCGTTGATGTTGTATGGTGTCGGGTCGCTGGCGGTAGGCGGTTGTAGAGGCGTCTTCTGGGCAAATATATCTGCAAAGAAATGTTATGGTAAGTAAATGAATTTGGTCATAAATATATGCAATTATACAAATTATATGTAGGTATCTTGACTTTGCTCGTGGGACTGTAGAATTATGCGATAGTTGTGACGACCAATGATTTTATAGCCAAGAGCCTCGGACTTGCATCTGCGGAGGATCTCGTTTGCAGGTCGGTTAAAGGCTTGATACAGAATGCTCTATTGTTAAGAGTTTTTTCTCATTGGAGCCCATCATTAGGTATCAGTTTTTTATGCTATTATATATTTTATTTTAATGTAATAAAAAATATTAAACATTCTGCCAAACAGATTAGTTTAATAGTTTGCTAATTTCAGTCTATCTGTAAATGCTTTTAACTGTTTATTGCGATATTCGATTGCACATAATCTGGGCATTGAATGTGTTATATGCGTAGATTCTTCCCATGTTCCACACTATTGGGACATCACCTACAAGATTGCAACTAGAAAGTCTACAAAAGGTCGCTGTACGTAGGTCACGTAAAGATTACTAGTAATGCGTATTGAAGTATGTGTATAAACTTATGATAAACACATTTAACTGCTACTATTTTAAGCTCCGCTCTGCATAAAGCGTAGGACAGGCTAGCAATAATTGGTAGGGCTAAAAACACCCGTGTGGTTCTAGTCGGTAGGTCACCCACCGTGGGTGAAGGAAGTCCGACATGCGTCGTCGCCTTCCCCGGGAGGCGGAAGTCCGTGAGCGGAAGTCCACACGAAAAAAAAGATGGGGTTGCGGAAATTTTACCGCAATTATCTGACTGCTTGTGTATTTGTTTGTTACTTATATTCAGAAGATAAATTCTAGCATAACATACCATATTCCCCGACGGGTTGGGACCACTAGACTAATGAAGCAGTCTGAGAAATTTTAATAAACAAAACCCAACTGTATCATATACTCACCATGGTTATATCTCGTATGAAACTTCGTGTTATAATTCTTCTGATAACTCGGATCATTGACCAATGAGATCTGGTCCACGTGGGGCAATGAATTTGGGCCGTAATCGTAGGGGTAGTCGTTTTTTTTCGCCTGTGTAAACTCGTCCCGGCTCTCGTCCGATAGTAAGGTGCTGATGTCATACTGGCCAGCTTCAATCAGCTGACGGATAATCTTTCTGGAAAGTAGAGAAAATGCTTCATCAACTAATTTAAGTATAAAATGTTCATACTACTTGGCATAGATCTGCTCTCAGATTTAGAAGAGTAAGGCTATCGTCCACCACGCTGGTTTAGTACCGATTGGGAGACTGCAAATGTGGTTGAAATAATTTCAGGCGTCCAGGTTTCCTAACGTTATTTTCCTTTGAAGGTTTGATATGTCAGAGCTTTGTGATTGGATTTGAATCAGAGAAGCAAGACTTAGCCACATAGTGACATTATTAAAAAGAAAATTGTTGTGAATACTATCAAAATTGCACGGAACAGGAAGTTAATGGTCCTTTTTTTATGCTACGGACAATCCTCATAGATCATCTGCCACCTGGGGAAGTGGCAGGGTATGTCAGACTCGTACTGAGTAAAACCTGCACTTGCCCTTCCTTATCCTATAAGTCATGTACATCGGATTCCTGACATTTGCCGTGACACTGGCAAGGAGGTTATCAGTCCTAAAATTATGTGCGATCTTCATCACATCAACTGCTGTTAATCACCCCTAGTAGTGACTCTAGATCAGTAGTCAGAAAGAACTGAAATATGGGCCGCGAAATATTTAAATCATGTCAAGTATTGATTAAGGTTAAATTAACTGTGTCAATGTATACTAATAATATTATAAAGAGTTAAAGTTTGTGACGTCGTGGGGGAAATCTCTGGATCTACTGAACCAGTATAGGATCCGAAACATCGGGAATGGAATCAAAAATATCAATATAACGCGATAAAATCCGTGAAAAGTAGTTTTTTTCAATTGTGGTCCAGGTCCAGTCCCTGATTAAGAAATGTTGGGAGCCACTGCTCTACATATATAGTTACTTACTCAGGATATGGGTCCGGGTGGACGCAGTAGGTGAGGCCGGGCTGGGCGCAGGGCGGCGTCCGGCCGGGGGGCGCCGGCTCTAGCACGCAGTGCTGACCATATGGACAGCTGTAACCAGCGCCGCTCCGAGCTGACACCCACAGCAACTGCAACAACATTCAAGCCAAATAGAAAGAAGAAGAAAGAAAGAAAATAAATTTATTCACATAGACAGATTTGACAGACAGACGAATGAGTTTATTTATTACATCACATGTATGACAAGTGTTGTGATAGCCTAGTGATATGACCATTGGACTACCAAGTCAAAGGTCTCGAGTTCGAATCCACCTCTGACTTTTCGAAGTCATCTGTCAAGTTAAACAGCGAAGGAAAACATCGGAAGGAAACCTGCATGCCTGAGAGATTTTCTTGACGGCGTGTGAAGTCTGCCAACCCGCAGTAGGCTAGCGTGATGGACTATAGCCTATTCCCTCTCGTCCTGAGAGGAGACCCGTGCCCAGCAGTGGGACAATGTAATAGGTTGATAATGATGATGATGATATATGACATTAGTAGTAGTAGTTCCTGCTGGGTGGAGCGCCGGAAGCCCAATTTCTCCCTCAGTCCTCTTCCTTCTCCTCTTCTCCTTCCGCTCCCTTTTCCATAAATAGGCTTGGCAACGCATCTGCAACCCCTTTGGTTTTGCAGATTTACACGGGCGGCGATGACTAATTACCATCAGGTAGCTCGCCTGCTCGTTGGCCGGGTTATCCCATTACGAATTATGGAAATGATGGTATTGTTCTAAGTGACCTTTTGTCACAGTTAGACTTCGAAGTCAACTTCAATCTAAGAACATTTAGAAGGATGACCGATTTCTCTCCAATTTCATTTATAAATAAAATTATTTAACTTAGTGAAACTTTATCTCATTACACTGGTCATACTTATTAACATGTCAATTATTATTAAAGTCGTTGACATTGACGATTATAATTGACAGAGGAATGACGTAGGGCAGAAGCCACGCCTATGGGCGGGACTAGTCATCATTTCTCTGCTGTCAGATTGACAAAATAATTATAGAGATTCTCTGGCTTGTGGTTGACCCTAATACATCTATGTTATATGACTATTATACTTCCGATTGAAAAAGAACATAATACCTAAGTACCTACGCATTCCAAAAGGACTATTTAAAAAAAAAATTAACCTATCGGGTAGCCTATATTATAGATTAGTTTATTGTGCCTATATGCTTCCTTAAGATGCAATTTATCTGTAACGAACAGACATTCACATTTATGACATTAGTATTAATAATACCATTCAGTTCAATCTGTGAAAGTTAAGAATAAATATTATTTCATCCTTAATTGGAACGTTTTGTACAGAAAAATCATGTGAACTTTTGACTCCTATCTTTGACAGGAACTGAATACCAAAATCCGATGCTCCAATAAAAGCGTCTTACATAATGACTCAGGGTTCTCACAAATAATGATGTAAGTGCGTTCGACTGCGTCTGCGCCGCCGGTTCGTACCGCCCACTTTTTTATATAAATGTCAATGTCGTACTTAGTCACGGGGATTAGGTTTCGATGCTGGTACATCGGCAAGCTGGTTTTGATTAGGAGGTGGGTAGAATTGAATTGTAAAAGATGAACGACTTCCTACTACAAATCGATCAAATCACCTCCGATAAAATAGTGTAACAACTCAAAATTTTGAAATGTTCAGGAGAAATAAAAATGTTCAACCTTATTTTATTGTAAATCAAATACCTGTATGTTGTTATGTGTTTATGAGAGGTGTTATTTAATAGAATTATTAAATTTTGAGTGTAAAGTGAGAATTTGTGATATTTCTTATTAAGAAGACACGTAAATGTAATTTTTCAAGTTATTACTGTATTTGATCGGATGTGCGAAATATTTTTTTTTTGAGTACTTACTGCCTCGGTGGTCTGTCGGAAAGGTTTGCAAATATAATACCAAAACTATCCCATATAGGGAAGGGTTCAATACAGTTTCTCACTGCCATTGTCTTAGACATCTCGTACGAGGCGGGAAAATATCTGATTTATTCAGTGGTAGGATCTCTTGGGATCTGATTGGCTGTACCTATACGCAACAACTATATTTACCTAAAGAGTAATCTCCAAATTTCGGAACAAGTAATACGCGCGGAAATGTTGCTAATGTTTTGTTGTTTTACCTCTCGGGCACGCGTTCGCATCGTGAGCGATAAAGAAAGAGACAACAATGCAACATTGTCCCGTTCAAGAGGGACACTCTTCTTAAAGCTCAGCAATGAATCAGTATAACTTACGTGTTGCAGGTGTCCATGGACAGCGAAGACCATTTACCATCAGGTGGCTTGTCTGCTCGCATGCAGACTTAACCAACCTATACTAATATTATAAAGCTGAAGAGTTTGTTTGTTTGCTTGAACGCGCTAATCTCAGGAACTAATTGGTCCAATTTGAAAAATTCTTTCAGTGTTAGATAGCCCGTTTATCGAGGAAGGCTATATATCATTATGCGCATTACGCCAATAGGAGCGGAGCATAAATGAAAAATGTTGGAAAACCGGGAAAATATATTCCTTTCAAATGCAGAAAAGCCACCACTAAACCACGCGGGCGAAGCCGTGGGTGGAAAGCTAGTCAAAAATAATAATAAAGAAAACACCGTAAAAATTAAGCTTCATACTACAAAAACACCGCGCTTCTAATCTGCGCGTACGCATCTTGTATGCGCGTCGCGTAAACGAAAGCGTCGACTTAATCTGACGCGCTTCTTGAATAAAGCATTGACTTCTCACGGTATCGAAAGCGTAAGGGACCCACTGTTTCTAATGTTAAAGAAATCTAAATATAACGCTTGGGTTTTCCTAATGCTTTGAAGTAGTTATGTCACCTGTGGTGATGTCGTACTTCACACTATAGCTCACGTTCACCCAAAACACACCCTATGTGTTTTTTTTTATTATTTTTTGGTCTATCACTAAAAATTAAATAAAAAAAAAACATTAGACCAATAATTTAATTATTACACGTATTTATGCGTTTGCATCTTTTAATAAGGTTATCTTTAATTATTTTTATTAAACAATTTAAATAAGGTTAATCTGTTACCATTATATGAAAATGTGTAATTTTATTGTCAAGAAATAATTTAACAAACGTTGTTAACACATACAATGTTTATAAAAATTAACAAAAAAATTGAATTCTACCGAATTAAAACACCAAATTTTAATACGTTGTTAAAAAAAATACCGAATATTAAGTGCATTATAGGTATTGACTCTATGCCATATGAATAAATAAATACAGAGTTAGTAATATATCGATAGACGTGCGATTTGCACCTTCACTTTGCAACAAGTGTTGCAATTTAGCGATTCAATTTGATGATACGCGAAGATTTGTCACCCGATGAATAGTCAGGTAAACATTACTCGATTGGCGCTACGATATGAGTATTTACGAATACCGAAGTAACACAGAAGCGTGAGAAAGATATCAAAGACATTAAGTTTAAAAGACAAGACTGCTAAGTCCTAACTCGATGTAATTTCAGATATAAGAACCATCATCCATTTAATAAATAATATCCAAAGTTTAGTTTTCTGGGATAACTCAGCAAACGAGCAGACGAGCAACCTCATGGTAAGTAGTAATCGCCACTCATGGACATCTGCAATACCAAAGGAGTTGCAAATGCGTTGCCAAGCCTATTAAGGCTTGGCAACATTTCATTACTTCGTCTCATTTCATTACTTCGTCTGACTTTGATAAGACCAATAAAATTAACACTTTAAATTATACTACTATACTACGACTACTTTCTAATCGTCCGACGCCCGATTATTCCCCCTTTGTCATTACTCAATTCACTGATTGTGATGTTAAGAAGAGTATCCTCTCTATTACATCCAATGCTGTTGGGTGTGACTGTATTAGCCGTAATATGATAATCCCTATCCTTGATGAAATTCTCCCCGTCCTATGTCATATCCTTAATTTCTCTGTAACTAAGGGTGTCTTTCCTAGTGCATGGAAGAATGCGCAAATAATTCCTTTGCCTAAAATTCCGAATCCTTTATCTTTTTCCGATTTCCGTCCTATTTCTATTTTACCGTTCCTATCAAAAGTACTTGAAAACCTTGTCCACGGCCAACTTAGCTCTTTCCTTAACAAAAATAGTCTACTTAATCCTTTTCAATCCGGTTTCCGTCCTGGTCACAGCACTACTACAGCCCTAGTTCATATTACGGATAATATCAGGTCAAGTATGGAGGCTGGAAACTTAACAGTATTGGCACTCTTGGATTTTAGCAATGCTTTTAATACCGTAGATTTTGATATCTTGATTGGCATGCTCTGTTCTCTTAACATATCTCCAACGGTGATTGAGTGGTTTCGTAGTTACCTGTTTGGCCGCCGACAACGTATTAGCATTGAAGATTCCACATCTTATTGGTGCAATACTTCTGCCGGCGTACCACAGGGTGGCGTTCTTTCTCCATTGCTTTTCTCAATTTTTATTAATTCAATCTCCGATCGACTCACGTCTTCCTACCATCTTTATGCAGACGATCTTCAAATTTATTGTCAAGCTCCTCCGGAAATCCTCTCTGTAGCCTTTGACACTATGAATAAGGACTTGGCTCAAATAGTAGACTGGAGCATTAATTTTGGACTCAAGGTGAATCCCACTAAAACCCAGGTGACTGTCATTGGCAGTTCTAGGATGATCGCTAGGATTAACTGGTCGATACTTCCCCAAATTACTTTTGATGGGGCAGTCATACCTATATGTGATAAAGTCAAGAACTTGGGGGTTCACATTGACAGGACTTTGTCATGGACTGCACACTTGAAGGAGGTCAGTCGGAAAATGTTTGCTTCGGCATCTTCCTTAAGAAGACTTCGGAACTTCCTACCTACAGCCACTAAAATTACGCTTGCACAGTCTCTCCTCCTTCCAATATTAGACTATGCCGATGTCAGCTATCTTGACCTTACTGAAGAGCAGCTAGATAAACTTGAGCGACTTCAAAACTTTTGTATTAGATTTATATTTGGCTTGCGCAAATATGATCATATCTCCGAATTTCGTACTAAGCTCAACTGGTTGCCAATCCGACTTCGCCGGAATACTCATATCCTTTCCTTGCTATATAATGTGCTTTTCAATCCATCGACCCCTTTGTACCTTAAAGAACGTTTTGAGTTCCTTTGTGACTCACATTCTAGGGTTCTAAGGTCATTGGAAAATTTAGAACTTAAAATCCCAGCGCATTCCACAAGGTTCACTGATAAATCCTTTTGCGTACTAGCAGCTCGCCTGTGGAATGCGTTACCACTTACGGTAAGACGTGCACAAACTTTACCAATTTTCAAAAAGCTGTTGAAGAAGCACTACTTGGGACAATAAATTACTTAATCGTTTTTAATTTTATTATATATGTATTTTTTTATAGACTTGTTTTATTGAATAGTATAGAATTATATAAACTATAGTAAATAAGCAAGTATATTTATTTATAAGACATAGTATATATATAGCTAGTTTTAAAGTTTTGCAGAAGTGACCTATTTTTGTACATTTGATTATCTGTCAACTATTTAAACGCCCGATATCTTGTCCAGTGTTAATTTCACTATGGTTGCCTGGAAGAAATCGCTTTAAGCGATAAGGCCGCCCATTGTACCTACATTTGTTTTGTGGATATACATATATATTTAGTTCTTTTTACTTTGTTAGTGGTGTACAATAAAGAATAAATAAATAAATAAATAAATAAATAAATAAGGAAGGGGACGGATAGTAGGAGAAGGAAGGGGACCGAGAAAAGGAGAAGGAAGGGGACGGAGAAAAAGAGAAGGAAGACGACTGAGGGAGGAATTGGGCCTCTGGCATTCCATTTTTATTATCGTTTCATCATCTTCTTGTTACTATAATTTTAGAGACAATAATGCTAAGTCAATGCTCTATTATTCCGGGAATATGAAGAAAATTACTACGGTCTACAGTAAGCTAAGTGAAAGTGATTTGAGGAATAAGGACCGTGAATATATCATCTATTGTATAAATAAGGTTCAAACCTTCCGATTTATCTATCGTAATTATTCTATCATCTTCTTTTCTCTTCAGAATGCTTCATGCTTCAGAATGCTTCATGTTTCAGAATGCTTCATGCTTCAGAATGCTTCATGCTTCAGAAGTTGAATTTTCACTATAAAAGGCACTCATTAAATAGCAAACTTTAGATACATTATCCCAATCGTTTTGTATGGTGCAAAACTTTCAAAAAACAGTCATTACCAATAATTTCACCCATTATATTAAAATCAATGGGTCAAAATACTCCATAACCTATCGAAACTGTGTAACCAGCATAATGTTTTTTTTTTAAACTAGGAGGCCAAGACACGAGGTATTGTTTGTATGTTTTATGGAACAAGAATCTAGAACATTGTTATGACTCTTTATTGGCCTTTCATATCTTGAAGGTCTCATTAGCCTCCTAACCTAATGTGTCAAATTAAGCATTATTGTCATACAATTGTCACTTCTCTTGATTGGGACAGTTCTCATTGAGTATTGTCGTGCATTGTCAGAACAACCTCGTCAGGATCATGAAATGACAAATGAGATATACTCGTATAATGTGTTGCATCAGATGTGGCGTAAAGTCTTCTTACAAGCCTCCGGTTATCTTAGAAGTTGGTCTTACAAGGTAGATCATGAAAGTATTTGAACTTCAAACTGGATCTATTCAGATTGAGTTGTTGACTTTTTAACTCACACTTTGTAATGTAACTACAGCATTCATATCTGCCATTTAATTGCGTATTGCGATAAACTGTCGTAAGAGAAACGTAACAGACTAAGCGATCTGGTATCTTCCGATTTTTTGTGAATATTATCTTTACAACTTCTGCATTGTATGCGAAACTTCCTATGAACCAACCAAGTTTTAAAGTATGATTCGTATACAAATACTTTTATTCATATACAGGTACCTTTGAGTGAAAATTGAACCTCAAAATGTTTAGGAACCTAGTTAAATAACTTCAAAATTTTTACAAATATATATTTCTAAGGAATAGCAGCCACTGACAACGCTGTGGAAATGACCAAGTTTTGGGCAAATAAAATTTTCCATGAAGAAGAATAAACTCTAAGTTGGTTTTTGCCTCAAATTTGTAATAACAAAACATTGTAGCGTTCCTAAAACTAGAAAACCAGGAATACGTTAGTGCCTTCTCTAATTTAGTCCAGGGGCCGTATTACCATGTATTAATGCCATCATTTTTACGTTGTGAAAGAGGGACGCCACTATTTAACCTGTAGAGCGGCATCCCTCTCTCACACCCTAAAAATGATGGCATTAATACGTGGTAATACGGCCCCAGTTCTAAATTGCGAATATATACCTACATAATATATGATTATAATATGTATGATTCACGTACGTTGATAAATTTGTAAAGATCCTCTTAATTTTACCGTGTAGTAATATGATTGTTGCTTATATAATGTACATTAGATAACAAATTACATAGCTGTAATTATATGGCGAAGAACACATGTAACCTGTAATTGTATGTAAACGTGGGTTAAAATGCAGTGACTGTTTCTCAATTGTTTGAGAAATGAATAGAATTTGTGGTTCAGACACAACAACAAAAGCTTTTTGATTTTAATTAAATTATTAAGTAGTATACTAAGTAGTAAGTAAGTAGTATACTATTATATTAAGTATACCTGCATACTTGCTTAAATTTTGGAATCATGCCGAATGGTGTGGTGTTATTGGAGATTTATTCATCTTAATCTAAAAAATCTTTTATGGCTTGTACCAACCTAGGTACGATGTTATATTTCTTAGAAAAAAAACGATGGGTTGCCGAAAAAACATAAATTTGTATGTAAAACATTATTTAATAAATTTCTTTGGTAATAAATTTCGCTGCCTACCGCATTCTTAAATTATTTTTAATTCTTTAATGAAGTCAATCTATGCGATCTTAGTATATCAAATCTTAGTACATTGTTTACGAGTTTTATACCTATCAAGCTACATATATACTTGCTTTGCTTCGCTTCACTTCCAGTGTGCCGCTTCTCAAACTTACACTATTGTGAAAGGCAGCTAATTGTACACCTCGCCGCGCAGTGTGTGTGGCATTGTGTGCCAGCCATAACTACAATCTGGTTCAAGGGTGAGGCGTACTGTGCATCCGCTATTACATAAGCATTGTTGCCACGAATCCGTTGTGATCTAGATTTGGGCTTTCGTTTATCTGTGATAAAGTATCTATCGCAGAATTTAACGATGATCAGAAACATTATCCTCGACATGTCAATGTCAGGATGGTTAGGGTTTTCGTTTTATTTTATGTCTGCTACCTTTTCGCATACTAGTGGATTATTAGTGTCCTAAGGGATTCACATGAAAACTTTCTGGTAGAGATACAACGGAAGAAGTATAATAATTAGTCCTCAAAACTACAATCATGAATATGGATACTTTCTTTACTACTTTTCCATCGAGTGATCATTAGTTGTAGATTATTTGATTTACGAAGTATGACGATTGCAATTAACTGTTCTGCTTTAAATCATCAGTGTTGCAAAGTATATAAAACTAGCAGATGCCACTTCTATCATTTAATATAATTTCTAGAGGCAACGTCCACCAATTAATTAGTTTTTAATTTAATGGCTCAGCTCTTGAAGGAGGATCAATTGCCTCTGTGCAATATTCTCTGCCTTCAGCTCGACCTCGCAAATCGTCACTCCACCTAATCGGCGGGGGTCCAATTACCTACATTTTAATTTGAAATTTGAAATAACTATTATTCATTACCTACTGTGAAGTTAAACTTGGATATAAAAAAAAACAAAGTTTATTTAAGGAATTCAAATCCATCGTTCCAATTTTAGGAGTGTCGTCAAAAACACGAACTTTTAGAAAGTGGTCGCAACTCACAAATAACAAAAACTGCAATAAACACAGATCTGAGTGAAATCCGACAGATAAAATCTGCAGTTGGTTTGAATACTAAGTTGTATCCTTACGTTTTTTATGTAAATATACGCGCACGTACTGTTTGCTAAAAGATGTTACAAATATTATGACAGTTCTTTTAAGGAGATAGAGTAACGGTCGGCGCCATCTAGTTAAAAAAAATATGTAAAAATCGACTTGTAAAAGTGTCCTGAAAAGATCTATTTACAGAAATAAATATCATTTCATTTCATTTCATTTCATAACCTTTTGTTTTTTGTTATTGGTGAACTTTCAAGCTTCCGCTTACAGAGTAAAATTGACCTTCACCTGAGACGACTCGAGGCCCACTTCTGCTATTTAAATAATTACTTATGAACTGACTGATTTGGTCGTCGGTAGTCATAAAAAGACCTCCTTAACAGATATACAGGTTACAAGTACGGCCGCTAATTGTCCTATTGTGAACTCCATACACATGAAGAGAAGTATTTCTGTAGCATATTATAGGTATTATAACAGGCGTTATAATATAGTAGTTCGATGTGTGTTATAATTTATTTTATACGGAACAAATCATCGCGTAACCGTACAATATTTTCGTGCGTATTTTTCCACAGTTAAATCTCGTTAAAGATCACTTTCTAACTACCGTCACTTAACCGAAAAACTGACACTTGTCGCATTTCATTGAATGTAGCAACATAATTATGAGTAAGAACGATTACATCTCTTGACCCGCACTTGGAAGTCATAGTTCACAATGACTGGCAGTTTTGTTAGCTTTATTTGGCAAACCTGACAGGTTTTGACGACTTTCTGTGGTTTTGATAACGCCATAGCTTCGCGTGGGCTATTTTTAGAAGAAGGTACCATAATAACAATATGTTTCTGACGAGATATGAATCTGTGGTGCTTTTTACCAGACTTTTTTTTATTTTGTATCAAATAAACACAATGCTATGTGCAGTGGCGTAGCAAGGTAACCAAAAGCCATGGGGCAAAAAATTTACTAGGGCCCCAACTTAACTATTTAAAGTCGTTTGTTCCGTATTCGTCGTTTTCCGAATTCGACGTAATCCAGATTCGCTCGTTCTTTGCAGGGAGAGTTCGGGGGGCCCCCTGAGCTTAGGGGCCCCGGGGCACTGCCCCGTCTAGCCCACCGGCAGCTACGCCACTGGCTATGTGTTTTTCCTAGACAGGGTGAAATGGCCCACATGAGGATGGCCTACGTCCAGCAGAGGAAAGTTATAGGCTGATGATGATGATAATGTGTTTGAGCAAAATTGAAAGTTACACAAAAAACACATACTTACCTTGTGTTTTTTTTTTTTTTTTTTTTTTTAATAAAAGCTTACTAGCAATGTGGGTCACACATTACTAGTATTCTTGTTAACCCCTCGTGCTAAGCTAAATGCTTGTGTTACGAGTGGGTTCACGTCGGTAGTGCAATGGGTGGGGTTCGAACCGGCAACCACATGATCGCAAGTCCGACGCCCTAGCCATTAGGCTACCGACGCTTAGTTACTGCGACGACGTTATTGTGTCGTTTCGCGTAAACACTAACGGATTGATGCTTTTATAATTGTTAATTATTAAGAAAATGAAATAAAACTACATTGTAAAGATTTTACCGCGTTTTATTCATAATATTTAATATTGATTTAATTAAAAAATTTAAATTCTTACATTTTTTTGTTATTTCAATTTTGGATATACCTATGCATAAGTCTAAACAACCAGTAATGTTTAAGACTGATGAATATTTTATGTTTTATGATACTTTTTTTTAATATTCTATTTTATTTGCAATTCAAAAGGCCACGCATTGCTGAATTTCAGGAAGTATACAAAAATGCAAGTGCCAAAGCAATCGGTGAAGGACTTTATATTCGTATAGATAATATACATATAAAATATATATATATAAATATATACTTCTCGCACCTACAATATTATAATATATTAAATAAATTATCGTTCGTTCACAAACATTTTGAGGTCCAGGAGACAGCGAGTCGCCTTATTTTATTAAATCTTAGAACCACTTCAATAAATTCACCTACAAAATATCACACGCGTCGAATTAATTTTCAAGGTCGTACCTTTAAAAAGTATCACAAAAACATATCAAAATTTAAACCAGTTTAACCAGTAAAAAGGTTTGTCGTCAAGAGGTTTTTTTGTTAATGAGTAAATAATTATACAACTCGTGTTACGAACCGGAGAAATAAATTTGCAAACTTCATGCCTTTCTTATGGTTCAAGGTGACTCGGAAATTAAAATTAGATATAGATACGGAACCTACTGGGTCTAACAACTGCAAGCGTAGCATGACAAACATAGATTTTTTATGCAAATAATGTGACGTCATTTTTGAAAAGTCAAAACCAGTTGAACGGTTTCAAAAAGTTGGTCTTATGGAGAACAACCGTTAAGAAACTCTATAAACACTCCATTAAAAATAACATGATATAATATAATACTTAACAATGTTTTTAAACAGTTATTCATTTATTCGACACAAGCTTACTCGCGTCCCAATTGTTTTATTTTTTACCAAAACCAACCGAGTACTTAGGTTAAAAAAACAAAAAAAAGCTATATATCCTAATCGGTCGAACCATTTTCGAGTTTTTGTAAGGTAATTTTTCGAAGTCATGTGCGTATTAATAATTAATTATCACGTGCTTAACGGTGAAGGAAAACATCGTGAGGAAACCTGCATGCCCGAAAGATTTTCTTGACGGCTTGTGAAGTCTGCCAACCCGCAGTAGGCTAGCGTGGTGGACTATAGCCTAATCGCTCTCGTTCTGAGAGGAGACCCGTGCCCAGCAGTAGGACAATGTAATGGGTTGATGACGATGATGATGATGATGATGATCTATGGATATTTTTATCTCAATATCCGACTTTTCTATAGCGACTTTGAAAAAAAAAATACACTAAGTAACTTATCCTGAGAATTAGGATTAATTATTAATCATGGCGCAATTTATATAAGTATAAAAAATCTGAAAATTACCATGCAAGAGCTGACCAGCCTCGACTGACTCTTTGATGAGGTGAATAAAAAAAAATGGTCCTTAGAGTCGGAAAAAGTTTTCAAACTAATACACCATCAGTTCAATAGTTTATATTGAGACCTGTGACGTACGACCTTGGCAACAGATTGACAATCATGATATGGCCGTACTAAACGCTAAATCCTGTGTATTGTTGTCTAATTAGTGACGGTAATTGTCCGGCTGTAATAACGTGTTTCGAAGTTTTAGGAACAATTTTTCCTATTTTTAAGCTCTACCAAAGGAACTAATTTTACTATTTTAAGATCTATCAAAAAATAAAAACATCTATTTTAAAGCTCTATATGGATGAATTGTGTGAAGTCAGATATGATGGAAAAGGGATTGAATAATGAGATGACGACTAATGGGGATGAATGGAAGAAAAGGACAGGGTGCGGCGACCCCAAATAATTTGGGAAAAGGGCAGGAAGAAGAAAATAGCTCTACCAGTTTGGAAATACATAACTATAATTCGGACTAACCCTTCGGGGAATATACGCGTGATGGTATGTCACTCTCAATTTAGTGGACGGTAGACGCTTCTATCTCAGTATTTTTTTTATATCGAAGGCCCTAAAACAATTATTATTCTCACAATAAATTAGAATAAAATTGTTGATAAATAAGAATTTATCAGTTTTTCCTTTGTAACCGGTTTCTTTTCATAACACTTTACTATTTGGAACCGTGACTTCCACTATTCAAAATATCACTAAAAATGAGTCCATATTTTTATTTTATTTACAAATAAAATATAACTATCACAGTCTTTTGTACCCAAATTCTGGCTTCGCTACTAATAAACAAGGAACAAGAGAATTATATCACTTAATTAGGCTTAAAGACTTTGAAAGAAAACAATAATGTATAATTTTGGGCATTTCCGCCCGTAGCGAAATGTTTATTGTTCGAGTATTGTACGCGATCGATTTTGTCTATTACGAAACATATAGATTTTTTTGAGTCGTCAAACTGGCTCGAAGCCTATAAATAATTGTATAATGTTAACTTTGTCTTTTATCATAAACATTGGTATTTCATTACATCATTGTTTTCAAGTTATAAGTAAATGTTTAATTTAATTTATTATGATACTAGAGCATAACTTATTGTACATTCGACTACAAAAGTTGTGGCTAATATCAAATAATTATACAGTGTAAGTACTGTATAATTATTTGATATTAGCAACAACTTTTGTAGTCGAATGTACAATAAGTTATGCTCTATAAATATGGTTAAATAAAAATATTATTCTTCATGACTTTAATAAACATGACGTAAACATAAGACCGAAAATAAAGTGAGTTACAGTAAAATGTGTCATTTAGTAATACTAATGTTCATTGTTACATGACAGGATTACGAAGTCATTCTTTTTTAAACACTAACTTACTAGCATTACTTACTGCTCTCCCTGTAATTAACACCAAAAATTATAAGGATTAAAAAACTACATCTATTGAAAAATAAAAGGTTTTCTTGAGTAGGTACTGGAATGTACAGTTTAGCAATAACACTTGTGTGCTTGAATACCCAGCCTCGCTCTACTTCCATATAATTAGAGCAACAATAGATTCTGTCTGTTTGTACAGCCACAGCCTACAGACAGACGGACAGGCAAACACTGCCTACTCACTTGTTTGTGTTTAACCGATTTCAAAAAAGTGAAATTGTGCGATGCGACACAGATTACAAAACATCCTTAGAAATGGTCTATTGTTCTTTTTTTTTGCAAATGTGTGGCATTTAAATGTGCTTGTGTGTGTTATTTGACAATGCATACGTTAATATTTACGAATTATTCAATTTTAATATATTATAAACAAACTTTCCGCCCGCGAAAGAACAGACTGCCTCGTTGGTCTAGTGGTCCCAATCGCGACTGCTACGCTAGAGGTCTTGGGTTTGATCCCCAGGTCGATCAAAGTGTTGTTGAGTTTTTTTATGAATTTCTCAGTAGCAGCTCGGAGTCTGGATTTGTGCCCGGTGAAAGGCAATAGGCTCGCCCCCTATTACATGGGACCAAACATACCGGCGAACTGTGGGTGTACATTAAGTGCACCTCTGCCTAACCCTTCGGGGAATACAGGCGTGATGGTATGTTTTTCCACCCGCGGCTTCGCCCGCGTGGACTATAAATTAAGCCTATGTCACTCAGGAATAATGCAGCTACGTTCTATTGGTGAAAGATTTTTCAAAATCGTTTTAGTAAATGCAGTGATTACCCCCTACAACCTCACTACTCACAAAATTTACCTCTTTATAATATTGGTATAGATAACACATATTAACTGGACGAAGAAAGCCGAATATCGGGCACTAAGAGAGGCCTACGTCCAGCACTGGCCGAGTATAGGCTGATCATGATGAGGCTTTTTTTAGCCTCATCCCTCTCATTCTGAGAGGTGACTCGTGCCAAGAATGGTACAGTAAATGGGTTGATGATGATGATGATGATGAAGACAAATCAGTTTTTTAATATTATTAAAGATCATCACTTAGGAACGGCTCGATCGTTTTGTTTTATTATCGTTGTATGTCATTGTTACGTGGGCAAAACTCACCACTGAGTGGAGCCCACAAAACGCCAGACGACGTCTCGGCAGGCACAGAAGGAGATGGCGGGACGAACTAGACCTTTATTGGAAGGATTGGCCGCAAAAAGCTAGGAACCGAGAGGAGTGGAAGGAGAGTAGGGAGGCCTTTGCCCTGCAGTGGGAAGATAATGGCTGATTAAAAAAAATGTCCTTGTTAGGACAAGGATTGTATGAAGTTATATTGTAATTAAGTAAAATTGTTTAATAAGTCATATATTTATTTAAATTCACCGAAAATGTTGGAAGATGACTGCCTCGTTGGTCTAGTGGTCCCAATCGCGACTGCTACGCTAGAGGTCTTGGGTTCGATCCCCAGGTCGAGCAAAGTGTTATTGAGTTTTTCTATGAAATTCTCAGTAGCAGCTCGGCATCTGGATTTGTGCCCGGTGAATGGCAATAGGCTCGCCCCCTATTACATGGGACCCAAACATACCGGCGAACTGTGGGTGTACATTAAGTACACCTCTGCCTAACCCTTCGGGGAATACAGGCGTGATGGTATGGTATGTTGGAAGTTTTTATAGGAAAGTTTATAGTCATTTAATTGATTTAAGAGCGGGAGCGAGCTGCCCAAGACCGGGATGGTTGGCGCTCTTTGGGGAAGGCCTATGTTCACTTATGGACGGCAATAGGCTGATATGATGATGATGATGATGACATAAATATAATTATATAATCATCTATTCTTATATTATTTATTTAAACCAATATATTACAAAAATAATTTTAGTTTTTGCGTTGTCGGTAGCGCATTGATACATTATAAATACTAAAATAACTATCCTATGTAAGTATTGCAAACTCAGTCCTTGTAAACAATAAATAGGACAAAACTATGGTACTATTGTGATTTAATTCATTGCAGTATAATTATTCATAACACTACATTTCCGATAGATATTACTAGGCTAGGCCCAATTCCTCCCCCAATCCCCTTCCTTCTCCTTTTTTCCTTCCCCTCCCTTTCCCTATATAGGCTCGGCAACGCATCTGCAACTCCTTTGGTTTTGCAGATGTCCATGGGCGGCGATGACTACTTACCATCAGGTAGGTCGCCTGCTCGTTTGCCGAGTTATCCCATAAAAAAAAAGAGATATAAAATAAACAAGATAGCTGTTAAAGATATGAGTACTTTCAATGCCAATCAAGTTTCGTATTAAATTTCATTTTATTAGCTAGCCTGGTATGTACGTAATACTATGACTTGTGTAGGCTGTCGAAGATATAAATGTTAAAGGTACTTTCATGCATAAATCATGCATGAAAGTTATCTTCAAACGCACACGAAACACGTATTCATAAAAATGGTCTTTATGCTATTATAAGTATAATATGTATAAATTCAGTTACAAATAAAGAGATCCACAACGTTTCTGGTTTTAAAACGAGATGCTTTAAGTAATAGGTACATAACGATACATATACTAGGTACATAAAATACCAGTTATTCCATGCCAAATTGCCTATGTTAATCTGGAACATTGTAGCTTCAGTAGTTCCAGAGTTTATTGATTAAGAACAAACATAATGGAGAATGTTACTAGGTATGCCAAATCGCTTGAAATGTTGTCTCAGTAAAGCCTGTATGTATACAAATACACTAGTTTTTGTTTTAGTCAAAAATACCTAGTAGTTTTGATTTTATAGGCATTCAAAGTTTCGAAAAATATCGAGTCCCGCTAACAGTCACGTGACCGCTTGTGACGTCATATAACAACGCGCCGCGCGAGCCGCGGCCCGCTTAGTATCAACATAGTGTAATGAAAGCTAATTACACTATGGTATCAAGTCGCCAGCGGTTATAGTAGTAGGTGTAATAGCTTGCGCAGTATTTTGTTGTGTTTTTGTCCGCGTACTAAGTTAATAGTCTAATAATAGTAAATATTATTCGATTAATAAAATTGATTAAGGATTCCAAAAAGGGCAATCGGATAATCTACCTAAAATAGATGGATTAATGGTTGCGCATTATTTATCAACAAATAGTCATTTCGTTGCCGCCGAAATGCGAGGAATAAAAACTAATAACTTTAGGGTTCCGTAGCCAAATGGCAAAAATTGCACCCTTAGGTATTGATTCGTCATGTCTGTCTGTCTATCCGTCCGTATGTCACAGCTACTTTTCTCAGAAACTATAAGAACTATGCTGTTGAAACTTGGTAAGTAGATGTATTCTGTGAACCGCATTAAGATTTTCACACAAAAATAGAAAAAAATCACGGGCCAAATGCGAGTCGAACTCGCGCACGGAAGGTTCCGTACCATTACGATTTATGACGTATTAAAAAAAACTATTTACTAGATCTCTTTCAAACCAATTTTCGGTGGAAGTTTACATGGTAATGTAAATCATATATTTTTTTTGTTTTATCATTCTTTTATTTTAGAAGTTACATGGGGGGGGGGGACATTTTACCACTTTGGAAGTGTCTCTCGCTCCAACTATTAAGTTTAGAAAAAAGTGATATTAAAAACCTCAATATCATTTTTGAATACCTATCCATAGATACCCCACACGTATGGGCTCGATGAAAAAAAAAATTTAGTTTTAGTTCTAAGTTCTATAATCTTAATGCGGTTCACAGAATACATCTATTTACCAAGTTTCAACAGCATAGTTCTTATAGTTTCGGAAAAAAAGTGGCTGTGACATAACGGACTGACAAACATGACGAATCTATAAGGGTTTCGTTTTTTGCCATTTGGCTACGGAACCCTAAAAAACAGAAAATTTTGGGAGTTCCCCATACTTAAAACTTAAAAAAAAATTTTTTTACATCAAACTCATACGTGTGGGGTATCTATGAATAGGTCTTCAAAAATGATATTGAGGTTTCTGATAATTTTTTTTCTAAACTGAATAGTTTACGCCAGAGAATCTTCCAAAGTGGTAAAATGTGTCCCCCCCCCCCTGTAACTTCTGAAATAAGATAATAATAAAACTAAAACAAATATATGATGTACATTACCATGTAAACTTCTAACGAAAATTGGTTTGAACGAGATCTAGTCAGTAGATTATTTTAAAACGTCATAAATCGTAATGGTACGGAAGCCTCCGTGCGCGAGTCCGACTCAAACTTGGCCGGGTTTTTTTATAGTTCCAAAAGACGTTAAAATGCGAAAAACATGGATTAAAGCTATTTATTGATTTAGTGCCATAATAAAAATAAATAAAGAAATAGCTTTTATCCATTTTTCTCGCATTTTAACGTCTTTTGGAATTATAAAAAAACAACTTTTCCGGCGAATTGGTAGTTTTATTTTTACATTTAGGCACAACACATGATTTCCTAGTATTTGGATTGGACATTTTAAAAAGAATTTAGTTTTAATTTCGACGGCACAGGCGCGCGACTGCGAGCGGACTGAATGAGCCAGACTGAGCGCTGCTGAGCGCGTTGTGCTATGACGTCACACCGTAACCGGCGGCCCGCGTCGTTCGGTTACAACTTGTTTTTCTTCTAAAACGGAAACTAATTGACGGTTCGAAGTAATTCTTTCACTGGTATTTTTTATTTTTGACAGAGATTATGGAGTGCTAATAATCAAAATTCGTTAACATTCTTCATTATCTTTAAGTAATATTAGTATAGATGTTAGAATAAATATAACAGATATGCATGAGAAGTCTTAACTGAAGTTTGCACGTGAGAAATCAATCGTTATTTAAACAAAATGAAGTTAAGCATGAAAAACTTTCATGCATGGTCAGAAACTTTCATGCACGCAGATTATATCCCATTAAGATCATGCAGGTTGTATCAGTGTGTGTGGCCTTAAGTGATTGTAAACACAAACTAATACACGTGCCGTAACAGGTATTACAATTAGTAATAAAAACACGATTGTTGATGGATTGATCGATAAAATTGACACAATGAACTGCCATTGATAAGTACATTATTGTTCCTTAAACTTTGTATTAGTAGGTACATGTGTTTTTATATCCATTTACTGAATTAATAAGGTTTTTTGCTTGCCCCTGATTGTGACTTATGATTTAGATTTTTTTGTTAATATTATATGAGATGGCGTTCTCTTAAAGAGGCCTACGCCCAGCAGTGGACGAATATGGGATGATGATGATGATGATGGTGATGATATGAGATGGCGGGACTAGGGGCCCAGTTAGTCCATTTAGGAAATTGGGCTGTAGCTTTTAAACCGTGAAAAGTGAAACGAGGCCTTTGCCTTGGAGTGGGACCAATCAGGATGATAAAAAAATAGGGTGAAGGAAAACATTGTGAGGCAACCTGCATGCCGAAGAGATTTTCTGAAATTTCATCAAAATTGACCTAGCCGTTTTCGAGTTTTTGAAAGAAGAGCAGTTAATTTTGATATATTAATTTATCAGATACATAAATTTACAATGCATATAAAAAAAAAACATATAAAAGAAGAAATATAGATACTTATATAAAGGTTGAAAATTGAGACTCGAGGGAGAAACTGTACCAGGAGTTATATTATGGTCAGGAGTTATTAAATCTTTCAAATTCAACGCTGCGGTCTAACATAGTTAATTGTGACCTAATAAGAGAATGTGTGAGTGCAGTAATAGCCTTGTGATATGACCATTGGACTGCCAAGTCAAAGGTCTTGAGTTCCAATCCAAGGCACGCACCTGTCTTTTCGAAGTCATGTGCGGATTAATAATTAATTATGACGCGCTTAAACGGTGAAGGAAAACATCGTGAGGAAACCTGCATGCCTGAGAGATTTTCTTGACGGCATGTGAAGTCTGCCAACCCGCAGTAGGCTAGCGTGGTGGACATAGCCTAATCCCTCTCGTTCTGAGAGGAGACCCGTGCCCAGCAGTGGGACAATGTAATGGGTTGATGATGATGAATAAGAGAATGTATTTCCTTCGAAACTGGAAGTGAACGCATAGTTAATCTATGTGAAAGGTATCTACCGTTGACACTCAGAATATAGGTGTTTAACCCGGACCTCGAACTAATTGTGTAGGTTCAGAATTAAGTGACCGTATCTCATAGATAAATATACCTATAAAGAGACAAGTACCTACTTGTAATATTAACGACAACAAGTAATTAATAATCCTTTAGGGACTAGGAGCTTTACGCTATATTATGTAGGCTACGAATATTATAAAAAAAAATGTATATTTCCTGGCGGCGTCACATATAATTTAAATCATGAAATGAAAAATAACTTTGGTTTCAGAACGTATCCATTACCCGCTCAGTGTTCTATAACATGTTAACTTCATTTAGTTCTAAGCCAACGAAAAAAAAATATTATTTATAATATCATTGTTACAACCAATGGGGGTCCATAAATATGAGCCATCAGGGTGGGCGGGAATCATTATGTTCGGACGAGACAACAACTGGAATATTCTCAATACTTACACACATACAATGATGTATGGGGAATACAGGCGTGAAGATATGTGTGTAAGGTAGTACGAGTAATATACATCCACAGTTCGGCGGTATGCTTAGGCCCTATGTAATAAGGGGCGAGCCTATTGCCATTAACGCAAACTCCCTCCTAATCATCAGTTGAGCAAATCGTTTTTCTATGACATTGCCAGTAGCAGCTAACTGACAATGTTATAGAAAAACGATTTGCTCGACTTGGTAAACGAATCCAGGACCTGGTGCGACTGCTACACTAGAGGTCCTGGATTTGTCGAACACTAGATTAGTAAGACAGTCCAAAATGTGTTGAAATATCCAATTATATATATATATATATATAATATACTTGAAATAAATCTTAATTATTCAACAGCATGTCACGGTGACTATTCGAGATCTAGATAAGCGTGTCACAATCTCTGATACATAATCTGATTGTAATGTCCGTCTGTCCAACTATTTACAGCGAGGTACTGACCACTAGGAAATCCGTTTGTGGCCGGCAGTAAATTTAATTGTACAGTCGTTTGCACAAGTGATACGATTATGATTAATTGATAAGTAGCTATTTTAAATTGGAATAATGACGTAAGATATATGAGTTGGTGGTATTATCGTAGATATTTATAGAGAAATGAGAATATATAGTACTTTTTTAACGTATATTTTTTAAATTGATTTAAAACTAATTAGGAGAGAACCCTAGCATCCGTAATGCAATTTTAAGCTTGGATATCTCTATTTTTTGGGCATTTTCCATGCAAAAATTATTCAGTTATTTTAGTGAATGAAAAATACGACCGCGGGTAGGATTCGAACCTGTGTCTTCTGGTTAAGTACACCAGACGATAGCGTCTGGTGTACTTAACCAGAACTGGTGACTGGTGGTGGTGCGATCAAAATCGCTTTTTAATTTACGTCTTTGAGGTGACGTCCGTGACATCTGTTGAAAATGTGCTTCTCAACCGACATGACATGCTTTACAGCAAGTACGATATCGTGGGTGGGACTCGCGGTGGCTTAGCGGTCAAAGCGTCTGGTGTACTTAACCAGAAGACGCAGGTTCGAATCCTGCCCGCGCGCGGTCCTATTTTTCCTTCACTAAAATAATTTAAGCTTGGATGCTAGAGGTTTAACCTAAAAAAATCGATTATAATCTCTAATTCTTCCTGTTACATTTACAAATACGTTTTTCTTGTATACTTTATATCTACAATTTAAAAAATACATATACGTGATGGGATTTTTATTAAATCGAAGATCTTCTTCTTCGTTCGTTTAGTGTGCCAAAAACCAATTATATTTGAACTTTCACTGAATGATCGATATCTTTACTAATTGACAGTTTGTTATTTTGAATTATGAATTGATTGCAAACTCTCCATTTTTAATAAACTGCAACCAATTATAATGCTTTGAATCTTATTGAACGTATTTGTTTGGTGCACTCATATAGGAAAATAAATCTTATCATAATTATATTCTTGCGTATTTACTGTTTCCTTTATTATCACTATCAAACGGCCTTAAAGACATCGCAAGGAAACCTATATTTTAGAATTTATTATATAACAAATATTTCTAGAAAGTTTCCTAAACTAGCGAAGTATATTACCTAGTCACCATTTAGCCTCAGGCTAAATAGAAATATCGTGACTGAAACACACGTACCGAATTATATATCAATCATGAATAATACTTTAATTATTATCATACGTCATCTGTCACTGTATTTTTTTCACACATTTTGCTAATGACTAACACGGAAGAAAAACATTATTTATTTTTGAACAGCGGCCACACCTTTTGTGCGTGATTGTACAATCGTGATTGTGCACAATGGGGACATATGCAGATTTCGCGCTTTATTGATTTATAATTAAATTGTAACAATAAAATGCCACGCCCATTCGTGAGTAGGCAATGAAAACTATTTATGCTACATAATAAAATGACAAATGATTATCGATTTCGCAAGGCTAATCGTGGAAGTATGAAAAATATTAAGCATTTGAGATTTATGTTTTTTTTAGTGAGTTAATTGTGGCTTGGTCAAAGTTAAGTCCTGTTTATGATTGACAGATCGAATTTATCAATCAAAATAATTATTGTTACCAATGTTCTTACCTGCTAAAAAAAGGTTGTTGATTGCTTGGTTAAGTAGCGTTGGGTTGCGATCGTCTGATGGCAGTCGATTCGTGAAGAATCTGATATTCAGCAATATCTGATTAGACTAGAAACCGACCTTAACATTGCTAAGAAAAGTAGGGATTATTGGTCTTTACTTATTTAAAAAAATAGACCACAAAGGTATGATTAAAAAGTTTCCCCACTTCAATACAGTTTGTACGAAATAACTATGAGCGTGTAAAGTTGCCCGCAAATGGTAAATTTTAATATAAAGAGTCTATGTAAAGATAATTGGGGTCCCATTCGTAATTATTTTCTTTACTTATTTAAAGTTTTGTGTTTGCATCAGTTCTCAACTGTACGTACCAATAATATAGGCTGTTTTTCAGCTTTTTAAGTTCCCTTTGTTAGCACCAGGTGGAGCCTCAGTGACAGCTTATAGAAAATAGTTTAACACTAAAATGCTAACAGTGTCATAAAGTAGTGTTACAAGGTCGCCCGTCTGTGTTGCGTCTCGTAACGAGGTGGGTCAATGTACGTCAATAATTGTGTAAATTGAAGAAAATACGTTCTTTTGTGAAAGAATTATATTTGGTATACGAATACTACTTGGAAAGGTGGCACGCATGGCTACGCGCCAAGCTGTGCAGTAGGTACCATTATAAGCTGATCTCTTACTATATCGAAAGTCTATAAAATACAAGGTGAGCTTATTCTGGACTTGTACAGCTTGACGTGTGGTCTTGTGTAAAATATCTTTTGCTTTTGCGAGAGATTTCGGACGTAAGATTTTGACATTTAGGGTCCATAAAAGGAATGTCAATATACTATCTACAGTTAGATTTTTTATTTATAGTGTTTGAATTGCGCAAAATTGGAGCAAAAAAACATTACTAAGGTTAAACATACATTTTAGTGAAAGAAAAAAAATGTTACAACACCGGGGGCTTATATCAATTATGGTATCGACACTACTGTCAAAATCACAGGAGGAATAAATTCTTCCACACAGCGACTTACAGTTTGTTCGAAATAAGTAAGCCGATCGGAAGTTGTCTGCAAGTGGTTTAGAAGTGGTAAATTTTAATAGAAAGAGTCGGTGTAAAGATAATAAGAGTCGTATATGTTTCATATTTCTAATGGTTTTGTTTAGTAATTTCGATATTTATGTATAAAACATTTAATTAAACGATTTTATCACCGCGGTAGTTCGGAACGGCGAACTTCCGATCGGCTTACTTATTTCGAACAAACTGTACGTTGGATGAACTTAATTTTATACAAATAACCATGACATACAGACCTGACCTCTTCTCTCATTAATAGTAACTGATTCGTCGGTATTCCCGCGCCGGCCGTGGCCGTGGCTTAAAGCACTTTCTTTCCGTCAGGTAACGTCGGCACGCGAGGGTTATGCAATGTATTGCTGTCTTTAGATTTTTATTATAATTATTAACGTTTCGTCTAACATATACTTGTGAAGAGTTTAATTGTTTGTTGCGCTGGTTGGAATCTAATTTGAATTTAAGTTAATTTACTAGTCTCAAAACACATTTCAAATGCTTCTAACCTTTTTCTAACAGTTACAGAACAATAATTGCTTGAAAGCATCTTTCATTTACTCTCCGCGTCGGCCGTGACCTTGTGACTGGACGCACTTTCTTTCCGTCGAGTAACGTCGGCACGCGAGGGTTATGCAATGTTTCCTTGATTTTGTTTGTGTTTTTGGTTATTTGCGTTTCTTGCGAAGATTTGTATGTCTGTTGTGTAGTAAAGATATTGTAGTTTTATGACTAAATAAGGAACTGTTAATTATTAAAAAAAATCTTAAGAACGTAGTAATACATAGTATATCATACATAGTATAACTATGCTTTGCTGCAGTGATGGGACTTAACAGCTTGTGTGATATGGCGGATTGTTTGATTGATTGATTGGATGTCCTGTTTAGGGCGCCATTTTTTTTAGTTCTCGCAATTTGTACGTTTATAAGTTATAACACATTCTAATTTTATACATACATACATACCATCACGCCTGTATTCCGCGAAGGGTTAGGCAGAGGTGTACTTAATGTACACCCACAGTTCGCCGGTATGTTTTAGGTCCCATGTAATAGGCGGCGAGCCTATTGCCATTCACCGGGCACAAATCCAGACTCCGAGCTGCTACTGAGAATTTCATAGAAAAACCCAATAACACTTTGCTCGACCTGGGGATCGAACCCAAGACCTCTAGCGTAGCAGTCGCGATTGGGACCACTAGATCAACGAGGCAGTCATTCTAATTTCATGACTGTATGAATTGTGATATCATCATCATCATCATCATCAACCCATTACATTGTCCCACTGCTGGGCAGGGGTCTCCTCTCAGTACGAGAGGGATTAGGCTATGGTCCGCCACGCTAGCCTACTGTGGGTTGGCAGACTTCACACGCCCTCAAGAAAATCCCTCAGTTATGCAGGTTTCCTCACGATGTTTTCCTTCACCGTTTAAGCGCGTGATAATTAATTATTAATACGCACATGACTTCGAACAGTCAGAGGTGCGTGCCTTGGATTCGAACTCGAAACCTTTGACTTGGCAGTCCAATGGTCATATCACTAGGCTATCACTGCACTTGTGATATCAACTATAACTTATTTAAACTGAGTATTAAAACTTATGTTTTAAAATTGTTGACGTAGCAGAAAGTACTTAGTGTATATTGAGAATTATGTCAAAATTGTCAATTTTATACTATCTGCTGCAATAACGATTTTTAAATACATAAATTTGGCGGTGCTATTTAACAAATCTAGACAATATGAGTAGCTGAATTCTACTCAAACCTGAAACTAAAGGAAGAAGCCTCCCCCATCACAGAGCAAGATCGCATAGTCCCTACTTAATATTATAAATGCGAAAGTAACTCTGTCTGTCTTTCTGTCTGTCTGTCTGTTTGTCTGTAACGTTTTCACGCCTAAACCACTCAACCGATTTTTATGAAATTTGGTACGGAGATAGACCAAAGCTTGAGAAAGGACATAGGCTACCTATTATTGCAATAAATAGTTTTGAAGGGGTTGAAATAGGGGGTGGTAGTTTGTATGGGAGTTCGTCATTTTCGAAGATAAAACAATGAAACTCTGTATTTGGGCACTTGATAAGAAGTCAATAAATATTTGTTCTAACGTTTTTGGAATTTCGACCTGTGTGGGGATGAAATAGGGGTTGAAAGTTCGTTTAGAAGTCCAAACAAAGTCACGCTTTCAAGTTTAGCCCCGGAACCGATTTTGATGGAATTTGGTACTGAGATAGACCGAAGCTTGAGAAAGGACATAGGTTACGTTTTATAGCAAAAAAATGACATAGGGGAAACCACGCGGGCGAAGCTGCGGGCGGAAAGCTAGTCCCACATAAATTACAAAATCCATACAAGAAAGTTACAATACATAATATACAAATTTGATATTTATACCAAAAGAGGTTAATATTAAATTCGTATAAATATAAAAGTGTAAAGAACATGACTAGTATTGACACTATCATTTATATGGATTAAAGTCAACATGCTCAGATCATATAAAAAGTTAAGATGGAACTTTGCGAACAAAGAAGTGAGGCCGGCTAAAACTACGCCTTGCCGTGTACAAACACAATTACACGCACACACGTATACCGAAACTACGCCTTATCTTGTCAGTCGAGCAGTGTCGAACTATCGCTACACGTATATCAAAACGTAATTATCGTATCACGTGCGTGTGTGCGTGTAATTGTGTTTGTACACCATAGTTTTAACCGGCCTCACTTCTTTGTTCGCAAAGTTCCATCTTAACTTTTTATTTGATCTGAGGAATAAATTAACATGATGAATTAATCATTTTGCAAAAATGCATTCGCCATTATGCATAGCTGGGTCCTAACAACATCCGTGGTTACGAAAGTCTTTCATAATTACGATATAACATTAATTTATATTTGACAGTAAGAAGTATGGGAGTTACGTAGGGTTGTCGCTTGTACAAATTTTGTGAAAAAAGTGCTGCCGACACGAACTTGACCTGAATAGCGCGTTAATTTGCGTTTTATGTAACTTTGAATGATTATTTAATTTATAAATGTAGTGTTTGAGAGAAAATTATGACTAAACTCCAACAATATCATACCAATACAAAATAATTGAAATCCACTGATAAAGTTTCAAAATACAATCTGGCGATTTAGAGGGAATACTCTGTCCCGCTTCTGTTTCCCACAAAATGAGTTACTACAGAATCCACGAAAAAACAAAAGCCCCGTGTAAATTTAACATAATTATTTTACGTAAATAAAAAAAATACTATGAACTACACTACTACTCCTTAAATTCATTTTAATATTTTAAAAAATGTGACGTTGTTATCCAGTTTATCTTTATTCGACTGACAAAAGGTTACCTGGTAACCCTAATTTTATGTGTTAAGAATTTGGCGCCATATAAAATTACGTATTAATTTTTAATCAATCAGTCTGACTCTAATGGATGCGCGAAAATGTTTAAATTTATGCTCATTTGTTAAAGAAGAGCCATTTCTTGCTGCTGAGGTGTCAAGGTGACAACGCCCGAGTGATATCACTGGTGTTCATCATCAACCCAATGTCCTACTGCTGGGCACGGCTCTCTCCTCAAAATGAGATGGATTAGGTTCCTTCTGCTGGCCTAATGTGGTTGAGCAGGTTTCACATCCAAAAAGTCTTTCAGGTATGCAGGTTTCCTTACAATATTTTGCTTAATTATAACATACCATCACGCCTGTATTCCCCGAAGGGTTAGGCAGAGGTGTACTTAATGTACACCCACAGTTCGCCGGTATGTTTGGGTCCCATGTAATAGGGGGCGAGCCTATTGCCATTCACCGGGCACAAATCCAGACTCCGAGCTGCTACTGAGAATTTCATAGAAAAACTCAATAACAGTTTGCTCGACCTGGGGATCGAACCCAAGACCTCTAGCGTAGCAGTCGCGATTGGGACCACTAGACCAACGAGGTAGTCAGAACGAGGTTTGCTTAACTATATTGGTTCAATATGATACAATTGTGAATGTGACGTTATCATACCATCATGCTTGAATCGTAGAAGAGTTAGGCAGAGAAGGGGTTTCGTTTGGTTTATTTATTTAGAAGTGAATAAGTTGTTAGATGGCAACAACTTATTCACTATTAGATTACAAAATAAATAAAAGAAAATTAGTGTTAAGCTATGGTGAATTCGACCGATTCGATGGTCTAGTGGTTCTAAGCGCGACTAGTACGCAACAATTCCCGGGACGAGCAGTGTTTTTAGATTTTTCTGTGGAAAATGTGGTAGTGTCTCGCAGGTTAGATATGTAGGTACGGTTGATGGCAATACAGTCGCCCCTACTACATGGGACTTGAACTAATCGACAAAATGCGGATGTACACATCTTAAAACACCTTCGTCTAACGTTTTAGGGAATACAGGCGCGATGCTATGCGTTATTTATTGTGAATTTGGCACTTATAGAAACACACAGTACTTTAAAAATACTGGTTTGTACAAAAAACTTACGTTGCGGCCCGCAGCCGCCCACGGGGAAAATGTCTTAGGCATTTCCTTCTGAGCCCGAAGGCTGTGGCGTTCACTAGGAGAGACCTACATCCAGCAGTGGACGAGTAAAAGCGATGATGATAATGATTTTCTTTTGATATTTTCCTTCAAAAATCACTAACAATTTGAAAAGTCAGCGGTTGCCTGTTATTACTTATATCACTACTACACATAGTAGGTACAGTCGCCAGCAGGCAAGGTATACAAAACTGTCAAATTTCTCCAAAAGATTTTAAATCTTAAATTGTTGAAGGTAAAGTTCAAAATCAACTGAGAAAAATTGACATTTTGTGGTAACTTGATGTGCTCGCCACCGTACATACAATGTTTTACTTTTAATAAGAGGATATTTCTTAACCTTTTGAACGCCATTGTCACATATATGTGACCAACGAAATCTTACCCTGAACGCCAACGTCACAAATATATGACAAAATATAGGTCGCACCATATTATGAAATAAACAATTTAATCATTACTTTAGTGTGTTTTCACTACCTTGTGTAATTTGACAGAAAAAGTGGCCTCGCGTCAGGGGTACGGCGATACGTTTATACTCTGGCGTTTAAAAGGTTAATCTCATTTATTTATATTGAGGTAGGAATCACACATCTATAAACCTAAGTATATTCTGAATAAACAATTAAGCAACTTATACTTCACTTTCATATTTGTGAATCAAGGCAACGAAGGCTCGTTTAAATGACAATTTATAAAGAATATTATTTATGTAAGTAATAAAATAAACATTAATAACATTAGTAACAACGTTAGCTTAGCAGTATGTTACTTAAAGTTGAAGATGGCAATACTAGAAAGTTTTGAAATGTTTATTAAGTATGGATGTATGTATATTATATATATATATATGTGTGTGTGTATATATGTATATATATAGATTATTAGAATATTTCAATTAACTATCTAAGTGTCTTATCTATCAATAAATAAATAAACTAAGTTATTAAGTATGTGTTCAATATAATTACCTATTAATGTACGCACGGCTACACATCCAGTATAGGCTGGCCTTGAATGGTACGGAAAAACTTTACAATGGGAGGTCAGTCTAAACTGGATTTGTATAGCTTGACGTAGCCGTGTATACCTAGTTAAAGACCACAAATTTCTTCTGTGTTTTTTTTTTATGGGATAACTCGGCAAACGAGCAGGCGAGCTACCTGATGGTAAGTAGTCATCGCCGCCCATGGACATCTGCAAAACCAATGGAGTTGCAGATGCGTTGCCGAGCCTATTTAGGGAAAGGGAGGGGAAGCGTTCACTTAAAGAGGCCTACGTCCAGCAGTGGACGAATACGGGCTGATGATGATGATGATGATGATGAGGGGAAGGAGAAAAGGAGAAGGAAGGGGACTGAGGGAGAAACTGGGCCTCCGGCGCTCCACACTCACCGTACGAAACGCAACAGTATGCATACTGGTACTTGACGTCGATATTCTGTGGGAGGGTAGTACTTCCCCGGTCGTGCGACCCATTCATGCTGGCATGTAGACATGTAGGCACTACTACTACTTCTTCATACATCTATGCATGCCATCAGTTAGGACAGGTCAACTTAATGCTGCTCTGGCTCTTTCTTCAAAAGGCCTGTTCATATTTGGCCTACATATATAAAACTCACATATATGATAATATTACTAGGTACTGTCTTGACTTTTAAAGAGACCATGATTCTCTCTGTATTCGTGTCGGTGTTTCTTCTCAGAGGGATGAAAAGATGCCCCGATTAATTCTATTGCTATTCTAATTCTGATGCTACTATGATGCGAATACGTTGTGTTCCGGTATGAAGGGAACATGAAAAAAATCTACAAAGAAATTACTGGGGAATTGAATAATCGAAACAGTCCACGATCGGCGAAAATATTGGGTAACATAGAATAATATATTTTTTTTTTAAATACCTCGATTGCACTGTTAAAGATTTTGTTAGCGCTGTGTAGAATTTGACACTTTTTATGACAGTCAATTAAACCAGACAATGGAATGTTAATGTCTGACTGACCTATGGTTCTACCCACCTACATAAAGTTCAATGACCTTTAGTCTATATTTACAATAATAATATCAAAATGCAATTTTGCCAAAAGGATATGCTGATAAGGTAAAAACTGTGAATAATTTATACATTTGTATACATTGCTGGGTGGGAAAGAGTATCAAGTTCATGCGTTCACGTTTCCGGAGGAATGGACGGCGTAGTGGGGCAAGTTCCGTGTCGTCGTTGGTGGGGTTTGCGCAAACGCAGACGCGACGCGGCGCCGCGTGCCAGCGCTAGCGACTTGGAATTGATGCGTTTTCTGACGCGTGGAAGGATGTAATCGATGATAGGTAGATACTGTTACGTGTTAAGATAAAGTTATTAGCTTGTGATTCATTATATAGGTAGTAAAAAAGACACTGCATAATTAGAAACAGCCTTTTAAATCAAAAGTAGTCAAAATAATTGCCTTGTTAATGTTGCGGTCTTTGCAAAAAACTATGTAAATTTCATGTTACCTACACAAAAACAGTTAACTTATTAAACCATTGAAAAATATTTACTCATTGCATAACATAAATTAATAATTGCCAAGGCGAAGAAATAAGGCACAATTACGGCAATAAGTTTATTTTTACAAAAACTCAAGTGTGCATCCATAGTTCTAACCCTGCAAAAGCGATATGCGCTAGCGTCACGATATGTGTCAACTGTCGTCACACTGTGTCAAGTGCGCATGTGACGCAACGCACAGCGCTCGCTGGTGAAAGAACACGCAGTCTAGTGTTGACTGACGTTTTCCTGGTAAATGTTTGAATAGTACTTAGACAAATTGAGCTTGTGGTTTTTTTGGCTTCAAGGTCACTATGTAAGAACTACGTCCTATGTCTTACTTAAGTTAATGTTAATATAGACAGTCAAAGCTAAAATAATTGGTGAATAACATACCATTACGCCTGTATTCCCCGAAGAGATAGGCAGAGGTTTACCTACTAATGTACACCCACATTTCACCGGTATTAAGTCCCATGTAATAGGGGGCGAGCCTAATGCCATTTGGTCATAAATCGAGACTCTGAACTGCTACTGAGAATGACATAGAAAAACCCAATAACACTTTTCTCAGGTCTTAACTCTGCGCTTAGGACCACTAGACTAATGACATTAATGAGGCAGTCATTGAATTAATGCCGTTGTTTTTGAATATTGAATGAATGTTGCTGAATATTAATATAAAGGCCACTTATCACTGATCATACAATTAATTCAGCCTGGTTTATCCCCCTCCAGGGCAAAGACCCTAATGCTGTGTGGGCCATTTACTTCTTAGACAAGTAGGTACAGTTTGTCCCGCCAAGTTCGTCAACCAGACCAAGAGACATAAAATGTACCTGCAGGGTTTTTATACCATTTACTTAAAAGGCTCACAGGGGGTCACTTCTTATGAACTTATTTAAAACTTCCTAGAAACTCAATCTATATCAACAGTACATTTGAATAGATGTTGGTCACCGACCATTTGTCACTAGTTCGTTCCACCGCGACACTCCCCGCTGTGTATCAAGGATATTTCGATAACGACTTGGATAATACAATAGCAGTGCAAATAATTATATATTATTACAACAATATAAATACAGCAGTATTATGTATTCTTACATAAATATTCACAAGTTCCTCAAAATAATTCCTTATAGGTTTGTGTTACATATAAAATGTTTTTTTTTTACGTATTTTTTAACACATAGGTCATCATCATCATCATTCATGGATCCGCGGTTAAGTTATTATGTGTTGTAAGAATTATCATGTTTTTTTTTGTATGCCAAAAAGTTGATTCTGAATAAATTATGTTTAATAAGATATTTAATAAAACTTACCAATACAAATGTCTTGAGGTGTAGGCTGAATTGTTTCATTTTTTTCGTCATTGCATTTAAGTGCCTCGATTATCTGAAAAAAAAAGAAAGATAAATAAAAATATTCCCCCGACACAACGACGCTTGGATTTAAATATCCTTCTTATAATTAATTAATTATAATTAAGCGGCGGTAGCCTAATGGCTAGGGTGTCGGACTTGCGGTCATGTGGTTGCCAGTTCGAACCCCACCCATTGCACTACTGACGTGAACCGACTCGTAACACAAGAATTTAGCCTAGTACGAGGGGTTAACAAGAATACTAGTAATGTGTGACCCACATTGCTAGTAACTTTTTTTTTTAATTAAAATTTAAAGACTAGGTGACCCGTGCTCACTTCGTTGGGTGATATAGCCTATGACATTCACAAATGACGTGGCTTTCTATTGGTAAATATAGTTAAATAAAATAATAGGTAATAAAATAAATAGGTAAATATAGTATATACTTAAATTAAATTATCAATATATGTATGAATAATTGTATAGGTACATCTCCCTCTCTCATACTGTGCTGTGCCCATCAGGGTCCATAATTGATCCTTAGTTTTAAGCTTACCATCTGTTTTAATTTGTATGTACATTATGGAATGCAATAAAGAATTGAAATTGAAATTAAATGGATTTTCAAAATCCGTCCCGTAGATCCATAGATTACCCCCCTACAACCTGACACACTTTTACCCCTTCTGCCCATTTAGATATTACATTTTCCATTTTGAAGATTATGTTAGGGTATTTAAAAATAATAATATTTTTTATATAGTCTTGTCTTGTATTTTAGGAACATGATTTGATTGCCAACAGTGATACATCTTCAAGGATAAGGTCGTTAACTCATGGTTCTTTTACGAAACTTTACTTTAATCCTTGTAAGGGCGTAACCTTACCAAAGTAAGGTAATGTGCTATGGTTTATGGTGGTCACGTACCACTGCGTAACCACGCCTTGCACCGAAGGCCATAGAAATAGGAAATACCATAAACAGATTAAGTATCAAGATTTATGCTTTGTAAACTGACGTCCTACGCTAGGATTCTGTACTATACATAATAATATTTGCAGTGCAGCGACCACGACTGCCTCAATAGTATAGTGCTCCAAGCGCGACTGCTACGCTACAAGTCCTGGGTTTGAATCGCAGGTCGAGTAAAGTGTTATTGAGTTTTTCTATGAAATTCTCTGTAGCAGCTTAGAGTCTGGATTTGTGTCTCGGTTAATAGCAGTAGGATCGCCCCCTATTACATGGGACCTAAACATACTGGCGCAGTGTGAGTGTATTAGTGCACCACTGTCTAGGCCTTCGGGGAATACAGGCGTGATGGTATGTTATGTGCAGCGGCAGCATAGTGGTATTACCATTGGACTGCCAAGTCAAAGATTCAGAGTTCGAATTCAAGGCAAGCTACACTTTTCGAAGACATGACTTCGAAAAGTGAAGCGCAAATGTGAAGGAAAATTGAATGCCTGAGAGATTTTCTTGATGGTGTGTGAAGTCTGCCAACCCGCAGTATTCTAGCGTGGTGGACAATTATCGCGTGGTGGACAATTATCTCTCCTCTGGTTCTGAAATCCTGATTCGGTATATAATAGACGGACAATATAATAGGTTCATGATACTTACTTATTTCATGCCCAAACATGTTCAAAAACTCAAAATGAACCCACGTCTCTATACGATACTTAACTGGTATCAAAACACAAATGTTGTATCCAGACAAAATAAAAAGAAATAAGTACCATCGACCTCACGAAACCAAATTAAATAAGAATTATTCTAGTCTGGGATTAACCTGATTTTAAGCTTTGTTTTACTGATTGTAATCACAGTCGTGACTAGGTTTTGGCGCTAGCATATCATGGCAACAAGTGAATAGGTTTGATTAAAAAGATTTTACGTCAGTTTAGATCAAAAAGGTACCTACAGTTTTTTTGAAACAATTGAGCTTATCTGAAGTTAGCCGTTCTGAATTGTCGCACAGGTAAAATTGCTTAAAAGTAAAAAAAAAATCACAAATGCAAATCATCACGCCTGTATTCCCCGAAGGGCTAGGCAGAGGTGTACTAAAGTACATCCACATTTCGCCGGTATGTTTAGGTCGCATGTAATAGGGAGCGAGCCTATTGCCTTTAACTGGGCACAAATCCAGACTCCGAGCTGCTACTGAGAATTTCATAGACAAACCCAATAACACTTTTACCCAGGGATGGAAGCCAGGACCTCTAGCGTAGCAGTCGCGCTTAGGAACACTGGACAAATGAGGCAGTGCACACAGTAACACAGACTCTTTCTATTATTTACCACTGCTAAACCACTAGCAAGCCACTACAGACAAGTACAGTTATTTTGAACAATCTGTATTGTATTCAATTTATTTATTGTATTCAAAGCCTATTTATTACTAATAAGACAGTATTAATAACTCTTTTTAACACACTCTTATTAGCTTTACTTGTCCTGTAAAGTTCGCCTTGTTTAAATCTTTACCAGAACCTTCAGAATAATCATATTTTTTCTTTAGATCCGATTGCTGTTTTCAAGGGTCTCTCTCCTTTGTTGTTTCAAATCGTGTGTTGGCTTCTGTTACTCTATAAAGACGCCCTTTATTGGTTTTTCTTCAATATCTGTTCTATGTTACAATTTTATTATATGTATTACGGTAATAAATATCATTTTTCAAAAAAAATCGAATACCCTAATGATTCGTCAAGTGAAACAACGAACTCATTAGCATATACGATTGTAATACATGCATGATGCAATACTTTATAACTCGCTACCCGATCGCTGTGAGAAATGAACCATTGTGTAGTCTCTCTTATATTGTGAGCCATTGTTATTGATATAAAGGTTTTATTATCCTTTTTGAAGGCAATTAAGACAGATCGGGCGGAAGGGCGTTTTGGGGGCTTTCTATACTGTAAATAAATGTAATAATGTTCTATACAGTAAAACAAATAGTAATAATAATTGTAATAAAACGTAACTATTTAAAACTATATAGGATAAATAGTTTTAAATAGTTATGTTATGTAACTCAGGAAAAATGTAGTTTTCTAGTGTTCTTATAAATACAAACTTACATAAGTACCTAATTAAAGCTCCAAGCGGTGGTAGCCTAATGGCTAGAGCGTCGGACTTGCGATCATGTGTTTGCCGGTTCAAAACCCACTCGTAATACTTAAGCCTTTAGCTTAGTCAGAAAACTAGTAATGTGCGACCCACATTGCAAGTAAGCTTTAATAAAAAAAAACATGTAAGTATTCCTGATCAATTCTATGTATGTTTCTCGATATATTTACGATTTAAATAATATTTTTTTATTTAAAAGAGTAAAGGTACTCTACCATTATATAATTGGTAAGTACCTATATAATTTTACGAGATAACTAGCTAATTAGGGGGGCGTATAATTACATAGAATCTTGTTTCATGTTCTTAGTGAATACTAAGTGTAAATAGCAGGTTGTCATACAAAACAAGTAGAAACCAACAGAGGGGAACAATTTAATGTGATGTGTTTGTAAACGATGAGTTAGCAACATTCAGTTGTAGGTACTGTTTATGCCTAGATTCACTATGCGGGTTTTAGATTGAAGGGTGGTATTTAAGCGTGGTTTTTATCGACTCGTAAAAATGAATTTAAAAAATCTATTTACATTAAAGCATATAATTCCGCAAGATAATAAATAGCCCATGTTAACCAGGAATAATGTAACTTTCTAATGGTGAAGGAATTATTAAAATCGGTTTAAAAGATTTACAGTTTAAAGATTACGAATTAAAAAAAAAAATTTTTCTTCCTCTTTTTAATAAGTATAGAAATAATAATATTATAAAGAGGAATGATAAAGATAAACAGAAAGACTGCCTCGTTGGTCTAGTGGTCCCAATCGCGACTGCTACGCTAGAGGTCTTGGGTTCGATCCCCAGGTTTTTTTGAGTTTTTCTATGAAATTCTCAGTAGCAGCTCGGAGTCTGGATTTGTGCTCGGTAAATGGCAATAGGCTCGCCCCCTTTACGTGGGACCCAAACATACCGGCGAACTGTGGGTGTACATTAAGAACACCTCTGCCTAACCCTTCGGGGAATACAGGCGTTATGGTATGTATGTATGTAAACAGAAAGATAAAAAAAAATACAGTAATAAGTCTACAATCAGCGAAGATCACGTAACAAAATAGGCACATCCAAAAATAGCCATTTAAAATCATGCGATTCATTGCACTTTCAGCACTACGAGTATATTGATCTACATGTACTCAAGCCAATTAAAATACTTCAACAAATCCTTTCACTACATTCAAAAGTAGCTTTTCGAAACTCCATACATATTAGGCATCTTGTCTTAAGACGATATACATGCATGCTGATTTAAAGTTATCGTATAAGAAAAATATAGAGTAACAGCACACTCTCTTTTTTTGCGTAATTTTCGAAAAGTATCGTCTTATACATACATCGAAAGGAAGTGTCAAGTGCGAATCAATTCTTTCGCCTAAAAAAACACTACAAGCACTATTGTAGTGCATAACTTGTTGAAGTAAAATAAACTAAGCACTATTTGTATGACGATGCTTTTGAAAACAGCCTAGTGGTCCTAAGCACGAACGCTACGCTAGAAATCTTGGGTAACTGGGTCTTTTTTATGAAATTGTCAGTAGCATTACGGTGTTTGAATATATGCCGAAAGAATGACACGCCCCCTATTACATGGGATCTAAATATGAAATATAAGAACGACGGCGAACTATTGAAGTACAATAAGTTCACTTCTGTCTAACCGTCGGCCTATATGTAATAAAGTATAAAAACCGATTTCCTCCTACCACTTAACAAAGTAGATCTAATTTATCCCGCTAACATCTCTTGAAATATAGGTTATAGTAACATACATACCATCACGCCTGTATTCCCCGAAGGGTTAGGCAGAGGTGCACTTCATGAACACCCACAGTTCGCCGGTATGTTTTGGTCCCATGTAATAGGGGGCGAGCCTATTGCCATTCACCGGGCACAAATCCAGACTCCGAGCTGCTACTGAGAATTTCATAGAAAAACTCAATAACACTTTGCTCGACCTAGGGATCGAACCCAAGACCTCTAGCGTAGCAGTCGCGATTGGGACCACTAGACCAACGAAGCAGTCTATAGGTTATAGTATTTCGTAGATATTTGTAAATTTGTGGCAATAGCTTCTATATCGATGACAGTAATGAGGTAACGAGCCACGATCGGCCTTTCGCACTCGGTACTCGAGTCGAGACCAGGTATCGTGGCGACCCGGCCGAACCCGTGGCATTTCCTTATACCAGACGAAATAGTCTATTGTTTTAAGTATTACTATGAAAAAGGCGTGAGTGTATGTATGTAATTTAAGTATTAATGTATTGACACGTTCAACTAAATAACCAAACTGCTACTGAGAGTTCACGTCGTCTGTCTGTCCGTGGCGGGATGATTTGGACGCGTTCCAACTAGACTGGTGATGGACAAATTGGCCTTTGCTCAATTTAAGACAATCAGCAGCAGTGTACAAATGTACACCTCTTCTTTATCCTTTACAACGAACTGAGGTTATACATTTGTAAAAATACGTACGTTCAAATGTTCAACCTCAGTTTAACTACTGTTTTTGTAGTTTAAGCGTCTGTCAATTAATGAAATAAGCAAGTCGAGTTACTTAGTCATAAATTTCTATAGTTTCAGGTAGAAAAAAAATACATTACGTACCTACCTACAGCTTATTTTAATTATATTTTTTTTTACGCAGCTGTTAAAGTCAGCAATAAGGAAAATGGTAATAAAATACCTAATTATAAAATAAATTTAAAATTACTTCATTGCTAGTATTAGTATTTCGGTTTTTCTAGCGGCCGAGCGGCCTCTAGGCTCCAGGTCGCGGGTTCTGCTTCCGCACGGAAGATGTATACATATATTGTGTGGCCTGCAATTGGTTGCTTCAGATAGTGTATGTGAAATATATTATTTTATCGCAAAATCGTAGTATTGGACGTTATTATTAATTACACAACGCATATTTATATCCAAGAAATATCCATGCTCAAAGCAAGATAATTTTTCTATGAAGTGTGCATAAATCCATTGAATTCCCCATAATTGCTATCAATATTGTATTCAATGAATAAATTCATCAATTCCGATTATATGTGAAACAATTTTATATATTTCCTTTAATAAAAAATAACTACCGTGAGAAATAATTGTCATATTTAAGATATACAACGAATAAGCGAATAAAATAAAAGTATAAAACAACTATTGAAGTCTTAAAGCAATTCTGTTACTGCGTTGATGTCTTTTGTATGGATGAAACAAAATCAAGGTTATATGCTGAAAATTAAACAGGGATTGAGATGCGACTGGCCACAAAGGGGATGGTGGGACGACTTGGATGTCTCAAGAATTGGAGAGGTATAAAAAAACATTTTTTTTTTTTTTTTTTATGGGATAACTCGGCAAACGAGCAGGCGAGCTACCTGATGGTAAGTAGTCATCGCCGCCCATGGACATCTGCAAAACTAAAGGAGTTGCAGGTGCGTTGCCGAGCCTATTTAGGGAAAGGGAGGGGAAGGAGAAAAGGAGAAGGAATGGGATTGGGGGAGGAATTGGGAAACATTAAGAAAAGTGGAAAAAAATGGCTTAATTTGATGAAAAAGTACGTAAATATGATTTTTTATAATAGCTTACTAGCAATGTAGGTCGCACATAACTAGTATTCTTCTTAATCCCTCGTGCTAAGCTAAATGCGTGTGTTACGAACCGGCAACCACATGATCGCAAGTCCGACGCCCTAGCCATTAGGCTACCACCGGTTCTATCTATGTATGTATGTGATTTACCGTTACATACAATTATTTTCACATAGATTTTTAACGAAAACCTTTTTATTTCCATTGATGCATCTCATTATGGCATGGAAAAAAGAATATTTGACAAAAAGGATGATTTCTTTTTTTGTCTAAACGGGACGGTAGGTACGTACCTTAAAAGTATTTTTTTTTTAAGATATTTTTGAAGTGGGCACGATTACATAGACCTAATAAAAATAGACGCTATGACTTAACTTTATTAATTTTGCGGTTCAAATTAAAATTAATATCCGTGTAATATATTCATGAAAACTACATGACCTTCAGCGGTGAGGACAAGCTGAATAAAATAATAAATTTGAAGATAATACGTTTGCAGATGATGGGATATCTTTAAGTAAAAAATTAAGAGATTCAAAGCAAAATGTATCTTGAATCTTACTAAAATGTTAATAAGTACTGTGTGCCTATACCTAAGCGTAATAACGTGTCTAGCCAAAAAAACAGCCAAGTGCGAGTCGGACTCTCGCATGGAGGGTTCCGTACCATTACGATTTATGACGTATTAAAAAAAATACTTACTAGATCTCGTTCAAATCAATTTTCGGTGGAAGTTTACATGTTAATAATGTACATCATATTTTTTTTTGTTTTACCATTCTCATATTTTAGAAGTTACCCCCCCCCCTGTAACTTCTAAAATATGAGAATGGTAAAACAAAAAAAATATGATGTACATTATTAACATGCACACATACTACCACTTTGGAAGTGTCTCTCGCGCAAACTATTTAGTTTAGAAAAAAATGATATTAGAAACCTCAATATCATTTTTGAAGACCTATCCATAGATATACCACACGTATAGGATTGATGAAAAAAAAAATGTTGAGTTTCAGTTCTAAGTATAGGGAACCCCCAAATTTTTTTGTTTTTTTTTTCTATTTTTGTGTGAAATTCTTAATGCAGTTCACAGAATACATCTACTCATCAAGTTTCAACAGCATAGTTCTTATGGTTTCGGAGAATAGTGGCTGTGACATACAGACGGACAGAAAGACATGACGAATCTATAAGGGTTCCGTTTTTTGTCATTTGCCTACGGAACCCTAAAAATTACGCCTATAAGACCGATGTCGATAACACCGTACGCTGACGCCTATATCACCGATGCCCATAACACTGACGCCTCTAAAAAGTCAGTTACTATATGCCAATTTTATACGTTAATTATTATTGTTGTTAGTAAAATTGATTCTTATGTCAAACTATTTGGACATGCGAGTAAATGTGCAAAATGACTCGCTCTCGAATTTGACACAGTTACGTGTGATATTGACAAATTGCTAATGTATATTATTACGAAGTGTACGCACGGCTACTGATCAAGCTATACAAAACCAGTGTATGCTGGCCTTGAATTGTACGGAAAACATTTACAATGAGAGGTCAGTGTATGCTGGATTTTTATAGCTTGATGTGTAGCTGTGTGTACGTAGTGGCGCCAGAAGAGGCTTAATTTTTCATATTATATCACTATAATTCTAACAAATTAAACATTATAAGGTTTACGATGAAGATAATTCAAGTATGATAATCTCCTTACATTTGAATAAGTATGTAATTATTCGGACGCGGATGCTGAAATCCGTTTCTTAGTAATAATAACCGTGAGAAATATAAGTCTGGTTTAAGATTATTTAAGTTATTAAATGGTTCGTTAAGCAAAGATTAAGTGCCATTCCTAGAGACGACAATTAACGTTAATGAATCAACAATAGTTATAACAATATCTTAGCCTATGTTTTCGCTTAAGAGTTAGTTTTTACATACATACATACACTCACGCATTTTTTCTACATTGGTAGGCAGAAACTATAGACCGCCACTTGCTAAGACTCTTTCAATTCTATTTCGCTTCTTCCAAATTCATACAACTTCACCACTGATGTAAAAACATAACAAACAAAAAAGAAAAGCTTTGTGTAAAATTTAGGCACATCTGGTTACTCTCAAAACAGGCCCCAATATAGTTAGGAAATACTCCATTTACTATAGAATTAGACAAATAACAGCGAAATCATTGGTGTTATATCAGTGCCTCCAGTGAAAAGAGGCATAAGTCGAGTTATGCCCTTTTGTTTTTATTGCACCATTGTAATCTCCGTGTTCTGTTACACAACATATCAAAAGGACATAACTCTAGCTCAATCGTAACCTGGTTTTTTGAATTGCATCAAGGACATAACTCGCCGTTTTTTAAGGCATATCCACTGATATCAAGTAAATTTCACAGCTAAAAAGATACAACTGCAATAACTCCGAAAACACAAACCAACAAAAAGACATAATGTCAGTTAATTGAACTACTGACATGACAGAAAAGACACAAACCATTTTGTTCCGAAGCGATTTAAATGTAGAAAGAAATAAATGCAGATAATACCTTTAAGTGAGCATGTGTATAAGGGAACAACTCGATTTGTATCGTTTGATTAGCGTAATTTCAAATGTTTATCCCCACTTAGCGCTATCGCTATTGGTGGATTGGCACGTGTATAATGAATAAGTCGTTTCATTCTTTATTTTATAATTTCTATTTTGTTTATTTTTCTTTTTAAAGTGAATACTGTTTCGTGTGTTTGTTTTAAATAATATATATATTGCAGTCAAAACTCTAGCAAAATCAGTTAAAAGTAGTTTTAACCGTATGATTTAGACAATAATACTTTTGACTAAATAACAGTCAAAAGTAGTTTTGCCCAATGGACCTGGTTAAAAGTACTTTTGACTAACTGAATCCGTCAAAAGTGGTTTTGGTTCTGTGGTCACAGTTCTAACCTAACCTAACCGATATGTGTATTTAGAATTTCGCGACAAGTGACGAATCCTGTATTTATCAATACGATCCAGAAACAAAGCGTCAGTCGAAAGTTTGACTGTTTCAAAATGAACCAACGCCTACAAAAGTGAAGCGATCGAGGAGCGCAGGAAAAGTTTTGTTCGCTAGTTTCTTCACTTTGATGGGGTACCTAGTTTCAATTCCACTTCGAGACCAAAGCAGCATCAACGCCGAATGGTATAGCACAAAATGCCTGCCAGAAGTTTTTTCTGTAATGAGCAACAAGCGCCCGAACACCGGGCTCCACGGGGTCGTTCTTCACCGCGACAACGCGCCCGCGCACTCAAAACGAGGGACTTCCTGGACTCCACACCGGTCAGAGTATTGAGACACCCTCCTTACAGTCCTGATTTGGCTCCGTGTGACTTCTTTTTATTCCCTAAAATTAAAAATCAGCTCAAAGGGATACAGTTTTCATCGCCGGAAGACGCGCTAGCAGCGTTTGAGAAGGCCGTGGAAGAGGTGTCTGCGGAGGATTGTAATTTTTTTTTCAATTAGTTCAGACACATGAAACTTTCTATAGAGGCTGGTGGAGAGTTCCTTGAAAAGATTTAATAAAAAAAAACATAGAAGTTAGTTTTTTAGTTTCTCAAAACTTTCTGAGTGTCCCACGTATTTTATATGTATCCTGTATTCAGACACTTGCGGCGGCCAAAATAAAAATTCATTTGTAAGTAAGTGCTGTAAATTCATTTTTTTTATGTTGATTCCTCGTTTTTTATGTTGATTATTTCAATAAATAGAAGTATTTAATAGTCTATTTATTTTATTATAATATTAGATAAGTTTATCATGTATGTTTGTTATTGATAGCAGAAAGACATTAAGTCGTATAATCGTCTCAAAAATTGATAAAATAAGGGAATAAGTCGTAATATTCCTTTACAAACGAGCAAAATTACAAGAACAAAAGACGTTATACCATTAATGCTTCGTTAATAAGGGCACAACTCAACAAAAAGTAAAAAAAATATAGAAGGAGTGGTTGAATGGGTATGTTATTTACGTTAAATAAAAGAACTATTTATTATCTAGAATGTGCAATAAAAAAAATATAATAATTTAATCCCGAAATACTAAAAAACATCAAAAGTATGGTTTTTTGGCTCTCCTGAAAAGTGCCCATTTTGAATTGTGCCCTTTTTCACTGGAGACACTGATATTGTTGAAATGATTATATTTTTGTGATTACATTAATTTGTAAATAGTTATTTAATTAGATATGTTCTCGTGTATTTACCGAGAAAAAACAACCATAGGTAATAAGTCAAAGTCAAAGTCATTAATTCAAGTTAGACTACTAAGTAGGTACATAGTACCTACTTTTTAAACGTCATTTTTACAATATAGACAGTTCCCAAAATACCCGCCCTTTAATAAAAATACATTGAAGTAACATAAACATACCATCACGCCTGTATTCCCCGTAGGGTTAAGCAGAGGAGTACTATTGTACACCCACATTTGGCCGGTATGTAATAGGGGGCGAGCCTATTGCCATTAACCGGGCACAAATCCAGACTCCGAGCTGCTACTGGGAATTTCATAGAAAACCCAATAACACTTTGCTCGACCTGGGAATCGAACCCAGGACCTCTTGCGTAGCAGTCGCTCTTAGGACCACTATATTAACGAGGCAGTATGGAAGTAACGATGACGAAATATTATTTTTCTAATGGTTTGCAGGAAGAAATGATGTAAGTTAGTAAGCTATTAATAGAACATACATAGATAACAGAAACTACTACTTAAAGGGCAATGGCCTCAAACTGTCTTAATTTAAATTTAAAGTTTTTGTCGTTTATGTTTGAACCTACCTACAGATTTATTTCTTCACAACTGGTTAATATTTTAAATTTAATTCAAATGACTAAACTTACTTTAATGATAAGTTATCTACATTATAGGTACGCAGTTAAGTCATGATTGTCTATAATATCAATAATATGAATCAATCCACGATTTTGTCCTAAGACTAAATTTTATTAAGTAGTTTCTGGATACTGGTTTCTAACACTTACGCGAATATTAGACATTGAAATAAAACTACTTTTTACGGATTTAACGCTCAACGGATCAATATAACGCTATAAAATCCGTAAAAATTAGTTTTATTTCAATAGTTTCTGGATATTTAGAATTATGTATGTAAATTGAGAAATGTTTTAAAAAATACTCGCAAAGGTATCCTGTCATTATTTTTTGCACAGATTCCTAAAGGCTTGTTTTATTTAAAAAAATATTATATCTACCCACATTATGACAATTAAAATGTTATCATGGCTTTAAGATCAGCAATCTGGGTTTTCGTAATCATTAATCAATTTGGTTTATATTGATGAGTGAGACGTTACAATACCTCGTTTCAAACTATTTAATAAGTAGGTAGGTATTTTGATACATAGCCACTTAACATAGATATTTCAAGTTCCTTTTATCGGTCTGTTCGGGATCATATTTCATCGTAATAAAATAATAATTTAATTTGTAAAAAGCAAATTCCGAATCAGGTCTTTCAGATTATATGTCAAGGTTTAGTTTCATACGTTAAACTTAAAATTATAGTAATTCTTGATCGAAATAAAAAGTTAAGGACCTACTCAAAAATCGTTTCGTTAGAAAACAAACCATATAAAAAAAAACACTCACCTTCTAAAGTTTCTCCAAATTCCAGATACAATAAAATCAAAAAGAAAATTAAAACAACACAAAAACGCCGGTATCACAGTCGTATGTTTTCGCACGGCGTATTATTTTACGCACATCACGTCAAATTACGTTACGCGTTGCGTACTCGCGTGCGGTTAGGGTCGCGTCGCGGCGCGCACTACCTGACACTCTGACAGGCCGGCCGGCACAGTGTGCTAATCGACACATCGCATAATCAAGTGAGAGGAAGTCTAGAGAGGTGATAGGATCTATTTTATAATAGTTGGTAAGCAATATGGTAGTTGGTAAGAAAAGGCCATACATGGCAACTGAGCTACGAGATTATAGAGTTGGGAGCCTAGACAATGTTACATTTTCAATATCTATAACGAAGTTTTATATCCGAAATGTATGTATGGAATTTGCATAACCTTCATCACGGGACATATCGAAAGGTTACGGTTACAATTCCGGATTTAACTAACTTCGTTATCAATACTTATGAAAATGTGACACTGTCTCGTCCTCCAATTTACTTATTTTCTTCATATTGCTAGACTTTGACAATTGGACAGCCTAACCCTTTTCCTGTCTCCTTTCAGAACGAGAGGACGCTGAGAGAAGACCCGGAACTAACAGTCAATAGGTTGGTGATGATATAAAAGTGGTTGTAGAGAAGTCCTTAATCTACATAAGGTTTCTGCCCAGGGTAAGGAAAAGAACTAAAATCTATATAGTTCAAAGCTATATACTTATATATAGACTGCCTCGTTAGGCTAGTGGTCCTAAAGCGCGACTGCTATGCTAGAGGTCCTGGGTTCGATCCTAGGGTCGAGCATAGTGCTATTGGGTTTTTCTATAAAATTCTCAGTAGCAGCTCGGAGTCTGGATTTGTGCCCGGTTAATGGCAAATTTGGGTGTGTACATTACTACACCTCTGCCTAATCCTTCGGGGAATACAGGCGTGACGGTACGTCAAAGTTATAACATAACCTTATATTTGTAGTCTTTTTTTACTTAATCAATTTGAAACCAAGATTAACCTTTTAGTGACAGCGGTCTTGTGTAAAACATAGGTCTACAAAGGGTGAACCCTTAATTGCATTTTAAATTTATTTATTTCTTCACCTCGAAATCTCGTATTAGTTATGTGATCGATGTATAGCTATAGCTAGCACAAATATAACCAGTTAAAGGCAGTTAAAAATATTGTCACACTAAAATAACACCAGTCACACTTACACAGCTTCTTTTAATTTTACACCTGACATAACCAAAGCAACCCACTTACAAGGCAAAGAAAGCAACACTTGGCTGACATTACTTATTGTCATATATCCCTTTTACACAAACACATATATTATATGCTAGAGCAGGACGGACATATGACTAGAGAAAAGTGGACAGGTTTCAGTAATAGCTCAATAAATCGCGCGGTGATCGAATTATTTGATCAAAGTGACCACGGATCTTAATTAATTGAATATAAAAATATACCTTATTATAGATGTTTTTAAGGTTGAAAATCAAAGTAGCACGAATTAGAAGATGTTGAGCTATAAGTTTCGTCATAATGGTATGTAGAGAATTTCTTCGAATTGGCATACCTAATCACTATTGGTGTGCAGATGAAATTATGAGAAATAATTCTATTGTTCTAAATGGTACGATGATATTTTGACCCTGTTCTTGGAATTCGTTGCAATACTTGTGGCCCCGTGGTCTTGGCTATGGTTAGAAGCACGTCGTCTCAATTGTACGGTGGGCAGTACATCAAGTTACCACAAAATGTCAAATTTTCTCAGTTGATTTTGAACTTTATCTTCAACAATTTAAGGTTTAAAATCATTTGGAGAAATTTGACAGTTTTGTATATCTTGACCTGCTGTCAACTGTACCTAAGTTTCGTAAAGTAACGGCTACTTTTTAACTGGAGATCAGTAGGTACTGGCATATAGGTATACCTCTTCCACGGCTGCTTTCTTATACTGGGAATTATAATAGCATTGACAGTGTTAAAGTTACAGTCATGAAGGAGTCCCTAAGCCTAAGCTTTTTTTTATAGGACAACTCGGCAAACGCGCAGGCGGGCTACCTGATGGTATGGACCTAAGTAGTCATCGCCGCTCACGGACATCTGCTATACCAAAGGAGTTGCAGATGCAGAAAGGAAAAAGAAGATATTGAGGGAGGAATTCGGCCTTCGGCGCTCAACACTCACCGTACGAAACGCAACAGTATGCTTACTGCCACTTCACGTCGATATTCTGTGGGAGGGTAGTACTTTCCCGGTCGTGTCGACCCATTCATGCTGGCACGTAAACATGTTAGCGAGACTCTACTACTACAAGCTTAAATTATAGCAATATGAACATGCAAATGCCAAATTTAAGAAGCGAGTGTATAAATGTCAACAAAAGGCTTGTGTTTGTTATGCAAACACGCATTCAACTCAACAAATATCTACGAGCACGTTCGATATAAATGCGAGTTACCCAGTACCCAACTGCCTTCCCCTGGCCGGCGAAGGAAAAACCAAAAGCATTTTCCGCACAAAAAAATGGTCCATAAAACACACATTGCTGGACGTTTTCAGATAATGTGCTACTGACCTAAAGCTATGCTAAGACAACGATATCCTTAATGAGCATAGGACAATTTTGGCGGGTCCTTTGGCAACCTGATTCTCTTCGGCCGTGAGTTAAATTTATTATCGGTGCTTCAACTTACCTGCAGCCCCTAGCGCCGCTGGTGAGGTTTTTGCAAATCTGATTGAGTCACATGTAGTTTTCATAGGAAGCACTACGTACAGTGGGTTATAGCTGTTATCTGACCCACCTTAGGTGGGACGGTGGGGTCTCGGTGGGTCAGGTAGCAGCTATAACCCACTGTGCATACAGTCTTGAAAGCATAATCACAGGTTCGAATCGATAATACACTATTTTTAAATCACTTTCTCGTCGATATTGTTCTTATCTACGCAATCTTTATTAATTTTTTATATAGGTTCACGATATAACCTACCTACGCTTTGACTTTCTAAGAATTTTAAGTAATAAAACATTGATATAAGTATATAAATAACACGTAACGTGAAATTTTTTATACATAGTCTTTCAGAATGTGACTTCTCACGGAAAATTTCACCATTCACACAGAGGCGAAAATTCTACAACAGATACGTTTGTCACACAAGGAAACCCTGAAAAACAAAGAAAACTGTGTTTACAAAGACATAACACTATTTATATTTGTGTTTAGCAGTACCATGCTTTATGAACAGTATATATATATTTATGTATATGCTGTTACGTCACAGCTGCTTTGGAGAAAGTGTCCTTTTCACCTTGATTGTCCCTTACTCCGGCAGGAAGTAGTTTGTAAAATATTATATTTACATCGAAGTTACAATGTTGCAATGTAGACTAGTTTATATTGTCGATAAGATTTAGTACTCAATTATTGATACGAGAGATTACTTGTCCACCGAAATGTCAGAACAAGTTTATTTATCAAAACTTGATTAAAATTGGTTGGTTGGATGCAATTCGACCACAATATTTTTATGCACTCCTCCTGAGTCCTCCTCTATCATCATTATCTTCCTGTCCTTATACCAACGTATTTGTGGTCGTGTCCTTTCATTAATTGTTGTCTATGGTTTGGTCCCTTCAGTTATTGTTCTCTTCTCAATAATCTTGTCTTATTAAACTTATTTGTGCGTCAGATGCTGACATTACGTTTAAATATAAAGCCATTTCTTTAAACATGTTTAAAGAAATGGCATACTTAAATGGGTACAACAACTCGCTTTTTAATAAAACCCTTAGGGGTTTCGATAAAAAACCTTGCGTCTTGTAAAACAAAATGAACTTCTTGATATCTTTTTTACCTACTTAAAAAGATATAAAAAATGGTAGGTAGGAGGCTGAAAAATACTATACGACCAAATATACAAAAAAAACATTAAAATTGGTAGCGCCATTTCGGAGGAGTGCAACCAAATACCGTGACACGAGATTTTTATAAATTAGATTAAGAAACAACACGGGTGTTCCATTACAAATGCTATCTATTATTCTCTTACGCACGGATAAGCTGCCTTCGTCAATTGCGTGAGGCAGTGAAAGCGAATGACTCACAGGACTCATCCAAGCAACCAAGCAATCGCAATCAGTATTCTATTCGCCACCTCCGTTCTATTTACCTTCGGATCTTACCGTTGATTTCTTTTATCTACTTATAAAAGTTAACTGTAAATGGTATTAAGTGATTTCGCTTTTATTCACATCGCAGACGAATCTGTGGCCAGAATTATAAATGTCATCTTTGTAATACTCTGGTTAGTGTGCGTTTCCATTTGTGTATTGTTGGTTGTTTTCCGTTTGATCCATTGACTTGTATGTTCTTTTTTTATTATACTAGCTGTGCCCCGCGGGTTCTGTTTTTTTTAAGTGATCACTACCAATACTATTTATAACTTGCAAATACTTAGTCTAAAAATATCAAAATAAGTTCAGCTGTTTTCACTCGCATATCTACACATTTTAGGGCTTTGAGCTTTCTTTTTGAACGACTAGGAATGCGTTAGAAGTTTTTAAATGAATTTATTTTCCAACTAAGCGGTATAGGTAAATTCCACCTTAAATCAACTCTTTCGCCTAGAAATTCCAATGACTGTTTTCAATCGAAAACGGGAAAATATTCTGGATAAGTTGAACTTAAAAAAATAACAGTTTTTGGTTATATTGTCTATATTCTCTATACGTCACGTTTTGGAGACGTCATGTTTTGGAGACGCGCAACCTACACACAATACAAAACGAGATTGTATTGCGCAAGCGGTGCGTGGGAACTGCGCTCGCGTTCCTAGTGTCGTCTGTATGCAAGTAGGTATCTACCTATCCGAACGGAACACACTTCCGTATCGTTATGAGTCGAGTTAGCAGGTGGCTTCTAGTATTAGGTAATGTGGTACAACACCTTTTTGCCCTCCAATAACTAATCCAGATCCAGAACTCCAACCCTCATGCTGTGCAAGAGTACCTAGGTTCAATTAGCCGGTAAAACAAAGGGGTTATTTGATGACATTCTCAGAGGCAGTTCGATTTCCACCGAGTCCCCATTCGCCCCCTAATTACATAGGACCCAAAAACATGAGGTGTACAGATACATCGTTCCTACGCCTCGAAGAAACCTCGAAGAGTTACCCCTAGCGTGATGGTATCTGGGGCCGTATTACCACGTATTAATGCAATCATTTTTAGGTTGTGAGAGAGGGATGCTGCTCTACAGGTTAAATAGTGCCGTCCCTCGTTCACAACTTAAAAATGATCGCATTAATACGTGGTAATACGGCACCTGGTGTTGTTTACAATAAAGGCCATAACATACACCAACTAATTTCTTAGGCCGCGGATTAAATTTCTTTTCTCGCGACACCCCTAGCAATTAAATAGGTATTAACAAAAGTGTACCTATGCGTGATATTTACGTACGTCTATGCCTCGTTATCATCCATTGTATAGCTCAGGATGTGGTCGGACAATAAGGATAGGCCTCTAGGAAGAGGAAATCGGAAACAGTGACTTGTAAGTATCTAAATTTAAAATAAATTGGCCTTTGTTTGACAATTCGATTTGGTTTGTATTTTTCATGGTTTACCATACAATTTTATTATACGACCGTGATGTCTATTACTGATGTTATGAGGCCATTGCGTCAACTTTGTCCCACTAAATTTTCTCCACACCGTAGTAGCTTAAACGCTACCGTCTCTAAAATCCGCTACTAATAATCAAATACCTACAAATGTTTTATTTCAAATAGGCCTATAAACTCGAAATCACCGGTTATTTTAAGGAATAGGTGTATATCGACGCCTTAGAGTGAAAACCTCGTAAGTGTAAAAGAAGTAACTTTTCACGAGGAAGAAAAACCTGCATGCTGTAACATTTGTACGGCGTCTTTTTTGTTTTTTTATTAATTAATATGGAATTTTAACCCGCTTTTATATCCAGAACTTTTCATCTATATATCCAGGATGTGCGTTGCGAAGTTTCCTTCCTAAAAACGCAATAAAATAAATTTGAGCAAAAATGCATTCCCGAGGTTTTCACTCTAAGCTGACGATACAGGGTACCGATTTAGTCACCTGTATAGTTTAAAGGGGGTGATTCTACCCTTCATACTTAACAACATTTCCTATGAATCCCTATTCGTGAAAAATAAATATATCTTCAAATACAAAAGTAAACAGACCATATTTCGGCATGTAGGTATGAAAAGTCGTTTTTTTTTTCACATATCAGTAATGGAAAATTAGTATGACGGGTAGAATCACCCCTTTGAGGAGTGCAGGTGACAAAATCGGTATCCTGTTTAGTAGGTACTTAAACCGAGGAGAATATGACCAATACGTAAGATGGCCAGTAGGTACATCAAGTTACCACGAATTGAAAAATTTTCTCAAATGATTTTGAACTTAATCGTCAACCTTTTAAGGTTTCAAATCATTTGGAGAAATTTGACAGTTTTGTATAACCTGATGTGCTGTCGACTGTACCTAGTGACTTATTTATAGTATCCCGGTAGATTTGTCAGGATAGCAGTAAATAATAAAATTAATGTTGACACCTTTAGGATTCCATTTATTTTTACCTTCACATATCCATTAAATAATTTATATTATTAAACACAACTAGGTCTACGATACAGACACTATTAGGTACGAATGTTATCCTGTGTTACAAACATCCCGTAGATAATAATTATTATAGGTGACGCCAAATTTATTGAGCGCTGTGAACACGATTTAGCAGAGCAAAATAATCCTTATGACTTTGGAATACTGTACTTGCATGCAACAACAGAGCGTTCAAGAAGTTTGTCGATATATCTACCAAATTGTAGGTAAGTAGTGTAATTTTTTTTAGGTTTTACTGAAGTCTCATATATAACATTTTTTTTTAAATACAGGATGTTTATAACACGATCAATATTAATTTACAAATTTATTTAAGATCTTATTTTTTTTGTGACAAATTTTAGTTCTAACGGAGAGTGCTAGTAAGACATCATTTGGTAGGTGTTGCAGAGCTAATAATATAATAAAATATTCGTTATTATCACAAAGTTATCTTTTTTTGACAAACAAAGTATACTATAAGTTTGCATTGTAGATCCAATAAAAAAGAGTAGAAGCTATTTAACGACTTTTCACTGCCGGTCCTTAATGTTACCTGCAATATTTTGCTGTCACATTTATGATTCATGACTTGGGAATATTATAGGGGGAGCTTACTGCCAATAATCAAACTCCGAATGAGACTTTCATAGAAAAACGCAATAACATTGCTTGACCTGGGAATCAAACCCTAGCGTAGGCCTTTAGCGTAGCAGTCGTTCTTTCGACTACTAGAGTAATGTGGCAGTTTGTGAAAACTTGTTCCGAGTCTAGGTGGTTTCGAAAATAATTTATATCAGAAAACAGAGTCCCGCACCGCGGCTGTCATTCTGTCTGTTCGCGATAAAATCAAAAACTACTAAACGGATTCTCATGCAGTTTTCACCAATAGGTAGAATAATTCATGACGAAGGTTTATGTGTACAATTTGTACAGGTTTTGGTTAAATAGGTTGAAATATAACGATAATTGTATACAACCGTGCGAAACCGGTCGGGTTTTTAGTAATATGAAAATATTCCGAATTTATCATTATGTCATTAGCTCATTAAATATAATAATCACATACGCTAGACATTTAGCGCAACGCCGTTCACAATACATAGCTATCTTATATAATAACATCAATACTTTTAATACTATTACAATATATCAACGTGTTTCTGTGACGTGCGAGTCAAATGTTGGTTTTTCGCGTTAAATTCCAAGAATTAACATAAATTCCTTCATAATAATTTTAATTTTATGTTTGTAATGAAGTGTGTGAATGAGTCAATACATATTTTATCCTGCAGAGTTTTTAAAACTTTGCATTTATACTTAAAATCTCTGCACACTTAAGTATATCTACCTTAAAATGCAATTACTCTGCTTTTTAAGGTCTATAATTAATTAATAATACTAATTAATATTTAAGTATAAATGCTAAGTTATTGTAGTCAGCAGGATATGTAGTTAGTAAAAAACGTATGTAGTGTGTTTTCATTACCATTATTTGGATATAATTTACCTTCTATGATAGAAGTGATCTAATTGTTGAACGTTAAAACTAATATTTACTTACATTTTACTCACACGCGCACACAACGAATATTTAAATACTCCGGGAATCATTATAACGGCAAATAATTCTACATACTATATCCATAGACTATCATAAAACGAACAGTACAGTTTGTCCTATGGCAAATAAATATAATAGCTTGTTATTTAACAACATATTATAGATCCATCGATTGGTCCTTAATTATACACAAAAGTTTTGGTAGGTACTCGTCGGATTACGTACGTAACATAGAGGTTTTTAATGGCAATGAATTTAGCTATAGCATAATATTCTGGTGCCACTTTAATATATTACTACTATGTATTTGGGGCGGTAAACTACGATATACTTAGTATTATAATCATGAATCTAGAAATGCAAAATCGTTAAGTATTAAGTATTTTTTTAGGATCTTAGAATATTGTTTATGATCTAAAATGGTGCGAGGTTCTTGACGTATTAAAAATCGGACAGTTGTAATCATCAAAAATCTCAAATCCTTTTTTCGCTTATACATTATTTCATCAGAGGATACTGATAGAATATTTTTTTGCTATATCAACTGTATTTTGCAGCAGAAAAAGTGTTTCTTTCTTTTTAAAAGATAATTAATTTTCGATTTTCCATTTCCTACATTCCATCACTTAAAAATTGACCGTCACCGTTTTAAGATGAAAAATAGAGTACAATGAGTATATTTAATACGGTCACAAAACGCTAATCCTAAATAAAGGTATGATCATACTATTAACTTATTTAGTAAATTTTATATCCAAATCATGGACAGTAATTGCGATATCATAATTTAGACTATAAGTGACTCTGCAGAGTCAAATGTTACGGAATAAGTGACAATGCAGAGTTTTCCGATTTTAAATGACACTGGAAAGTCATCAAATTTGAAATCATTCATACATAATGATACCGCAGATTTCGTTCCAAAAATAAATCACGTTGTTACTCAGCAAAAAAACATTAGCACGAATAAGTCTATGCCATGGATGTCAAAAAGAAAAAAAAACCTAAAAACTAACCTAACAAATTCTAATAAATAACACTAAAAGCTAGCGAACGACCATCACGTTAAGCGAAAAATCAACATGAGAATACCAACGTAACGTAAAATCACAATAAAAAACATCACCAAACTTAACATGTTTTATACGCTGATATATATTTTTAATAATAATTATGTTAAATATAATTTATTTTTCATCGTTCATAGAATAATATTTTATAATAAAGACTTGTTTCACAATCGTTGGGTAAGTATGCTGACGAAGCATATAGATTTGCAGATGAGGGCTTTGTGTACTCTTCAGTCGACATAAGTGTTTTTATGTCAAGAACTGTCATTTTGGCGACTGAAGAATCGACAAAGATGTCACGTCTACATAGTCTTTAAACTATGAGCAATAATAACTCAGCGGAGATTGTGAATCAAGTGGATTTAAATAACCAATACAGTTTACAAGCGTGCTTTCTTTTACTAATTTAGTTTCCCTTCATGATGTATTTCCATTTATGTCGTTATTTTCTATGCCAAACACTGTCAAAAAGACGTATATTTGCAAATAAAATACTAAGCCCTAAAGACTATTTAATAACCAATAAAGATTCACTAATAGGTATTCCGACCAATTATAATTTTATAGTAAGGTAGTAAAAAAGTGGCCTAAGTAATAATAATTCTGACAATTCGTTCTCATACCAAAAGTAAACTGTCGAAAAGTTTTTAGCACATGTTACAGTCGTAAGTTTTTCAGTCTAAAGCATAAATACAAATGCATTATCCCCTGTCTAATCCAAAAAATATCACGCAATAAATATACCGCTGAACTAGGCAAAAATGGTCCATTCTAAGTTTCTCCTAATGATACACACTACAAAATGGTCCAATATACGTGATACCTAAAGCTTGACAACGTTTAAATTTTACAATGTGTGGCCCTTGAATTGGCATAGGAATGTACTAATGTTAATACAACCTGCAGGACGCTTTAAGTACCTATCGTGAAAATTGGACGATAACTTGATCGAGTGTAACTTCACCGTGTTATTGTATTTTTCCTATCAATGACTTCTAAAATTTCGACATTTTTTTTTTCAAGTAAAACTTAGTTCAGAGGTATTTAAATTACATAATATAAAATCAGCAATGTTATCTAAACGCAATACCGGCCTCTGAGGCCAACCTAAAGCAATCCAACTATTTCAACTATTCAAAATGAGAGAAATCTAACAATAAATAAATTATAAACAAAAATAATAGATTCAATATAAATTATATGAGGCATTTTATTTATACTACACATTAAAATTCGAGGAAGAATAATTATAAGTGTAAATATTTACCACCACACCCATAGACACTTACTATGTTTAATGAATCATTAAAACCAATTATTTGGATATTGGCTCAAGTAATGTTGGTACAAAGGTTGCCAACTTTTTATGGACCGACGCCCCCGCAAAACCCTAAAGCGAGGCCCGAGTCCTGTTTGGGGACGCTCTAAGCTTAATTCCCTGAACTAATAACACATCTCAAAAAGTCCCAAATAAATACACGATTTAATTGCCGAGTTCCTACACAAGCAAGGCCTGTATAGTTGAAGCAATCGTTAATTAACGATGCATTAACCATAATTAACGTTTCTGAGTGTGACGGTAAACTTAATTTCCACTGTGACCCAAACTCTTTCAATTCCAGTGGTTTTATGTATACGACATATTTTTTTATAATATTTTTTTTAAATTATACTAAAAGATAGATTATTTGCTATGCCTTTACAATTAGCACAAGAACCACAATAAATGTATTTATTTATTAATTTATATTTTGAATACTAACAAGCTTGAATGAGCCGTTGGATTGGAATCAGTAATAAGATTGTCAAGTTCTCCTTGAAAATTTTTCTTTTTTTTATCCAATAAATGTTTTAAAAGCGTATGCTTAAATCGCTTTGTCTCGTTTGAAGGAAAGTAATGATACTTTGGAATATCTAAATATCCAACGTACTTTTTCAAACTTGCCATTTTATATCTGGATATTATAATAATATTATTATTATTAAATGACGAATAGAATATATTTTTTTATAATATTTGTCGTTTTATATCTCTACACACGTTAATTCGCAAAAATATGCTCGAAGCATAGTGTGTAGAGTATTTTTTTAATAATTTATTATTTGCTACCTTTGTAGTCTATGTTAAATCTAAGTAATTTAATATATATAATTATAATGTAACTATATCTGCTATGTAGTATGCGGGATAATAAATCCATAATTACTATCTTTTCTTTACATATGGTAAGAGTTTATCATTCACTTTGATATTCGTTCTTTGGTAGTCGATGGAATAAAACCTATTTCATTTAAGTTTTTTTTTATTTTATGTATAAAAAAATATGGTTATAATTATTAGGGGAAGACGGGGAAGGGGTTATAGAATCTAATTAAACAAATATCGACAACAAATTCACGTAATTAAAGTTGAGTTTTGAGTGAATATTGTGTAATGAAAAGGAATCTCAATATAAGTTGATAGAATTATAATATTAACTTTATTGTGTATGACATTAAGTTTGTAATTCAACAACGATTGTTTCGAGTAGAATGGTGGCATTTGTATCAAAGTAAATGATAAACTCATTTTAGACTAGAACAAATGTATTCCTTGCAAGGTACGCGGGATATGTTCCTTGGAACTTACACACTTCACGACAAAAACGCTGCGGTATGCATTAACTCTATCATCTCATTCTTTAACGTATTTTGCTTTCATACAAAAACTAAGAATTACATATATATTTATTTGTTTAAGAACATATTAAATATGTTTATAACGTAGGTACTACCAAAAACTGATATACAACGTGGAATTTAATTAACTCAAAACCTGGAACTAGCTTGTTCAGAATCAAAAGCTGAAATTGATAAACATTACTTTTAATATAAGAAGGTTTATTTTTTGTGTCGTGTCAAGTCTAAAAGTTCCTTGGTCTCATTCATGACCGATGCTGATGTTTCAAACAGCAATACATCAAGATTATGGTAAACGAGACCCTTTAATAACAAATAGGGTTCATTGTTTCAATGGCTAGCCGTCTTAGTCAGAATGTTTAAAGTGAGAGATTATTAATTTTCAATTCTAGCGATAGGTAGAAAAGCTTTACGCACGTCGTTCGAATTTTGAAAGCTGTGAATGAATGTAGAGTTTTGAATCGGCTAGAATAAGCACGTAGCTAAAAACTGCTACAATCTTCGACAATTATTTACGAAGAGAAATATCGACTAGCCAAATACATTCATTGCAATAAAAACTAGTTGTTTGAGGTTTTGAGTTATTTCAATAACACATTGTATAAAACAAAACAGGTTTTATATTACGGTTAACTTAGAGCCCGCAGTGTAGTCCCGTCCCGTGTCAAGTTTCCTATCTGCATGCTGTGACCAATCTAACATTACCTGAATTGAACTAATGCGGCGCGTCTAAGGTACCAAGTTGAGTATATTTCGATGTTCCAGCGACTCCTTGAGAGCGTAGAATAGTTGCAACTGCTGCTCAGGCTTCAGGTTGTATACCTGTGGGCAAAATTATGACTAGCAATAACCGTCACGTCACCTGAAGACGTAAAATGTGGAAGAGAAATTCGACATCACAGGCAGTGGTCTCGGTAGCTTAGTTGGTAAAGCGTCTGGTGTACTTAACCAGAGAGACGCAGGTTCGAACCCGGCCTGAGGCCGAATTTTTCTTTCATTAGAAAATTAATCTTTGTGAACATTTCACATTATTTAATGCTAAAATATAATAAATAATAAGCAGTACCAATTAATTTATAGAATGTGCAATAACTCTTTCTATTTTTTTTTTGTGTGAAACTTGTAGCACGACACCCAAAGTAAACGCTGACGTAAAAAGAGGGGTGATATAAGTTTGACCACTCTGTGTGTATGTAGCTCTATGGCATCGTAGCTTCTAAACGAATGGACCGATATTAAAGCGGTTTTTTTTCTTAAAGAAAATCTGATCTAGGTGACGTCATTGCATTAAATTCTTTATAAACTTGCCTGTTGCAACAGTTTCTGTGGCGTGGCGGTGCGTATGAAGCTGGTGATGTACACGTTGACGAAGGTGGCCATCAGGAACTGACAGTCGAAACGGTCCATGATGCCGCCGTGGCCGGGGATGACGTCACCGAAGTCCTAGAATAAAGTGAGCATGCTGAATATTGAACCAACCTTGGAATACTCGGCTGTGCAATTTCAAAACCTAGTAAGGGGCACCTAACGGCTTTTGAATTTTGTAACTTATTACATGCTTGCTTGCTTTGAATAAGGTACAAAATGCAAAAACCCGTTAGGTGTCCCTTACTAGGTTTTGAAATTGCACAGCCGTACTGCTATTCAATATAAACTTTTATAACAAAAAAAAATTTTTGGCATACCATACAGAATCAAAGAAAGCTAGGGTAGTGGCCCAGTGGTAATGAACGCGAGTTACGAGTTGTAAGTCGTAGGTTCGATCCCAGACAGACGCTATCATCATCAGCATCAGCCCGTATTCGTCCACTGCTGAAGGCATTTTTAAGTGGGCGAACAAAGAGACCGATCTTCAGACCCGACCGACCCTATTTTATTTATAGCCTGTTCAGAACAATTTTTTTTTTATTCTGTGTGCCCTTTGGCAAAAGCCTCCTCCAACACTCTCCATTCTTCTCTTTCCCGCGCCAGTCTAGTCCAGGTTTTTCCAGCTGTTTTAACTACATCATCTTCCCATCTTCTGAGTGGTTTCCCCTTTTTTCTTTTTCCCTCTCTTGGGTACCATAATGTTACTACTTTGTTCCATTTCTCTTCTCCTCTTATTACATGACCAGCCCATTTCCACTTTAGTGTTCTTGATTTCGACACCACATCTTGGGTCTTTGTAGCTTTCCTAATTTTGCTGTGGTTAATTTTATCTATTTTTCTTTTCCGACCGACCCTATACTTTGTGTAAATTATTTTATCACCATTGCTCTCAAAACGGGGAAGGAAAACATCGTGAGGAAACCGACATGTTCTAGAACCAAAAATTCGAAGACATGTGACATCTACCAGCGCAGTGGGCTGCGTGGTGGATTACGGCCCACTCTCTCTCACCGAGAGGAGGCTTGTGTCTCAGCATTAGGAACATTATAGGCTGATTATGTATGTATAAGGAACAGGTTAGGAAGAGCTCCAAGAGTAATTTGAGCCATGTTTTTATTTTAAACTAGCTGTCCCGACAGACCTTGTTCTGCCCTATTTCTCTAAAAAAAATGACAAACAAGAAAATGCTACGCACCGAGGAAGTAATGATGACACGTGCATTAGAAATAGAAATGACATGCAACCTCTAATCAACTTGAAGGCATACCAAAGATAATCCTAACGCGCCTTTGTTTTGTTTTGATTGACACCTAGGGACAGAGTGGTTTGTATGGGAAAAGAAAATTGTTGTTTTTTAGTTTTTCCTCGTATGTTCACGTTTTTTCTAATCTAATAAAAAAGACTGCCTCGTTGGTCTAGTGGTCCCAATCGCGACTGCTACGCCAGAGGTCTTGGGTTCGATCCGCAGGTCGAGCAAAGTGTTATTGAGTTTTTCTATGAAATTCTCAGTAGCAGCTCGGAATCTGGATTTGTGCCCGGTGAATGGCAATAGGCTCGCCCTCTATTACATGGGACCCAAACATACCGGCGAACTGTGGGTGTCCATTAAGTACACCTCTGCCTAACCCTTCGGGGAATACAGGCGTGATGGTATGTATGTATATGTATGTAATAAAAAAGAAATCAGCCAAATCGGTTCAGCCGTTCTCGAGTTTTGGGCTTAGCAACACATTTAGTGATTCAATTTTATTATATAGTTTTCTTATCAAAATTACCTTGATCTTGAACGCGCGTTTAAATCCCGAAGCGAAGAATCCTCCGAAGGGTCCGATGACGGAGCTGAACGTGCTCAGACACAGCGAGTGGATCATGAACGGGTAGATGTTCAGTTTCTCCATGCCGAACTGGAAGTAAGGAAAAGTGGACTGTAGTTCTTTAGCTATAAGACTTACATTATAAAACAAGCCAGGCAAATCCTAATAAAAATGTTACAAAATTTAATGAAAGGTAAATTATCGTTTCTTGAAGATAACAGGCCTATTGTAAAATAATACAAAAAACGTACACTAAAAAAATATCCACTAATAAAGTTCTGTTACGATGCCGGAGATAGACATACGGATACATACGTTCAACTAATAAAATACCTGTTCTTGCGTCGGCGGTAATAAAAGTAATAATATTAACATAGGTACTTACGATTTTCATAAGGGGCTGAACGAATTGGGGTGGAGTGTACTCCTGTAATCGAAACAGGAGCGACGGCTCGCAGTCCATGGTCATACGGCCTAGTGACTCCGAGTACTCGATGGGGCATACCAGGTACGGGTACTGGGACATCATGTACGACATCTGTGGAAGAAACAACATGGCTACTTAATATTTTTTTAAGACAGTTCTGTGTGCTGCCTGTCGAACGACTTGTGGCCTAGACTTCCTAAAGAGTGGAGCCCAAAAGGTGTTAGACCACGCGGAAGACCCAGGGTGATATGGCGGGACTAACTGGATTCTTATTTGAGAATTGGGCTGTAATAGCTTTAAACCGTGAGGAATGGAAAGAGCCTTTGCCAAGAGGTGGGACCAAACGAGCTGATAAAAAAAAGTTCCCCACATTGGGAAATGAGCCCTGTGCCTCGTGGGACTTTACAAAAACACAAAAGTCTTTCGGTCCGCTGATAGATTCGAAGATCCCTTGGCTTGCATTCAATGTATTTCCCGTCGTTTGATACCCACTACACATAATTTAGCTAGTTTACTTGGTACAAAATGGGTTGGACAAACGCGCAGGCCAGAAGTAAATAGAGAAGGTGGATAAGGATAGCTGACTCCAATGGCTTAGAAAAGAAGACTTGGCATAAAATAATTCGAGGATGGAGGGTTAAGGTGTGTTTGAAATAATCTCGGAGAACTCGTAAAACCTTCGGTTCTGGTTGTCATACGAACAATTGCAGTACGATTATCATATGACAATCTATAACGGTAGAAGTTGTGATAATTAATATACATACCACTAATCCGAAGATAACGGTAGATATGCCACCACCGATGAACCCCTCCCAGGTCTTTTTGGGGCTCAACTTGATGAGTGGCGTCTTGCCGAAGAAGAAACCGAACACGTATGCCATCACGTCGTTGCAGATTATCATGGAAACCGGCACTATGAACCATATTAGACCTGGAACAAAACAAGGTTTGTGTTAAAAAGGTTCGGTCATGTATCTTGAATAGGATTTAATTATTTCTATGTCGTTGATATAACAGACCTTTTTTTTGTTTAAGGAGGGAAACCATCAAAAGGCGACCGGTCTTTGGGCATTAGACGGACACTGTGGGATTCTTACCCCACTAAAACCAACCCGGTGGCCACTATCAGCACATAGAGGGGGGCACTGTCCTCTTAATAGATAACCCCAGAACCCCCTTGTGCAATGCCTGTTAGGGCACATCCCTGGGGAGACTGTAAACAGGTCTCCCCTGAACCCCACTGTACGAGGCAGCACGTGATCACTGTGCTACCGTCGTCATCTTGAGGTTATGATAATTATTGAGATTGTCTTTATAACATATCCGGCAGGGCAGCAGCATCACTCTTAATTGTTTCTTAAATTTACGTAAATATCCCGACATTTCGGATCCTATATCTCCTAAAATATATCAATCCGTAAAAAGTAGTTGTACCTATATAAATTGTAGACTCCTTTGTTACTTTTCCAATATTTTTTTTTCGTTTTCGAATCAAATTCTATCAGCTTGCCGATACTTTTAAATGCATTATGTAAGATTGGCTGCCTCAGCTTTGGTGCTGAGCAACAGATTCAGGATCAGATTCCCTAGGTATTGGGTTTTTCTAAGAACTTCTAAGGTCGGGAGTTAAGATTAGTACCGGCGTACTGGAAATAGGCTAGCCCCTACTAAAATCAGCAGTACACCTAACTAGTAACAGATAAATTACACACATAAATGGCTTTAAACCATACATTGGAACATTATTAAACTGCAGTTTGCATATTTATCTACACAGAGCATACATATATCCGGTGGTTAGCGGTTAACCGCCGTTTAGATCGCGATAAATCATAATTTAAAGTGTGTCGGCTAAAACTGTGCTATTGGTTGTATGACAATCAAATCAAATTGTTCTACGCTCTCAATAAATGCGACCTATTTTTGTTAAACGCTTTGTACACGTTAAATGGTGGTTTATTCGTTTTGTTTTAAAGACCATCACCGATGTATTGTGTATACCCACAGTTCGGCAGTATTGTATTAGAGGGACTGTCTCATTGGTCTTATGGTCTTAAGCGTGACTCCTACGCTAGAGGTCCTGGGTTCGATCCCCAGGCCAAGCAGTGTTTTTCTATGGAATTCTTAGTAGCACCTCGGAGTCTGGATTTGTGTCCGGTTAATGGCAATAGGCTCGCCCCCTATTACATGAGACCTTAACATACCGGCGAAGTGTGGGTATACATTAGTACAGCTCTGCCTAACCCTTTGGGGAATACAGGCGTGATGGTATGTTATGTTATGTATTAGAGGGACCAAACTAACGAGGTCCAGATTTTTTTCTATGGACAACTTTTAATGTCAAGGGAAGTTCGCTGATGTGGTTCCATACAAAGTTAATAGTAGAAAAACATATAATAGAGAAAAATCATTTCAGTAAATGAATTTCGATTAAATATTGCCATACTGGATTTTACCCTGCGTAAACACGCAAAGCCCTTAGGACTTACCTACTCAATAACGTAATTATTATTATTCATTATTATTATGTAGATAGGCAGGGTCAACCGAATTTTACCACACAATGTGGAATAAGGATGCATTGAATAAAATATGTACCGTACCGTACATGACTTACGCAAATGTCTTGCTGATCTGGTATCGTCGTGCGAAGATCGGATTTGGTTGAGCAACACGATGACCGATTACTTAATCAATGCGTGCTGTCAGTAGCGACAGGTCAACTCAAAGCTATAACTCTCGTCAAAAGGTCTGTTCAGATATTGCCCAAACTCTCATATCTGACAAAACTACTACTGTCTGGACTTTCAAAGAGACCATGATACTCAGAGTTTGTTTCGGTGATTCGTCGTCAGTGGGGAAATGCCGATGCCATCTAGTTAATAATTTCCATCTACTTCACTATCACTACATATAAAGTATAAAACAAAGTCGCTTTCTCTGTCCCTATGTCCCTTTGTTTGCTTAAATCTTTGCAACTACGCAACGGATTTTGATGCGGTTTTTTTTAATAGATAGAGTGATTCAAGAGGAAGGTTTATATGTATAATACATACATATTTTAGTATAGAAAAGCCAATAAACCACGCGGGCGAAGCCGTGCGGGGCGGAAAGCTAGTAGTTAATAACAAGTAAAACATTGACTTGTAAAAGTATCTTCCATCAGAAAACTGAGAGGAAACAAAAATGCAACATAACACACCACTTACGTGTCTTTTATAAAATGTATCGAAGTTTCCTGACATTTCCAGACGTTCCGGAACTTCATTGGAAATAGAACGTTGTTGAAACAAAGGGCTTCAACCTCCGCAGACTGACCTCGATACGTCGGACTCGGTTTACAACGATCTATCACCCTGTTTTTGCGGTCAAGTAGGTATAGGGAGGGGGAGAATGAGAGATTTTATCGAGAATGTACACGGAATCCTACGGTAAAAAAGGACCATATACGAGATGCCCTTGTTTTATCAGTAAATATGGAAAATCGACAGTATTCCGGACTTGTATCGATGTTAGACCGCACTCGTCTTCTGTGGCCATTTTCTGGTCGGGCGGCGGACTCCCCAAGTGATCCACCCTCAGGCCATTTATGGGATAAATTGTAATTTATGTATTTTCTGTGCTGCTATGACTCGAATTTTACTCTATCAAGAGAAAACCAGCTCATTTAGAACTAGAACTAGAACTACCCATAGATTAAAAATAAACCTGAGGTCTGAAGATATGGCTGCGTGTCAAAAGGGGGATTAAATGTGACTGAGGGAGCTTAAAACCTTCGTAATGAAAATGTAAATAGTCAATAAAAAAATATACAGTTGAACATAGAACCTCTTGCTCTTATAAATTCGGTTGAAAAACATCAGGTTAGTAAGTTTCGTGCATGGCGTGAATAACTTGACACCTCAGTCGAAATATTTTGTAAAAGAAATTTGAATTTAGAACATAAGTCTAATTTTGTTCAGACTTTACTGAAGACTTATCAAGTTATTCACGCCATGCACGAAGTTACTAAGGAGTTTCTTGCCGGTTCTTCTTCATGAAGCCAACTATTTGGAACCGTGCCCTTATTCGTCCCGTACAATTGTTTTGATAAACATAAACGTATATTCCTCTATCAAAATCCGTATTCACTGCTATTGTATGTAAGTGTATTGTATATTTTTACATACATTGTTGAGCTGCAAAGTATTCCAGCTGTTGTTACAAGGTTAAAGATCAAACGTCGTCTAATAATAAAATGCAACGCGTTTACATTACGCTTTTAAAACTTCGGCACATCACAAATTTGATTAAGAGCTGCAGTCTAGTTATATTCGGAGTGTTTTACTAGAACTAAATACTCCTCTCTGAGAGCAAGAATAAATATGCAATTGAAGACCTCTAGGACTCCCTAAAAGTTATTGTTGTTTATAGGTACCTACGTCACGCGTTTTAAGGTGTTCAGTATTAGTTAAATTCAGCAACTCCCGCACCGGTCCCCGGTGACGATACAATAGATTTGGCATTGTATCTTCAATATGGGACTCGAAAGGTTATAGGAATTAATAATAAATAGGACACATTAATTAGATTAGATTGGATTCAGTAACTCATGTTTCTGTTGTGTCCGTACATAGTGCTTAAACCGTTCATTACTGTACGACAATATGGGTTAGATAGACAAAAAGTATTAAACATTAAACCACGAAAGTCGAACAAACAAACTCAGTAAGACATTAATTCAGAACGCCATTTAAAATTACACGCTTACTCATGCACATAAAGCAATACAGATCGATAGACCAAATCGCTTCACTTTGTGGAAAATATATTGATCATGTTCGCATGACGTGCGAAAATAAGCAGGGAAAATGTGTACAGATTATGTTGTAAAATGTACTCTAATGATAGAGATATTACGGTTGAATGTGTCTTTTGTGAACTGTAAGTACGTTTTGCGCTGACACGAACCAACGTAATCTATTTTAGCGACGGCTTCCCTCAGTAACGTGTCTTGTAGGTAATTCAACTTTGGATATGTTGTGTAGGCGTTAGCGATTTACCTACTTTAATAGCTTGGCACACATAAACAACTGGCTGTGCCCCGTGACGATTGAAGGGGTCCAGAAAACTAAAACCTAAAATAATGGTCCTATCTGAACACCAGCGCTGTGGCATTATGCTTTATGTCGCAGCATTATGCTGAGATAGGAGCCTGTTCTGATCTCGTGCGTTCTTTTTCTTTCTTTAAAACACTGGATAGTCTGTAATGTTCATGGCGAATGTCAGAAACCTCAAGTTTGTGACTATATGGCAAGGAAATTTTAGTATGGTTTTTAATCGGTAGGGGTCCGACATACACCGCTGCGACCCAAGAAAATTCAAGAAGTTTTGTACTTTTATGAGGATTTATTTCGTTCATGAAGCTTGTGAAATTAAGCCTGAACTTAACTGACTCCACGCCTGAACATGAAACCACGCTTTTTCGTGCTTCTGGCGGCCCGATAGAAGATTTAAAGACATTAAAACATTACCAGTATAATCTGACCTCATTAAATGAATCAAAACCAGTACATATTCATAAATTTCTAAGTATCGCTACACGCCCCGCTATTCTACACTCACAAATACACGACCCATACTTAGATACATTCGGCCTAGTCATACTGGCGTTTGAAAGGCTTCACCGTCCGTGATAATGGTGACTTGACATCGTGTGGACAGGGGACGATGTTATCAACGATATTGTTCTATAGTACAAAGGCGTATGTGTTAACATGTGTTTGTATAGTGTGTAGCCAACGTTTAGTTGGAATGGTACAGGTAAACGAAAGTATCAATTTAATATAGAGTACTGAGTAGTAGTATTAGTATTAGTATTAATATAGTAGTAGTATTAATTTTAGTACCTTAGAGGAAAGCCGGAGTAACGAATTGTTTGACTTACTATATTCTTTACATAATATAAAACAAAGTCGCTCCCCCTGTTTGTACGCTTAGGTCTTTTAAACTACACAACGGATTCTAATGCAGTTTTCAGCAATAGATAGAGTGATTCAAGAGGAAGATTTATAAATGTTTTGTATACATGCATAAAGCGAAGCCGTGGCTGGAAAGCTAGTTTGACAATAATAGATACTAAACGTCCCAAAGGGAAGCCGGTAGCAATTAGTCAGTTAGGAGATGCCGGCGCCATCGTTAACACCGACTTTTAAAAGTTTCTTTAAAAGATCTATTTACAATAAAAATAATTTTAAATTTAATCGAGTCGTACCTATAGCATGAACTCGATAGAATCGATAAACGATATCGAACACTTGCTAAAGCGTACTGTCACTTAGATAAAGTACCAAGTCTTAGTTATTAACAAAAAAAATATAGTAGTGACACAAATGTCATATAGGCAACCCAAGTTTACAGTATTACCTTATAAGTATTGTATGTTTAATATGGTTATCTGCGGTAGACTGCATACACAAAAGGTATTATAGCTCAATGTGCATTTTAGAGTTAGTCAACCTGCACTGTCACTATTAAACGATACATACTTCGAGAACAATGCACACTTATATGGTGCTACAAACAATAGTGCTATCATACTATTTTCGATCCACTCTCTGTAATAATTGCACTATGGTTTACGTATCATTAAGTGTATACGTCATTGAGCACACGGACGTAAGTACTGAATGTATAATTATGTCACCGTATAATTTATTGGAAGCATCGTTTGTTAGTAAATAGTCAAGGGAATTTTTGTTTTAGTCGGTAGGTCACCCATCATGGGGAAAGACCAACACCCCATGTGGCCTTCCCCGTGCGGCGGAAGTCCATGAGAATTTCCTTACGATAAAAAAAGTTTATGGCTAGGATGTTGTATAAATGTAGTATTTTATATATATCCAGTCGGCTATAGTCAAGTAATGGCGAATTTAAATGCATGAATTTGAAATTGAGCACTTAAATAAGTTTAATCATCCTGATTTGCAGCATTTTCCAGGCTATTGTAGGGCCCAATCATCCCTGTTTTATTTACCACAGATATAAGAAGAGAACCATAAGAACTTTCCTCACTCTAAATTGCGTTGTGTATAATTATAGGTCAAAGGGTTTGATACGTAAGCGAGCACCTAACAACACCTGCATTTTGACAGATAATGCGTGATACTTCATTATTTACACAAACTTTGTTAAAACACCATCGTTAGTTAAATAAACTTAAGTATGAGAAAGGTGTTAGTAGCGTCGTATTTCAGGGTCATACTTGAACAGAAGTTAGTTTATACCTACGCCTAGCCCTTTGACCGAGTAAGATTAATGTGACAATTTATCAATATCGCTTCGCTGCTTTTAGTAGTTCCCGCTGACAAGACAAATGATAGTGTATGATGCTCAAGATAAGGAAGCCATGTGCGGCAGTACGCAACCTATATATTTCAAAATCCAATGATATAATTTCCTAGCATTTTCAAAGTGTGTCGCGTAAATCATATTCTGCCTAGATTTTGACAGAAAAATAGTCTTATTACATCAATGGCTCGCTCTCTGATTCTATAGTAATATATAAAATTATAAATTCGAAAGTAACTGTTTGCGTGTGTGTTTGTTATGTTTTCACGCTTAAACCGCTGAGCCAATTTCGATGAATTTTGATGTAGAGATAGATTGAACCTTCAAAAAGTTTATGGGCAAAATTTTGTCTCAAAAGTACTAACAGCAATTTCAAATAACCAACTTTGAAATAAGTAAACCTGAAGTAACGTGGACTAATGAACTTTCTGAAAGATAATTCTCGAATTAAAATACGCATACCTACTTAAGGTTTGACATATTTAAATAACTAATTTGAATATAGGTTACCTGCTTATGTATATGTTGCAGTCGACTAGTTGACTTAGCCGTTCAATTAATTGCCATTTTCGGTTTTTGGAAAGGGCGTTATCTGTCCTGTTCCTACGGCTTGTTCGCTTGCCTCTCTCTATCTTTTTTTTTATATCTTCAATGTACAGAATCAGGTTCTTTAGAATTGTATATCAGTATAAATATGGATTGTAGTCTCCGCTTTGTATAACGAACCTTATCAAAGTTGGGTAAGTGCTTCTAATCGGTAACGTTTAAAATGTCTGACCAGCTCAAACGAACAGATGATGCCGAGTGACCGTATTGTTTCTAAAAAACAATGGTTAACGTAAGCATATGTTTCATGTTCTGAGAATATTCAAATGGATAACGTATGCACTCGCCAAATGTAGGCCACAGCCACAAACATCGTTCACGAAATCATGAGTAGTCTGCTTTTCAGAAGTCTTCAAAAGAGATTTTCGAATTCATGTGTATGAATGGTTTGTTTTTATTCAACTAAACCTAACCAATATTAATCATGCGAGAGTTTCTTTGTAACGCTTTCAACCCTGAATCGCTGAGCCGATTTTGATGATTTTTGATACAAAGAAAGATGGGATCCTGGAGATGGCTCAGGCTACTTCTTGCATAAAACTTGAAAATCCCTAAAGAGAGCAAAGCCGCTGGCAAAAGTAAGTGGAATTTTCAGAATTTTCAGAACAAATGGCCCGACTTATCAAAATTATAGGCCCATCTTGGTATAGGTACAACAACGGTATATAATACGCAGAGGAATTATTATTGAGAATTATTTTCATTCCAAGTGAGTAAAATTGTATTGAGGCATATAAGTAATAAAATATTGATGGCTTCGTCAAAGTGGATAAGTGACTGAGTGTCAATAATCCATTTACGATCCAAATGTGGTGTTACATTTCTGCCTCTACAAAATACATTCACTCGCGCCTTTTTCCTCGAGTACGGCAGTCAAAAGGAAGGGTTATGTTTTTAGCAGTCTATGTGTTTGTATGTTCTACCGTAGCGCATAAACTCATTCAATTTTGATGGATAAGAGGTGTCGATGGATTTGTTATTATCAATGTCACACAATTTGCATCCAAAACGATGGGTGATTTTTTTTGGCTTATCAATTCAAATGGGGTTATAGGATGGCGGATGAAAGTGGGGAAAATTCTGGAGATTTTCCGGGCGGCGTGTGAAGCTTGCCAACCCGAAGTAGGCTAGCATGGTGGACTAGTCTAACCCCTTGCCCAGCAGTGGGACAATAGCCATTTTGGGATTACATATGTAATCATATTTTATGAGCGTGGTGGACTAGCCTTACCCCTTGCCCAGCAGTGGGATGAGAACCATTCGGGGACTGGGATGGTGGGTATGGCCCAAAATTCTCAAAACTAGAAATTTCTCAGTAGCAGCTCAGAGTTTGGATTAGTGCTTGGATTAATGCCAATAGGATCTTTTACATCATATAAGAATATCATCAAGTGGTCAATAGGTACATGTCTGCTAATTCTCTCGAGGAATATAGCCGGTAGTATAAAATGATCTAATCGACAACCCTAGCCGAAGCAGGTCAACCGATCCCTAATTTAACGCTATTTTTAAAAGCTTCAATACAGACACGATCGATTGCCGTATATTTTCATTTTGTACCTAAAAGCGCCGGAAATAAAGGACGTTTTTAGGTCGTGGTCAGATAAATCTGGAAGTTTGTGAATGTCGTGTGTGGTTCTTAGTTAATTTACTATAAGAGATACACACGGCCACACGAATCTAATATAGGCTGACCTCGCATTGTTAAGGCCCCTCGAAAAATGAGAGCTCATCTTATATAGTATTTTGAGAATTTCATAGAAAATAGACTATAGAACTATACTCACAACGGCTAAGTATTTATTATCATCAATTACTTCCTCGTGGACCCATATATTGTCCCACATCAGAGCACAGGTCTGCTGTCAGAATGAGAGATATAAGGTTGTAGTCCACCACGCTAGCGAACTGCGTGTTGGCAGACTTTTTTTTTGGGTTTTTTTTTTTTTTTAAATAAAAAAAAGCTTACTAGCAATGTGGGTCACACATTACTAGTATTCTTGTTAACCCCTCGTGCTAAGCTAAATATGCTTGTGTTACGAGTGGGTTCACGTCGGTAGTGCAATGGGTGGGGTTCGAACCGGCAACCATATGATCGCAAGTCCGACACCCTAGCCATTAGGCTACCGACGCTTCAACGTCGTCGACAAAATCTCGCAGGCATGAAGGTTTCGTCACGATGTTTTTCTTCACCGAAAATTCAGATGTGAGTGCGTGCCTTGGATTCGAACTCAAGACCTTTTACTTGGCAATCCAATGGTCATATCACAAGGCTATCACTGCACTGACATAAATTACTAAGAAAGGAGTATTATACTTTTTATAATACATTTACTTTTTAATTTAAATAAGAGAATTACTGGATGAAAAGAGCTGAAAATCGGGCTCTGTGGCGTTCACTTAAAGAGGCCTACGTCCAGCAGTGGACGAATACGGGCTGATGATGATGATGATGATGATGAAGAGAATTACTAAGTCAATGCACAAAAATAGAATACATTTAGAATATGCATTGTTTTAATATATCAAACCTAATAAATAACAGTTTTACTTCTCTTTTCATATTAAATGGTGAAATGTAGTAAAAAGTGTCTGTGTCGGTTTTGGTACAAGAATCGAAATAAAAACATATATAATTATTAGTATTTGACGGTACAAAGAGTTGCATTTAAAAGTATTTTTTTGTTTTTTCATTTGGAAATATCACTGGCGACGAAATTCTTTTTTTTTTAAATCGTGGCCTCTTTTTTATTCCAAATATTACAGTAGAAAATATGCAGCAGAAGTTTTGAAGGCAATTGCTTTTTTTCGTGCGGAAATCCCCATGGACTTCCGCCACCCGGGGAAGGCGACTGGACGTGTCAAACTCCACCCAGTACTCGGTGACCTACCCACTAAAACGACACGTATTTTTCCACCCACCACTTTAACCTGGCGCCACGGGAGCGATACCACATTCCTCTGCGGCAAGTTTGATTCAACCTTTTTTAGCGTATGGCAATCGTCATAGACTTCCGGCCGCCGGGGGAAGCCGACGGGGTGTGTCGAAGTTGACAAATATTGGGTGACTTACCCACAAAAACCACTTGAGTGTTTCACCTTGCCACTTTATGTTGGGGTTACGGGAGCGAGTTTTTATTCCTTCACGACAGGTTTGAGTCTCACACATGCAGCAATAGTAATAATCACTTCACTGACGCACGTAGTTGCCTCATGAGGGCAAAACAACAGATTTTACACTGTCTACAATATGGCGCTTAACGGGTTAATGAAAACTGAACTCACCTTCAAATATGTTCTGAATGATGAGGTAGCTCTGTGTGACGACGATGAGCAACGCGACATGAGTCCATGCGAACAGGCTGAACTGCCGCATGTAGTACCTCTTGACCAGCGACAGCACGAACCACACGAAGCCCACGCAGTACAGACTGAACGAAATGAACCGGTGGTATGTCACCAGGAACTTGAGGTAGTCCTGTCAGGGAATAATTAAATTCAGTCAAAACCAGACAATATAAACTTTTTGGTATTTTACAGTCAGCATCAAATATATCGAAGCGATCAGACTTTTAATAATTATCTAAGCAACTAGGAAAATAGCTTTATCTCATTGGTGTATAAACTAATAAATTTAAAATTTAAAAAACCCCGACAATTTCATTATATCTCGACCGATTTTCATCAAACATAGCTAAGAACACTCCCGACTAATTCACCTTTCAAACAAACTAAATCAAAATCGGTTGATCCGTTCGGGAGCTACGATGACACAGACACACCCACACACAGACACGTCAAACTTATAAGACCCCGTTGTTTTTGCGTCGGGGGTTAAAAATAAATGTCCGAATGCATCTGTCGTGTGCGGTGATCATTCTAAACTATGCTTTGTATCGTTGAGATAAAGTTTAATTTCCTTAGTTTTACGCAGATATATTTTTTTTTATGCGCAGATATATTTATTTGATGCAGACTTATGATTATGACCCTGGTGCACAACAATATTTTCTATCTTGTCTATGGCGAGTTTAGAATCAGTCGTAATAAACTACTTATTACGGATACCTTATAATATGTTCTACTATAACAATAGCACTATAAGGGTTGCCTTAAACCGTGAGGAACGGAAAAACGGTAGGGAGGCCTTTGCCCTGCGTTGCCTGCTCGCCCGCTGCCTCTGGTTAAAGACTGCGACCACTAATTAACGAAGCGTGATAGTTGCGACAAATGGCTGTCCTTATACTATTAGACATGCATTGCTGGAATAGTTCCGACGGAAAAATAAGGGGGTGGAACCTACGAATAAATAATACTCAGGAAATGTAACTGCGTTAAGAAAATGACCCATCAAAAGTTGTGTCCAAGTAGGCGGGGCTTCAAAATTGTGTCCAGCGCGCCATCAGTCGGACATTTTCCTTGCAAGCGAGCATTATGTCAAACGTTTTAGCTTAATATCATTGTGAATCATCATGCTATCATGTGTTGTGAAGTGGTGCAGGAGACATACAAGATTAAAATGTCCAGAGATCACTTTTCACTTGTAAGTAGTAGCTTATTTATAATTATATTCAAAGTTGAAATAAAACTACTTTTTACGGATTTTATCGCGTTATATTGATTATTTTAAATTCCCGACGTTCCGGATAAAATCCGTAAAAAGTAGTTTTATTTCAATGTCTGATATTCGCGTAAGTGTTAGAAACCAGTATATTCAAAGTTGTTCAAATACGTTATCAAAACGAGATGGTCAATATTATGCAAAATGAAGTCAGTCAATTTTTTACCTAATTCAGAAAGATTTTTTTCCAGATGAAATATTGAAAAGTAAATCGATAAAATTTAGATATTTTTATAAGACTAATGTATTTTGTTTTTTTTTTGGTCTCCCTGCCGATCCCATTCGGCAAAATAAGTGGATAGCTGCAGTTCAATTAGAAAGACGAGAGTATGACAGGATGCCTGTAAAAACTAGCAGAGTATGCTTCATGCATTTACATGAAAAATATTTTTACAAATCATTAAAGGGATATACCATGTTACACAAAACTGCAGTACCAGTTTGATCAAATATCCACATACAACTGAAGTACCAGGTCAACAGAAACCTTAAAGGAACCTGGTGACCTATTGCCAAGGTCAGTCAGTCAGTCAGTCATCAGAGCAAACAAACGACCCAATTGAATATACACTATTTCAACGTTACAACAATAGATGAAGTCGCAATTCTTGTTGGCAAACCATCGGCTTTGTTCGTTTTAGCACCATACAACAAAACGAAAAAGTACCCAATCTAAGACTTTTTAGTAACCGACGAAAAATATCTACGCGGGGGGGTCCAGAATCATGTACTGAATTCATGGTAAGCGGTTGTGCGTCGATGTCCCTTCCACCCTGTAATAATATAGTATAATTTAAAAAAATCACAATATTATAAAATATTTAATATCATTATAATATTGTTTTATTATTGACTTGGTCCGGTCTACTTATTGTATAATATCGTCCACGCCATTTTGACTCTGATGTCTTAACAGACATTACAGCACGCGCGCGAACCAATCCCTGTTTTCTCTTTGAATTTAAACCAATTACCAAGCATGTCTATTTGAAACATCGCAAGTGATTCGAAATTTGAATCGTCGTCATTTGGTTTGAAGTACGTCCACTTTTTGAGCGGAATATGTTCCGAGTTACGCTTCCTGAGTATTATTTATTCGTAGGGTGGAACACAGATATACACAGTACAAACTTATATTTGTACTGTGGATTTCTGTCTGATGAACCGATTTGGATTAAGTTTTTTGTTTGAAAGGTGACTTAATTACTTATGTGGTATGCTTTGTAGTCAGCTATAGTACAAGTCAATTTAAGTGGCAATTTTTTCCTTGACCACAAACAATCATTCAGTGCAGCTAAGCCTAAAACTATTGCCAATCTATTTCATAAGTTTCCTATAGTTACAAAAGGGTTTCGATTTAAGTTTACAACCGATTGAGCACACGTTTGCGTTATAACGAGGTCGACCAATTAGCTAATTGGTCGCTGCGATAAATAATTGGGCTAATATACATATCGATTGTTACCTGACAGAAAATAAGGGGGACATAGGGGTACATAGTGGATTGGTGATTGACTTATTCAAAATAACAGTCTTAGTATAAAAGAGACTCGGAGTTCTAAGATATGACCGTTAAAAGTTTTTGGTGGGGGACTGGGAGGGGATGATCCGTCTTATTCCCGTAAAACGAGTGTTGTTATAGAATTTGTATGATGCACAGAACATTTCACGTCACATGTGCGCTCTGTGTCGAGCATTAAATTGCTTATAACTTCCTTATTTTTGAACCGATTTTGATTTTGTTTTGCTGATCGGCTTTATTGAAGCCGGTCTACATTTTCGTGAAGCCATAAATAATAATAACAAGTCTATTCGTACACCAATAAGTGTTTCTCCCAACTACTGAAATGTACCCGGCAAGTTTTGGCTGACTGATCGCATGTTTTCCTACCACGAAAGTACTTTTCCTACCACGAAAGTACTTCAGACCCAAAGATCGGTTCGAAGTTCGCGATAAAATTGTCTCGCGTTGACGCGACATCGTCGTGAGTTTCCTATCAGTGTTCTTGACTGATAAAGAACATACAATCACAGTTCTGTAAATAGAAGTTTATCATAATTACCTAGGTACGTATGTTTGTACAAATCACGCATGATCCATTGATAAAATACGTACGATACACCGGGTCAAACAGTTGATTGATTCATGATGCTTTGTCGTATGAATTATTTATTATGATTGTTAATTATCGACCTCTGATTAGCCGTTTAGTGAAAGTTATAACAACAATATTTTCCCTAAAATGGAACTATTACGTATTGAATTACTGGCGTTACAAATGCTTGTACGCACGGCTACACATCAAGCTATACAAAACCAGTATCGACTGACCTCGCATTGTAAACGATTTCCGCGCAATACAAGACCAGCCTATACTGGATTCCATAGTTTAATGTGTAGCCGTGTCTATGAATCCAATTAGTTTCCAAATTACTGACCTACTTCAGAAATCGTACTGGTAGTTAATTTATCTCATCGTTTCTGCAAATTTAAGAGTTTAAAAACTAAAGTAGGTACCTATCTATGTTCATGGACTAATGTTGATTATGCCCGTGGGAGAAATATTAGGCCCTGCACCCACCTTCGGGACGACATGGCAAGGGATTAATTAGTAGGTTACGAGACAAATCATTAATTATTGTATAACTTACCACCTATACATTACCTATACCTAACATTATAATTGACAAGCAACTAAAGCTTACGACTGTTATTTATATAAATATTCGTATTCGAAATTGCAACTATAATATCGAAATACACACATACCATCACGCCTGTATTCCCCGAAGGGTTAGGCAGAGGTTAACTTTAATGTACACTCACATTTCGCCGGTATGTTTAGGTCCCATGTAACAAAGGGCGAGCCGATTGCCATTAACCAGGCAGAAATCCAGACTCCGAGCTGCTACTGCGAATTTCATAGAAAAACCCAATAACACTTTCCTCGACCTGGCGATCCAACCCAGAACAATATCTAGCGTAGCAGACGATATCGAAATAAGTATTTATTTTTATTTTCATCTGTCACCAAAAATTCCTTTGCACGCTTGTCAGAAAAGTGTCTAGTAAGAGTCATCAAACCATTCCCAATAACGTATTTTAGGGAAAATTATTACGAGAGATTTGTCAGCTCATTGGAAAGTGATGTTATCAGTACAATCATAGGATCGATTACCATATACAGATTAGGCGGTAATGCAATGAAAAAATCAAAGCGATAAGGCTCTATGAATAATGCTTGTCATTAATGGCTATTTCAAAACAAAGCAGAATCAATAACAAGTTGATGTACGCACGGCTACACAACAAGCTATACAAAACCAGTTCACAGTGGCTGCTTATCGTAAAGGAAGCCTATGCCAAGCGAGATCAGCTTAAACTAGATTTGTATAAGTTGACCTGTAGCCGTGTGTGACCTATAAGCTAGTCTTGATTAAATTCTTTCTATTCGTCTACGGGAGCGAAGTCGCGGGCATAAACTAGTAGATATTGCATAATATACTATCACGCCTTTATTCCCGAAGGGTTAGGCAGAGGTGTACTAATGTACACATTTCGCCGGTATGTTTAGGTCCCATATAATAAGGCAAGCCTACTGCCATTACCCGGGCACAAATCCAGACTCCAAGCTACTGAGAATTTCATAGAAAACGCCAATAAAACTACGCGACTTGGGGATCGAAGCGAGGATCTCTAGCGTAGTAGTCGCGCTTAAGACCATTAGACTTATGAAGCAGTATTTATAATTTACACATATGATGTGTAAATTGCCATGCGTATTATGATGAGTATTATGAAATACTCATCATAATACGCATAGAGTGCAGTGATAGCCTTGTGATTGGACCATTGGACTGCCAAATCAAAGGTCTCGAATTCGAATCCAGGGCACGCACCTCTGTCTTTTCGAAGTCATGTGCGTATTAATAATTAATTATCACGCGCTTAAACGGTGAAGGCAAACATCGTGGGAAAACCTCCATGCCTGAGAGATTTTCTTGATGGCATGTGAAGTCTGCCAACCCGCAGTAGGCTAGCGTAGTGGACTATAGCCTTATCCCCCTCGTTCTGAGAGGAGACCCGTGCCCAGCAGTGGGACAATGTAATGGGTTGATGATGAATACTCATCTAATTCCACTCACCGTTCTATTGATGACGACACCGAAGTAATCAATGAGGTTCTCTCCGTAGAAGAAGTAGTTGGAGGTGAGGAGGAAGTACCAGGAGAGAGAGCGGAACCACGGCAGGCCGTGCACGCGGTACACGGCGTACCCAATGTTGATGATCTCCTCGAAGCATTTCACTTGAACGCAGAGCACCTAGGCAGAGGAAATAGTATATATCATCAAACTATCAATGTTCCAAGTTCGAGCGCGAACCTTCCCTTGGAATGTAGGAGATTATGGAAATAGCATACATTTTTTTTAATGAAAATGCAACTTCCTCGCAATATGGGTCGCATATTACTATACTCCATTTGGTTAGGTACTTAACTAAAGGTAAACAAATCATAAAAAAGGTTCTTTTATAGGGCCATTTTTCATCTTGAAACAAAACGTAACCAAAATAAATTATTTAATCACTCAAAATAATTTTCCTTTACTATACTAGCATATTTTACTGCTTTGTTTAATATTAAATGGTAATTATAAATTCTTAAGCTTGCGACCAATAAATAAATCAAATCTGATTATTATGTCATAAAGTATTGCAATGTGTCTACTAGAAAGAATCTAAAAAGACAGGAAATCAAAACCTTTTCCTACAAGCTTAATAGACTTTTGATAACTCGAAAAAATTAAGAAGTAGTAGCGCGAGAAAGCGCGGCAAAATAATTAACCGATATTATACTTAGTCGGGTAACCAGACGCCATTCGTAACAGTTTGCACTTTCATTCATTTTTGTGTTTCTTTTGCCGTAAATTGTATTATTTGGTTATAGTTTTGTTTGTTCGTTGTTTTTATTGATTGTTAGATGTGTTGTTATTAATTTCACTCCCAATTCATGAGATACCATTGTAATAAAGGTTGAAGAGCCCTGAACGCCGCCATTTTTATTGTTTACCTTTAGTTAAGTACCTAACCAAATGGAGCATAGTATTCTTGTTAACCTATCGTACTAAGCTAAATGGTTGTATTACGAGTAGGTTCACGGTGTAGTAGTGTACTTATTGGAAAACACACAAACAGCTTTAAGAAATGAATGCAGTTCATTTAAGCTTGACGACATTATGTTTGACTTCTTCGGATTAAGTGTTATCATGTCAATTTAACTTTGTAAATATGGTAAGATTACTGTTAAAAATACTATTTTCATAAGCCCAATGTGTTATTAACTTACAAATTGCGGAAAACTGATTAAAATATACGCCCGATACCCACGACAGTGGAGATTGGAGACTATAGTGTGGAGATATCAAAAGCGGACCAGACTTTAAATATCTATAAAATACCTGAAGGACTCTGGACTTGCATTCTTTGTATTTTAAGACGCACTTACTTTGTTCGATTTTGTAAATCTTTGAAAAGTAAATAATAAATATAAATAAACTGTAGTAAAACAGTCATCATGATCCTATGAATTTGGATTTCATCAACAATGAATCACACTATAAATCAGTGATCTGAATAGATTACAAACTGCATTAACTATTTCATCAAAGTGGTTTTACATTTTCCGTTCGTTGCCAAATAGGTACGTTAATTTTTGGAGGTCGTATGCTGCAGCGGACTAGCGAATCATTGCGGCATATAGAGATATGGTCGGTTGGTTTGAAACCATATTCATGGAATCTAAAGAATATTGTATCGAGAAATGTCTGATTCCATGTAATAAACTTAATGATTATAAAGCACCGGTTTTGAAAATTATGAAATTCAAGATTCGCTATGATAAGATTTGAAAAAAGCCTTTTCCCTATCGTTTTTAGCTTCCAGTCTAACCAGATGAGGCATTTGACATCAGTATTTGACATGAAACGACTGCCATCAGACCTCCACAACCCAATAATTGCGAAAAATCAATACGCAAAGTATACACTGGTAGTTAGGCTTTTTAAGCTTCTGACTGTCACTTACTACTTATTGTCATAGATTTTCATATGACAACGGATACTCAATAGGTTAATAATGGTTACCCATCAGCATAGTAACCGCTGCAAGCACACCTTAACCTAGCAGATCAGTTATGACGCAGTTAGTACTTAGCCACAATCCCCTCAAAAAATGTAACTGCTGTAGGTTCTAAATTGATTGAATTGATTACACAGGAAATGTGTCTGCGATTTGTTATTTTAGTCCCCCTAAACTTTTGATTTCGTGAGCAGATTTATCTACTAGATAAAGATTTTGACTTAAGGTTTATGAAGAAGAAAGTGCTAAATCCAAAACCTAATAATCAAATAGAATGAAAAAACAAAAGCAAAAAGAAGATAATCTTTTTTTTTTGTACATTTTCCATACTAAGATGGAAGTTATTTTAGGGAAAGAAAAATTCGACTGTGGAGAAGAAAATCTAATAACATATTTGTTATTCAATCACAAAACCGTAAGAAACATTTACTACTTATCGTATGCAATGCAATCTCATGCGTAATACTTTTCTAATGCATGTAATTTTAATGCAAAATCAACTATACATAGATGTAATAATGCGTCAAATTTCTCCAAATGATTTTAAGCCTTAAGATGTTAATGATTAAGTTCAAAATCAATTGAGAAAATTTGTCATTTTGTGGTAACTTGGATGTGCCACCGTACGTCGTAAGCGTCAAACCGAATAATTACACTATAGTACAACCGCATTAAGTCCTCCCCGCGGGGTGCAGGGGCGGGGAGTTACGACGAGAGAGGGGATCGGGTGAGGTTCGGGCGGCATGCTCTTGTGTATCATGCTACGAGCACCCGCCGCACCTCAACCGATCCCCGTGGGGTTGTAAAAATATACTAAAAAATTAAAACTAAACTTAAAAAAAAATACGAGGTACACGCCTATGTACCTTAACATCTAGTTATTTTGCGTTGAAGACGCATACAAGTTTGCGTATTTGTTAAATACCTAGGTACTTAAGTACGTACTACGCTTGCAATTACGTTTGAGTTAAATAAAATTGAATAGAGACTTGCACAAGTACTTGCATTGGAGACTTGCACAAGTACTTGCATTGGAGACTTGCACAAGTACTTGCATTATAGACTTGCATAAGTACTTGCATTGGAAGTTTGCAAAAGTACTTGCATTAGAGACTTGCACAAGTACTTGCATTGGAGACTTGCACAAGTACTTGCATTGGAGACTTGCACAAGTAATTGCATTATAGACTTGCACAAGTACTTGAATTGGAGACTTGCACAAGTACTTCCATTGGAGACTTGCACAGAAAAGTACAGGTATTGTGCTTAAATTGTGACAATGGGCATTTTTCTTTCAAATATACAGAAAAGACTTGGAATAAATAAATCGGAAAATAAGCGTACAATTAAAAACAAAGGCCATTATCTAAATATATATCATCACTGTAATGTAACACATTACGTACAGTAGGTAAATGAGGAAGTAATGTTTTATAATAATTAAATATGGTTTTTAATTGTCTGTATGCTTGTAGGTAGTATGAGGAAAATCTTAACTTGGCTGAATTAAAAAAAAATATACTTACAGTTGTTCCGTAGCTCTAGTAAATTCAAGAATAATTCTAAGATGAAAGGTAACTTACAGTGATCATGAGTGCTAGCGGACCACCGTAGATGAGCAGGCAAAAAGCAGCGATCATCAACCAGGTGAAGATACCCCTGATAACCCAGTTCCTCCATCTGTTGATAAAATATGTCAAGTAAATAAACGTGACTGGTTCAATCTCCACACAGAACTAATAATTGTATGAATCCAGGGTGGTATGTGAAACTTGAGTTTGTAAATGCACCCACAATGTATGTGGGAGTGCAGTCCCTTCTTCTTAAAATTATATTTAAAATTAAAATTATTATTTTGGGTTTTTGCGTGGGTGACTGCTGGAAACATAATAAACATTATTTTTGTCTGTTTATAGAAATCCATTATTTTTAAATTGGCTTTGATCCCAGCTGGCCCACAAACTGCCTCATTGCATCTAGCATTCTCTTGAGTGCAAGGTCTTGAGTTTAATTCCCAGGTAAAACAGTGTTAATTTTTTATATTCAATAGCTTTCCGCCCACGGCTTCGCCCACGTGAAAGGAATATTTTTTCCCGTTTTTGCAACATTTTTCATGTATACTCCGCTCCTATTGGTCTTAGCGTGATGGTATATAGCCTTTAGCCCTCCTTAATGAATGAGCTATCCAACAGCGAAAGAATTTTTTAAATCAGCAAACAAATAAACAACAAACTCTTCAGCTTTATAATATTAGTATAGATATGTTTGTGATTGACAACTATTTCACCTGATGTGCTCAGTTCCATCTTAACTTTTTATTTGTTTTTTTTTTATTTGAGCTGATGTGAAGCACCGATTCTAATGATAATAAACCATTCTTGCCTCTTAAAGAAACAGCAGGGTAACAACAATTTATTTAATTCATTAACATAAAATTTAAATAACAAACTAGTTTACACCAGTCACATTTAAATAACCATGAAAGTATTATGACCTTATGCCATATTCCATAATGCTGAGCAAGGTATCCACAGCAACCTTTTTAGTTATTATGATATTTATAAAACATGAATATTTAACAATTTAATTCAAACTTGCAGCAGAGACTGTAAAACAAATATGTTTTTTTTATAATAATGCTGAAGGAATTAAGTTTTTATTTACAACATTTTGGTTTAGGTAAGGGTGACTACACCAAGAACGAAGGATACTACCTATTATTTAGTTTACTTTTATGCGATTCTTAAATGTATTGGAATTAGGTATGGAACTACGAAATAAAATACTTCATCAGGCACCGTATAATATAAGTATATTATACTTATTCCATAAACATCCAACTAACTTCCATAATCTTATATCTGACCGATCTACCGCTGAATATACAACTTAAATGAAAATTTTTAGTTACTGTTAAGAACATGTGTGCTATTCTTTGTAATCAAAAATAAGATCATCATAAGCCCATACTCGTCCACTGCCATGGACATAAGCCTCTCCTAGTAATCGCCACAGAGCCTGATCTTCGGCTGTCCCCATCCAGTCACTACCAGCTGCCTACCGCAAGTCGTCACTCATAAATAAGATGCATTTTACCAATACTGATGCCAAACAAAACAAGAACCACTTTATTTAGCCTGCTGCAACAAGTTTAAACAATAAGCCTTCGTCAAGCATTTTAAAAATAGAACGGCGCTATTAAAAAATCTACAAAATTACCTTGAAGATAGTCCAGAAAGCGCGGAGTCAAGGATTTCCGGGGTCTTATCCGTTCCTTGCGGCAAAGACTTCGCCATTTCATCCACATACTTCTCTTCTATGTTCTTCTCTTCCTCGGAATCCACCTATTGGTTTCATAGAGCATTTAAAATAATTATGAATCTAATTTAAAAACTGGTTTGTAATTATGAAATAATAATAAAAGAAGTCCGTACGTGATCAGATTCGCCAGCGTTTTCCAGTTTGTCATTCCCGTCGCCTTCGCCGCGCCGATGTCTAAGTTCACTCATGTTATTACTTGATTTTCAAAGAATTTGACACTTACAACAGCAGATTTTACACAAAAACACTTCACCATCAAGTTTATTTTAATCCATTTAGACGCGAAATATAAAAAATCCAAGAATGTTTTCCAGCGACAGCGACTTGTCAAACGAAAAATCAATAATGTCTTTTTTATTGAGTGTTGCAAGTATATGAAACAGATTTAAATTAGTAGAAAATACAAATACAGCAGTAATTTTTGATAACGTATGAGGAATGGATTTATTCGTCACAAAACGTCTCAGTCCATCTGGGTTGGATCTGTAATATTTTTTTCAATTTATTTTATTTGGTAAGCTAGCACTATAAAGCTGTTACGTTACTTATTTGAATAACTTACTTATATTGTATAATTATCTTATATTAATATGTATGTATGTAATACACGCATTATATATGTTTATTCATAGAACACATCAAGATTTATATTTTCAGTATAAATACATAAAATGTACATAATATAAATACTTTCCCACAAGGTAGACAGAAATTACAGCCAGCTACTTGCTACAACATTCGCAATAGTCCTCAGTAAAAATAATAGAACTCTTATAATAAAAGTCTCTATAAGTCAAGGTTAGTTTATTCAGTAAACTATGTAGTAAGCAGATTTAGATTATTGTTCTGCATTTGTATAGTTTGACGTGTAGCCGTGTGTAGAGACTAGAGATAGGTTGATGCCGTGGTATATCGAGCAAAAACAATGCCTCAGCACTACATACATACATATTGTCACGCCTGTCTCCCATGGGGGTAGGCAGAGACTATAGATTTCCACTTGCTACGATCCTGGTACACTACTTTCGCTTCATCTACATCTAAATAGGTTTCTACTTCACATTTGCGATCTTTGTCCACAAGTATTAATTTCGATATTTTGTCTCAAAATCTCTTAAACAAGTAATTAAACTTGTGCAGCCGTTGCACGTAGGCCAGAATGGCGCGGGGCGTCAGACAGTTTTCATCGGACGGTAATTTTTGATATTATATTTTGGCAACTTTCTAAAGAATGTCAAACTTTCTATTTTCTAAACGTAAACATGGCGAGTGATTCAGATGAAATTGATAAAAATATAGAAAATGTAAGTAATTTCTGAAAAGAAACTTCTGAATTATGTTCCTTACCAATAAGTTTACATTATGCCCTTGTATTTCCAGCTCAAAAGCAACGTTAGAGCATCATTTGCGCGCGTGTATGCAACTTTAAAAGCGAGAGAATTAAAAACTTTGCGACAGCTCGATGCTATACGTAAACAATGCCAAGACGACAAAGACTTAAAAAGGAATTGTGTTCAAAATATTCATATATGCTTCGATAACGAGTCCACACTGCTAGATAACGTAAGTAATTATGGTGTTATTGATTTTGAGAAGCTAAATTTTGATAGCAATACTTTTACACTAGAGGATTATGTCAGCCCTGAAGATGACCATATGTACTCATACAAAACCATAGAGGAGGTGACCAAGGATGTCGAAGGAGGTGAAACAGGCTTAGAGGCTATAGAGGAGGCTGCTTTGAAACAAATTACTGCCACAGATAACTGTGTGTGTTATGTAAATATTAGGTCAGAGGAAGTATCAAAAAAGTTTAGAGATTTAGAAGCCAGCACCTCACCAGTAAAAGTATGTGACAGTAGTCGAAATAGTTTTGATAACAATGAGGTTGATTGTCACGAGAGCATTACGGAGGATGATAAAAGTGAATGCTCTGATCCAGATGTAAAGAAAATTGATCCGACAGATGATTGGTTAAACTCAATAAAAAGTCAGACTGAAACTGAGCCGTCACAAGTTACAGATGTAATGGAACATAGCACCATAGCTTGTTTATAGCAGAACTTAGTTGTAGAGTTGATATGAATTTACCTTTTACCTAATAGAAATTGTAATAAAGTTTTATATTTTGTATGCAATTTGTTTTCATTGATTATTAAGTGATTTCATTGTCCTCAAAGGCTACATGTATTTCCATTAATTACCTTTAGAGCATTAGGAGGTCCTCAATAGACTTGTATTTATTAAATTAAGAAAATGCCCCTTCTATTTCATCTTTGAACTAGTAAATTGGTGTGACACTTAAATGTCGACTTTAGCTTCACGTAATTAGAGCAGATTTTCGAGTGTCCATATTGATGAATTAATTTCGGTAGGTAATAAATAATGGAGTATGAACTCTGCTATGTAGATATAAAGTTTGCAATTCCAAAACATGATAATGATCTAAGTTAGGCAGCCATCTAAGTTAATAATTCAAATTTAGCTTATTTAGTGACAATCTCTATTTTTGTAATATTTTGCCCATGGCTTGGTTTTACTATAGATAGGTACTGTAAAGATTCAAATAGTATTTTGGAAATGGTGGTAGCAATCTAACATAACTTCTAGAAATCAATTAGAGACTTAGGGAATGGTAGTAGGCTATATAGGTACATTGTGGTTATTTAAAGGGTTTATTAGTTTTAAATCCCTAGTCATGGTAAATAAAACGAGATTGTTTAAAGCATCATCTTATATTGTTAATAAATTTTTACAAATGGCGTTATTACTGAATTAAACTAACTGCGATATGACTTCAGATTATGTTCCCTAATGAATAAATACCCATTGCTTTCATACACAAATACAGCAAAAATTCTTAGACGTATAATGATCAATCAAATACCGCTTCCCATTCCATATTTCGCCCGCATTATGTAATACTATGGTTTTATGGCACTTAATACATGACATACATTTTACAAATCATTCCTATAAATTCCCATTGTGGATGGAATCTGTTTGGAGTTAGGTATTCTAGTTTGTACTCGACTTTTTCACTGGAAATATTGTGATGGCACGAACAGAAGTGCAGTGTAGAGGATATTGAAATAAAGTTTGTCTAATCAAAGCGTGAGAGCCGCATTACTACAAGATAGTGAAACTACATTATGGCTACAATTGAATTACAATTCTATTAAGGTCAAATTAGGCACTAAATTTCCGTATTTTTAGGCCACTTTTTGTTCTCACAGATGTTATTGTTTTATTGTCTCTAAGTGAGCTACAAACTAAGAATTTTCCGATTATTCATTTACGATTACATTTATTTATGAATACTGTGTTAAATAATTTCTACATTGATACTTTCGATGATAATAAGTTAGTAAAGACAAACAAATTTTTAATAATAGGGGATACAATGTGTTTAAGTGATAAATTTCGTAAGTAGGGAGTAAAAAATCTTAAACGAGTAAAATTTTTGAACTTAACGTACGAAGATATTGCGTATCTAAAGCGTGTTACAAAGTAGTTACGAATAAGTTATACAACTACCTTACATCATACAGTGTTATGTCTACTATTGTACATTTTACAACAAAAAATATTATATGTTAATTGCTATACAAGGCCAAAGTCTGTGCACACCGCGGCGACATCGCGATTGTTCTGCTTCTCCGAATTGTTGGCGGCCATGTTCAGCTCAACAAGAGTGTCAACACTATTAATACTGACGCCCTTCAGTATCTTCTGCGCCGCTAAACTAGTGAAATTAAAGCTCAAGTCGCTTAAACTCGGAAAATTGTAAAAATCCTGGTTTTCCTTCTTACTCTCCTGGCTCAGGCTGTACCTTTTCTGTTTGTTTTCCAAACTGTTTATCTTCTCTACCGACGTGTTTATATCCTTGATATGGTCCTGGTTCTTCAGCGCTAAATTTGGCTCGGACCCCAGCACTGTCGGTTTCTGGTCGATTGCTTTCGTTAGAAGATTCGCTATGGAGTCCGAGCTCACTCTGTTATTTACATGTGGCAGTCCGTTCAGCATCTGAAGCGCTGCAGCCTTCTTTAACAAGTCGACGCTCTTCAACTCACTGTTCGAATTTATGTTCGTTTGTATCCCACTGTTGGCCGACGACAACGAGTTCTTCTGGTACCTCAGACTTCCCAACGATCCTATAATGTTATCGTAACTTTTAGTTGGCGTCGAAGGAATACTATTCGCTGTAGTTTCCAAATTGTTTATATTATTGTGTATGGCCGGAGATGCAGGATTGGAAGCAACTTCATTCGTATTGTTCAATTGATTTTTGTATACAAAACTATTGTTATTAGTTGCACCACCTATTTGCAAAGAAAGCTTACGATTATTATTCATACCCGTGTCGTTAATTGAATTCTTATTGAATTTGTTTTCTTGTACTTTAATTGGTTCCTCTTGATACATCTGCTTATTCTTTTCGACACATACATCAAATGAGGTTTCAGTCGGGTTTTTTGCCGTTTTGTTTTGGACACCATTTTGCGACACCGACACTACCTGTCTATCGTCGTTGATAATGTAAATATTGCTTCCGTTTGAAGTCTCGGTGACTTTACCGTTCTCAAAAGTGATAACAGATCTTACTGGCGAATTTTGTACATATACTTTGGTGTTAGTACCACCACCGTTCTGAGAGATAGTATTTGTGGTAACTTTTAGTGTGATAGAGTTGTTAGAATTGGAGCTGGCCAACATCGTCGTCGATGGGTTTTCTACTTTAGCCCCTAAGGTTTTATGCAGCGGGGTTGCGGTTTTTTTGGGTGTGCTTGGACAGTTTTTTGGCGAACTTTTGGGTGAAGTGTTACCGTTTTTTACCGTTTCACCACCGACCATAGGTGGTTTCGTTCTGTACTTGTGCAGGCTCTTTGGCGAGCTCTGTAAGCTCTGTACTTTGACGAGTGACTGTGCTCTGCTAAGGCCGGCGGCTCCGTGCGGGTTGCTATGACTAGGCGAAGGCTTTAACGTGCGGTCTGATATGTGGGACTCTAGACTCGAGTGGCCGCTACTCCCGCTAGTGTGGTAGCCCCTTTTCATTGATGAATTGGGATCTAACTGACCGTTCCTGATGTCCTTTCTAGGAGTTCGATGTGTGATCGTACTTTCTAAGCTGGAGGGGCCACTAGTGGACATGATGTGGTCTGAGTTGGAGTAGTCGACCCTCCTGAGGCTTCCGCTGGGACTGTCTCTTAGTTTTGGGTCGCTGTTTCTTTGTGGTGATCCGAAGTGGTCTAGGATGGTTTTGTTGGTGGAACTCCTGCTGAGTGTGGACCGGGGCAGGCTGCCGGAGCTGGGGCTGGAGTGCCTGATGGGCGAGTGGTCGTAGTTGCCAGTCACGGAGCCCGCCAGCCCCGACTCCGTTGACAGATGCCTCTTGTGCCGCCGCGGCAGCGTCGACGACCGATTGCTGATCTCCGAACCGTCGTAGTATGATGAGACGAAAGATGTTTGACTCTGCAATGACTCCTGGAATACAGAAAAAAAGTGTTAATATAATGAATACTGTTATTAACACGGTAGGTGCTTTTTAGTAATAATATACTTCAATATAGACGTAGGTAATCTCAATAGTGTAGCAATCGAAGGGTTCTCGAAGGGTTACGCAGAGGTGTACTTACTGACAACTACAGGTCGCCTGTATGTTTACATGTAATACGATAAGGTGACGAGCTTATTGCCATTAACCGAGGACGAATTCAAACTCTGAGCTGCTTCGGAAAAAAAAAATAACCCCTCTTATGACAACTAACCCGAAAAGGCTGGTAGACTTAGACGGTAAATAATTACAGGCCTGCATTCAAACATAGCTCCGTAGATTTTGGCTATTTGTGATTACGTAGGACAAGATAGCAGAACTTGAAATAAAACTACTTTTTACAGATTTTATACATGTTACTTAATTCCCGACGATAGCCATGACCGGGATGGTTAGCGCTCTTTGGGGGAGGCCTACGTTCAGCAGTGGACGGCGATAGGCTGATATGATGATGATGATGATAGTAGAACTTTTCCAAAGTAAATAGTATGTTATAGCTGTTACCTGAACCACCCTAGGTGGGACGGCGGGGTCTCGGTGGGTCAGGTAACGGCTATAAACATCTGTACTTAGTGCAAGAGTAAAAACATACCTTCGAGTTGGTCTGCGTAGCGACACAGTGTAGGTGCACCGCCTTGGAGTTGAACCACTCGGTTGGCGGGAACTGGGCAGAGAATGTGCTCATCGCGCGCGTCTGCTTGCTGCGGCCGCTTCGTCTGAATAAGCGGGACAGCAGGGACACTTTCTCTGGAAATTTTATAAAAGCAGCATATTGAGATAGTTTCCGAATTGAGACGTGTTTTTGTATGTACTGTGGTGATCGATGCCCTACAGTACTAAGTGATAATTCATAGCTGCGGGCCTCCTGAAGGGAAGTAGCAACCGCAGCCGAAAGACACTAGTAGTATCATCACTCGCGCGTTGCCATCTTAAGGCCTTAGTTGTTAAGGCTCATTTTCCCAGTACCTAATTCCACAGGCCGAATGCAAAGAAAAAAGGTATTTTACATGTGATTGAACTTTAGGGAACTTTAGAGAGGCTAAGTTATAATTACGCTGATCACCAGATCTGCAAGTTTTATCTGCGCCTACCGAGGTCTGTATGTGGATGAGTGACCATCCTTGAAGAAATTGTGACCTCTCCGAGTCTAGGAGAGCATGTAAATTCGTTAGTCCTAGTTGTCATTCGAAGACGCATGACAATCGTTAGTGGTAGTGAGGAGCCCAATAGACCTGACGACCAGTCTAGCCTTCGAATATCGGTGTTGCCAAGAAATTGGGTTGCGGAAGTCTAATGGCAGTTACTTCGTGTAAAATACTGATATTCAGCCGCTTCTGGTTAGACTAGAAGTTGACCCTAACATAATTGGGAAAGGTGGTGATGATGATGCTAAGAACAAATACTTAATGTTCTGAAACTTACTAGGCGACGCAGATTCGACGCTGGGCGGGTAATCGGTGGAAGACGAGCTGTCAGTAGTGTTGGCGTTCTTGTGGTGCAAGCTACGCGTGGAGGCGCACCTCTGGAGGTACTTGCTGGAGGAGCCGAAGATCCTCAGGGAGTTCCGTCGGTCCAGGGACCGCGGTGCTGGGAAGGATGCGCTTCGTCGCTTGTTGGGTCGACCATATAGTATTTTATCGTTGGGATTGCCTGAAAAAATTAAGAGATTTATGCATAAATATTCGTAGGTTGTGGTACTCTCGCTTTGAAACAGGTGGGTATTAGTCTAGAAACTACTTCTCCCGCTATTAACATCAAAGTAACAAAGACAGTAAGTGTATAATTATCTATGTTTCAAAGTTTGAGATGCTGATAGGTTTCGTGCTACTGAGGGTTAGCAGGCTGCACACTCCGTCGAGAAAATCTCTCAGGCTTGCATGCTTCCCGACGATGTTTTCCTACACCATTTTAAGTCAGTGACAGGTACCTACCTAATTAATTATTAATACGCACAATTATTACGAAAAGTCAGAGGTCTTGGATTAGAATTTGAGACCTACGTGTGCCAGTCCAATGGTGCTATCACTATTTATTGATTTGCCCATAATAGCTGTTATTTCAAGTCTTTAAGTATCGAAGTTTCCCAAGTGTTTTGGAATAAGTCTCGTGACATTTACGAACTATTTAGCAATGCCATAATTATCTTCATTCAAATAACAATCTTATCTGGTACTTAATTGTCCTCGTTAACTATAATGATATTTAGAATTGTTCGCTCGCATTGCAAATGTTTGACTACTTCATTTCGGATGGAAATCAATTCCTTGGAATTTGTTTGTTTGAGCTCAACCTTACAGACATTAATGCTTTGAATGTTGATTTCTGAGCGTAATAAATGGTACCATAATGTTTTGCTGTTAAGTTTGGCTAATGGGCTGTGACTTGTGATACGATACGGCTTTACGACTAAAATATCGGTTGCTGGTACAAGAATTTCATCACTACGCAATGTTTAGGAATTCAAGATTGAGTAGATCTACTTAGACTTTTAATAAATGAACACTGTGTTTTAATAAAATGAACAGAAATACCATAAACCACATTCTGCAAGAGAAATAAATACCACAGTTAAATTTTGCATGTTTCAGATCGCAATTCTTTTGTGCATTTCAACTCCTGCGAAATGCGGAAATATTTCGCGATACAAAAGAAATAACAAATTCCTCGGAATGTCTTGACTTTCAATTTTCGCCCTACATTTAATTGTAAACCGTCAAACATTTGACACGACACCAAAAACTCATTGGGAACTGAAAAAGCTCATAACTCATTCGAACACGTGCGCGTACCCATCTGACGCACAAAGACTGAAGCCAACAGTTGTCCGCATAAATCAAGAGTTGAACTTGACAGATGCGTGAGTGCATAATGTATGTACAAATACAAATGTTGCTTGATCTCGTTGTAAACAATGTGCGTATGCGCCTTGTTTTGTATATGTAGGTATGTCTACAAATCGTGTTCCGCTCTCTTTTCCCTTAGTTGGTAACTAGGATTTTATGGTGCGTAGGTGTGAATATGATTGATTGCTAGTCGAAAGCCTTGGTCCGTAAAACTCGTGACAAAACCGTCAATTCCTGCAGAAAAGGCGTAGCTTTGGAGATTCAAATTCTTGGGAATTTTGTTAGAGATGATCCATTGATAACCTAATCTTTAAAAAACAATAAAGGTTTCTTTTCAACACTCATATTCTAGAAAGTTCTACAGTAGAAACTAAATTAAAAAGTTTGACTTCACCTAAACGAACATGGTTCAATCTGTTTGATCGGCCGTTGGTGTATGTTGCTTCAACTACTAGGTATTATTGTTTTGCTCCTTTCACTCTTTAAATAGTAACAAAACTTAATGGAAATGTATCTGGTCTTGAAATTATCCTTTTATAAACAGCAACATTGGTAATGAATTCTGGTATTTTATTGGGTTTATATTTATTCAGCGCTTGTGTGAGGTTGTATTTTATCACTTTATTGCTTCTTTGTATACGATTTGTGAGTATAATTAATGACTGTGGTCTGTTTTCATTTGAAGTATACGGGAGAAAACAACCATATTATTATGGTATTTGACATTGCAATTTAATAGTTCCTCGGTAGTTAATATAAGATACACAAGTAGTTCAAAAATGTTTAAAGAAGTTATAATAAAAAAACCGAACAGAAAAAGGTGTTACTCAAAAAACACTGATGAAGAATTTTCACACATTTTCTTTCTTGCATAAGAATATAACTAACAAAGTATAATTCCCTGCTTTAACTAGACATACCTAACTGTTCAATCATCAATTTCCCTCTTAAATTTGTGTTTTTATTTCCTCTATTTCCAATCGAGCGAACCGACACTGCTCAAGTCTTACACTCCGAAAAACTGGATCACACAATTGCCCCAACTTCCAAAATCACATAAACATGCACTAAAGTTGCTAGCCCTTGAAAGATCACTAACCTTCACAGCATCCACACAAACACTTATCTAGCTGTACATCCACTAAGCAAGCTAAACAAGTCATCCAAACGATGGACGTAATCTCGCCAGATCGGAATCCTTGCCCATTAAGATGCCGTCCTGTTACTATACCACACAAATAGGATGGTATGTCGACTCGTACGCATAATTTTAGCACACCTTTATGACTGGATACTTCGTGGAATTCGTCTTTATGTGATGATGTTTAGATATATTTAACTGGCCTGGAGACGAAATGATCTGATCTTCAGTGACCTTTTAGGAGTATTTCCGCGGTTGTTCGTGGGATATAGGACTATGGCGATCTTGCGCGTGAGTTTCATATCAGTCAGATAAGCTTGATAGATAAGCATAACAGTGCCGTACTAATAGGTTTAATGTAGACATCTATGTTTATACTAAGGCTAGCGATAGGGCGTTGTTAATGCTAACTTATCTAACAACGAAATAAGGTACCTTCATGCCCTCTATGCACCGACCGTAATCTTTTGACCAGGTGTCCAGTCCATCTCTCAATGTTTCCCATTCATCACAAGTCTACAAGCATTATAGCTTTTGATAAAATATGTAGGGAAGTACCTAAGCATTTCTGGTGATACACTTCACTTACTTCGTCCATTCAAAAACTTTTCTCAAACAATAATCACTAGATACTTGAGTAGTGTATTGTGTTTAACTCATCGAACGCCAGACTTTAGTACTAGTAGTGTCGCGCTGGCATGTCTACATGCCAACATGAATAGGTCAGCTCGGCCGGAGAAGTACTCCCCTTCCACAGAATATCGACGTCAAGTAGAAGCAGTATGCATACTGTTGCGTTTCGTACGGCGAGTCAGGACCGTCGGAGGCCCAATGCCTCCCTCAGTCCTCTTCCTTCTCCTTTACTCCGTCCTCAACTTTAATAGGCACGGCAACGCATCTGCACCTCCATGGATGGAGATGACTACGTACCAAAAGGTAGCCCGTCTGCTTTTTTGTCGAGTTTTGCCATAAAAAAAACTTTTCCCATTGTTTTCAATGCTTTTGTTCATAACAACACTTCCAAGCTATACAGTTAACACTCAAAAACCACTTCTATACTTAGCGACACTGACGACAGGTCGTCCAAAAAGCAAAAATCATAATTTAGAAAACGGCCTTTTTAGCTCAGCAGGTTGCTACTCGACCTGAAATGCGGGTCTAAAATCCAAATGATTGTGCAGACTCCCATAAAAGTAAACAAAGAACAATACAGTCCCAGTGTTAAAATGTGATTGTATTAGTGTTTTCTATTACCAAATGTTGTCAATAGCTTGCCATATCGGCTAATGTGCACCGTATCCACAACAGCTGTCTCTGTTGCATTCAAACTGCAGTAATTCTCATAAGATACAACACAAATTACTGGAAAGAAAGCATGCAAATGGTTACTTCGTGTGTCTGATACAGATTATCTCGGCACTAAGCGTTAAATTCTTTAAAGTAGCGCGATAATCAGTTCTCGCATAAAACAAAGGTTCCGACTACGACCCCCTTATCTCTGTTTCACTCTCAACAGCTGTTGTAATTAATATGTCTATCACGGCTACTTAGCACGCCATTAGTAGATAATATTAATATTTTCTACCCATTTTCGAGTCTGCAATGTGGAAGGATGGAGGGGTAGAGGGAGACCAAAGAAAAGATGGATGGATTGTGTGAAGGCAGATATGATGGAAAAGGGATTGAAAGATGAGATTACAACTAACAGGGATGAATGGAAGAAAAGGACAGGCTGCGCCGACCACAAATAAATTGGGAAAAGGGCAGGAAGAAGATGATGATGATTCGTGTTTGCAACAATATCTTCAACCTACCACAGAATTATACTAGTCATGTTTTCTTCTTGTAGTGGAATAGAGAGCTACATTGCAAGAGATTTATTATGAGAAGACTTGGATTGGTAGTAATAATTTGTTGAATTTTATTAGCAGCAACTTTATACGAAGTTATAAATCGGCGAATGTCTACATAATTTACCTCCTTTTAGGATTATTACAGGAAATATGTACATGTAGCACTGGCTAATATTCTCGTTATATTAGCCAGAAGATAATCAATTAACTTATCTACTTTATTCATAACATTAAGTGCATTGTGAATTATAAGACGAACAAACTTGCGAGCTTGGCCGCAATTAAATATTATGATTTATCTCACCGTTCTGCAATCTTCATCTGTATTCCAATAATAACTCCGGACATCGTATCTGCTAAGTGCATTCTTATCTTTAACTAAAATACACGTCCTGCCAAAGAAAAGCAGTCACGAGCCGCCGGCCGACTACTATGTTGAGAGGAATGTACACATTTGCATGCCACCGAGTGTACCAAGCATGTATTCTGGATGTACCCCATCTGCAATATTATTGTTGCAGTTATTTGATTCTGCTGCTAACCGAATTGCAGACTTATTTGCAAGTACTTAATGATTATTTTGATGTATCCATGGATGTAAATTATGTGTTGTGAGATTTAATTTAATGATACGACAGTACTGCAGTGCAAATTCCTCCGGTTAGGTAAGTTTTGGCATGCGTTTTATTTTGTTATTATTCTAGCCATGATTCCAGATAGCGATAATATTTTCACTTATATATTTATCTGGGTTCTTTTGGGGTTTGTTATGAGTAAGGTCTAATCTACAGCCATTTTATGTGATGTAATTACTTCGGCTTTCATTTTTGCCGACCGTATTGTTATCGTTGCAGAACTAACTAAATTAAAAATGAATAAGTCTTTTGCAACCTCACTGTTATCTATTAGAATTTTGTTTATCTCTTTTATTATTACTATTGTTATTTTACTTTTGTTCCTAGAATTTCGTTAGCCTAGCTTGGTTTCCACATATGCTATATCCGGAAATACCTGTTACACTTCTCTACAAAACTTAGATCAGACTAAGTTATTTCCTTTAAAATAATGCTGCCACTTAGATCATTACCCTGAATAATTAAAGACATAATCATTAAAAGAGATTTCCCTAGCTCCGTCCAAAGATCCTCCATACTAATTCACTTTAATAGTTTCCTTCCTTAATCTAAGAGAATCCTGCGCATACCGCTGTTACGGCATTCGGTTGGATCACAAATTGTAGGTACCTACTTTCACATACTGGTTGAGGAGCTCAGGCATATATAATTTAGAGTGTAACAAAGTATGTAGATGTCTTAATAATGCAGATTTCCGTTACTGAAGTAGATCGCTCTCACAATTCTATTACAAAATAAAACAAACTTCTTCGAGTTTTGAAGCGTATTTGACCGACCTTTATCGCAATCTGCCAACTGGAAGCGCCAATATTTTTTCTTTCCATAACTTACATTGAACAATAGCTGACAGATATCCCAAAGACCTTACTTCTAGATCATATCTACTGGTGCCAAATGGACTCGGCTTGTAATAATTATATTATGATGTAGGTAGAGTATCACCTACCTTATTTATTTACCTTATTTATTTTACCTTACCTGTATTTACCTATAACTAGAGGAAGAGTATTCATATTATATTCTGTGAAGAATATTGAAATTCTGACATACTTATTTAATTTCCCCTTTTTTCCCTTCACAGCTAATCTTTGTACTGTCTTAAGAAGACATTCGCATGAATTTTTTAAGTGTCCCATTAATCTAATGGTCGTAAAAGGGAGCGCTGAGTTAGAGCCTAAGTCCCGGGTTCGATTATCAGGTCTTTCTATGTAATTCTTAGTAACAGCTCGTTTGGATTTGGGCCCGGTCAATGGTAATAAGCTCCCTTACATGGGACCTAAACACACCAGTGAACTGTGTTTGTAAAGCAGTACATCTCTGCTGATCCCTCGAGGAATACAGGGGTCATGGTATGTTGGCTTTAATGATTGATAAGTAGATAGTAATACAACGAAAATTGCTTCCAGTCTAGTAAAACCTGGGAGTATTCAAATCACGAGGAAATAGGTTTCTTCTGGTAAAGCGTGCTCCATCATCAACCGCATCATCGCTTCACATCAGGTGGGATAGTGGTAATGAATAACACTTAACACTCAAAGAAATACAAAATAGAGGCCATAAAAAACTCATAATTATAATGTTGTTTTGTCGTCAGCTCTCTGCCTATCCTATTTCGGTCACGTTTCATAGCTGCCAGTTTATTGCTGGTGGCTCGATCTTCATAACACGTGCGACTTGTTAACGGCGTCGATAATGCGAGCGGTATGCGTGTGCGCATCTCCATGATTTAACTTATGAGTTTAATCCATCGGGAATGTGTTTATAGAGTTATGACTTACTGTTTGTTTACTATCTATGTGTTGTGATGAGAGTACAAATAATAGTATTAAAAATCATCTACAGACAGAAAAATATATTGTAGGCTAGATGATATTCACGATTTCACTTGCAAGTCAAAGGGAGCAATAGGCGTGAAAAAGTTACAGATAAATAAATTAGTTACACATTAAAGGATCCGCAACGTCGGGAATTTAAAAATATCAATATAACGCGATAAAATCCGTAAAAAGTACCTAGTTTTATTTCAATAGTTACACATTAGTTAAAAAAAGTATCTGAAGTAAAAGTAAAGTAAAATTCACATGACATGAACATGAATAAACTCAGCAGGACTAGTGGAATAAAAAAGTCAGAAATAAGCACTAAGGAGTACTTACCTAGTTTTACTCTTTTTCATAATTGAAATTTTGCAATATATCTATTTCCTCTCTATTTCCTTCAAAATCTAATTAACAAAATGTAGGTAAACCAGTACAGAATACAAAATAATGTAAAAAAAACTTAACTGCAATTTCTCAAACAAAACTACTTGTTACTAAATGTTCATCATTAACTATCGAGCTATAAAATTCAAAAATGTGTTTACTAGTTACAGATCAATAGTACAATGTCCTTGAAACTGATTGATTTGATGCACGGTCGATCTCCGATACTGTGCTAGAAGCGGTCACGTATTAGAACGACTCTAAAAAGAAAAAGTATTTTCATTGACACCGCTTCAAGCTTAACTAATAATGTAAATGCCTTATTATGTAGCTAAGAGGAAAAGTCAAGAATCATGTAATTCAAATCAAATAAACTGCTTTTTTCAGCTTTTCTGAGTTCAATGATCGGCGCAGACCTTCCCAAGTGGCGCTAAAGAGAAAAAAATATGCTCAAGTAAAAAGTTAAGCATTTTCATGAAAGTGATAAAATGAAGAACATATGAACCACAAGTTGTACTTTGAATATCATCGCTGCAACTCAAATTACAACTTGCAATGACATTAACTGAGACAATTTCATAAGGTCCTAAGTAATAGAACCGAACCGAACTTAATCTCTTTTTGTCTCCCAAGTGATCACAAAAAAAGAGTTCTTCTTTGGATTCTTCCAAATCAGGCTTACATACTTAAATTTGATAGCCAAAAAGAGCTCACTTGAAATGTGTACAACTTGCAAAATTTTCAAAGCTTTTTATTTCAAACATCTAAATTTTCAAAGCTTCATCCCTTCTTATTCAATTTAATCTAATGAAGTCAATAAATCCATAATAGTTTAAGCTCTTCCGAGTTTATCTCTATACTTGAATTATTTCTACAAGCTATTGAGATGTAATTCAAAATCATTAATTGCAATTCACTCTAATTGATATAAAACTGTGTATATTAATAAATCTCTATGTTGCAGTGCTGCACCGTCATCTGCATACCAGTCGCGACCTACATCGGCTCCAGTCACATCCGTATCATTAAAAATAATCCAGCGTTCATTAGGTGCATTCATTCATTATTGTATGGATCGGCTCGTGTTACGATTGACTATACCAATATTTAGTCTATTATTCGTCGATTATTGAACGGAAATTTGATACATGATGCATAATCTGTTTACGCTTGTGATTTTAGATTCGGTTTTAATTAATGGCAACGCATTTGGAATCACGTTTCGCTTAAATAGTGGTTTAGTTGTCAATATACCTTCGTTGTTATTCAGTTTTAAGCTACAAAGCCAGGGTATATTGGAATAATAGTTAAGGTACAGTGTCATATTAGAATTTTAGATGGTTGTTGCTATTTTTATTATTTTTGAATAGGTAGTCAACATTTGGTCTATTATGACATTTACCATTTTTGCATTTCTTACAGTTTTCGCTTCTCGATAAATCTGTGAGCGTGAATGGGTGCATATTCACATATTGATTCAATTGACGTGTTTTCGGAATGAAAATTGAAGTACTTGGAGATCAAGGTACGAAAGAAGAAGAAGATAGAATTCATCATTCTTAGTAAGTCATAATTAGAGGAGTGCCAGATGTGTGCCAATATGTCAGATATTTTTTGAACTAGGCTTGCGTATAAAGTGGAGTCCACAAAGCATTAGATGATGTGGGAGTCTCAGTCAGAGACGTCGGGAAAAACTGGATTCCTATTTAAGTAATTTGGTTAAAAAATCATTAAACTGTGAGTAGTGGAGGGCGGAATAGGAAATATGTAACAATTATTTTTAATAAATTCTACTACCCTATTGGGATTATTGATCGAAACAATTTATGTTTAATTTGTATTGCCTTTTAGTAAACAGTTGCTACAGTATTAAAAAAACAATATTTATTATTCTCTAATAAACTTTCATTACAGATTCAACTGCTCTCATTATTTATCTGTCGAAATAGTTAACCAACCACTTAATGAGGTTTGTGGACGTAGTTTAGTAGTACTTAAGTGGTAACAAAAAACTAGTGTTGCGAAACGTTTTGTTAAGATTTTCCTAAAATTAGTCACGTAATTTTTTGTAAGTAATTTTTCCGTTTATCGTTTATTCTTAGGACAGGTTTCTAACCATTTACGTTCGTTTAAGCACTAATTATTTCATCAAGTACCGTACCGACCAACAATAACATCATTAACTTTGTCTTTATCATATTTACTTGTATCTAAGTTAATCATAATAATTATAATCACCGCATTGCCTTAAAAATCGGCATCTGAATATGTATTTTTTGTATGATTATCTCTGTCTTCTAATACATTTAACTCGACCCGTGTCGCATCTTTCCTATATTGTCCAAAAGGGCTGTTTTTCAGGTAAGTATTAAGCATGAAAAGAGGCCTACGTTCAGCAGTGGAAGAATACGGGCTGATTAAGATGATGAAGATAAATAAAAAAAATCGAGTAAATTTGCAGGGTACAGCTAGCCTGACTATAGGTACCTAAGTTGGATTGTCCAATAATAATGTTAGCTAAAAAACAAAAAAAAAAACAAAAGACAAACAATAATTATCATCATGCCCCTATTCCTGAAGGGTAAGACAGAGTACAGTTATATACCCCCAATAATAAAACTATCACCAACTCAAAGAATGTTGAACAGTAGGTAAAGTGTCACGGAAATGCAAATCTAAACAATTAGTTACAAGATTTTATTTGACAGTTCATAAATGTCAAATAATGCAAATAATACCTACCTACGGAAACAGTGAAATATCTGTGTTAACGAGATACTAAAGGACATTTGCATGACTTCAGCTTTTAATAAACAGTTGTACGTAATGAGGTCTTCAATATTTTATAACATAATAACATTACCATGACTTCAAAGGAGGTTAAGTTCTTTCATCGGTTACTTCGTAATTATGAAGTCTAACGGGACGAGTTGACAAGTCCTATTAAGGTTATCAGCACGATTAAAAATTATTTATAAAATTATTATTTTATTTTAAATTTATAAATTATTTATTATTAAAATTCATATACAGAAGGAATACTAGAAGGATTAGTAGGTATGTATAAATACCCTTATCGATAAAAGTTTGGTGATTATTTGAACGGTTTTTATGTTATTTTTGACCAACTTCAAAAATGAGGAGGTTAAAATATTTATTTTCGGGCAACGAATAGCCATAGAAAAAAGAAAAGGTACAAAATTTTACAAACTATAATAATAAACCCAAGTCCCAAGGGCGACTGCTACGCTAGAGGTCCAGGGTTCGGTCCCCAGGTCGAGCAAAGTGTTATTGGGTTTCTCTATGAATTCTTAGTAGCGGCTTGGAGTTTGACGATAAGCTACGGGCGAAATGTGGGTGCACATTAGTACACCTTTGCTTGCTTTGTTATCTTTATAAGGTTCCTAATAGGTATAGGTGGGAAGGTATGATGTATTTTTTTTTTATTTGGTAAAGATAACTATATTAGGCATACAATGATTTTATATTATTATTTTTAAAATATATCCATAAACCACCGACGTTCTAAATATTCAGCATTTCCGGGTCACCAAAATACTATATTGCTACACTAAAATGTCAAGCAAGCAAGTCTTAAAAATGCGGCTAAGAAGTTGAACGAACCGCTAAAAATTCCGTACAAGCATCTTGACCAAATGCATGCGACTGCAGAACGCGTCATGCTCAAAGAATTCCGCCGTCCCACCGGTGGCGGTGTCGAATTTAGTTAATACCTTTGAATTTGTAAAATATGTTATTGGAAATATGTTTTGACGAGTCTATGTCGGTATTTGTCATCATCACTTTTTGAATAAAATTAAATGATTAAGTATTAGCAGTGATAGCCTTGTGATATGACCATTGGACTGCCAAGTCAAAGGTCTCGAGTTCGAATCCAAGGCACGCACCTCTGTCTTTTCGAAGTCATGTGCGTATTAATAATTAATTATCACACGCTTAAACGGTGAAGGAAAACATCGTGAGGAAACCTGCATGCCTGAGAGATTTTCTTGACCGCATGTGAAGTCTGCCAACCCGCAGTAGGCTATCGTGGTGGACTATAGCCTAATCCCTCTCGTTCTGAGAGGACCCGTGCCCAGCAGTGGGACAATGTAATGGGTTGATGATGATGATGATGATTAAATATTTCACTAAATCATTTAATACAGATATATCCGATGGTTACATCCTTAATTGTAAGTACAATTGCGACCCTACATACGAGTGTAATTTATGTACTAACATATAATTATAATAATTTAATAAAATAATATATTAGTCAAAATTGCTGATAATCTAGTGCGCTACTCTACCATACTATATCAGAGGGTTTCAACCTTTTTCTGACCACGGCAGCTTTAATATTATTGTTATTAGAAGGCACCAATGTAAAAGTAAAATAGTTCTACTTTTTTATGGTGTCGAAGTCCTAATAGACTTCCACCACCCGGGGAAGGCAATACTTAGCGGGTGACCTGTTAACTAAAGCTTGAGCTCCCTATAAAATGGTTGAGCTACACGATGACTGATGTATGCGTGCCGTCAGTTAGGACAGGTCAACTCAAAGCTCCCCCCCATTGGGGTTCTCGCCTTGTCGCGGCGGGGGGGCTTAGTAGCCGTGGAGTGGGCCCACGGCGAAGCGAAGTGGAACCCCGGGGCGGGCGCTGCTCCTGCGGGCTTTGCCCAGGAAGCCCGCAGTCGAGCGGCCACTGTAGGTTGCGGTGTCGTATGGGAGGCACCGCAACTGAGGCGGGCCGCGGTGTTGCACTAGCGACACTGCGGCTGAAGGTTTACGGCCGCGGCGGAAGAGGAGTGCCGGTATCACGGCGCGCCGCTCTCCCTGCCTTCCGCGGCCTCGGCGGGGCCGCAGCCGCAGGACTGCGGACACGGTGGGGCCGCAGGGGGAGAGGAGTGTCGGTATTACGATGCGCCGCTCTCCCTACCCTCTGCGGCCGAGGTCCGGGGCGGCGGATGCGGGGAAGTCCGCCAACCCCCGTCCCATGTTCGGGACAGGACCCGAGGTGGCGGCGCGTAGTGTTCCACGCGCGCCCCTCTAAGACGTAGGGGGAGTTTTGACTCCCCACTAAACGGCGGGGCCCGCAGAGACGGGCCATCACCAGTCGGGGGCCGCGGACGAATTTATAGTTCCCGTAGTCCCCGACGCAGGTGCGAGAGGGAACCTGCGTTCCTTCCTACGGGGGGGGTGACCTACCGACTAAAACCACCGTGTGGTTTTAGTCGGTAGGTCACCCCCCCCGGTTTTAGCTAAGGCCACAGAAGTGAGTCACTGTTGTAATTCTTCCACGACCCTAGCAGTAGAAAGTAAAGTAATCGAAACCATATGCCCACAATATTTTTGCCCCTGTGGACCCCTGGACTATAACAGGGTTGCTATTTACTGCAACTTCTAAGGGTTGCAGTAAAAAACAGCAATCTGTACAAATGTACAGATTTTACAATGGAAAATTCCTATTCCTTCCTAGACGCCTTTATTTTAGAATGCTTAGAAAATGGGTCTCTCCTAACTACAGAGTTAATGGAGTACTTGTGGACAGTCATGAGTTTCAATTAAGCTGTCTATTTTCTTAAGTTTTAAGAACAAATTTTACAAGTCAAGCATTTGTGCACATAAATAAAACAAATTGTGAAATATTTGAACATCTAAATATGGCAACGTTGGACTTATTTGGCACTTTTGGTTTTATTTACTTTTCGCCTACAAGCTATATTCATATCAACTTTTTCTTCTGATTTATAACTGTGTGGGATGAAATCTATTCAAAGATCGAATTCGAAATTTTCGATTCGAAAATTTTGCCTGTTTCAAAAACTTTGTGGCCTTTTATATGTATAAGCACATCTGAGGCTGAGTAAGCGCGTTGAATACCACGGGTCGCGGGTTCGATTGCCGCGAAATAAGTAATACTTATGGGCAGTAAATGTAAATTATTTATATTTCTGTAAATAGAAGATCGGGCTCTGAGGCGTTTATATTATGAAATAGATCTTTTAAGATACAAGTTACAAGTCGATATTTTTTTTAAACGAGATGTCACTGGTATTTCCTGTCTGATGACTTCTGAGCAGAAACGCAGAAACAGACTTAGAAAATCACGGTTTCTTTAAAGTCCATACAGTAGTATGTAGGTATTATCGGATATGCGAATTTTACAGTAATAGGATCTAGTACTTTTGAGCACTTTGTTTACCATTTAGAAAAAGTTTTTCACACATAATGTTTCTGAATTCAGTAAAATTGATTTAAACTGGAACGTAGAACAGGATATGAGAGAGCGATGAAGCGCATTAGGGGAGTTTCAATTTATTGCCCACGCGCATTTTTTGTCGTCATATTTCTTTCAGAGGCGCGGTAATTAGTAGCGTTCTAATTTTGAATGATGAAAGTATTTTTTATTGGTTTTGAGTCATTTGTATAGTTTCTCGTCTTTGATTCGAATACTTCTGTCGTTAAAATATGTAACATACGCTTGTACTCCCTGAAGGGTTAGGCAGAGGTGTACTAATATACCCATAATTCTATGGGTATGTTCAGGATATATGTTCGCCGGTATGTTCCCAAGCGCGACTGCTATGCTAGAGGTCCTGGGTTCTATTCCCAAATCGAGCAAATTGTTTTTAGTTTTTCTGTGAAATTCTCAGTAGCAGTTCGGAGTAACGATTTGTCCCCGGTTAATGGCATTAGGCTCGACCCTAGCAGGTACATGGGACCTAAACATACTGGCGAACTGTGGGTGCAGGTATTAGGGCATCTTTTTGTAACCCTTCGGGGAATATAGGCGTGATGGTGTGGTGGGTGTTACGGAAAAGTTTTTATAACTAAGTATGGCATTATTTCTTTGAAAAGCTAAATTCTAAATAGGTTAAAATCATTAAGTATCTTAAAAATATTGCATGCGGATATACGATGCACTTAATTATATAAATAAACTGTATTACGGAGAGGAAATATCAAACTTAATCAAAAAGTAAGGGACGCGTGTTTCCTGATTTACGAAACTATTTTACAGCTAATGTCGGTATCAATTAGTGTCAGATATGCAAAGATAATTAAACGTATTATTAAACAACATTTAAACGAATTTCAACCTTATTGGGAAATAATAGGGCTCTGGGTTTGTTTGGTGGGTTATTAATGTTATTATGTAATGGTTTGTATTTCTCTGATATTGAAATGGGATGTAAATACTATGAAACAGGAAATCGGATTAGAATGTTCCTGTTCTTTGATCTTTCTACTTAATTTTATTGTTTCTTAACAATAACATTAAGTAGTAGTATATTTTTTTTTTTATGGTGTAACTCGGCAAACGAGCAGGCGAGCTACCTGATGGTAAGTAGTCATCGCCGCCCATGGACATCTGCAAAACCAGAGAAGTTGCAGATGCGTTTCCGAGCCTATTTAGGGAAAGGGAGGGGAAGGAGAAAAGGAGAAGGAAGGGGATTGAGGGAGGAATTGGGCCTCCGGCCCTCTCGCTCACCGAACGAAGCGCAGTAGCGAAACGCTACTACTCGGACGTCGGTCTTCTGCGAGAGTGTGGTACTTCCCCGGTCAAGCCGGCCCATTCATGCTGCGAACAGCGTGGCCCTACCACAACAAAAAAATATAATATAATATAGGAGCCTAAACTTACCAGCAAACAGTGTGTGTACATTAAGTACCTACACCTAACCCTTCGGGAAATACAGGCGTAGAATAGAAAAGAATAGAATATTCTTTATTGCACAACAAAAAAAATTGTCATGTAGGTACATGTCATGTTATAAATCTTAAAATGGTACAATGGGCGGTCTTATCGCTTAAAGCGATCTCTTACAGACAACCTTTGGATGGACGTAATGGTATGTATTTATGATTATGCCTCTAATATTCATCATCATCATCAACCCACTGCATTGTCCCACTGCTGGGCACGGGTCTCCTCTCAGTACGAGAGGGATTAGGCTATAGTCCGCCACGCTAGCCTACTGTGGGTTGGCAGACTTCACACGCCTTCAAGAGAATCTCTCAGGCATGCAGGTTTCCTCACGATGTTTTCCTTCACCGTTTAAGCGCGTGATAATTAATTTTCGAAAAGAGAGGTGCGTGCCTTGGATTCGAACTCGAGATCTTTGACTTGGTAGTCCAATGGTCATATCACTAGGCTATCACTGCACCTCTAACATTAGGTACTCACTCTTAATCATCAACCCATAACTGTCCCACTCCTGGGTATGGGTGTCCTCTCGATGTGAGAGGAGTTAGGCTATAGTCCACCACGCTAGCTTACTGCGGGTTGACAGTCTTCACACGCCATACCAGTCGAGAAAGTCTCTCATAATTGCAGTTTTCCTTCACCATTTTAAGCTAGTGATATTTAATAATTTGCAGAAGTAGTGCCTGATGGCATGTCCACATGCCAGTATGAATGGGTCCACACGACCGGGGAAGTACTACCCTCCCACTGAATATCGACGTCAAGTAGCAGTATGCATACTGTTGCGTGTCGTACGGTTAGTGTGGAGCGCCGGAGGCCCAATTTCTCCATCAGTCCCCTTCCTTCTCCTTTCTCCTTCCCTTTCCTTTTCCTTAAATAGGCTCCGCAACGCATCTGCAACTCCTTTGGTTTTGCAGATGACCATGGGCGGCGATGACTACTTACCATAAGGTAGCACGCCTATCTACTATAAAAAAAAATACGCACATGATTCAGAAAAGTCAGAGGTGAGGTGCCTTCGATCTCGAGACCGCTTCATGTAAAAAAAAAATATTCAGCTTATCTGATTAGACTAGAAATCACCCCAAATATAAGTAGGAAAGTTAAGATCATAATAGATGATATGAATCGGATGAATAAGGTTAAAATATATAAGTAAATGCCAAAAGATTTGCCCAAATACAGAAGTGATAAATAACTCGAAGTTTTTTATTACCGAAATGCAAATCATGACATTTCCAGTTTTATATCACGAACTGTGATTATTATCTACGAAAATTTAGTCTTTTTTTCTGTTTAGCCTCCAAAACTTCCTTGATTTTGATAGGCACTTTGCGGTTTTTAGTAAAATATCTCAATTTAACGATAGCCTTCATGACGTAAGCATGACCGATAGAGAGTCATTTGATAAAATTATGAATGATGTTAAGTGATTATGCACTCGTTACACACACGAATGACTTCCTTGAATTATGATAGTATTATTTTTTTAATGCATCATGGTTTTTTTAAAAGCTTAGGTACTAGCAATGTGGGTTGCACATTGCTAGTATTCTTGTTAACCCTTCGTACTAAGTTAAATGCTTGTATTACAAGTGCGTTCACGTCGGTAGTGCAATGGGCGAGTTTCAAACCGGCAACCACATGATCGCAAGTCCAACGCCCTAGCCATTAGGTTACCCCCGCTTATCAGATGTAGTGGGCTCAAAATTTAAGTGATTGGGTTTGTGTTAAGCAAAATGTTATTTGGATTGTCTAAGAAATTCTCCGTAGAAGCTCGGCGTTTTAATTTTGTCCTGGAACCTAAAATTACTGGCTAACTGGTGTACATTATTACCTCTGCTTCACATATCGTGGCATACAGGTGTCAATAAATGTACCCAGTCTTATTATGAAAATAAAGTGTTAGCAACATTATTATTTTTTATTAAAACTACAGTTTATATTACAAACATTAATTTCAACTCAATCATTTTCACAAAAAAAAAAAACATCTTGCACCAACGAAACAAGAGGACCGCATTACGCAAGATTGTCGCAAATTCTATTTGTGTTTATAAGTAGCGTCACAGTGAACATCAATTTGACGATGATTGTTTTGACGCAAAAAAGTGTCAATCAACGTCGTAACTGCACAATTTGGTGGCTACTAGCGGATTAGGGCGGTCATGTGTGAAATTGCTTGATGTCCTTGGGACGCTTATTACGGAATCAAAGGTTTGGCTAAATATACAGCAATGAACGCCAAAGATGCGGAATCATAGAAATAATAGGGGAAAAAATATTTTTACGCAGTTATAGTATTATTTTTTCACTTGCTTTGTTCTTGAACTCGGTAGATTTTGATTCCGGCACTGAGTAAAATGTTTTCAGATACTCAAATTAATTACATAATCTCATATGTCCTGTTAAAACTCGATCGTAGCGCCACCTACCGGGTCCAATTGTAAATTTATACCATTCAGGGACTCCCTCAAATACATAGAACAAATTTTATCAAAATCGATCTAGCTGTTTAGGAGGTATTAAGTGACATACAATATGTAAGTACCAATATAAAGATTTAATTGACTTCTGTTAAAGTTGAAATAATTATTTTACTGATGTAGTGATAAAAAGTAATGTAGGACGTTTACTCAAATTATTTTAGTGTCAACTTTTTGGATAACACCTGCCACAATTTGTACGCTATATTAACTAACCAATGAGACACACTCCAATAAATTGTGATATATCAATTCTTGATCTTATCACTGCATTTTCCACTTTATTGACAAAAAGATAAGGCTGATTTTTATATGATAACTTGTTACTTGAAAATTGGTCTGCCACATTCGAGAAATAACAAGTCATCGCAACAAATTATAAAATAATAATGTTGTTTTCGATTTCATTTTGGTTTCCTATTTCGGATCACATTTGGACGTCTCTTGTGGAGTGCCGGAAGTTTATTGTGCATTCTTTTGGAGAAACTTCACTGTAATTTTAAAGATAACGATGACTTATTTGCAAAAATTTGGTGGTCTTGATGGCACTTATGTTCAAATGATTTGTGCAAAGTTTTTACATAATTATAAATGGTTCGTTGACAAAAAAATATATCTATATTTGAAGAGGTGGTTGTGGGAGTAGACTGTGCTCCAAATAGCATGAACTTATATCGTTTTACAAAGTGACAATTATCAGAGCAATCATTAAAAAAATTACCCAGGCCAGGCCTGTTTCAAAAGCAAAAATAGGAGTAGTAGTGTAGGACGCCCGCCGCAGCCAGCTGGTGACAATTTGCATAAGGCGACTCCCACGTACTGGATGAAAAGAAGCCAACGTCCAGCAGTACACTAGGCTTGTCAGTGATATAGGTCATGAAAATGTCAGCGGTTCCAGACGGTCAGTAGTACTAGGCCATTTATACACTTTGAGCCCTGCCTTTAAAATAGCGAGGTTTAAAAGGTCCACTGTATAAAGTCGAAAAGTATATGTTGTAGGGAGAAGCAATGATATCGGTCTAAGTAGATTGATAACTTTTGATTATAACTGCTATGTTGGTTTAGTCATCGCGTAGACGCAAGCTGAGTGTGTCGTCCTAGGATCGATTGCTGGATCGAGCTGCGATATTCGTTTTATCGATTCATGCATTCCGGGACAACTGGTTGGATTTACTGGAATGATCATAAACATCTGGTTGCGACCTCCAGGGAGGTTGCATGGTTTTTTTATGGGGTCGCTTTCGTTAGTAAGGTACTTAAAAGTGAAAAGCAAGAGTTGTATTTCTTACACTACAATATAAACACATTTTCATGACAATTTGAAAGGTTAGGGTTTGCGTGTTTAAAACCACTGCTGTACAATAACCTCTGCTTAAACCAACAGGGAATACAGGAGTAATGGTATTCTAGACTAGATCGAATGAGTGTTTGCGAATACGAATAAACCTTCTTTCTGTTTATATATTGCGGCACTAGGTGGAGTTTTATCGTAGGCTTTCGCAGTAATTTACCTTTACGGAAAAAAAACTTGAACGAGTATATTCACAGATGACCTTTGGGATATCAGCGCCGGCGCGGCGCCTACTTAAGTACCCACGAGTTTAAAATAAGAATGCAGCCTGTAGTTATAACAGCTGCATCTGATATCATAGATCTTCCCCTGCAAAACTCATGTCCACTGCATCACGCAATTCGATTAAAACATGGGTACAATATTTTGAAGAACTACTTATTACGAATTTTATCGCATTGTAATTGTTGAGTGTGGTGTTAGAAGTCTTAAATCAGCGACGCCCGTGCTGGAAACAATAGATGATCCGAATGGAAGCGGCGGTAGCCTAATGTATAGGGCGTTGGACTTGCGATCATGTGGTTGCCGGTTTGAAACACACCCAATGCACTACCGACGTAAGTAATGTGCGACCAACATTGCTAGTAAGCTTTTTTTAAAAAAAAAACAATCGGATCAATAGAATATGGTTTTACTGCCATGTCTTATAATCGCTGAAGCGTAAGAAACCCATTTGATTTGGCCATTGACCATATACTAAACATTTTATAGAAAAATGCAACAATAATTTAGGTACTTAACATGGGAATCCACTTCAGGACCTGTAGTTTGGCTTCCTCACATTTCATAACACCTAATTTATTATTAGGGCCGGATTTCACCAACCTCAGAGTAAGTTCTCGTTAAATTAATCGGCTGTTGATTTCATATGAATCTGTTCCATTTTTATATTTTTTCGTCGAATAGCGGATACTCCGACATTGTGAAAATGCGGCCCAATTAAGTATGTCATTTAACGTACGAAAATTAGTCGAATTCAACGATATTTTGAATTGATTCGCCTCCTGTCGGGCCGATTCAAATTGCATGAAATCTGCATACCTATTATATTATTTGAAAGAACAATTTTCTCATGCCGCCGCTAATCTCCGTAACTGGGCTACTAGCGTACATTCGTGCGGAATCGTTGCGATCACGCGACGATTACTTGACGTAATCTATGCGCCAAAACCTGAATATGATTAGCCTAGATGCCAACAGCTTTGGCGTAAGTGAATTGTGCCCTACATAAATGATATCACTTTTGCAGGTAGGCGTTGATAGATTTAGATAATGTTGTGGGGTAAGATAAGATCTAGGTTACGATACGGTCATTGGAGTTTTAAGAAAAACGTCAAGTTATATAACATAGGTACACACGGCTACACATCAAGCCAAAACCATTTTAGACTGACCTCCCATTGTTAAGGATTTCCGCACAATCCAAGGCCAGCTTATACTGTATAGCAAATATATATTGTATAGCTTGATGTAAAGCCGTGCGTACGTACCATCACGCGTGAACTCAAATCATTTATTTGCTCCCAGAGGGTAAGGGTAAAGTAGAAAGGTGTCTATGTACCTACACTAACAGTTTGCCGAAGTGTTTAGGTCCCATTTACTAGGAGGCAAGCCTATTAAGTTGCCACTAACGGGCATAAATTCAAACTCCGAGTTACTACTCAGAATTGCACTTCATCATATCAGCCAAATGAGGTCCACTGCTGAATGTAGGACCTTAGCGACGTCCCAGGTCGTCTGTCCATCTCGTCGGAGAACGTCCCAAAAGTGTAATCGTTAACCAAATGTTTTTTACCAGAAGGATTTTCTAAATTTCTTTAAATTTTCGAAATACGTCTTTAATATTGGGGCAAATCTGAAATCAGTTTAAAAACTCAAAGAATCATTTTGTCTTGAGTTTTTTTCTTACGAATAATAAAATTTATACGGGTGCCTACTTAGCTGCACATGTTTAACAGGTGATTACCAGTTCTGTAACGGCTGTTTATGACAAAATCGGCACCCGGAAACTTATTACTTATTACAAGATTTTACAGTGTCAAAAGGAGGCACCCAAAACTCTTTTTAAAAATTTGCATAAATATGTGACTAAAATACCTGTTTAGGTAATAGTTATCTACGAATTTTAAACTATGCAAATGCTGTCCAATCCGATTTGCAAAAAGTATTGATGGCAACAAAGCATACATTTGGACGTAGCCTGCGGTGTACCGCATCCAATAAAAAGCAAAAACCAACCGACAGTCCGTACATAATGACGTTAAATCGATCACAAAACCGCAATTCGATATAATTTTATCGATGAATCAGTCGGAATCAACTGCCTATTGATTATTAATTTCAGTTAGATGTTTTTATTAAGTTTATTTACTGGTCTAACGTAACCTGCCAATTTATGTCATACCCACTGAATGTTAAATTATTCATAATTAATCAGCCTTTAACGACGTTTACTTGAACTAACTGCTAACTACATGTAGGTAAATCGGCCCCGCCATTAATAGTAGATAATCATTCTATATTTAAACGGCGACGTCCATGTTTGATCGTTAATTGGCTGGTTAGGTTCAACTGCTCAGTTAAAGTCGGCAGGTTAAGTGTGAAATTGTAACCTTCCATGGCCTTTATACATACTTCATTCGTTAAGTAGATATAAATCATCAGACAATTATCTCTCAATTTCTTCTACGCTTTCAAATACGCAATGGTTACATACATTTGCACAACATGAACAGTCGTTTATAAACTCAAGTAATGGAGAGTTGTGTTGAACAAGTTTACGATTTTTACCTAAAAGCAACATAATTATAACATTATTATCCAAAGTTCTTACAGGTTATGCTTATTTTTTATTATTTTTTAGCATTAAATATTGCGAAATTTTCACAAAGAACTGAATTTTGTAATTAAAGAAAATTTCTAGTGAAAGAAAAATTCAATCTCAGGCAGGGTTTGAACCTGCGTTTCTCTGGTTAAGTACACCAGACGGTTGACCAGGTTGTAAATTTCTGGAGAAGTAAGTACGTACTTAATTTTATTTAAGTAATTTACAAAACATGTTTAAGATTTTGACATTACTTACGGTCAAAGACCTTCTCCAGAAGACCTCTATTCTTTTTCCAAGTTTTGGGTTGAGCACTGAATAAAGAAATCATGTTTTAAGTAAAGTAGGGACTAGCAGTTTACCTTGTATCTAACTGGAGGAGGTTCAAATCCCACTCGAAATATACATTACTGTAAAATATTACAACTTGATAATAAAATCGTCATCAACATCATCATTATTATCGTTTCAGATATTGGTGTTTGCTGCATATAAAGATAGACTGCCACAAGGTCTGTTTATACCTATAAATTATTATTATTATATATTTTTTTAGCATTGTTTTTCTTTTGTGTCTCAATGTTGGCCAAATGAAAGTTTTTTTCTTTCTTTTCTTTCTTTCTTCTTCTATATTTCCAACGTCAAAAAAATTAAGCAATTTAAAATTATCTATTCATCGTGCGTATCGTTATCAACTGGTGGAATATCCAGAACACGCAGAATAGCTTACTGATATTTAACTCTGTAAATAGATCTTTTAAAGACAAATTTACAAGTCATTTCATAACTGACAGCCTCTGAGAAGAAAAACTGAAACGAACTCAGAGAATCGTGGTATCTTTTAAAGTTCAGACATAATTGTATCACAATGTGTGATATATCTAAGGCAATGTCTGACATGCCCCTTCAAGAGGTCATGGAGGAGTGACCTGGGGATCGAACCCAGGACCTCTAGCGTATCAGTCACGCTTAAGACCACTAGACTTATGAGGCAGTCTTGCCAATTCAGATTTAAACTTTATAATTTTGGCCTGGTTCATGGCAATAGATCGCTGAAAACAGAACTGAACTATGGTACTACATCAGTACACCTCTGCTATTTATAGACTAATTTAATTTTGAACTATTTTCCATGTCCTTTTGAAAGAGCCGCAGTGGCCTTAAGTATACCAGTCCCAACCTACAGCATGTATGCATCTGTCATTGTAAACCTGGAACATGTCGTAGGGAGGAACATGTGTTTAAGTTGACATTGAGAACTCAGATGCTGGGAACTATCTATTAATTTTGATCCTGACTTCAGGCTAATTATGACATTAACCTCTAATGTGCTGTTATTACCTTCTAATTTAAAAGAGTGTCCATGGATTTTCTTGCTGGATTCTCCTCCATAGGATAAACTTTTTGGATCCATACAACTAGAGTCAATAATGTTACATAAACGTTTGTAAAAGCTTATATGAAACAAAAACATTTGATTTGATATGGAGCTCAATTATCCATCACACGACGATACCAGAATGTGAAGTGATGAATATTAATTTACGTTCTAATTATAAAGTTGGATAACCTTAGAAAAACATGGTAATTACAATGTTCGATAAACGTTGAAAAGCATAGCTCTTAAAGATTGATAGGAATAATTAAGATAGGAAATCGTAGGCATATAATCTGACCACGATCTTAGCGGGTCTATCATTACCGTTTACCGTGACTAGATCCTATCATCGGCATATAAGATAGCTAGATAGCTGCATATAAAATCACTTTTAATGTGGTTAATTTCCCTGTTTACATGCTATAGTTGTAGAAGTACCTAATATAGCCCAGTAGAAGTAATTACCTAGTAATGCCCAGGACAAGACAGTGATTAAGAGAATTATACTACTTAAAATCTATCGAGCCGTATTTTTTTAATAATCATGAACATGAATAATTACAAGTTATTTCAGTTCAGATATAACTGCTAACCCGCAGTAGTCTAGCGTGGCAGACTATAACCTTATCCCTCTCGTACTGAGAGGAGACCCGTGCCAAGTGGTGGGACAATGTCATGGGTTGATGATGATGATGATGATAATTTAATATGTGAAAATAGTGTGTTCAGAATCCACTACTGAATCTATTACAGTGGTTTTAATTTTTCCCTCAGCAAGAATTATAATAACTGATATATTGTCCACTAGTTGGTCCGTTTATGGAAAACTTAAAACCATTATGTCAAAAGAGTTATTCAAACGCATTAATTTAATTGTTTTTTAAAACGATTTAGACTTAACGATTAAGAATTGGCTACTAAATAGCCAATTCTAAACCAACTAATACCAAGTCTTATGCTTATTCTGTTACACATTTAATACATATGTATATACATAATTATAATGATATACATGCGAAAGTGAATTAATACGTCATTAAAGCTGGAATACTGTGATTAAAGTAAAGTGGAGCAGAATACGCTCGCTGAACTACTGCTAGAATCGATAAAAGTTAGACCGAGAGACAGCCTCGCATGGTAGTGTATCATCATATTCATCAGAACTTATAACTTTCTTTACGATAAAGCTTGTGAATATATTTCATTTAATTTAATATTTTTTTAGAACTACTTGCTGGATTCATTATAAATTACAATTGTTTCTGTAAATTAATCTTTTAAAATCACTTCTACAAGTCAATGTGATTATTAAAACTAATGGCGCCATTGATTCTTTTACCGCTAACGTTGAACTATCAAAACACATTCTAAATAAGTACAAAATATGTCCATGTTTCCACTTATAAAAATAAATGTATCTATAATTTGACTTTCAAGTCTTTTATGTTTAAAACCTGTATTTATAGCGAATGATCAAGGTTATCTAATGTATGGTGACCTTTAAAATGAAGGGATTTTTTATATGAGTCTTTTAAAATGGTTTAAATTAAGTATACTTATGATGAGTTTAAATATCGAAATATTAATGAAGCCCTCTGTATAAAATTAAGATTGTATAATATTATACTAAAAAAACCATGGCAAACGAGGTGTCCATCTGTACTAATCCATAAAAATATCATAAAGAGGACAGATTTGCTTGTTTGTAATCGATAAACTCTGAAAGTACTGAACTGATTTTATTAATCATTCCACCATTAGAAAGTTACATTATTACCGATTAACATAGGCTATTTATTATCCCGCGGGATAACTGGGATCCTATCCTGTGAAGGCGCAGGCAACTCAATAGTTATAAATAATTTCAATTGGTCAAAAATAATTCACAATATTTTTTTTTGTTTTAGCAAAATTGTTTTAAGGATCGACATACATATACTATCTGGCAAGATAAAATGTTGTCTTGTGCAATGTTTCGGGCTCCAGGATTTTAACACTTACACTATCACTATTTTTCTCTTATTCGGCACCTTTTTAGGGTTCTGTAGAAAAATGGCTAAAATCGGAACCCTTATAGATTCTTCATGTCTGTCTGTCTGTACGTCCGTATGTCACAGCCACTTTTTTCCGAAACTATAAGAACTATGCTGTAGAAACTTGGTAAGTAGATGTATTCTGCGAACCGCATTAAAATTTTCACACAAAAATAGAAAAAAAAACACAGAAATGGGTTCCCCATACTTAGAACTGAAACCCAAAATTTATTTTTTCATCAAACCCATACGTGTGGGTTATCTATGGATAGGTCTTCAAAAATGATATTGAGGTTTCTTATATATTTTTTTTCTAAACTGAATTGTTTGCGCTAGAGACACTTCTAAAGTGATAAAATGTGTTCGTTCCCCCCCTGTAACTTCTAAAACAAGGGAATGATAAAACTAAAAAAATATATGTTGTACATTACCATGTAAATTCCACCGAAAATTGGTTTGAACGAGATCTAGTTAGTAGTTTTTTTAATACCTACGTCATGAATCGTAATGGTACGGAACCCTCCGTGCGCGAGTCCGACTCGCACTTGGCCGGTTTTTTTAATAGCAACGTCTTCCCGTTTGATTTAGTCGTCGATGACAACTTATTATGGTAATCTTTTTTTTCCATTTATTATACCTAATATTGTTGGTTACATTAATTGACCTTTGATATTATAAGTTGAATCATAAACTAATACCCAGTTTAACCTTGATATTATAAACCCGATTAACAAACCCTGTTAAAAATATTAATAGCCTGGTCTAATTTTATGAGATGGTGGAACGGTCCTTTTCGATATTTGATTGAACGACTGTTTTCTGAGCATCAGTCAAATAAATATACTTATAATCATTACTTTTAAAAAATTACGAAAAATTAAATACGAATATAACGTCATTAATTTTAAAATTATGTTTGTTATAATACCCATTAGACATTAGTACTGTTAACATGACGTGTCCTAAAGAAATCCAAAAGCTGGTTCCAAAGCAATTTAAATACTACCATATAATAAAAGTACTAAATGTCATCGTAAAGTTGGTTATCATACTTCCGTAGGTAACTATCTCCTGGCCTAGGCAAAGCTTTTCCTGCCGGCGCGGGCGCGTGGAAACCATTCATTTTACGAGAAAAACGTATGGGATGACACTTTCCATAGTGACACGTTTAATTTGACAGTAATGATCGATCATTAGCAGGCTGATGATTTCGCTTTCCATTGCATATACCTATTGAATCTTTTCTAATGATACCGGTCTTTTGATGAATCGAGAGATAGGTCATCTCTTTTTATGACATTGTTTAGGAAAGTGTAGCATATCATGTAAACTAAATTTGTTGGTAGATATAATAATGTGCGAGTTTTTACCTTTGATAGACAAGAACAATTTCTACTCTTTGGAATGCGGGTTCGATTCCCCAAAAAATAAATAATCTCCTGACACAGTTAAATCGTGACGTTTCAGATTTGTATTGACCCTGAAAGAATACGAGTAATTAAAAACTATTTATCCAGCTGCCCAAGACCGTGATGGTTGGCGCTCTTTGGGGGAGGCCTACGTTTAGCAGTGGATGGCAATAGGCTGATATGATGATGATGATGATGAAATATTAAATCAAACTGTTAAGTTCTGATATCCGTTAATAGCATAATTAGGACTGTGTCTGTGTGTTGGCACTGTGCCAACACAATTCCCAGAGATATAAAAACTTGCATTGAATAAATAAACGGACGGTCATCACTTAAGAAGTTTTTCTCTTAGTTCCTTGTGATTGAGAATGCATCGATGCTTCTAATGAACTTAATTTAAAAAACTAATCATGCGACCATCTTCCTTCGACGATACAAGTATCGATACATCGAACTTTTTATTTACCATCTCCTTATCTGCCTTGACACGTTTATATAGCATTTATTATTGGAGCTTATGTGATTGTTATAGAAGCCTTTTTCCTTTGACCGCTTGATTTAGAGTCGTTCCAGACGTGGTTGCTGTTATCGATATGTTATTGTAAATCGATACTTTATACGAGTATAAGCAACGGTTGTTTTCTATGGGTTGAAATGTGCAGATATCTATGACGGATTGAATTAATGTTGTGTTCATATACCAAATGAACACAAAATCAGTTATCAGTAAGATCTCATAATATTATGTTCTGTGTGAGTATCTATATTCTATTCGATTCTACTTATTCCTATTGGTGTTGAATTTATTGAAAATAACAGACCTATTGTAAAATTAAATAAAACGTATACTGATAAAACACATTTAAATTGACTAATAATTTTCTAATGGCACGTGGAATGGTATGGGGGAGACCCTTGCCCAACAGTGGGACAGTATAGGTTAAAAAAAATAGTTTTCTAAGATAAGCATACCCATTGTATGTTTTCAATTTCATTTGTATCCTGTATTTTTGTATTTTGTTTTGGTGTACAATAAAGTATATATAATAATAATAATAATAAGCGTTTAAAGTTTTTGGTGGAGACAGAGGCGAAGTCTGTCCCTTTCCTGCAAAAGAGTTTTAGTATAGAAATTGTTTGGCATATCGGATTGTGACGTCTCAAGCCGAAATAGTGCGTTCTCTGTCTAGCTTAAAATGAAAATGCTTATAACTTCCTTATTTTGAAACAATTTTGATTTTGGTAATCAGCCTTATTTATGGTAAGCAGTTTAATGAGAATGATGAAAAAATTACAAATAATTAGCCTATTTGTAAAAAGGCAATGACAGATACACGTTAGAGATTGTATGAAGTTCCCTTATGATAAGTGTAAGATTGATGGAAGGCAGTTTCCTGTGACTTTGCGGATCCTACTTTCTACTGTTCTCATTACTTACATGCGAGTTGTAAGTAATATCCACCAGTATACACTACACTGCTTACGACATTAAAAGAAAACAAAGTTTAGTTCATACATAAGTAGGCTTGTTATGTTTGTACACATACATAAACATGTCAGTGAAATATGGGTGACATAAGTACACGTCTGCCTAACCTCTCTGGAAATACAGGCGAGATGATATGATCGTAATCCCGAAAAATAGCTTTAAAAGGTATGATTAGTATATTGAAACCTATTGAAACAGATGTTCTCGAAGCAAATTGCGTATCCTACATAGAAACTTTAGTAAATAGAAACGCATCAAATGAAAACACGACAACTATTGTCAAAGAAGAAAAAAACGCCACTATGCTCAGTGAAAAAAGATAGAAATAGTAAATCAGTTGATCCGTGACCACTATTATCGAAACCGTTATCCAAATGAATGAAGCACCTCTCTAATTCCATTTATCCGCAATCCGATTATCTCAACAATAATGACAGTTTGAAATCGTTTACGCAAAATCACTCCAATAAAAATATAGATAAAAGTCATAAAAAAAACGTGTGAATTTCCAAAAACTAGTATTAGCATTGATTCGATTTATCATTCGAGTAATATCGTAATCGATTACGATCAATCGATCATGACCAATCGGTCAGCAGGCTGAGAACCGTATTTTCAAACAATGGAAATGTTACTGTAATAAAATTTGGACCGTGACAGACGGACGGACGTATTCATATTTTACTGTTATTAGAAAAACAAATTGGCGGAGTCACGAACTATCGTGTGACCGGTCTGACCTTCGTGGTCCTCCGAAATATGCTAGAATGTGCGAAATTGTAATAGGCGAATATAGCTGAATTACTACAATTTTAAAAGTAATTAATAATTTGATGGATATTTGGATAACTGTAGACAAACCTACATTGTTTAACTAGAAAGAAAAGATTTTTTTTATTGACACAGCTTTAGCATAAATCAGTAGGTATACAGTAAGCAGGTACCTAAAAGCTTCAGTATACACAGAAAAACTGTGTGCAACTTTAATTTGCAACTTTTTTTTGGGCCAGAACTTCATCCCTTCTCCATAGAGTCAAAAATTTCGCATATAGGTATCTTGACGATATCTCGCAGTATATTATTCTCCGAATTACTATCTTATTTCCTATGGTACCTATGTAAGATGCTATTCATGTCCGTCTTTATTTGTTATAGGTAAAGATCACCAATCGATGGATGCGACCTGCCCAAGACCGGGATGATTGGAGCCCTTTGGGGGAGGCCCACGTTCAGCAGTGGACGGCAGTAGGCTGATATGATGATAATATTTAGATAGATAAATTGATGAATTAATCATTACTTATTCCTACTAGGTAAACAATAATAGGGCCGTTAATTTGCCTCTTTAAAAAAACTTTTAGCTTTTTATTTTACCATAAGAATTAAATTCAACTGCAGTTTTTATAATAGGCAGAGGAGCTTTTAAGTACATTTATTTTTGTAAAAACATGTAAATTTCCTTTTCAACATCCGTGAATACGTCACAGACACCTAATGGGAGTATTCAAGCTATTTTCAGCCGTAAGCGCTTTATAGTCCACTCCAGTCGTTCTTTTGAATACAAACATAGTGAATATAAGGCTTAATATCTGCATAGAGCAGACAAACCATGGGTTCTCGAATATCTAGGAAATAGATTTTGATTTGCAACCTATTTTTAATTTGAGTATTGGACCAAGGTTTTATTCAATACTAAGGCAATTGTGAGATGATTTCCTCTTTTGATGGTCAAAGTGGTCAAGTCATGATTATACACCGAAAAACTTTCATTATGAGCATTCTGTGCACATTTATTGAAAGAAGTCTGATGGCCGTGGTCGATAAAATAAAGCTGTTCAGGAGCGTATGAAAAAAAATAATGAAATAAATAGAAAAGCTTCTATAAAAGCAGACAAGTGTGACTCGGAAGCTTCCATACAAACTTGTTCTCTCGAACAAAACCCTAAAAATAAGAGGGTAAATAATCCTTTCCTTGCAGTCGGGTAAAAACAGGATATTGACTCACGTTCAACACACAACTCACATAAAAATAACAGGACACCGATACACATAATGCTAAAATAGGAAAACCTAACCGTGTCTTTTAGGCAGAGCCATAAAAAACCACGACACATTTGACTGTATATAAAATAGCGAGACATTTTTGATAACGGTATAGAACATTCCAAGGAGTTGTCATAAAAATTTAATGGGATCCACACATTTCGATTTCGGAATTATGAGCTGCAATTTCGATGCAAAATACTACCTATCAAAGAGTATGTTAACTGCATGAATTTTCATAGTAACAGCTCAAGCAATGCAGTGTGGAATCAGGGCATTGCAGACCTGGCCCACATTTCATTTTGCTTTGTTTTTCAGGCTTTATTACGCGAATATAGCCTCTAACCCCACATAACTCGGCGCAATTCAAAAAAACATTCTATGCAGGATAGCTCGTAGATTTGCTAAGTCGCTTTGTAGAAACTTATTCGTTTGACCTTACTAACCCATATGGGTTTGTTGAACTAAGCTATAAACTTCATGGAAATAAAATGTTATGTGCATAAGTTGGCGGTTGTAGCGAATTTCTAGGAACACAGTCATGAAATGTTCTACGTGATTAATTGAGTTGTTACAAAACATGTAGGAATTATGGCAATTTAACGGAAAAACATACTTATTGTTGTGTCAAAAGTACTTCTATTTATTTGTTTGAATATCAAGTACTTACTACATAGTTTATTTAAAATGGTAGTGAAGCTGCGCTTTAGTTACCCGTAATAATTGTATTGCGACCGATAATTAACGTATTGATGATAATCACTAATACTTTCTAAACGAATGAAGTATAATAACATTCTAAATAAAACCTCATTTTATACCCATTCTTTTTGATGACGTTCCAAATTCAAAAATTTCCACATACCGCCACAAATGACATCAGCTAGGTTGGTCTGCACGCATTGATGCGTCACCGCGCCGTCTCTCAGGGTCGTGATCTCGCCGTAAAGCTGGTGCAACGCCTCCTGGTCGGACATAAGGATGGTGCGGGGGGACGGACAATCATCCTCGATGCTGTTCGCGTGGTGCCGGGATGAAGATCTGGATCGTGATCGACGGCGCCTGGAAGAAATGGTAATGGAAAATTAGAGAAAGTCATATAAATAAGTTATGATAGTAAACCTGTGCCCAGAAGTGGGGGAGATAAAGTATTACGTCATACTTAATCATAAAAAATAAAAAATAATTCGCAGGGCAGAATCGGGATTCCAGTATTAGTGTAAATAATTGCAACCTTTAAAACACGAACTATCACTTTAGAAAGACATGAAATCTCCATAAAAACTAATTCCGTTACTTCTACAGAAAATGTTGACTAGGTTAACACGAATACTACTACTAAACAAGAATACCCTTAAAAGGCAAATAGCAATCGAAGCGGCATTGAATAGGAGTGACCCAGAACCTTTGTGGCAAAGAAAGCCTATATAATAATACTAAGGGCAAGCGACAGACGTTCTGATGGAGGTATAACAGAAAGATGTCTTCAAGAAATAAGAAAGAAATATATGCATTCATATATATTAAAGATTATTAATATAGACTATTTTCTGCCAAAAGATCAATTAACTACTATATATAAGAACAAAATATTGGTGTGAGCTGATGATCATTTTAAAACAAAGAATTACATGTAGGGAATGTCCAAATTTAGAAACGCTATCAAATCCTAGGCCTAAAGAGGCCTAGGATATGGAATAATCCGTTTGGTAATCTTTACGAGATTACCAAACGGATTATTCCATAAATGTGGGAAAGATAACAACAGTATTTTTGCAATATGCATTATGTAGCGTTACCAAGAGATTAGTGAGATAGTCGGAAGCATAACTGTCAAGGTTAAATAGTAGGGTAGATAACAACAACTTAGATGATGCTAATTAAAGCTGGAGTAACCATAAGCCGCTTTTTGCTGTAAATCAGGATCTCGTTTAAGTTATTCAAGATATGTACAAGTTTGACCCCATTTTGATGACAAGAACTAGTTGAAGTCGATCGCAGTCGTAACTTGTTTTAGATAAGATCCCTGTTAAGATGGATGCTATGTCATTGCAATCGATGAAAGAGCATTGGGGACATTCTTCAGTTTAGTTACCAAGCTGTCACGATACCTTGATTCACAATGTTGTTGCAAAAGTTCCTATTGGTAGGTTAAGCATTAAAATTGTTTTCCTAAGTCATCCAACTATGCTTTAGATGGTTGACGTATTAGAATATATTTGAAAACGTTTTTTTAAAACTAAATTGCCATTATTTACAGCGACTAATAAGACATGCGATTTATCATTATGATTGGCCGTGCATAATTCGTTTCCTAATCGTACTGTTTATAACAAATTTCTGTTTGCCAATCTCAATTCTTATTAGTTGCATTAAGGTTGATATTTATTTGTGTCAATTTGGCCATCAAAGACTCGGATTCTGCCGCCATAGATCGTTTTTGCCTTCATTAAAACATCATGGTGTTTTTGCTTTATCGATTTGACAGTCACCGGACATTTCGCAGCTTTGTCATTACGATTTACTTGGTAGAAATGTCGACACATCGTTAATCCAAACGCCTCTTTGACGCTCAGTTTAAGTCCCTTAATTATAAACCTTTAGTTGGGTACCTTTGACTTTGTACGCAAAATAGCTTAACGCCTAAGGTATACAATGCAATCATGTGGGACTATGCATAATTATATCGATTATTCATAACGTTACGTTAATTTCTGCAGTTGATTGCAATTAGTCTGTCATATCTACGCTAATAGAGCTCTATGTATTATTTTGGCGCCAACGTAGGACTATGAAAACCGTGAAAACCCAGACATCGAGCATTAGAATTTATTTTTGTTGCATTTGGGATGTTTAAACAGAATTTTGCCACTTACGATAATATTAGACATTAAAATAACCCTCCTTCTGGCGCAGTCGGGTAATAAAACTACTTTTTGACTTTAATGGATTGGATTTTTCGGCTTCGGATCCTTTGCAACTATAGTTTAAGTCTCTATATTACTACTAGGTATAGTTCTTGTTAAATTTATATTTTTATCAAATATATTATAGTTGTTTAATGTTAAAAGCTACATTTGAAGGCATCTGTGTTGATACTTTCTTTAGTAAAATTAACGGAAATAGCCTTCGAAAAAAATATGTTACATAGAGCCACCTATACCTATTATATTTCAGTGTTGTACTTTTATCGGGCTATTAAATATTAGTAACGAAATATTCAATGTAAAAAAATAAATTCTAAAAACTTAATAACTTCTATAAATTTTTTAACAAATCGGTCAAGAAAATTATGAGGTTGTAATTATCGACAATGTAATGATTATAAATCCGTAGGTTATAATATAGTCATTAGCGATACTGCAATAATGAGCAAAAGCTAACCTTCAGCATCTAAAATCTAAATAAGATGCTTCTCAACCTTGTTTTCATCCAAAATTCACACAGTATTGGTAATGTATGAATCGCAGATATAATAAGCCATCACCTTCATGAAATAATAACGTACTGACCTCATACATTATGAAACACCACCTACGATACAGTCTTAATAAGCGAATGGAAGAGTTATTGCCTTTTGGCAATGGAAGGACGAGCGGACGTAATAATGTCAGGTCAAGTCTACTTGCAGAAACACCTACAGCGAATATAAGTGAGACACTATCACAAATAATAAATGCTACACTATTCGCACCAAATTCAAAAACAAAGATTACAACCGCAAAATCCAATCATACACATTTAAAAGAATTAGATACGGATCCTCAATTCATTCAATTAGTTGTTAATACGGTTATTTTTTACACATTCGAATTTCAAAACGGATTTTATACGTGCCATAAACACAAGGAGCATACCTAATGCATTATTTTTCAACATTTTATTGCACGTCTAAAACGATACAGTGTCAATAGCAAAATATACAACGATATTACAAAATACTTTGGATTTATCAGAATGCAGATCAGATTAGTCACAGTTATTCAGCTCCTAAATAGACCCGCCAACCGCCATTTTAAATGCACGCAGTGTCAAGTTGGCGCCAAAATTGGTGCTCTGCACGCATGGCGCGTTCAATTTCGTACAACATGTCCGCTTGGGATCACCGACGTTCTAAAATGGCGTTGTGACTCATGTTTTTTGAGATTTAATAAATATTAAACCTGCTGTGATTTCTTTAGGGATTAGGTTACGACTTTTTGAATGTGTATTGTGTTGCTTGTTTTAACGTCAAATATTTTCATCGTAACAAACATCTGGTGGAATGAGCATGTTGAATTGACCTGTCAATAACAAAATGTAGGTTTCGCGGTCGTTTACCCAGACTGGAATGAAAAGCGACAATGTAAAACATGTTACTGCTGTAAAAACTCGCATCCGTAAAGATTTTTAAGACAAAAGGTTGCCTATGTTATTCCTCAGAACAAGATCTAATCAATATTACCCTTGGCTTGGTTTCTTCGAAATGTTTTCAGCTCTTTAGGCATGCAGAAGTTGTAACAGACAGAGTAACTTTCTTATTTATAATATTAATATGGATTATAATTATATTTCGGGACATTTTTATATGTGCACTCTTTATTCATTTCTTCAACGTTGACCTCCCGTATATTATTTGGGTTTACTTCCAAATTTCAAAACCTAAAGTTTGGTGCTAACAAAGTTTATTACTTTGTATAGACAACCTGACTCGACGACAATATCGCAATGAATTTGAAAATAAACTCAACTTCAGCAGTAAATCTAAACGAATTCATATCACGACAATAAAAACTTACTCGGGTGTGACTATAAAGAATCCCCTCGATGTTTGGTATATTTTCCTCTCCTGCATCAGCTGGGCCAATGTGTCGTAAACCACCTCCTGTGATGGTGTTTGCATCGATGGGAACTTCGCTGAAAGTGACGTCCTTATACTTTCCAACGTTGCTGATTGCCCCTGCGAAAACAATGGATTGAAAATTGAAATAATGTATTTATATATAGAAGCAGCGGTAGCCTAATGACTAGGGCGTCGGACTTGCGATCATGTTGTTGCCGGTTTGAAACTCACCCATTGCACTACCGACGTGAACCCACTTGTAATACAAGCATTTAGCTTAGTACGAGGGGTTAACAAGAATACTAGTAATGTGCGACCCACATTGCTAGTAAGCTTTTTTTTATAAAAAAATAATAAATAAAAAAATTATACAAAAACAGAAGAAACTAAATATGAAACAGAGAGGCTACGAAGCTATTGTCTTAGTGTTTGATGATAATTTGTAATAAGCTTATCAACATTATTTTTTTCTTATTTTAATTTTTTGTCTTTTAATATAAATTCTTGAAATCTAGATCATGATAAAAAACAGATCCTAATAGCAGGTTTTTTACTGATTTATAATTTTATGTTACGTTGACATAATGACAAGTTCTTGCTTGTAATTCCTTTCTGATTTCATTAATAGGTGTGTAAATATTTTTTTATCTACAGCCTATCTAGTCAGTTCGCAATAATCGTTTTAATTTATTCTAGTGGTTGCGATATCATAATGAATTAGATGTTCAATCATCACAATTGCACGGGCATGACTAGTAATGCCGGTGTGATCGATCAATCTAAACAATGATTACTCAAGCGTAGCCCAAACTTTGGCCATCAATCAATTATAATCTAGATCTGCTTGAATAAACCGGATGTCTTCATCCAATCCGACCTTCAATATTTGGACATTTGGCATTGAATCTCATATTTGATCAAGATAACAATCGTTACAATACAACTTACTTATATAGGCATAGAGTTTAATGCCATTGCTATGGCCGATTGCAGAATCTTATTGTGTATTTGACATGGACTTGGCCTGTTTATTTACAAAAGGAATCTTGGCCATCTATTCAGCCTACATTTACCTCCTGATGATTATCAGGCCATTTTAGAATAAATATTTTTTCTATTTATATAACTAGAAATTGACACGATTCCCTTTACTGCACGATGCATATTATTTCGTGCAAATTTCGAAGCAACCGAAGCAAACTAATGGCGCACGTAAGCGATAAGCCAGTAACTTGTCACTGCTACTGCATTATTGAGGTCTTTGATCCCAACATTCCCCGCATAATTTATTGCTATACCTGTCTCAACCTGCACTACGATATTTTTTGTAGTGACATGGTTTGATATATTGGAGGCTGCTTAGAGCATTATTTTTATTCCATATCTAGATTATATCGGAAATCAATCATTGGTGCAGTTATATTTTCATCAATCAAATTATTGACTTCATTGTTTTTAAAGACTTTCAGCTGTTGCGATTTAGATTTTATCTATTGCTAAACCATCTGCCACACACCATACTAACACTTCAAGAATCCACCTGCAGCAATACTTGTTTCATCATAGCTTTATAAACAATAAATCAATTCAATCAAAGCAAATTTGATCTTGTTCAATTATCAGCAGGCAATCTAAACATTGTTAGGTAAGCCAGCCTTCAAGACAAGGAATGTGGCAGTTATTAATGAGCATCTATTGTGAAATATGCGTAAATTTATGAACTTAAAATATAGTACAAAGTTTACAGCTATTTGATTAAGTGAACATTGATTTAAATAATCGTAAACTGGTATTATTGATTGAGATTAATACTGTACTTGCTACTATAATTATTGTAACATCGAATACTAAATTAATTTCTGGATTAGGAATTTATATAATCTCGGTGCTTTCGCATTTATTTGCCGTGATAAAACCCACGTCATTAAGGTAAATTACTGACATATTTCCCTCTTCTTTTACCTCAGTTGCATTTAAAACATGTGTGAGATAGTCTTCATTCCTAGTCCCAGTAATTAAATTCCTCTCATGCACAACACGGTCAGATTAAACAACCTCCCAGAAACATTTCAGAAATGAAAACTCGCACTTTTTAATTAAGTAATTTATTTTTATAATATTACATTTCTTCTTGCGTTTACCGTTTTCCACGACAATAATTAAAGCAGTTGACACATTTGCGTTTAACGAGTCTGTTAGTCGAATGTTGAATAATTGGGGCTTTAGTCAGACAAGTTGTGATATATGGAACCTGTTTAAGCTATTAATGCGAGTTACGATATCCAAGACCTTTATATTATGCGATTTGGCACGGGCGTGGTTCAAAGAATGCTTTGTATGACACAATTGTGGCATGTCGTCTGTTCCAGCTGTATCGTTTTGCAATGTCTCATATAAAATGGATTACGATGAATGAATAGGTATAAGTTTTGTTCTTTCATTAAAAGGTCGATGAATGAGATCCGTTTGATTCTATGGTGTTAAAAGGTCAGTATTTCATTGAGAATCATCGAGATCTTGTTTTTAAATATCTGAACGCGAATGTCTCAAAGGCTTTTTAGATATTTTTCTAGTTATAGAGATTTCATTATCATTAGCCCGTATTCCTCATCATCTTTAGATATTTAATGAGCTGTTATAATAACTTCTTCTTGAATTCCATGAAGTTTTGAAAGAATTAGTTATCTTTAGTTTTTTAGAAAATTGATTTTATAGTCAACCTTTTGATAATAATTATTTGTAGGAATTTTGTTATTTGACGTTTTTACTTCAGAAATAACTCAAGGAAAGCAAATCATAAATCAAAAACAAGTTTTGGCTAGACACCTATTTGCAATCAAATATTTATGAAGAGTATTCCTTAATTAAACCAAAAAAATAATTGTGGTAGATAGACTCAATCTCCCTTTTAAAGAAATTTGATATATTGAGTTATAAACGATTAAACTTGCGAAAGTTAAGTTCTAAGATAAAGATAAATAGATCTAGCTCGCTTAAAAATAGTTGTGGGTAGGATTCCAGTATTACTGGATTCAGTATGTTATTGCCGTCGAACTTAAATCATAATAGCAACACGGACACGTAGGTACGCCTGGACAGTCCAGTCTAAATCTAAATCTGAGCTGAGCTCAGCTAAAGCCTACTTTAAATTTTATATTACAATGTTAATGCAATTCTGATTGAAATTCCAAGTGGCATTGTCTCAACTAGACCTGTCTCTCGTCTGGTGCGACATTCCATGTACAACTGTACAGAATAAGGCCACTGATCTTGTGTAATTTGACAAATTAATTGAGTAAAATTTACCTACCCGTAGGTAAGTAAGGTTTATAGCCTAGAATAGATATAATTAATGGAAAAGCAATAAATCCAACGATATCTTATCTGATTTCGTCTGACTGTGAAAAGTAGAAGTAATTCTTGTAATCGTGATACAATTCAGAGCATTCCAATATATTTGAATTGCAGAATTGTCTGTTTCCAGACATTCAAGAATAAACAATTGTACTACTGCAGAACGGTCTTTACGTTAAGTATTGAAAGTAACTGTTTTTAACCATTAAAATGTTATTACATTTCGGCTGAAAACTCCAAAAGAAGTGGTTACGGCTGCGTTGCTCGTATGTATATGTCGGTTGGTTCGGATTATTCTCGTAAAAAACTTTATTTTTTATACATCGTAAAAAAATACTTAAAGGTCCTTAGCATCACTAGAAATTTTTACTGGAGTCTAACTCCGAAATCGCGTAAAAGAAATCAGCTTTTCGACGAGTAAAAATAAATGTATGAAACAGCAGACTTTATTTTTTCGACATTTCAGGGTTGTTCCCATAGCAAAACCTCCAGATCCTAATACTTAAATTCAATTTAGGTAGAAGTGCAAACTATAAAAAAAAACCTTATTCGTAATGACCCAATCCCATGGAGTCTTAAGGTTTGCCAGTTAAAATTAACAGCACATTTTCAATTAACATTTAATTCTTCTTTAAATTGGATAATTAATTCGAAAATTCAAATTGATGGTGATTTAATATGGCGATTACATTGGAATGAGCTCATGGCGCGGCTATTTTTAGGAGTGTGTCGGCAAAAAGACCAAGATCGCAAAAATTCCTTACTGCCTCGGATGACTTGACTTGGTTTGGTGCAAGTTTCAATCGATAGCGAGTTTCGTGGGCAATCGACAAGAAGGGTTATTCTGTTAAATTATTCACTGACGCGCTAACCGATCTCATGAGACCGAAATAGAATAGATTTTGAATTGTGTTTTTATTATGAGGTTTGAAGGAAATACGTTTTTGGGTTGGGTTCACATCGGTAGTGCAATGGATGAGTTTCGCAACCACATGATCGCAAGTCCGACGCCCTAGCCATTAGGCTACCGCTGCTTCAATTATTAAAAAACTGTCATAAATAAATGTCACCTTTGGGTCAATGTTCGATCTCAATTCAGTCTAACTTGACCGCGTTTGACATTGTTTTTTAGTTCAGTAGAACACCTACCATTTGACTTTATTGTATTTTGAACATTATTAAATTACCAGAATTTGTGTTTTGATCCTCCACGGAAATTAAATGCTAATATATTGTGTCAAAATGGTCATTCATCGACTTAAGATTTATTAATTTTCGACGGTTTTGTCAAAGTAGTAATATATTATTTTGTAAAATACTACCTTTCCGCCCACGGCGTTGCCCGCGTGTTCGTTTCAATTTCATAGCAAAATCCCCATTAACAAAATGATCCCCCATTTATTGAATTCATTTGTTACAAAAAATGTGATAACCGTGAACCGTGAACCGCTCGACCGATTTTGTGCAAACTTCACATAAACCATCTACTAAATAGTCCGAACAAAGCCTAAACATTTGGTTTGGATAGGTGAGCCCGTTCTTGAGTTATAAAATTACAACGAAAAGTTGCATTGATTTTTATATATATAGATATGTCTAGCTGTCCGCCCGCGGCTTCGCCCGCGTGGAGTATACGTTTATAATTTAGGGGTATGAAAAATAGATAGTTGCCGATTCTCAGACCTACTGAATGTGCATATAGAATTTCATAAAAAATCGGTCAAGCCGTTTCGGAGGAGTATGGTAACTAACATTGTGACACGAGAATTTTATATATAACATTATGGCTCTTTTTTATCTTGTCAAAATTGTTGTTCTATAATCTCGTTTCTTTAAACATGTAAGTGTTTAAAGAAACGATATTTTTTAGGTATATTTTACCTATAAAACACACCTAAAAACTGATCAAAAGCTAGGGTGACATCATTTCGAACATTTCCATAAACTTTTTGTCTATATTTGAACATAAACTTATACCACACATTAAAACAAACACACCGAAACAGGTTTATTTATACTCCTAAACCAGTATCATATTTTATATTTGGCAACATTTCACGGTCAAGCTCCATAGATCCGTCGTTTCAACGGACATTAAATGCAAATTAATAAACGGAATATATTCAAAATCGTTTATTTTTGTAACTGTATTTGATATGGGTGTCGAGTTAGTCTCTACATAAAATTAAGAACATTGACATCCTTTATTATTTTTACTCTTTTTTGTTTTAAAAGTTTAGGGGATTCGCAAAAAATCTAAAGATTTTACAAATAAACAGCTGATCGGTAAATTTAATGCTTGTATATTGAAATATGTTGTAAGTTTTCAAACTTCTACTAGTCACTCAATACAAAATGTTCATAGTTTTGTTTTAATATTGTTATATTTTTAATAAACCTTTTTGTAAAGAAATGCATTCATATTAATTATTTAGTTTTTATATTTTTTTTTACTCCTCAAATGATTTTAATTAGATTTTATAGGATTTTAGGATAAAAGTTTTTTTTGTTGTTTTTTTTCCAATCCATCCTAAGCATGCCTCGAAGAAATCGCATTAAAAAAAAACTTACTAGCAATATGGGTCGCACATTACTAGAATTCTTGTAAACCCCTCTTACTAAGCTAAATGCTTGTATCACGAGTGGGTTCACGTCGGTAGTGCAATGGGTGGGTTTCAAACCGGCAACCACATGATCGCAGGTCCGACGCCCTAGCTATAAGGCTACCGCGGCTTGAAGAAATTCCGATAAGGCCGCCAATTGTCCTGTGTGTAGTTCATTAGGTGTACGATAACGAATAAATAAGATAAATACACGAAGCCTAACGTATACCTCAAGCCTTTTACCATTACCTAAAAACACAAAAGAATCTTATAAAACCAAATTATTGTGAGTTTGCTCCACAAAACTATAATACAGTGAAAGCAGTCTGAGAATAACTGTAATCTAACTTATTCGGAATCAATTTAATTGTGATTCTGTTCTGATTCGCAGGGCCCATTGTCTCGGGGCTATTCTCTTAATTTTACTCAAATATTTAACTGGTAACATTGAGATATGTAGACCAGTAATTATGGCACTCGTCTCTTTAATTTAGGTTTACAACTCAATATTTTTTTTTTCTTTATTTCTATATACTAGAGACTGCCTGCGGTTTGCATCAAAATAGACACAAAATCTTTCCTCTTTATAACAAAACTGACTTCATCAAAATATAAAACTGACTTCATCAAAATATAAAACTGACTTCATCAAAATATAAAACGTCGAATAAAATTTCCTATAGTTGTAATGACTTTGGATTTGATTTTGTATATACCCTGATAATTGGGCATAAGTCCAAATGCAAATAGGAAATTTGTTCAAGTTTAAAACTACAAGCTGCTTTTGAGAATATCATAAGAAAACCCGATAACACTTTGGTCGACCTGGTAATTGAAGCTAGGACCAGCGTAGCAGTTGCATAACATTATTATATTTACGACATACTTTCAATTTCATACATAAGTAAGTAGATGAAAGTATTGTTGGTAGCAACAAAAAGGATAATAATCATCTTATGATTTGTACACAACATCTCTTAAACGATTCATAATAATTATGAAATGTCGGTCACTTATTTGAATTAAACTGCACCAGTTGTTGTTTATTGCACAATATAAATATAAAATGTTTATTATGTTGTTTTATGTAGTGATAAAGACATAAATTCCAACTTTGTAATGATCATAAACAAAATTGATAGTTTTTTTGTTGCTGCAATAATAATCTGTAGGTATTTTTGGATTATCGTCTATATTAATAAGAGTTAAATAAAACAAATTATTTTCATAGAACCGGCGCGGCGTTATTTATCAAGCTTAAAGTTTACCTAAAACAAGTGATGAGCTGAATAGATACTATATTTTTACAATGCCAATATCAATAAAAAAATGTCCACGGCCACAATTATATGCGATTCACACGTGAATTTAGCTAGCGCGATTCAGGATTCGCTTCGTGATTGGTCCGGTACTTAATTACGATGTATGAGTTTCCCATCTAGCGCGATAGATGTCGCTACAAAGTTGATACATACCTGTGACGTGAGGTCCATGATGCAGTCGCATAGTGCCTCCGGCAGTGGTGTGAACTGGCCTTGATACGCCGGCGTTACTATGCAATCCTCGATGTCACCTGATAACAAAATAAATTACTATCAATATGAGGTAATAGACTTTGGATTAAGAGTTTGTTAAATCAAAACCTATTATCACGAAAGAAAGTTACGTCAATACAGCTATACTTAGAGCAAAAATGGGAGAGGTGGAAGCTATTGAACGGATCTGAAGAGTTTAAAAGCCAGTATTCGTTATCTTTAACCCCTGATTCTGAGCTAAATGCTTATACCTATAGTAGTAGATGATTAACTAGTAGAGCTAACCAGTAGAGTTAACCAGTAGAAGTAGATTAACTACTTCTTCTAGGTGCGTTATAACTAAGTATGCCTTTTCTACTGCAGTAAGATAGAAAATATATACCAACATAAGTAATTCTAAAAAGATTATATTTCTTTGGGATCAATTCATGTTAATACTAGATTGACAGAACATGGTGACATTAGATGAACAGTACTGACATTTTTTTTTTGAATTAATTTATCTATCTAATGTATACGTAACATTATTACTTTTTTCATGCTATGTAGCAGACTATGATGATACGAAATTTATTAAATGTAACAACTCATGTACCCATATTTGGAAAATAAATAATTTGATTTGATTTGATCTAGATTTGATTACCAAATCTTAACAGATCTTTAGCATTTTTAAAGTATAAATCAGGTAATATAATATAATACTATTTTGGCCCGTAGATGCGTATCTAACACCACAACATTAGTTACAATACTTCAAAACTACTTTTGTTCCGTTGCTTTCAAAACTTCGGAAAATATCAAATTGTGAAGCAAATAATAGACAATCAACATTTAGTAGTGTTTTGGATGAAGACGGGCCAGAGGTTGCAGCACTGAAGCCACTATACCCATAAAAGCTCACACTTCTACCTCATTAGGTTTAAAACAAAACGCTAAATAACTAGTTCCCCCCAGCAATGCTCAATTAAAGCTAGGGTATTACAGTGTAGGAGCATAAATCGCGTCGATACGAGGGATGTCCATGGGGGAATGTTGTTGGATCCCATCCAAATAGTTTGAGTTGTAAGAGGAGAGCGTTGTGTTGCGGTTAAATAAATAATATAAGGTTGATCCTTATTTTCTTTCGTTTCCCTAGGCGCTGCAAAATTCATACCGTCGCAAAAAGATCATCATCAACTCATTAGATTGTCCCACTGTTGGGCACGGGTCTCCTCTCAGTAGATAAGGATTAGGCTTTAGTTCACCACGCTAGCCTTAATGCGGGTTGGCAGACTTCACACGCCGCCGTCAAGAAAATCTCTCAGTGATGTAGATTTCCTCACGATATTTTCCTTCACCGTTTAAGCGCGTGATAATCTAGGTCTCTTGTAAAAGAGGCACAAATCCAAAGCCGAGCTGCTACTAGGAATTGAACCCAGGTCATAGTCCCTGAGGCATAAGGCAATGTTTTGTAAGAGTAAAAGATAAACCATGAAAACGGTGTCCACTATGTAAGCATATAAATATGTATCATCTAAATTTATATGCTAATCCTTAAGGATTAGGATTAGCAAGCTTAAGTGGCAGTGGGCGGGGCACATAGCTCATAGAACTGGCCGTTGGGGCAGGACGGTTCTCGAGTGGAGACCAGGACCGGAAAACGCAGTGTGGGACGACCTCCAACAAGATGGACAGACGATCTGGTAAAGATCGCTGGGGGTCGTTGGATGCGGGCGGCATATGACCGGTTGTGGAAGTCTATGGGGGAGGCCTTCGTTCAGCAGTGGACTTCATTTGGCTGATAGGATCATGATGATAATGATGAAATTTATATTTCTTTTATCTCACATTTAACCAGCCAAGACTAATTTTTACTGAGGTACCAATTACCAGTAACGAAGGGTTAATTTTGGTAAGATAGAAAGTGACCTTGACTTCAGTAACTGTTGAAAAGGTAAGCCCATAAGATTAATCAAATTGTTTGGAGCCTTTGCCACTTATGATCACTAGGTCTAAATATAACAGAATTTCATCACTGGAAATGTATGACCTAAAAGAAATACGCCAAATGGACGCAGCCCGTAAAAATGTCCGCAGTATACGCAACGCGGCGGTTATATCTGCGATGATATTTATACGTTACATTTAGCTAAATCCGCCACAACAGTGGTTCGTGACAAAATCTTCTTTAGTAAACTAAATAAGAGACGAAATGTTATGCGTCCTATTTATCTCACGAAGAAAATATATATTTAAATGTTGAAAGTTAAAATAGAACGCAGATTGATGCCGGGTCTAGGCACACTTAGTACTCTAATTACACTTAGACACATCTTTGCACAGTATGCAAAAACGTGTCTAAATGTAACTTTATGAAGAAAAAACCATACATAGAAAGCCAGAAAGATAGATATATCAAGATTTCACAAAAAAAAATTAGCACATAATTAATCATACAAACTTCAATTTTTCGGTTTTCAGGACTTGTTTCCTCACAATGTCTTCATCATTTTATTAATCGGATTATTCGTATCTATTGATTGTAATACTAAGCCATTTTTAATACTGCTAGGCCTCAACTACTCCAAAACAAAATAGTGGTACCTACTTTACTAAATTACATTTTACATCATGTATACAGTTTATATTCAGTTTAGATTCCATTCCAATTCAGGGCTTATCTCTGTCTGCTCACAGACTGGGTATGGCCGCAGCTCGTTGAAACAATAGCAACCCGGCTACCAGGCTATCATACTATTCAAGAGCTTATTTATATTGAGGTTTTAGTGAGTTTAATACTGTTTGTTGAACGAGAATGTGAATGGGTTTTCTAAATACGAGACGGTGTGAAATGAAACTGAATGAACAAATGTGAAAAAAGCATAATCATAATCGGGAGATAATACTTAAATTTCCAAGCGAAAGATATCATCGCTTGGAAAATTAGCATGGACTTTTATAAAAACTAAGTAGGTAATTTTGTTTCCAACATTTCAGTATATACTAGTTAAGACGAATAAGTACAGTTGTGATGCATCGATATTGCATACTCATTCAAAAGTGAATCGATAAAAATATTTTGAAAAGCAACCCCTGCTTTGTCATTATATTTTATGTATAGTGTTCTGCTCTGAATTATTATTAATCCACACATAACAGCTCGTAAATTACCATGGCTAGACATAAGCTTACCATGATATGGTGATCTATTATAATTAACGACCCTATTGGGTAATGGTATGATCAGTGCATTTGGCGGGCTGAATTGACATCGGAGTAATGATGTTATGCTTTTTGAATTATCGGGCGTGACGGCTAATATTAGATCTTCCTTCGTGGCGTCAATGCTAAGGTTATAGAATTTTATCCTCACACACTACAAAGAAATGCGTATTTCTTTTATTCGGATCATGCACAAACACAACACACACACAATAAGTGTACTATAAATTTACTATTGCATAAGTTGCTGTTGATTCAGTGGCACTAATTGCTAAAACATTTGAGCCGTTTCGGACATAGAGTCGGCCAATACGCGTTGCGACAGCACTGCACTGCAACATCCGACCGACTTATATTGAATCATTTTATGTGTGACTCTTTCTACCTCGTTCCTGACACAATCTACAAACAAACATTGCTCATCCTCGTTTTTTTTCTCAATTTTCGCAATTCGGACATAAGACTTTCTTCATAAGTTAGTAGAAGGTAGAATAAGCAGTCCTAGCTGAACTTTGATGTCGTAGCGGAATCCTATTAAAGATAAAAGTATGCAGAGTATCAGAAAATACTGATACTAAGTCATCTAGTTACATTATCTAAAAAAGCTATTAAACAAAACAGAGGATGTGTCACGCTGCAGAGACAATGTGTGTAGGAATCACAAATATTTGCATACTAATATTATATAACAACGAAGCAACAACTGGACATTAGCTGCTCCAGACCTTCGCTTCCTCCTCGAGCACCTGTGTTTGGTAAACAATCCATTAACATTCCACTTAGTGGCAGACAATTCGTAAACAATTTCTAAGATTAATGGTAGGAGTATTATAAACATAACTGTAGCTTAATCAAGGGTCCAAATCTGCTTTTACAATTGTATCACAATGACACTAAGATTCATAATCAGATACATGGTTCTAAACATAAACTTACGGTTCCGTATGTTAAATTTCCATAGTAATTGGAGTTAGTGGAGTATAATTTTAGGATTTGAATCTTGGCCTTAATGACATTAAGATTAAGGAAAGGACTGACAGATTTGAAATCTCTGTCTTCTCGGCTAATCATCCAACATGGTAATCTCTATTTATGTACGAAAAACCTAGCAAAATTCTAACTAAAATAGTCACACAATAATTTACCAAAGATGGCGTCGGCAGCGTCTACGGCTCCCGAAATTTCTGGAGGGTTACTAGAGATATACATAGTTAGTTGCGTTAAAGGTTTCTCTGAGATATCTGCGATTCAGAGCAGTGTTGCGATCGACCTATTGACTGGCAAATTTTTTTGATCACTTAGATAATCTAGAGAGGTGCCGGGTGTGTGCTATAAGATTTTAAACGAAAAATCTCTTGAGCGACCACCAACACCTTAAAAGAGGTCTATTCTTAGTGAGCGACACAACATTTTCTTTTCAATGTTCCCCCAGTTATTATTTTTCTCCAGTTCGCATGAGGCGGGCAGTTATGCGCTCACAGTCAGTTTGCACATAACACGAAAAACAAAAGCCTTGAGAGCTCTAGGGTAACCTAAATTCTGCTTATGCAAGAACTCTCGGGAATTATGTCAAGTGAAACACCTTGGATGCAGGCACTGGTAGCTAATCTTGAGTGTGTATCAATAATCGGATGACTGGAATCAAATATTTCGTTGTATATGGTGATGTACGTATATGATCAATAATATTGATTTAAGTTATTACTCTTTCGTCGTGAAAAGAAACACAATTCCTATGGATTTCGCATTTGAAGGTTAAAGCTGCACGATATTCAATTAGTTAGTTCTAGGTTCTAGATGTAGAGTGCTGCTGACGGGGTGTTGAATCGCAGGTTAGGAGAGTCCTATGTCTTGCAGATAATTTAGATTGGTTCACTGATTTGGACTTACCACCTTCAAACATGCCAGTACAAACCTATCCTACATGTGCCACTACCGTCACATATTTTGTGTTATGGACCTTAGTTAGTGGGAATATTGCAATATTCACAACGTATCTTACACGGAAAGTTGACTTTCTCATAGGCATTAAATGAAAAACAACTCGTTCATCGTATATATTCACAAACATAGTCATACATATACGTTCAAATTAACAGCTAGTACCTTAAATGTAAATGCATTGATAAAGATGATCTCAAGTAGGTGTTGTGTCGAATAATATTAGTTACTTGTTCTTTAAGACATGTGGGTAGAGGCCAAGGTTGAGGAGTGCATGTCGACTGGCTCAACTTTACTCAGATATTTGTCCACTAAAGGTTATGAGGTCCTGGTACTCTTTGTAGGTGAACTTGTGATAAATAATTAAACCATGTGACGTAATGATGATAATCATACTGTAGGGATTACTGTAGCAGATATAAAGACCAATAAGAAACAGGCAATATATTTTAAGTAGGTATATGTTAGTTCATTTCCCAAGTCAATAAAGTTCATAAGATCCGTTTACAATACGGTTGAACAGTTTACTGGATTGGATACTATCTGATCGACTGAAAAACCATGATTTGAGATTACGCCTAGAGTAATGCGCAACATTAAAATCGTTTTCAACATAAACAAAAACACATAATAATTAAAATCCTCTTACGTAAATCTATATTATAAAATTAAATTGCCGTGCGTTAGTTTCACGTAAATTAGAAAATGGCTCGACTGTGTTTCAATGGGTTTCTGGATGGTCTCAATTTTCAAATTAAGACCTCGGTCACTAGTTACAAATAATTTAAATAACTACTTATATTACAAAGCTTTTGAAAGGCAATCTTATAAACCATCTTGCGAAAGTAGTTTTGCGCATTGCTTTGACAGTAATCAATTACAACTTTAGTTAACCAATCGATGATAAACGCACACAGAACTGAACACCGCCAATCGGTTTGTGCGCTTAACCCGTACTTCCACGTGGGTAGTCCTCGATGCCTCGTACATACCACAATTTATCGCCAACCTCGTTGTGAAAAAAATATTAAAACGTTATTGAGCCCCTTTTTTGTGGCTGCGAGTGGAATTTTTATGCCTTGCATTTTTAGTGCATATTACAATTTGGGTTACCCAGTAAGGGTTTCACTGTTCCTAATTTTAAATCGTTTTGTTTATTGATAGTTGAGTAGTATAATAGGGTATAGTAGAATAGAGTCTATCAGTAGTAGTAGATTGTAGAATATTGGTGAACAACTTCATGTCGACTCAACTTAAAAACCATGTCTTGTTTAAAAAAGACAGTTTACTTACTAGGGAACAATAAATTAATGGACACAGTACACCCAGTTGGTACATACTTACATATTGCCGATGTATTATTATTAAGTGGATAACACAAAATAATGTCTCTACTAAAATCGAACCCATGACGGTAGCAACGTGACTTATGAAGTGAATAACTAAAATATTTATTAGCAATCATTATTGTTTGTTGGCGCCGACACTAATGTATGGTAGTGAAAGTTGGGTATGGCAGAAGAAACATGAAAGCAGAATAAATGCTGTAGAGATGAGAGCTTTGAGAAGTATGTGTGGTGTTACGCTAAAAGATAGAGTGAGAAACAGTGTGATAAGGGAGCGTTGTGGAGTGAAAGAAGATGTAGTGACAAGGATTGAGAAAGGTATGTTAAGATGGTTTGGTCATGTAGAGAGAATGGATGAACGGATATTGACGAAACAAGTATATATGGTGAGTATGGATGGACGAGTTGGAAGGGGAAGACCTCGGCGAACGTACCGCAACCAAATTGCGGATGTTCTTAAAAAAGGCCAGGTTCCGAGCACCCTAAATCGACGGTAATGCATGAAGAGATCAATGAATGTAGATGAAGCGAAAGTAGTGTGCCAGGATCGTAGCAAGTGGAAATCTATAGTCTCTGCCTACCCCCATGGGAGACAGGCGTGACAATATGTATGTATGTATGTATTATTGTAAGGAAAAGATTTCGAGGAGGTCCGAATATTTCTAAAGAAAATTCAAAGTATATCTCACATTTTGTAAGCCGACCGACAACATGGTTGTAAAAATCACATTACTTAGACTGCCAATAAAAAAAAACACAATCAATAATTACTTTCGGCCTATATTTGAGCGAAAACGTAAAACCATCTGTCAGTATGTTTCCGATTGGCGGCTACAATTTGCCAGTCATTAAAAATTAATTTCGTTCCATTCAACATTTATGTATGTCATTACGATACGAAATAAAGAAATGCCCAAGTTCGGCCAAGGTTTCAGCTGACTTGTACAGAGTTAAAGATAAAATGATTCATTACTATAAATATTAATGCAATCGCAAATGATTATTGTAAAGAAGCCAAGCTGTTGACATATCAAGGGTATATTATAATCTAAGTTGTCATATCTACACTCAATGACGAAAGTGCTGCAATATAATATTAGAAAAAAGTCCTTTCTACTTTGATTTGTATTCGAGGCATTGAGTCTTAGATGTCGGTGTCCTTCCATTAAAAGCTTATTTTGGGAAGCACAATAAAATGTTAAACGCAAAGATCCGTTAAAAGTCTTATGAAGTACGTGTCTGAATGCAAGACGCTATAAGGTAAGTATATTGCGTTAATTAATCAAGTTCAAACCGTTTGCAAAGTTTGTTAAGGCCTTACAGTTCATTAAGTAAAACAAGTTGGAAGTGTAAAAGTGGATCACTTAGTTTTAAATGAGTAAAGTAAAGGTTTCCATGGTGTATTCTGTTTTCTTGATAGGCCTACGGTTGATCGCCAGATTCGCCTGATGCTAAGTGATGTATGCGATCTATGATGGAAGGCGCTTGCCTAGGAGAAACCGATTCACTCGTGATTTAAAGACACCTAGATTATAACCATCGGGGAAGATCCACTCGGAAAGCTCAAGTATTTTGGAAGAAGCCGATTCAACTTCGAAAATCGTTCGTCAAATGTAACTAAATGCTACATTTTAGACGTCTTCATACTTCTTTAACCCGTCAATGCATACAGTTTCCTCATGAGGACATAACAATAGATTTTGCATTGTGTCTACAATATGCCGCTTGACAAGTTAAAGGCTATCGATTTACATTCGAGTACTAGGTATTTCGTTGCCAACCCGCAGTAGACTAGCTTAGTTAACTATATAGCCTTATAGCTTTCGTTTTGATCCGTGCCCAGCAGTAATTGGTTGATTATGATAATGATGAATATTTCTTTGAAATCTAAACGAATATGTCAACGAATGTGATTAGATTGGTGACTAAAACTGAATAATCCCTTTACGCAGTAAATAAATAAATAAATAAATCGCTTAACGCAGTAAATTAGCTGCTGATATATATATAAGTTGCATCCAAGCAAGTTGATGAAAGTAAAAATTGAAGATGAGCAACTGATATCTATAGACTATGATTTCGAAGCATACATATATCATACAATTGAAGGCTCTACTAAAAGCAATTATGTTTTGCAATCGATATCAGTGATTAATTCAATACCAAATATTGAGATGCTCCAATGATCAGTCATTTTAATCTCAATACAGAATCAATTTGTACGTATTGAATTGATATACTGAAAGTACTATGAAGCAATTCCTTTCGAGTATTTTCGTAATAGTTCTAATTATTTGTACATTAGTGCCTTTTGGCAGTAAATTAGTATTGAAATGTAATAACGCATTGATTGCTTTGGTACTTATTATTTAGATCAAAACGTTAATATGATTATGTTGTAAGACTACATGAAATGATTACAGTTCATCTGGAATTTACATAATAAAAGAAGTGTTATGGTCTGGAATAAATTAAGTATCTGCTTTAAGTTAATGATTGTTAGTAAAGCAAATAGCATTTGCCTCATTAAGAACTGTGCAGCTAACCTGAACTAGGTCAGTGTACACTCGTTTGCAATAGCAATGGGATTTTAATATATTATGAAAGTTTTGAGCTCATGCCACGACAAGTTAAAGTAATCATTTTGCTTTTCCTCACAACCTAAAATGATTGCATTAGCACGTTATGGTGATATATTCCTAGATTTCAACATTTCATTTGTTAGAAATTGACCTATGATTCCTTGCTGATAGGATTTTGTTGTATACCTGCCTATCGTGCAAACATATTATAAACACCTATTCACCAGAATATAAAAATATTGACACCGTTTAAAAATATAAAAGGAAAATAGAAGAGTGGAGAAGATAAAGAAATATGACATCCATAAAACATTGCCCCAAAAAATATCGCGTATGCATACACATATAAGGAGAATCGCACAGATTTCAATCCTTATTCCCATATTTAAATCGCAATATCGCCCATCAAGAAAATATGAAGACTATCCACACTGCTTCCATTCCTATTTTCCATGGCGAAATCCACGAAACATTGCCCATAAACAAAGTACTATTAAATTTAATGAAGTGTTAGCATGTAAAATGGCGTTTAGCACCTGTAAAGCATGGCGTCAGGATCTGATTACCATGAGATTATGGTGCCGGCTAGTGGGCGTGAGAGACTGAGAATATATGATTGGGAATATTGACAGGCGAATAATAATGGTAAAGTATTGTCGTTAATCATATAATTGAAGATGTTTGTTGTGTATATTCTTTAGCTAAAGTTTAGCTATTAGGGGAATATTTGAGTATATTGTTATATTAATTATACAAAGTGTTTATAATGGGCAATCAAATCATTTAAGTAACTAGCTGACCTGACAGATGTTGTCTTAGCTATAAATATTCAATTCGAACTGGAATAATAATAATAATAACGGCTAATAAATAAATAAATAGATACGGCGCGTATTGTTAGGAGGTTCCTCTCTCTGGGGCCCTGACCACCGGTGGCTTGGACTCTGCTCCCGATACCGGTGGACTACTATTTTTATATTTTTAAATGTTTTTTATTTATCTTCTGTGTTTTATTAAAATATTTAAAAATGTAAACAATATGGGTAAACTTTAAATAAATGGAATAATAATAAAAATAAACGCACGAAGTTAAAAATATTCGTTACTTCTCTAATAATTAACCGAGTAACAAATCATATTAAAAATTCTCTCATTCTCTCTCTGCCAACCTTGTGATCACTTCGGACAAGTATAAGAGTTCAACTCATTAAAAATACTCATCATCATCATCATCATCAACACCCACATAAATTGTCCCACTGAAAAAAAAAAACAATTACTCGTACCTAACTATAATTTCCTTAGTTAAGTACAAATATTTTAATGCAATTCCTATCCATTTTACATTCTACTAAGGTACAAACAAAGCCGTTAACGACGTTATAAGTTATGAAATGCTGTCTGTTAAGTTAGTACGACATGCACGCTAACTATAAAGTAATAAACTTAGAACTTAAATGAATCTGCATTCTTGCAGTACCGACTTTTGTTGGAAAAGCAATTATTAAAGTTATGGCAACTGCATTCACGCAGGCTGGAAGCGAGAGAAGTATAATAGAATTGATATTTCGATAGGCAAAAAGATAGGGAAGGGAAGAGTAGAGCTATCACGGAATAGAGAGGAAGGAGGAATAGAGGTTTTTGAAGTAGTAGTGCCTGCTGGCATGCCTACATGCTAGCTTGAATAGGTCGGCAGGACCGGGGAAGTACTACCCTCCCACATATCGATGTCAAGTAGCAGTATGCATACCAAAAAGAATGGTTTAATAGTCGTTGATGCATACTGTTGCGTTTCGTATGGTAAGTGTGGAGCGCCGGAGGCCCAATTCATGCTTGATTCCCCTTCCCTCTCCTTTTTCCTTCCTCTCCCTTTCCTTGGCTCGGCAACGCATCTGCAACTCCTTTGGTAACGCAAATGTCCATGGGCGGCAATGACTGCATACCATCAGGTAGCTCGCCTGCTCGTTTGCCGAGTAATTCCAAAACAAAAAAAAAAGAAATGACAACTCACTCCCGTGACCCCAGCTAAAAGTGGCGAGGCGAAACACCCGTATGGGTTAAGTCTGTAGGTCACCCACTATGGGTGGAGACCGACACGCCCCGTCAAGTACCCCAGGAGGATGGAGTCCACCCCTTTCGGGCACAGCAACCTTTTTAAAGGTATGAGAGAGGAAGAGCAATTCTGTTTACTGATTATTTTATATTAAAAATCGCGAAGGTGACGTAGGTCATTTATTTTGTTTAATGTTCTGGGATGTTGCTGGGACGCAGGCCTCCTCTCGGTGAGAGGGAGTGAGCAGTAATTCACCACGCGAGCCCAGTGCGTGTTGGTAGATGTCACATGTCATCTTAATTTTGGTTCCAGGACATGCCGGTTCCTCTGTTAAAAAGCGCCTGTTTGGGTGGAAAACTAAAACCTTCAACCTGTAAGTCGCGGCGATTACCACTAAGCCCCCAATTGTATATTTTACTAGGTTCATGTTTGATACCACCAGTATTGTTTCCACCATTATGTAAACAACATGAGTGCAAATTAATGAATATTATAATTAATATATTGTTTTATACATTTTAAACCTACTTTTGTATCTGTGGTTAAATCCCTAAGCAAATAAAGTGCCTATAGTACAGTAATAGATTAAACAAATAGATAATATCGCGTGCTAGTGGTTGAAATGTTAAGGTGTTTTATTAGTCTAGACTGAAATCCAGCGTGATTAATAATAGAGTAGTAGTATTGTTTTAGGGATAAGTTTGACAGCTGAAAAACGTAACTATAATTATAACATAGGCTACGCATAGGTACTTATTATTTTACAACCACATTTCGCCGGTATGTTTAGGTCCCATATTATAGGGGGCAAGCCTAAAAACTTAATAAAACTTTTCTCGATCTGAGAATCGATCCCAGAACTTCTTGCGTGGCAGTGGAGATATAAAGAATATCTATACATATAATAAACTTGCATCAACCCTATGTCTGTATAGTTTAGGTATTAGAGAAAAACTAATATAGGGCTACGTTATTACAACAGAAGCCAAAACATTTCTTTGAATTTCTGTCCGTGTGTCTTTTTGTAAATTTGTACATGCATCTCGGAAAATTAAATTTAAGCGGCGGCAGCCTAATGTGCGTTGGACTTGCAATCATGTGGCTGCCGATGCCGGTTCGAAACCCACCTATTGCACTACCGACGTGAACCCACTCGTAACACAAGCATTTAGCTTAGTACGAGGGGTTAACAAAAATACTAGTAATGTCCAAACCACATTGCTAGTAAGCTTTTAAAAAAAAACAACTGCACAAAATTCGACGAGGTTTTCAAAGTTGTTTTAAAATCTAATATAATTAGATATAAAATCTAACTTAAAATCTGTTGCATGTTTCATGCTGATACGCCTCCTAGAAGCCGAGTAAATCCTTTTTGGGATGTGAGTGAAACTACGGATGATAGTTAGTTTAGAAGATATATAAATATTCAATAAGAACATCGTATAAAGTACAGTTAATTCTATTAGTATAAATGCATAGTATTATTATTAATGTACACTGTACCATACAAAATGTAAATGTGAGTACTATGTCGGTTAGTTTTAACTCGTATAACATTTATTTATATTAAAGATTTCTGAAAGTTTTGAGTATTTTCCATGACCTACGCAAATGTCTTGCTGATCTGGTATCGTTGTGCGTCGGGTCGTTGGACTCCCTAAAAAATGGTTGAGCTACACGATGACTGATGTATGCGTTCCGTCAGTTAGGACAGGTCAACTCAAAGCTGGTATGGTTCTTTCTTCAAAAGGCCTGTTCAGATTTTGCCCTACATTGAACTCGCATATAATATAACTATTATCTGGACTTTAAAAGATACCATGATTCTCTGAGTTTGTTTCGACGTTTCTTCTCAGAGGTCGTCAGATAGGAAACGTCGACGCCATCTAGTTAAAAAAAATGTAAAAAAACGACTTGTAAAAGTGTCATAAAAGATCTATTTACAGAAATAAATATCATTTCATCATTTCATTTCAATGACATAATATTTACACACTAACAACTTGAACGCTGATTACAGTAATCACTACTGGCCCACTCAGTGATTTCTTCGTTAGAATGAACTGATTATACATTTTCTTATCTATTTATACGGTATCTACGCCTTACCTTATAATAATAAATATTGAAGTTTAAAACGTGATTGAATCTGTTTATTTATATTGAAATATGAAATACTCGAGATATGCAGACGTAACTTGACAATTGTACAGGGAGTGTATAGACTTGATAGTTGATATAACCCTTGTCTAAGGATGTCATGTCATGCCTGATATGGGTCTTGCTGGTAGTTTACATTAGCAGAGACCTACCTTATAGAATAAGTTGTGCCCAAACTGTGTCAATAAAATTATTTTGTATTTTTTAGGCATTTTCCATGCAAAGATTATTAAGTTATTTTAGTGAAGGAAAAATACGACCGCGGGCAGGATTCGAACCTGCGCCTTCTGGTTAAGTACACCAGACGCTATGACCGCTAAGCCACCGCGACTCCCACCCGCAATGTCGAAATTTGCCTTCACATTTTAAGGCATTTCCCATGCAAAGATTATTAAGTTAAGTCATTTTTAATTTACGTCTTTGAGGCGACGTCAGTGACATCTGTTGAAAATGTGCTTCTCAACCGACATGACATGCTTTACAGCAAGAACGATGTCATACGATGCCACCTTACCTTTTAACTATCTTTTTGTATTTTTTAGGCATTTTCCATGCAAAGATTATTAAGTTTTTTTTCTTCGTATTTTTCTTCGTATTTCGTCGTATTCTTCCTTCACTAAAATAACTTAATAATCTTTGCATGGGAAATGCCTTAAAATGTAAAGGCAAATTTCGACATTGCGGGTGGGAGTCGCGGTGGCTTAGCGGTCATAGCGTCTGGTGTACTTAACCAGAAGACACAGATTCGAATCCTGCCCGCGGTCGTATTTTTCCTTCACTAAAATAACTTTATCTTTCTTTCTATATTGGAACTTATGGCACGTACTCGTATGGGTAGCCTCAGACAGCTGTATTTAAGTATGCATTTAATTTAAACTCATAATTAAATACAACCCAAGTAAGCAATTTGAATTTGTAGCAGTATTGAAATAAAACTTATTTTTACATAAAGGATTTTACCGCGTTATACCTTGGTTGGCGCTCTTAAGGAGAGGCCTACGTTCAGCAGTGGACGGCAATAGGCTGATATGATGATGATACTTTTGAGGCCCTAAAGAAAGTCACTGATTGAAAAAAATCGCAATTAATGGGGCCTACAACTGGGCCCTAGTAATAAAAAAAAAAGAAAAAACCAATGTGCCATTGAAATGCTGAATTTATAAACGCATATAAGGTTCATACATATAAAAACGCCATCATTTTGAAACATTCACTATGCCTGACAGGTATGAAGTAATTCAATGACGTATCAAATTCACTGTTTAAGATAACACTTCTACAATATACAAGACTAATTCAAAGGAATACAAACACGTAACATAATTCCTTTACCCTTAAAATGCGAAGTTTTCAACAACATAGAAACTCCACTAAGTGTTCTCGAGTGCAGCGAACCACTGTGCCAATAGTAAGGACTCCATTTGTAACGGAAAACTGCCGGCTGAAGAGCTTCATGTTTGCCGAAGTCGTAGTTTGCGCTCAGCGTTTGTTAGATTGAGTGCTTGACGCTTTGCTATACCTAATTCTACTTGTATAAAGAACTAAATATGTTCGATTGAGGAAATAACTTTTAAAATTGGATATATTTGGCGGTGGCATAAAGGCTAGGGCGTCGGACTTGCGATTATGTTGTGACCATGTCGAAACCCACCCATTGCCCTACCGATGTGAACACACTCGTAATACAAGCATTTAGCTTAGTACGAGGGGTTAACAAGAATACTAGTAATGTGCGACACACATTGCTAATAAGCTTTATTGGAAAAAAAATGACGATTACCTACCGGTAGGGAAAATCTTTAGCTATATCATTTGTCACAAAACTAGGCCACCAAAATAATCTCTACAGCTACTAAATAAAATGATTCTAAATTTGTATGGTCACGTAAACCATGTTTTTCTCACCATAACGTTTTCACCCTGCGGTGGGCGTAAATAATTCTATTCAATGAGTTTATTTCATAGATTCCATAGTGAATCAGTTATGAATACAGAGATCTACAGGGGCTACTAGAAGTACTATAGTGTAAAAATAAAGGACATAGAGAAATGTAAACAAATCATTGTTATCTTTAGAATCAATATTAGGACACTGAGCTAACTTTGGATAAAAAAAACGAATTGCCAAAACTAACAAAAAATAAAGTTATAAGTATTCGTATACATGCATATACATTGATAAAAATTGCACCCAGGATCTGGAGATCCTGGGTCCTGGATCCTAATTTAATTATTGGAAGTGCTACTGCAACGTTGGAGCGTTGCAGTAGCACTTCCAATAATTAAATTTAATCTCGAATCTAATCAAGCAGTAAAAATGAATTAAGCGTTTTGTTCTTCAACAAAACGTGACGATGCCATTTCCATCATCTTACTTCGATATCTGTGGTTACAGAACTATTAAGGCACATAACGGCCGCGTCGTTGATATTCTATTGTTAGTTTTTATTTATGCAAAAAGAGATATTTACGCGAAGGTATGCTTGATGGCTTAAGTGGGGTAAGATCAATATTCTTATAGATTAACAGAGAGTTGGGCGTGTAGCAGCAAAAGGGTCGACGACATTGTTCAGGACGGAGCAAGAACAAGACCGTGATGAATGGAACAAATGAGGAAGCTTATTAGCAGAAGTGGGCGAAGACAAGGTAAGGATGATGATAATGATGAACAGAGAAAAGACTGGAATATACTAATACAATCTATTTCAGCTTCTAGCCTATTGGCTAGAAAAATGCCTAACACATAACATAATTTTAACACAGTAAGTGTAAAATATAAGTAGATACCAATAATTACTATTGCTTTGTGACTTGTTAGTTGGTAATATAATAATTAAAATGTAGAATGGGATGAATGACTGACAAAATTTCGTAGATACTCGTATATCAATGGGCGCAATATGGTAATAATCAACTGTGATTGTACATAATAGGGATTCAAATGGGTTTCTAACTATAAGGACCAGGAATTGGAGAAAGAATATGCTTGATTTTCAAAACCTGATCCGCCAAACACTGAAATATAACTAACTACACCGTGACGCAATTGTTACAGAAGTATACCAATTACTTCAGCTCATCTTTACATCACTGTATTGTCTAGCCAATTGCAATATAATAATTTGCGGTACAATGATGTGACAATGATTTATCCCAGTCGTGTGATAGACTCACCGGATTTCCTAGTGGTGACGCCAAGCCGAAGGAGGGGTTAAGATAAAGAAGTTGTGCAACTAATGATGAGACACAAGCCTACATAATTCATCTTACGCATTTATAAGTTCATTACTCTAGTGACTGTCTCGTTAGTCTAGTGGTCCCAATCGCGATTGCTACGCTAGAGGTCTTGGGTTCGATCCCCAGATCGAGCGGTGTTATTTGGGTTTTTCTATGAAATTCTCAGCAGCTCGGAGTCCGGATTTGTGTCCGGTTAATGGCAATAGGCTCGCCCCCTATTACATGGGACCTAAGAACATACCGGCGAAATGGGTGTACAATAGTACACTTTTGCCTAACCCTTCGGAGAATACAGGCGTGATGGTATGTACTCTGATCGCTCAAGAGGTTGGAACAAGAAAGTAGTGATATACTCGTAGTTTATAGAAATAATAAAGGAGTTGGTTATTTTTGATTGAATATAGCATTTTTGACGAATACTAAATATATTTAAAGATATATTTTTTTGCGAAAAAAGGCATATAGGTATATTAATATTTTATAGTAGTAATATTTTCATAGATGGTGCCAACGTCACTTTACGACGTAGAATGTAGGAATAAGTAGTCTTGGTAGCTTAGTTCGCAAAAGTTTTTTCTATCCCTAAAATTTATAAGGTTTCTTTACTCATGCCCGTCATTTCAGCATTCACTCCTTTTCTATTCTTATCTTTTTTTACACAATCTGCTGCAAGATCTCATATTATTATTAATTTTCCCACATTATCGTCTCATCACATTTCGTTAAATTCTCACATTAATACTCAGAACAGTAGGAGCTTAGAGAGTATTAGATGCTAGTGGTACTATAATTTTATTTAATGAATAATAAAATCACGGTGATCAACCGTTCTATAACGTTAGTCTGTAACCATTCTTAATAAATAGAGTCCTTTCCAAGCCTGGAATTAATGCATAATAAGCCATCGATCCTGGCTTTCATATGAACATCTATAACAATGTGTTCTAAGTAGAAAACTTACTGTAATAGCTCATAGACTTCGATCAGGGCACATCCCGCAACAACAAGTCCAAATTGTTCTGAGTGTGGTACTGTGGAGGATGTCTATCACTTGTTAGTAGAGTGTGTCAAAAGTAGGACTAGGAAAGATGCTCTGATAAATAAGTTAAAGATAAATCTAACAGATTAGTAACAGTAGGTATTTTTCAAAGCATTTTGTCAGCGCCTCTGCCTGAAGCAGCCATTCTAGTTTATAAAATAGTTGAAAAACGTAGGTTACGATGGGGCTGATATATTATGTGACTACAAGCCCCTAAATAAAATAAGATAAAAAAAACGACAAAAATATGAATATGACAAGTGGTAGTCAGAAATCCAAAAAGCTTGACAACCAGTTTCTATCAGAATATCGGCATTGCCCAGAAATTGGTTTACGAAGATTTGATGGCAGTCATTTTGTATTCCTGACATTCCGACGTATCTAGTTAGACTGGGAAGACTGAGGAGGACTGACTCCCAACTAAATAAAGGAAAGAGGCTCAAAAGGAGATATACTTATAGGTAGTTCCTGCAGTGATCACCAGAGGCGCTGAATATTTCCTTATAAAATATAGGCTAGCTTGTATCGGACACCAGACTCCTAGTTAGGCTAAAGGAGTGTGTGTCAACTCGCTATTAGCTTGTGGTCCTTTGTAAAAAACTAGCTGATTGTAAATTACGTCAGATAGCCCGCGGCAGTGCTCGTTTGTGGGCACTGAGCGCTTGCACAAATGCCCCCAGAGCCGCAAAGAGTTGAATGTGTATTTTATCCGTGCTATATTGCAATATAAATAGCTTCAAAATATTAGGTTTCCTAGAGATCATCATTGGAAGGCATATAAGGATATTATGTAACTGTCTTCAAAAAGACGACCTCTTACTTGCCTATAATCAAACAAAATACCGAATTACAAGATTCTTATTTCCTTCACAATACGCCCTATGTATGGCTACTCAAATATTGAATAAGCAGTAATCAGCGTTATTAAGTGCGCAATCACTGAAATTGCCTTCATCCTCTAGCCTCTAAGGCATTAACTATTACATAGTCACTTAACAAAGTCTATAGAATTATAGCCGGTAGGACAATGGAGCGTCAGTGCATTGTTTTGTTGCATGCGAGAGATGTAAGGTTCAGAGGGGACAGATGTTGCTAAACAAATTACTATGGACTAATTTAGGCTGATACTCAGTTTATGAAACGTAATTTTTGCTACCGGGTGCAAAAATTGGCAATGAACAACGATAGTATCACAAATTAACACAGCCCGTGTTCGGTATTGGGTAAAGTCCGACTGTTGATGATGATGATGATGATGATAAAGCATTACTTCTTACAGAAAAATGCGTGAATGTACATCTTCGGTGAAACATAACAATTACACAAAGGGAAAGGAACTTTTACTTAAACTTAACTCTTAATTCTGTTATGAGCATCTCAACGCCCGCAGCAGTAGATATTTGTGCCGAAGTCTGAGAAAGTGTCGATGACCATTAAACAATAATGTTCAAAAAAGCGTAACATTGCCTTAGGTAGAGAAATTGATTCATATTAGTCTTGTTGACGTATTAAAACTATTAAATTTACCGTGACCTTTGTCGCACTTAATTATAAAGGTGCCAGTGACGTTTCCGAAAGTGAAATTCATATTACATAAGTGCATGCTTCCGCATAACGATTGCACATCCCAATAGAATAAGGTCCTTGAATCTTGATAACCTTTACATTGTTCGAACGGTGCAAAGCCAGCGTATTTAATAATTCAAACGGATTTGAATGTGATTCTCGGCGACAATATCTATAGCGAAAATCGCGGCGTGACGTTAACATCGTGAAATTGTATCGTGATGGAGTTTCGTGACGAGCCTTCTCCGGTTTGGGGAACTAAAATATGGCCGCGACAGAATTTTGACCCAGGTCGGTTAGGACAATAGCTTTACTTTCATCAACAAGGTCAACTGAACGGTCCGCCGTATGAGTACATCACAGAACAAAAGAATGCGCCGAATATGAAGTCACTGGAGTATAAAATAAATTTGCAGAGAGCACCGTGGAATAGGAAACGTGAGTTTTTTCGTTGAACATGAGACGTGTGAATATGGTTCACTCATTATGGTTTAGGATTAGAAACTATCACTGTCACTGGGAATTGGAACAAGATGGTCGACGCCATTGTTGGTGGCGAGAGGTTCGTTATCACTTCTTTCAGCTTAATAGAAACTTCCTATTTTTTATCGTACTGCTCTTACTTTCTATACGGAGCAATATCATCGTATCAATAAGAATAAATTCAATGATACTGCTATTTTAGGTCGAGTCTTCGAAGGTAGTTTCGATAATAAGACATGAAAAAATAAGGCTATTGAAAAGGTAATTTGGTTTATTTGAGTAATTCATCGGCTCGTGATTGTTATAGACCACGAAAGCACTCTTATGTGGAACAACGTCTTTTTGTTATTTGCAATTTTATTTCGGTTTGGTTTTGCGAGATTGGTATTGTTTGGACAGTTACAGTAACCCATAAAATGGAAATGTGGACGACTAAACATGAAAAGATCCAAAAATCTCAGAAGCATATCATGGACTGAATTGATAACGATCTGTCAATTGTAATTATTGATTTGGGTCAATAGTCGCATTGATGAACACTATCTATTTACTATTTAGAAAAGAACCAGATTAAAAATAAATTTTATATGTACGAGTACCAAAAACTAAATTTGATACTAAAAGCTGATAACAATTTAATTTATCTAGACCACCTGTAGACATAATTACTAATTTGCGGCAATAGATTTGATGAAGATCTTAGTTATCCGAAAGTATTAATTTAACCATACATATAAAAGAAAGGAAATGCAGCGGTTTTGCTCAATTATATGAACAGTCTAACAAAATTACATGGGAATTGGGTATGTATGGCAAATGTGTTCATTGCCAAGGTTTTGATATCACAATACGACCAGTAGTTAACTGATGTAAAAAGCTAGAAAACTATTGTGAACTATAACAAAAGAATGATGGGTCTATGGATTCTCTTTACGTACTGTAAGGAAGTGGAAACGATTACGTACAATAGTAACGGTATAAAACACATATTCTCAGTATGTAATGGGATGTTATTGAACGCTTGGCTTATTTCTCTAGTTGAGAAATAAACTTCAAATATGATGATATTAGTAAAGTTCAAGTGCTAAACAGATTTGTAGCAAAATGAATAATCAATTCCGTATTCTTAAAACATCAATGAATTTTTTTTTATCTACTTTACGTTCATCTCACAGTTCTGTATTATTGTTTAGTCTAAGAATATATAAATTACAGATTATCAAGCGGTTACTATCATTATTATTAGTATGTAAGATAGAAGTTGGCACACTAAGTATTGTGTCATTAGTCACAAAACGTGTTATGTCAATTTTTTTATCGCTATCTACTAATATAAATAGCTATACTACCACCAATCTATCAACGACATCGGTATCATTTATACTTACTACTTACTTTTTTTATATTCCACTTGAACTTTACAATATAATTTCAACATCTAAAGACAAGAATTAACAAAATGGATGGACAGAAGTAATAAATTTACTTCGGTAATGTAAAATGTCACATGCTAATTGAACCTCACGTATTTAATACAAAGAAAGGCACGGGTCAACGATTCAGCAAGCTAACGGTGTACGAATGTCAACTTCAAGAAACAAGTTTGAGTCTGGCGAACCACCGCTACGACCATAAAATAACTCCTATGACAACCTGGATAATATTACGAGAATGTTTCTATTTATTACGCTTAAGAAATTCTAAGAACTGGAACCTGTGATAATACAACTGTTATAGAAATAAAGCTCATAATGTCAACTAAGAATTCGATGCCAAAATTGAGATATCTCCACTGAATGACAACTTTTAGTTGACATCCAGAAGTAATGTTACAGATAAAGGAAACAAATTGCGTTTGTCAAAAATCTATACTAATACCAGATGTGCATGTTAATCACCATGATTGTTCCACTCTTGCTTTCTTTTGGGCAGCTTCTCAAGTTTCACATTCACTTTCGTCAATATCGATCACAACTTACTCTACGTCTTGATAACCATCGAGATCATTTAGGTGCTCGTCAAACATCAAAACAACCGTGACATGACAGATACAATTGATTGTCCAGAAGCATAGTATTGTGTGCTCTTGTGATAAGGTTTCTATTCATAAAAGTTACATTTGTGTCGGTAAATGCTAAGTTTGTTGAGTGCGGGACACGTGTATGCTTATGTCTATTCTGTCACAACACTGTCTAGTTGTCCTGACAATCGTTGACTAGTGAAAATCTACGAGAACATGTTTTCTCGATTTGCATCCACAATATTTAAATACCTACGGGCCGAGAAACAGGAAAAGCCTATGAGATCGAGGGAAAGCGTTCTATAAAGTAACATTCAATACAAGTAACCAGCGCACTTGTTCAGCGGCTTTTGATATGTGCCACTCCAAAATTAAAGTTTCCGGTTTTGTGTTTATGATCGAGAGAATTATATACTCAGTATACAGTCTGAAACAAAAGAATACATTTTAAAGTTCACACTGTTGACATTTTCACACAATTATCAGATTCTTTGCATCTTAATATAGGTGTAAGTGAATTCCATACAATTACTGTAACTTTCTAGTGTGCAGGGATCGCTTTCAATGGTGCTTAAGTAAAAGCCAGGGTCATATGTGATCATGTCGTGACGGTCTTTTACATTTATGGGCCTAAGAGTGGGTTATTGTTTTCAGCTATCGTTTGAATCCAGGCTAAATGCATACACAATGCTTTACCGGCTTTTAACGATTAAACTGAGAATTTAAATTGAAAAGTCGGTCGCGAATTGTATTGTTATTGAAACGTTCTCAGACGAAGTGTTGTTAGAAATGAAACACTAATTGATTTAATGGTTAAAAAGTCCAAGTAAGAGGATGTCTTATAAAAAATAATTAATTGCCAAAATGAAGCACACAACTTCCATTAAATTAGAAAGATAAATAGAAACAAACATGATTACTGACTTTCTATAACGTATTACAGATCATGAATGAGTCGGGTATGTTATCAGGAAAGACTAGGCTATAAAAGAAAAGGAACTGATTAAATTTTGACTTAATTATTAATGTCAATATGTAATTAGTGGAATGTGACCTTTATTTGTTTTGTACCTTACGATGATGTGAAAGTAACCGTAAACTAAAACTGCGTATATAACAATGCACAGTCGATTAAAGAAAGTTTCACTAGTTAACTCATATTGGGTAACAGTCTGGTCATATCGACTATGTAATTCCATTCATACGGTATCAAATGAACTGTTTAATTGAACACCACGTCTGGTCCCCTTATCTGGACTCTTTCAATCACCTATCACGGCTAATACGTCTAAACGAGACAAAGGCACCAGCTAATTTGCTTGTCAGTACAAAATAATCAACATTGATCTCGTCGCTGGCCAAACAATGAGCTTCTGTTCCGCCAAGGCAAATGAGGCCTTATGTTTTAGTGTTACAATATACATTTATTTGGACATTAATCAAAGTGTCTTCTTCGTCATTTTTGACTAACAAATTAGTAGCACTCAAATTTGTTCTTTGATTGGTTATGATAAGTTTTATTTTTCTTTGTCGTTTAGAATGGAGCTTCTTTAAGTAGGAAGAGTGTGTCAAATGGGAGTCAATTTGCTGTTAAAAGCTGGTGTATGCCGACGATAGCCCGAGGTGCAACTCATTAAGTATACTTTCGCTGTTCTCGTGACGTGCTTTACTTGTTCTTTTATCGTTACCGCCACCTATCTCAATATCTAAGATTTAACTCTGATTAAGAAACAAGTTCACACGAAGTGGATTCGTTCAAGCGTAATTTCCTGTCCGCGAATTAATATTTCGAAACTGTAAAACTAATATCGATTTCCAATTTTGCCAAGATTGTTGATTGATTGTAGAATAACAAGATATATTCTAAGGAAATAAACAATTTTACCATTTCCCACATATACATTTAGTTACCCATAAGAGAAAACAAGATCCGGTGTCGTATCATGGATTTACAACCTTTTGAAACACGTGATGAATGAGATGGATACTGGATATATACTGACATATTATGTATATAATGACAGCATAAGAAGTAAAGCAACTTAAACTAAAGCAAATATGATATCTAATTTAGAAAAACACGATTTCCTATGTCTTTAGAATAAACCCATTCAGGTCAATATACTACTACCACATGCTTGTAGTTCCGAGTTCAATAAACTTGTTTAACCTGAGTATCCAAATATCATTTTTTTTGTTAATAACTGTGGCGTACGGCGTTATAAAATGGACAGTCGGATTCCATAGATCAAAGCTGTAATCGCACAGAAGTCACGATACGATACTATCGAAGTAAGATTTGACGTCCAATCATCTACTGCATTGATTCTTAAAACAAAAATGGACTCACCTGTGACGCAAGAAATTAACTCTATGCCTTGGTATTAGAAAGCAATTTTGTGTGTAGTGACAGCAGAGGTAATTCAGCGGGACCGTATGTAAGTGTCGAAGTTGATCGATGAGTTTGCAATACAAATGACGACAAGTGATGTACATCTGTGCTTTCTGATATGAAATTTGATTGCTTCACGACTTTGGATTTTGTCTGGATTGCATAGAAAATAGATTTCAGTGTATTTTCATATTATAACTGTGCGTTGAATGAAACATGACTATTATGCGTAACATTTGTATGATTGTATTATGATAAAAGTTCAAAGTAAGTAACATGTCTCAATTAGAATCTTGAAACACGTATGTTGGAAACTTGGCAAAAAATAAAGTGCTACAGTTATGTCAATAATAGTGAATGTAGTTCTTCTAGTTCATGTCTCACGTAGTTTAACGCAAATCTTAATGGCGCAATCACGCATTTCTTTAAACAAATGCTTTGTTTGAGATCTTTATTTGTGCCTCCAGGTTGTGTTACTTAATTTTCATTAATATTATCTTCGATATATGCTATGTTTTCTTGCAATAACCCACCATCATAAACATAAATTGTCACAGTCATTATACTAATGGAATAACACGTTGAAACAGCACATAATGTCCAATCATCTTCAATTTGATTCATGTTTCAATAAATTTCAACGCAGCGTCTTCCCTACAGCTATTGCTGTTTTATTCGCTACTATTTCATTGATTTGACATTTTGTGATGTATGGTGATACATAGAATATTATCGCTGAATCGTGTGCCATTACGGGAATGTAAATTTTATAAAGACACATATTATTATCTTTACTGACATCTTCTAAGTTATATACAGATAGTTGATATTAAGATTTTCTTTATGGAAGTATGACTATTTTAATATAGCACTGGTTTATGCTATATCTTTCGATTAAACTCACGTCTAGTAGCTTTCAGATGTATTATATGTTTGTGGATTTAATTATCTATATTAAATTTCCTTGACAGCGACTTAATATGATACATGACCCTAGTAAATATGGCTTCCTTTCTGTTAGATCTTATTATTAATGTAGCATTTCATAATTGCATTTCTACCTATTTAATAATCTATTTCATTGACTTTAACTTTTTCAATGCTTCCATGAAATATCCTAACTGAAACGTGTACTATATGAATGTAAATTTTATGAAGGAGTACATCTTCATCATGAGGCGTCGGTGGTCATCTCCTAAATTATTTGTAGTTGTTTGGATATTTTGATTTATTGTTACATTAAGAAACATATCTTCTAGTGTTTGGGAAAGTTCTTACTTACGTCTGTTAGGTTTCATTATTGTATATGATCTGTAAACCTAAACGTGAAAGGTGACCAACATGAGAATATTATGAGATTATTCAAAACTATTGTCATTTTATCACTTTTATTTTATTATAAGTATTAAGAAGTTTTAGTGCCTTTACAGTTTTTACCGACCCAACTTTGGAGATTCAAGATCACAAATCTTTTATCTACGACCATACTTGTATTAATTTTGTAACGGAGTGAGAATAGAGAGGAAGTACCTACTGTAAGTTTAGTTAAATTACTACTGTCTCAAATGATAGACATATATAATAAGACGTTAATGACATTATTATTACACAACAAATTCAAACCGCCACAAGAAAAAGCACTATCGATATATTATTATATGCTTTCACTTTTTAAGCCATTTCCCCATATTTGTTCACGCAGAGCACCATGCCTTATAGGGTATGGTGAAAGGGGCATATTGTTTTACCTGTCCTTTGTATACGGCTGATCTATGGCTAATATGGTGTCTGTCAAACTAACCTTTTTCTATGGCATTAATCAAGATTGACAACACGAGCTTGTTTTTTCTGTTGCTTCTAAAATTTCTGTTTAATAGTTTTTGTTTTGTTACTAATATTAATTGTCTTTGACGCTATAACTGGTACAAGTAAAATACTTATGTTTATGTTTTCATGTATATGTTTGCTAGGATATTAATTTATTAATAAATATTTTTTGTTTTGTTACTTCTTTTAAATTCTCCATACATAATGTAAGGAGAATTTAAAACCCTTCATAAAAATAACGCATGAATAGAGTCTAGTCTTGTCAATTTGACAATATCTAACTATACATCACCATCATTCTAACTTACTTAACTGAGTATATAGTAATTTGGAGCAAAAAAATATTTAACCCTTTAAATAGTGGACATGTATAAAACAAACCAATAAGACAGTTTCCTTTAGAGCTATCAAAAGCATCGTTGCGTATACGATTTTGTTTAAAAAAAATGCGAACTGTTTAATAATACGTTAATTAACTTGTTCTACAAGCAAAAATCTTGATACTCGTACAACTACAAAACGAACAAAAAGGGAAGCATTACCGAAACTAAAATATGATATAGGAATATAAGGAAAGTAAGAAATGTACCGGTTTCATTGTAGCTGGTTGACAAGGCCGTTACCGCATGCCTTTTCGCGCAGAATACCAAATTTACTTATCAGAAAGACGTATCATGACCGACCCTGTCTCAGATGTAGACGACGATGATAGTCAAGAGATTCTTTTGGAATACATTTATAGAATTTTAGAAAATAATAAAACAAGAAAATGTATATTTATTGGAGCACGGATAGGGTATGTTGGAATAAGTTTGTAGGTGCTGTCAGTGACAGAAAAGTTGAAAGAGAATCGTTTACCTTTGTATGAGTACGTGATGAGGAGGGATGAAACGCATGTGACTAAATGAGTTATGAATATGATGAGTGAAGGGTTGGAGGGAGACAAAAAAAAGGTGAATGGATTGTGTGAAATCAGATATGATGCATAAAGGATTGAATGATGAGACGACGACTAACAGGTATGAATGGAAGAAAAGGACAGGCTGCACTGACCCCAAATAAATTGGGATAAGGCCATAAAGAAAATTTGGGAGTCAAGCTTTTTCTCAAGGCTTTTTATATACTATTTACAGCTTCAGCTGCGGTGAAATCAAATAGGGTAAGTATTCGATTTCTCCAAGGATATAATTTTAATCTTGAATTCTACGACGGACTGCTATATAACCATTGTCAAGTTTGTAAGCGTTAAAGCAGAGAATAAGAAGCACTATAGCCACAAGATGAACTGAAAAATAACCGAAAACATTACAAATTAATAACAAATCCAGCCAAGAAATTGCCTAATTTGTCATCACATAAGCAAAGACTGCCTCATTAGTCTAGTGTTCCTAAGCGCGAAAGATACGCTAGAGTTGGATTCCCAGGTGGAGACAAGAGTTAATTGGGATTTTCTATGAAATTCTCAGTATTAGCTTAGAGGTTATGGGCTCGCCCCCTATTAATTTTAACATAGCAGTAAACTGTGGGTGTAAATTGATACACCTCTGCCCAACGTTTCACACAGGCGTGATAGTATGAGCAATCAATCCTGAGAATTATAAATTCACAGTCAAGAGTGATTGCCATAACAAAAGTTTAGATCTATCATACGACACACAGTGTCTAAGTTTTAAGTTTTATAGTTTGAAAGTCCTCTAAATATAAATTACAATACCCTTTATCATTTCATCTTAGCGTGTGAACAATATCATTTTGACATTACGATATGCAAATAAAAACAGTAATAGCGTCGCATTATGCTCAGCTTTCTATAGCTATTAACCATAGCTTGGGTTTGATGAGACTTCATTTATCGTCGCAACACGTTCTTAGAACTGAAGATGGTTGATTTCTAAACAACAATATTAGTAGCCTTGATATAGGTACGGTAAGGACATGTATAATTATCTATACTAATAGGTATTATAAAGATGTAAACATTGTGAGTTTGTTAGGTTGTAGGGGGTAAACTCTGGAGCCACTGAATCTATTAGAAAATTATTTTACTTAAAGAAAGCCTCGTTATTCGTGAGTGCCATATGCTATGTCACCCAAGGAAGTGGGCACAGATGAGCTAATATTTAATAAGTGCTAAAATTTTTATATGATACAAATAAATGAAATTGACTGTCTGTAATGTCAAAACAGCTTTTAACTAAATGCATATTACTGTACACTTAGTAATATGGTACCTATGATAAAAAAACAATTTAAAAAAAATGTCTATCTGTCTGTTTGTTCTGGCAGATAGCTAATGATATAAGGAGTAACTAAGGCTGTTTAACATGACGCTATGAGCCCTAGGAGTAGAAAAACGAAAAAAAAAAACAATTAAAATTAAACACGCAAATCTTTATAGAAGTGCTCACAAACCCATACACAAACAGTTAGACCTGGTACACCTAAGCTACCATGCAAGTGACATTAATCTTTATTTCGTGCGGAAATCGAACCTGAGACTTGGCGCTTTTAGCCACCGCGCCATATTTGTTAAAGATTGTTACGTTTTCTAAAAGTTACAAGGTTAAGTTTCATGACAGAAAAGTGACAAGTAACAACCACTAGAATAACATATTTAAAACATTCGATATCAAATAGTAACCCGATCATGTAAATTAATCGATACCTAATCGGAATCGGTCTCGTTTGACATTTCCTCTATGAATCGATTAACATCATTCAAAATTATTCCGTTGAATATTAGAAGCGAAAATTATTTACATAAGTATGTGGCATTGAAAGATATATGCTAAAATGGTTGGGGCACGTTGAGAGACTGAATGAAAGTCTATTTATAAATAAATAAATAAATAAAGGAATTTATAGGGCGAATGGCAGCGGCAGCGTCGGGAGAGGTCACCCTAGAAGGACATACACCGATCTTATTGGAGAGGTCCTCCAAAAAGGTCAGGTGTATAGTACTCGCAACCGGCGCGTGTGTATGACAAGATGTATTAATGTCGAAAAAACAAAAAAAAGGTATGCAAGCATCGTAGCAAGTTGCGGCCTTAGTTTCTGCCTATCACTGTTTTAAAAAGGCGTGAGTGCATGCATATAAGTATTTGCACCAATATTATAAGCATATTAGGTAAGTAGAAATAGGGTAAGTTGCGTATGAGGACCTACATATTATATTCAATTAAATAATCTATCTACACAGTTTGTACGCAGTTCTGAATCACCAAAGTCTTGCCCAAAATAGCCCAATCACAGTCACGTGCATTTAAACAAATATTTTGTGTAAATAATATAAAATACGCTAACAAAAACACGAAGACACAAATTTTCGCAATTGGTCAACAATTACGTGACATTACGCGTGTATTTTAGCGTAAGGCTGTTTTTACACTAGCAATTTTTAGCACCTCTGCGTCATTAATCTAGTGGTCGTTAGCGCGACTGCTAGACTTGAAGACTTGGGTTCGAATCTCAATTAATGCAGGGGCAACTTCTCTTTATTTCTTCCCGTGACGGTACCTAAGATAATGGTGTCATTATAATTAGTGTGCATAATCGGCCTATAATGTTCCCTGCTGGGACACATGCCTCCTCTCGATGAGAGGGAGTGGGCTGTAATCCACGCGGGCCCCGTGCGTGTTGGTAGATGTACATATCTTCGAATTTTTAGTTCTAAGACGGTTTCCTCACAATGTTTTCCTTCACCGTTTCGGGAGCTGTGGTGATGAAATAATTTACGCAGAGTAAAGCACCTGTCTGGGTCCGAACTTACGACCTTCAACTCGTAAGTCGCGGCCGTTACTACTGGGCCATCAACGCTCCATCCACCGATCAGTGTGCGCTTTAAGATAACTAAGATAGTCGTGGGTTTCGTATTATAGAATAAACAAGCGGTAATGTACGCACACATCAAGCTATACAAAACCAATAAAGGCTGGAATTGAATTGTGCGGAATACGCTTACAATGGGAGGTCAGTCTAAATTGGTTTTGTATAGCTTCATCAAACTATATAAAGTTAAGGTACTCCAGACTTTTCTACGGAACCCTTACGCTTCGCGGAACCAACATGACGAATCATAGATGAGTAGTGCTTTAGCCGCTACTGTGATACCAGCCTTACATAATCGCGGAGATGTCAACTCATTGTCGAGTGCGTGCGAAGTGTCATGTGCGAGGGCCGTGAAGGTCGAAGACGTAGGTTGTAAAACAAATGCCCTCATTTGTTTAAACTACCTGAGTTTGTATGAGTCATTAGCTGCTAAGTTGAAACACCTTATAAAGATCTACTTAGTTATTATTATATCGTACGGCATCGAACTAACAAAGTAAGTCATGTCGGTTGAGAAGCAAGGAATTTCTCGAGGTTGAATCCAATGCACGCATTTCTAACTTTATGGGGTCATGTGCTTCATCATCATCAACCCATTACATTGTCCCACTGCTGGGCACGGGTCTCCTCTCAGAAAGAGAGGGATTAGGCTATAGTCCACCACGCTAGCCTACTGCGGGTTGGCAGACTTCACACGCCCTCAAGAAAATCTCTCAGGCATGCAGGTTTCCTCACTATCTATAATTAAGTATATATTTACTGAATACCTATTTATTATGTACACATACAACAGCCCATTATCTTTTAACCAATCTTTTCCACCCAATGGTTGTCTGGAAGAAATTGCTTTTAGCGGTAAGACCGCCAATTGTACCTACTTACTACGTTTGTTTTGTATTTTGTTTCTTGTGTACAATAAAGAATAATCTATCTATCTATCTAGGCTAGTGTAGTGGACCGTATCCTATCCCCTCTAATTCTAAGAAGAAACCCGAACCCAGCAGACAGTAGACTATTGAGGCAGTTTTCGTTACAATTAATACCGATAGACCGATAGACCGAGACAGATCTATCTAATGTCATTCAGAAAAGTCGTAAGTTATGCTTAAAGTCGTTAGGTACACACGGCGAATAGTAAACGATTCTAGTTTAAGCTGATCTCGCATTGTATAGGTTTTTCATACAATAAGAGGCCATCGTAGAACGTATTTATATAGCTCAACGTGAAGCCGTATGTACATGGCTACAGGTTATATTATCCCGGAAAAATAAGCCATACCATAAAACATCCCACGCTGAAAACCACGACTAACTACTACCATTTACAAGCGCTGGAAAGTTAGCTGTTTGAATAAATCTGTCAATAAAATTATTACTAATAGCTTCAAGCTCGATGAATAATTTATTTAATGTCGTCTAAGTAATGTTACGTATGCAGTGTTTACTAAATAAGTTATGGTAAATTAAGCGTGAATTTGTTGTTGTTAATAAGTTGGAGATGTGTAAAATAAAAAAATAAATAAAAATATATTCCGATAGATGTTGTCATCCCCGAACCTTTTGCAAACTCGATTACAGCGTCATCTGTCGGATCCAGTTGAGAACCTCAACCAACCAGGGAAATTTGGTCGAGCAATTTTCAAGTTTTTGCGAGACTGACGAACGGCAATGAATTTTTACTACATATAATTATATTTTGTGTTTTTAAATACTGCTAGTTTTTGTTGATCGAAACCGTGAGACAGTTTACGAAAACGGGATTACAAATAAATATACATATATCGCTCGTATGAAACTATAGGATAGTTATGCTTCTTTAGTAGAAACAACATCCTTGCATATTATGCTGTAATAAAGAGTAGTTACAAGCTATTTCACATCATCTGGTCGTTCCGGTAACAAAGTGATCCGGTAAGTAATGATGAAGTAAACATTAAAGAAAACTGTCGTGAGAAAAACTCTACAGTGACATGATATTTACTAAAAACTAACATACCATCACGCCTGTGTTCCCCGAAGGGATAAGCAGAAGCGTACTTAATGTACACCTACAATTCAATTGTATTACAAACTGATGAATTTCAGAAATCAGAAAATCGAAGACATGTGACATCTACCAACCCGCACTGGGCCCGCGTGGTGTTAACAGGCATGTATCCCAGCAGTGGGAAAATATTCGGTGGGAGCTGATTATGATCACTTGCAAACTAGGTGATCAATTATATTTATTTCTGTAAATAGATCTGTTAAATTTTGAGTCGAAATTTCATATTAATTTATTACTTGAAGGTTGAAGGAACGCCGAAACAACACAAACTATCATAGTTTCTTGGAACTTTGGACGTAATAGTACCACACATCAGCAGCGAATCTAGGGAGGAAGCTTAGGGGTTCAAGCCCCCCAAATGTATCCAGAACCACTCCTGACAAATCTTAAATTAATCTCGATACTTTAATTAGAATTTATCTATCGGATGGCTAGATTATTTTGTTGTTTGTTTGTTGTAGGGAGCATAAAGCATCCATGCTTTAAGGATTGTCTTGCATAGGGCGTCATCAAATCTGCCTATTGCCTTCCATTGCTGAACGTAGGCCTGTCCCAAAGAGCGCTAACCATCCCGGTCTAGGGCAGCACGCATCCATCCGCTGCCATCCACCTTCTTCAAACCGTCGGTCCATCGTTTCGCAGGGTGTCTCAGACTTCCTTTGCCCAAACGTGGTCTTCACTTTAGGACTATGTCTGCTCCAACGATCGTCTGTCCGTCTGCAGACATATGCGGCCCACTTCCACTTCAGCGTGCTTATTCTTCGCACAATGTCGGTAACTTGATTTCTTTGGCGAATGACATATAGGGCGTCAAATTATTTTTTATTTTCGGTGTTTACAAATTATAAGTACCTACTTAACGATTTTTAAGCAAACATTTTCTACGGCTATAGGCCTAAAAAGAATAAACAAAAAAAAAATGCCGCCTTAGGCGAGATGATTCGCTAAAAATAAAAGTATAATATACCTACTATGGTAGGCCCTCTTTAGTGGACGCCTACGCTCAGCAGTGGACAGCAATTGGCTGTTATGATATGATACCTTTTCTAAATATTTTATAAACTTATCATTAATCTTGATTAATAATTAATAATTAATATCGATATAGTATCAGAGACACACTCCAAATTACCAGCCATTTACTGCAGTTAATATTAGCATAAACGTATACGACATGCGTCGGCAAATCACTAAAGGCCCATACTGTCAACTTGCCGTCATCGTAGTTTTCGCTTGAATTACATATGCATCCGCTACGGATACAGTGAGTGATATGACCGTTTCCCACAATATTACATGACAACAATTATGCGCAGCCTGATCCTTATGTAAAGCGTTCACTTTGGCACGTGATGTATTGGCTGAATGCGGAATTCCTTTGTCATAAATTGACAGCTATGAATGATATACGAGTTCACTTATTAATTTTGCTTGATATGGTATAAAGGCTTTTTGACACACATTATTATAAAGAATCTGTTGTTATTTTTTAAGACAGGTCCTGACTCAGCCTCACTCATTTATAGCTACCTATAATATAATAAAGTTGAAGAGTTTGTTTGAATCCAACTAGTCTCTGGAACTTCCAGTCAGATATGAAAAAACTATTTTATATCAGATTAGAAGCTGGGCAAAGCTGTTGAAACTGCGGGCTCAGCTAGCAAAAAATTAAAGCCTTAAATACTTCAGACCAAAATTCTAACTTTCAAATTAGACTTTAGACTGATAGGCGATTATAAGCGGTATTAGCGGATGCTTTAGCCAATTAAGCATCTTGTGCCTTTTTGTATTAGAAAATCCTCATTGATGGAGGCGGCAGGGTATGTCGGACTCAATTTAAAGCCCCACTTGGTTTCTCTTGCCCTATAGGCATGAGACATGACACTGGACACCTTCAAAGGGCAAGCCTGTACTGCTTAGACCCTGCGATGTCAAGCCAATGAACGTTTATGGCTCTGACTAACGTACGCTTTGATAATGTCAATATTCAGTCAAAGCGCTCGCTTTAGCCCAACATAAATCGAATTTTGAGGCATGCACGCTGCCGATGCAAGCCGGATAAAATCAATGTTTTGTTCTATGAAAGCTAATTCTCCAGCTTAAAAGCGATTGATTTGATTACACACTGGCAAATGCGGTGGATGATTTTTGATATTGAACGGTTGCTATTTCGGTTAACACATTGAACGCCAGGTCATCTCGTGACTATCGATTTTTTATCGCGACTACTGAATGATTACAGAGGTTTAATTATCACACTTACGGATTATAAGTTCAAGTTCAAATGTTTTTATTTCAAATAAGCCTTTACAAGCATTTATGAAACGTTATGACTCTAATTGCACGGTTCCAAAAGTTGATCCTATGGAGAAGAATCCGGCAAGAAACTCCATGGACACTCTTTTAAAATAAGAGGTATAACATTTTTAACTGGTACATTATGGCAATATGAGGATGTGAGAACATTGAAGGTTAATGTCTGAATTAGCTTTAAGTCAATATTAAAATCAAAAGGTTCCCAGCAACTGAGAACTTAATTTCATCCTAAAAATAAGAAGTTATGTGGAAGAATCCACATCATCAAACAAATAAACTATAAATTGTATCTAATCAGACATGAACGGCTAGAATGCACTCACATTTACAGTCCATTTTTATAAGTTGTGGTAAACAATACTAACCATATGAAGACATCCCGAGATATGAATAATGAATATATTCTGGTAAAACATGCCATTGAAGTATATTAATTTGAACCAGTATGTTAATGAAGACGAAAAATAAAAATAAATTGTGAGTATAATAGCCTCAATCAATCAGTAAATCAATAAATGTAACCTCAGGTTGCCAGGGAGGCCACAGGTGCGTCCGTATTTTGACACCACACGTTACTATCGTCAACGTAGTCCTTTATTTTATAATATGCTTTCTCAACAAGAACCGATTTAACGTAATTTTTAAATTTCTTGCCAGTGAGATCAGTAATAGATTTCGGGAGTTTATTGTAAAAACGCACACAATTTCCTAAAAATGATTTATTTGTTTTAGTTAATCTAAATTTAGGAACCACTATTTTATGTTTACCTCTAGTATTATGGTTGTGGTAGTCGCTATTTATGCTGAACATATGCAAGTTTTTGCGGATATACATGATGTTTTGAAGTATATAGAGTGACGGCAGAGTTAGTATATTGACGTTCTTGAAGACTTCTCTAAGGGAATCGCGAGGGCCCATATTGTAGATTGCGCGGATGGCCCTTTTCTGCAAGATAAAAATTGAATCTACGTCAGCAGCTGATCCCCACAGCAGAATACCATATGACATAATGCTGTGAAAGTAAGCAAAGTATACAAGTCTAGCCGTAGCTACGTCAGTGATCTGCCTAATTTTCCTCACTGCATATGCTGCGGAACTTAATCTGCGAGACAGGGCTGAGATGTGAGCACCCCATTGCAACTTACAATCAACCGTAATACCTAAGAAAACAGTTTCATTGATTAGATCGATATTGCTGCCTTCAAGAATTAAATTACTTTTAACTTGTGGTACATTTGGTAACGAAAATTTTAGACATTTTGTTTTGCTAGCATTAAGAAGTAAATTATTAGCAGCAAACCAGCTAGATAGGGATTTTAGGCTCTCATTTACATTAAAGAGATTGCTACTATTTCGTTTGATTTTAAATATAAGTGAGGTATCGTCGGCAAATAAAACTATATTAGATAACTCAGACATCATATAGGGGAGGTCATTTATGTACGCTAAGAACAGGAAAGGGCCTAAAATAGAGCCCTGTGGAACACCCATTTTAACTTCAGCCCCGGGAGATGTGACTCCATTAATGCCCACTTTTTGTTGCCTCTCAGAAAGATAGGAAGATACAAGCTCCAAAGATAGCCCTCTTATTCCGTAGTAGTCTAATTTACGGATCAGCGTGTTGTGATATATATATCCTTGAATATAATAATTAAGTCTACATACTTGAAGCGTTACTTATAAATTGTAATACGTCGTTGATAGCGCAAATCCGCGTACCTAGCATTGGATAATTCCGCGTATATGACAAATTAAAATTTCGCGGGCAATGCCATAAAAAAATAACTTCAAACCTTTCCCTGTAAACATACACTTAGATAGTGTTAGATAGACAATAAGCTGTTTAATACTACATTATTACAACGTAAGTATAACATAATTTGCGTAAGGTAAAGTAGGTAACTGTAATCGATTTAGTAGTCGATTCTGAACATACCTACTACTTCCTGAGAGAAATTGTATCTGTCTGTCCGTCTGTTTATCCGGGCAAATCAAAAATAAAATAATAATAATAAATAATTTTGTTTTATGAGTCAAAAATATATGAATGTTTTTAATTTCTACTTATCTAGATAATGTTTTGATTATATTCTTTTGTGTTCTCAAATGCTTAGGTACTTGCATAAAATCAAATAACTTTAAATTATTAAACAATTAATTTTATCACGATTAAACTATTTATTTCAATACGACTGCTAATTCTAACCGGAACTGCAATTTAAAAAATGGTAAATAAAATGCGTAATTTGATTCATAGAGATGATAATATTGATAGCAATTCCTACTTAAACAGATGCATGCAATTTTACAATGCCTTTGGCAGTTATCTTAAACAATAGTCAATATACTATACGTCGTGTTTACAATCATCACTGTTTATTGATTAACGTTATCAATACAATGATCAGAGTACAATCAATTGTTACTAGTCATAACTATGTATCTGAAAACTAGAAAGTTTCGCATTTTGTAATTTGTAATGAATAACAATCTTATTTTTGATGGTTTATGATTTATGTAACTACTGTATCCTTTTCAAATTTGGTATTGTTGTATAAGATTACTTATTCAAAAATAACAATAAAAATAAATATTAGATTCCAACGTAATTTAGGTATAAGTACCTACTTGACAAGCTAAATAGGTATAACTGACTATCGATATTAAACGTCGTGATTTAATAATATTAGTGCATCAAGATAAAATCCCTAAACAGTTTTAGTTCGTTAGTCTAGTGGTCCCAATCGCGACTGCTACGCTAGAGGTCTTGGGTTCGATCCCCAGGTCGAGCAAAGTGTTATTGGGTTTTTCTATGAAATTCTCAGTAGCAGCTCGGAGTCTGGATTTGTGCCCGGTGAATGGCAATAGGCTCGCCCCCTATTACATGGGACCTAAACATACCGGCGAACTGTGGGTGTACTTTAAGTACACCTCTGCCTAACCCTTCGGGGAATACAGGCGTGATGGTATGTTATGTTACAGTTTTAGTTCAATATCACATTGTTTTTTTTTTTGTTTTTACGTTAAAAAACCAGCGAACCACGTACCCAAAGCTGCTACCATAAAGTTAACTCACATTTATGCGCAATGTGCCATTTTTTGTCATCTGAAACTGCATAGACTGCAAAACTTTCCAGACGCTTGACTTGGCAACACCAGGCATAATCGGAAATAATGGCAACACCGTGCTTAACCTGGGTACTTGCATATAAATGACATTTGCTAACTGTCAACGTTACTGTTATATTTAACACTCATTATAATACAAAATACGCGATTAGCACGCGTAAATTGAATTTTGCAAACCACATCAGTCGAAAAGCAATTTATTCTGCAGTCGAAAGCACAGCATCGATTACAATTAGTTTTTCAGATTCGCGCCATTTTTTTTTAGGTAAGACCTCATTGTAGGTTAGGTAGATTTCATTAAATATCGATTCAACATTTGACAACTGTGGTAATCGAGTAAGGGTTTCCGATTCGCTTCGACAATCGATAAATTAAAATGAAATGCCTAACAACAATTTAATGTTTTATTTGAACGTTTTACTTTCGATGGTGCATTTGGATGATAGGCTGGTCATTTAACGAATCGATTTAGAATTATTTTATTTAGAATAAAGGTAAAAATAATAGTTTTTAAAGTTAGTTTTAACTAAGATTTTACATTTCTCGACGTTACTGTTGTAATCTAATTTTTAAATCGTTGTGCAACAGGTTTGATTACATATCAAAAATGTATGCAGACACCCGTATCTCGATTTTAATAGTAAGCTTTACGATTTAACACAATATTTAAAATCGATTATAAATTCGGAATGAAATACATCGATAATTCCTTCCCCAAGTTGTGATTTCACGTACTGATACTGTATTATTATAATTAATCTGCCTTGTTTTATAAATGTATTTGTAAAAGTAATCCCATTATATCAGGGCAATTAAATTTTAAATATTCAGTATTACCATATCGATACCTTAATTGATAATAGCAACACCGATGGTAATTTGTTGCGATACTTAAATTATTTATCACTCTTTTTCGAAATTCACAATAACCTTTTGTTAAATATTGGTCGATTTTAGTTTACATTAACGTAATGAGTTTAATATCACTCGATCACATTACCGTATCGAGTAGGCTGGCATTTCATCAACGTTATCAGAAGAAAGTAAAAGTAAAATATATAAAGCACTTAAAGAAATAAGTTAAATTTAATTACGGTCATAAGCAAGTGAAATTTGTTATATTTTTTTAAATTCGGTTTTATAACAAGATATTGATTAAATATACCTAATACAGAAAGAAAACAATTTTATTCAATTTCGCTTGAATAAAAAAATAATTACTTAAATAAAAAAGGCCAGCTTCCGAGCACCCTAAACTGACGGTCATGCAGAGATTAATGAATTTAGATGAAGCGAAGTAGTGTGCTAGGATCGTAGCAAGTGGATATCTATAGTCTCTGCCTACCCCATGGGAGACAGGCGTGACAATATGTATGTATGTTCGTATAAAAAAAATATAGCACATGTGGCAAATAGCATAAGGCCCGCCTGATGGTACGTCGTTAACGTTGCCTATGGACGCTTGCAACACCAGGGGTATCACTCGCGTGTTACCGACCCTGTTAAGGAAAATTAAGGGGAAAGAGGAAAGGAGATGGAAGTGGATTGAAGGAGGAATTAGGGCTCCGGCACTCCACACTCACCGTGCGAAACGCAACAGTATGCATACTGCTAAGTACTTCACGTATATCCAGCTATGATTTTGTAATTTAATTGTCTCCCTAACTTTATATACAGGGTGTTTGGTGCATCGTTTGCCAAATGAAAATAGCCGATAGAAGAGGTCATCAGCTATGTCTTCAGGTCCAAAAACTCATTCCTTGTCACACCAGTTTTTTTATAACAACTTTTGAAATTTTATTTGGAAAAATTCCAGAACTCAGCATTAAACCTTTAAATTAAAAAAATCTAATTAGTATTACGTTTAAATTTCAGTTTAATTTTGATGTCTACTCTTGTATGGTTCTATTATATTCAAAATTACTTGCTAATAACACCTAGTTCCTTTTTAAAAGCATCACAAAGTTTTTTATAAAAGATAAATTTTATTACAGTTCAACTTCAAATTGTTGTAAAAAAATAACTAAAAGCGATTGGGATCTTCGAATTGTTTTAAAATGTTCTCTAGTCTGTCCCCTTTCCAACGGTATGCCATAAGCCAAAAAAACTTTTGTTAACTTCACTAATTTGCTAAATGTGTAAGCGAGGCACATCGTGCTGATTTTCGATATTATGGTAAGTAGCTCTAGTTTTAGCATTTAACATGCTTTAAGTAGGTAGATAGTGTTATCTGACTCTTACGTAGTCTCTTATCTCTTTCTTACATAGGGAACTAACTATCCTGGAACATGTTTTTTTTATTAATAAGTAGATAATTACCACTTTTATTAAAATTGACCGAATCTATTGCATATGCACGCGCGACATCTTCGGAGAAAGAACTTGTTTACGCATCGGAAGTTGCAGCTAGGGCTTTTGTCACTATCAAAGCAGAAATACGTTTACGCACCACGACAGTCAAAACAAGATGTCGCGCGTGCATACGCAATAGAGTCAGACAATTGGAACAAAATTTGTAATTAGGTTCTTACTTTTTTTATGGCATAACTTGGCAAACGAGCATGCAAGCTGCCTGATGGTAAGTTATGTTCACTGCCCATGGACATCTGCACAACCGAAGGAGTCGCAGATACGTTGCCGAGCCTATTAAAGGAAAGGGGGAAGGAGAATCCTTTTCTCCTTCCCCCCAAAAAAACGCAACAGTATGCATACAGCTACTTGACGTCGATATTCTGTGGGAGGGTAGTACTTCCACGGTCGTGCTACTACTTACTACTACTTTCTTATTTTTTTTATTTTTTTCTTGTTCCAACAAAGTTTGTACGGTGGCCAGCACATCAAGCTATCACAATATGTCAAATTTTCTCAGTGATTTTGAGCTTAACTGTCAACATTTTAGGGTTTAAAATCATTTGAAGAAATTTGACAGTTATGTATAACATGATGTGTTGGCGACTGTACCATATGTAAGAAAGAGATAAGAGACTGCGAGTCAGATAACACTATCTACCTACTTAAAGCATGTTTAAATGCGAAAACTAGTGCTACTTACCGTAATATCGAAAATTAGTCTGATGTGCCTCGATTACACATTTAGCAAATTAGTGAAGTTAATAACAGTTTTTTTTTACTTATGGTATACCGTTAGAATCTGAAAGGGGACAGACTAAAGAACTTTTTAAAATAATTCGAAGATCCCAATCGCTTTTAGTTATTTTTTTACAACAATTTTAAGTTGAGCTTTAATAAAAATTTATCTTTATCAAAAAACTTTTTGATGCTTTTAAAAAGGAACAAGGTGTTATTAGCAAGTAATTTTGAATATCATAGAACCATACAAGAGTAGACATTAAAATTAAACTGAAATTTAAACGAAATACTAATTAGATTTTTTTAATTTGATGGTTTAATGCTGAGTTCTGGAATTTTTCCTAATAAATTTTCAAAAGGTGTTATAAAAAAAATGGTGTGACAAGGAATGAGTTATTGGGCCTGAAGACATAGCTAATGACCTCTTCTATCGGCCATTTTCATTTGGCAAACGATGCACCAAACACCCTGTATATCCCTTAAACCTCTCTTGTAATCCCACTTACTCTTGCTATATTCAAGGGCCTAAGTTTTAACCTTGTAAGAGCCCTGGTATTATTATTATTATATTCTTTATTGTACACCACATAAAAAAAACATGACAATAAACTTAATACAAAAAAAAAGTACAATTGGCGGCCTTATCGCAATTTGCGATTTCTTCCAGGCAACCTTGGGATGGACTGGACTGAACTAAAAAACGTGGGGTTGATGGTGCATGATTAATCTAACTAGATAATAACAACGAATATGTATACGATATAATATTATAATCACAGTGACAAGTAATGTTCCTTCACGAGCCTTTTAAAAACTGACAATGATTGGGCACGCCTGATTGGTACCGGTAATGCATTCCACAAACGAGCAGCCTGAACCGAAAGGATTTGTCGAATGCATTGGCATCTTCAGTCTTAAATTATCCGATGACCTTAGGATCGTTGAACTGATACCCATAACACAAGTTAAATCATATAATGGGTACCAGGAGTTCAACCATATTTGTGTCTACACTACTGTATATTATTTAAGTGTATTATTGTAAACTTTTTCTGTGGAAATGAATGATTATTATTATTGATTATATTACGTCGATATTCTGTGGGAGGGTAGTACTTCCTCGGTTGTGCCTACCTATTCATGCTGGCACGTAGACATGCCAGCGAGACACTACTCTTGGATCTTATTTTAAAGTACTTACCTACGGGAAATTATCATGGATCTTCTGTAACCCTACTGGCAGGGTATTTAGGGACCGTACCGACCTAAAATCTGCATTTCGCCTTCCCCTAACTTTAACCTGAGCCCAAAACTCGTTTGAATTTGACAGGCCCATTTGTTTTGATGATCTCGTTCAGAAGTTAAATTTCTGTTAAAGCAGGATTAGATTGAATCTATATTTAAAACTATTACATTAATTAAATTATCTTTCAGAGGTTTTAATTTAGTAGAACCTTTTCGAAAGTTAATTTTCTTTCGTTTCGAATAACGTTGTCTTTTCAATAATTTCCTGTTTATTTGTCATAATGGCAGCCTACCATTCAAATCTTAGTAACTCCCGTTCAAGAATGTTACGCAATCAGATTGGATTGTCAGCTTATACTATACATATACTTTAGTAAGGAAACTAAAAGAATAAGTTCCTAGTTCCTTTCCTTTTAAACAAAACAATCCAATTTATCTAAGTTTATTCTGACGAAGAGATTGGACGAGAAAGTGGAATATTTTGTTTTGCGGATTAACCGTTGAAAGAGCTGACTATTTCTTTTAGCTACAGAATTAATAAATGTCCAAAATTAACAACTTTGACTAGATATGAAATTATGAGATAGGTTTTGGGAATTTTTTATCATTATTTTGTTTTCCAAGATTGGATTTGAATACAATAATCAAATAATTTTCCCTTTTATATTTAGAAAGCTCATTCGTCGCACGCATCATAACTGACATAGCATATCATCAAGCCTGTATTCCCGGAAGAGTTTTCGCGAGCAAATTGGCGTTAACTGGGCACAAATCCGAATGACATAGAAACACCCTGTAACACATTGCTCAACTTGTAAATTGAATCCAGGGCCTATATGCGCTAAGGACTACTAGATTACATAAACAAAAAAATAAAACTTATCATATACCTAAGTGATGAACATACTTGTAAAAAATATTACTCTAGACCAAATTTCTAAAGTAATATTATATCCCAACTACTTATAGGTACACTAAATTTAAAAAATGTTGCAATCATCATCATCATCATCATCAACCCATTACATTGTCCCACTGCTGGGCACGGGTCTCCTCTCAGAACGAGAGGGATTAGGCTATAGTCCACCACGCTAGCCTACTGCGGGTTGGCAGACTTCACACGCCCTCAAGAAAATCTCTCAGGCATGCAGGTTTCCTCACGATGTTTTCCTTCACCGTTTAAGCGAGTGATAATTAATTATTAATACGCACATGAATTCGAAAAGTCAGAGGTGCGTGCATTGGATTCGAACTCGAGACCTTTGACTTGGCAGTCCAATGGTCATATCACTAGGCTAAAAAATGTTGCAATGCCATGCTCCAAACAAACATAACAGTATATTCATAAACGTTACGTTATGACTTCAAAAGGTCCTAATTATTAGTCCTAAAGTTTTCACATAAACAAAACCTACACAATGTCAAACTGTACATTGGCATAATTTAGACGGCACGTACTAACAATGCGTGGCATCATCTTAACAAATTAGCATAGGCATAACTGAGACAGTGGGCATAACTTGCATAACATTTTATGTTTTAACCTTGGCACAGGATCTGAAACACCGACGAACAAGATTGTGAACAGGATGCGCCTTTGAAGCTGTACTAAGTACCTATGATGACGAAAATACGTATCCCAAAATAGAGTATTAAATAAAATATATTATTGTTTGGAATATACCTATTTTAATCTCGCAATGGCAATAGGCTCACCACCATTTACATGGGACCTAAACATACCGGCGAAGTGTGGGTGTACACCTCTGCCTAACCCTTCGGGAAATACAGGCGTGATGGTATGGTATGTTATCTATACTATACTATTTATATTTTATATTATATAATTATAATATTATAAAGCTAAAGAGTTTGTTTGTTTACTTGAACGCGCTAATCTCAGGAACTACGGGTCCGATTTGAAAAAATCTTTCAATGTTAGATAGCCCATTTATCGAGGAAGGCTATAGGCTATATATCATCACGCTAAGACCAAAAGGAGCGGAGCAGAAATGAAAAATGCTACAAAAACGGGAAAAATTTAAATGCAAAAAAACCGAGAAACCACGCGGGCGAAGCCGTGGGCGGAAAGCTAGTATATTATATTCTCTCCATTCTCGAGTGGAGACCGCGTCTAGGCAAGCGTAGTGTATGAATGACGACTTCTGAAAAGCCGAAGCCGAAGATCGGGGTCTGTGGCGTTCACTAGGAGAGTCCTAGATCCAGCAGTGGACGAGTATAGACTGATGATGATGATGATATTCCAAACTAGCTGACCCGACAGTCGTTGTCCTGTATTAGTTACGAATATTAAATTCTAACTGCCTCGTTGGTCTAGTGGTCCCAATCGCGACTGCTACGCTAGAGGTCTTGGGTTCGATCCCCAGGTCGACCAAGTGTTATTGAGTTTTTCTATGAAATTCTCAGTAGCAGCTCGGAGTCTGGATTTGTGCCCGGTGAATGGCAATAGGCTCGCCCCCTATTACATGGGACCCAAACATACCGGCGAACTGTGGGTGTACATTAAGAACACCTCTGCCTAACCCTTCGGGGAATACAGGCGTGATGGTATGTTATTTAATGCTAACTGGAATAAATAAAAAAGATTAGAAATTTACAAGAAGCGACTGCCACCAGGCTTCCGCAATCCAATTTCTGGGCAACAGTCAGACTTTTTGGATTCTCAATAACGATTGTCATAGTTGTTCGTAAAACAACCGGCACTGACGGATTTACGTACTCTCCAAGGCACGGAGGGTCCAGATATGTTAAGAATGGTCACCCATCCACACATGACCGCAGTAAACGCAGATAAACCTCGAAGCCGACATGGCCAATTAATTCCCTTAATCAGTTTTTTAAATTTTTCATCATCAACCCGTTACATTGTCCCACTGCTGGGACTAATTGAACATTAATAGAACATGGAGGCAGTGGAACAAATAAATAGAAAAAATATTTTTTTAATAATAATTATGTATGTACTCTTAAATGAAACAGGAAAGACAGAAATTCAATTTCTTATATTTTCATTATTCACCATGATATAGGTTACTCTAAGATATACCATAATATTATCATCACCCCATATATTTTCCCACTGCTGAGCACGGGTTTCCTCTCAGAACGAGAGGGATTAGGCTGAAGTCCACCACGCTAGCCTACTGCGGGTTCGCAGACTTCACATGCCGTCAAGAAAATCTCTCAGGTATGCAGGTTTCCTCACGATATTTTCCTTCACCGTTTAAGCGCGTGATCATTTATTATTAATACGAACATGACTTCGTAAAAACAAAGGTGCGTGCCCTGGATTGGAACTCGAGACCTTTGACTTGGCAGTCCAATGGTCATATCACAAGGCTATCACTGCACTTCAAATTGTTATCTTTTTATCTTTTTATATTTTTATAGAACCAAGGTGGTGATTAGGTCATTCGCTAAGACATAAAAACAGATTAAACCTACCAAGCTCCCGTCTTAAAATGCACTCATCTAGTCCACATGTCATGTCGATAAAAATATATAATAAGCTACCCCCGCGAATAAAAAATGAAGTTAAAGATAGTATATTTATGAAAAAATTAAAACAAATGCTATTAACTAAATGTTACTACCATATAAATGAATACCTAAATGATAAATGTATATGAAACATTAATAAATGGAAATGTAAATTAATACCAATAATAATATCATACAATTAGGTACATAATATATATACATACATGACATACATTTAATATTTAAATATATATATTTACAAACCGATAATAATAACATAAATACAATAATATATAATTCAATATACATTAATACAAAATATATAATACTATATAAATAAAATAATATCATTACAAATAATAATTACATAATAATATATCATATTATAAAAACCCAAGATCTTATAGTAAGTACACCTTAATATAAATAATTAATATATAAAAATGTAAAATATGAAAATAATAAAAAGGGTTTAAAACTTCCTCCTCTCTCCTACATCTTGCCGTGCCTGACAAGGCCCACACATGATTCCTAAATTATACGATTGTAACAGCTGTTTTTACTTGTGGAGTGCAATAAATGTATTGAGTATTGAGTAAGTATAATTAGTTGGATTCTTGAACTAAATGACTGAGATTATCGGTGCCCTTGTAGGAGTATAACGTCATGTTGTCTATATTAAGGCCAGATATAAATACATTAACTAGCGGTTTGATGGTCAATTGGGTAATAAAGACACCCTATTGGTGCGTCTGCTTTGTTCTTAGTCAATCTTAACATACGTATACGTATTCCCTGAAGAACACCCAATAACACCAATTGATTATTAATTGTTAGTAGTTATTGTTTTTTTTTTTTGCATTTATGATTGTAAAACTGTTTTGTGTGACAACATTATCGCATTGGGTAAAAACCTTTTAAGATGATGGTGATATTGAAATAAATAAAAAAACACACTTTGCTCAACCTGGGAATCGAACCCAGGACCTCTAGCGTAGTAGTCGTTTTGCGGTCGTATTTTTCCTTCACTAAAATAATAACTTAATAATCTTTGCATGGAAAATGCCTTAAAAAATACAAAAAGATAGTAGTCGTTTATTTATAATATTAATATTGATTATATGCCGCAGCATGTTCTAGCTATCGATACTATTGAATATTATATTTAATGAAAATTCTTCTTTGAGCATAAATATATTTTCAGGTTAATCACCCAAGATACGACTCATAGTTACAATACCATGCAATAATTTTATCATAATGGCATCTATTCGTGCGTGTGGCTTTGAACATACCATAATAATAAAGGCATTAAAATTTAATAAAAAAAATATTACAATTATAAACCTCCTTTATGGGGCCGCTAGCAAAGATAATGCCAGGTATATGACCAAAGGTTACAAGTTTACCTAGGCAAAGGTTACTAAGGTTGTCATTGAAGATATTTTAGACTCTTGCACTTTTAACAGTAAAATATAAGATCAACAGTGAACAAGAAAGATAGTAAAGTACTTATCATCATCATCGTCATCATCAACCCATACTCGTCAACTACTGGACGTAGGACTCTCCTAGTGAACGCCACAAAGCCCAATCTTATATAAGTCTAGTGGTCCCAATCGCGACTGCTACGCTAGAGGTCTTGGGTTCGATCCCCAGGTCGAGCAAAGTGTTATTGAGTTTTTCTATGAAATTCTCAGTAGCAGCTTGGAGTCTGGATTTGTGCCCGGTGAATGGCAATAGGCTCGCCCCCTATTACATAGGACCCAAACATACCGGCGAACTGTGGGTGTACATTAAGTGCACCTCTGCCTAACCCTTCGGGGAATACAGGCGTGATGGTATGTTTATGTTAAGGAAATTACATGAAAGCAGCAATAATCAAACATCTAATTTACACTCTCTGCGAATTAAAACTTAGGTATATACATATATGACATAACAGCAAAAACTAACCGTTTGGCATTTAGCAATGCGCGGCAGTAATTCATTACATAAGCGGCGTCCTTGCAAGGCCGCGAGTGGGCTGCGCGGGCGCTACATGCTGTCACACAACAGATAAGTAAGAAAAGCCACTATGAATTTCGGACCCAAGAAAATACACGACAATTAAATTATGTTCATTGAAAAATAAGCGTCAGCTGTTCCCATGGCTATATTTTTTTAATTCTACAATCTTTATCCTACAGATGCTACAATTTGAAAGGTGTCCAAAAACGTTTTCAGTATAATTAATGTAAAAAAAGTACTGTTTTAATTTTAACTTATCTTTAAAATATTTTGTATCAGTATCAAATCTTAAGCACGAAAAGCCTTTAAGTTTGACAAGGCAAATGACATTAGAGAGTTGATATTTAATAGACTTTTAGTTATCAATGTCAGGGCAATGTCACCGTTTGGGTATACAATCAAGAGCCACACAATTCAACTCAATAAAAACTAAATTTCCTGTATGAACCTTCTGCGTCTATGTTTTTGCAGTGAACATGCAACGCGCCGCCCGCCTGCGCGCGAGTGCACGTAATTACGTCTTTGTTGTGTTGCTAATCGTGGGAAAAGGATGCAAGGTGTAATGATGAGACATAATAAATTTTGGATAGGATTAGAGTTGTGATTATTGTCAATATTATATCGAATTGTAGTCGATACAATTTTGTTTAAATACAATTTTCAGTAGTACGTGTATTGGGTTGAATTGTTTATCGTCATTTTCATATTAACTAACAGAGGTCCACTGCCGAACTTCTGCTGACTTGCTCAAGGACCGGTTACATGCAGCTTGCATCTAACGACTCCTAGCAACGTTCTCCATTATTTTTTTGCTGTTTTATCGGATTTATTCTGATAAAAATAATGAAAAAATATTCGTCAAAAAACACCTACCGTAAGTTTTTTTTCACAGTACTTTGAATCATAATAATATATTTATAGATTTCATAATTGAATTCAAATGCGACCTCCTTTATCGATAAGCTTCGACGTTGTCATTTGGCGACACTATTTTTGATACTGTATATTATATTTTTTTCTGTTTTACATGTAGGCAGGTAAAGGCTGAGAAGTAGGAAGTCTTTAGGTATAAATCTGACTGACTCAGTTATTACAAGGTTGTGACTGATTTAAGTCGAGATAAGTTAGGTTTTGACTCATATTAAGCACAGTTGTCTGTCTGTTAAATTGTAGATAACTTTGACAGATAGGTAGGTAATAATCCTTGACCTTTGTTTTATAAAATAATAAGAGACGGAACTTTAAAATTTTCGGCTAGTTCCCTCTATTTCGTCTCAGTCTCTTCAACAAGCGTTCAAAGAGATTTTTGACAATACGAGATATATTGCGATGTATTAAATTACCTATCTAGTGAATCCAAAACAGTTAAAAAGTTATGAATGTCTTGTAGCTTACTCTCTAGGTCAAAACTAGACATAATTTCCAATAGCTTTGTTATGTCATTTGATACATCATTATTTGAATTATGTAATAAATACATAACAACTTTAATTTAATTTCAATGGAATGATGATTTTGCTCCCACCGACTTGGCAATAAAACATATACTTACCAGAAACATAATAATAGGTAGCGTAGCAGTTGCCCACCACTAGACTAATAAAGCAGTATTTTTTTCTTTATAAATAAAAATGAATTGCCGAAACGTATGCTACTTAGTTTAAATTGACAAAAATTAAAAAAATACTATTTTTTTTTTAAACCTCATAATATGAAATATGGCGGTGCGATGTTCGCCATCGCCGGTTCAGCTAATCTGCAAAGTTGCAAAGCTTCGATACAATAGAGCCATAACCAAACAACACTTCGAACAGTCCCAAAACATGCACAGTCAGATCATTCAATAATTGAGGTACTCACCAAGCCCACATATGAGGTAGGTCGGCGGCGGCTTGAGTACGGAGCGTGCGTACGCGCCGCGGACCGTCTCCAGAGCCCTGGGCGCCCCGGCCACCAGCAGCACTCCTGGGGACACGTACCCAGCATATCGGAGCTCCGCCGTCGCAGCCGCTAGGGCTCCAGCCCACCAGCATTTTGCGTTCGCTGATAAAAAGCTCTGGAACAAAAAGTTATACGTTAGTTAATGTTGGTAGGGATATGGCAGTCTTGCAATTTTGTTGCGAATGTGACGAATCCCATCACGCCTGTATTCTCGAAGTGTTAGGCAGAGATGTACTAATATACTCCCACAGTTAAGCTGCGGTAGCCCAATGGCTTAGGCGTCGGACTGGCGATCATATGGTTGCCGGTTCGAAACCCACCCATTGCACTACCGACGTGAACTCACTCGTAACACAAGCATTTAGCTTAGCACGAGGGGTTAACAAGAGATTACTAGTAATGTGTGACCCACATTGCTAGTAAGCCTTTTTTTCAAAAAAAAAAACAGTTAGCCAGTATGTTTAGGTTCTATGTAGGTAGTAGGGAAAAAAAACCAAACTCCGAGCTGCTACCGAGAAGTTAGATTCTGCATGGGTCTCTCTATGGATTTTGAAGTCTGCATGTCAGATTAGTATAATTGTAAAAGATTCCACGACACAGCGAAAAACCCAACAGGTAATATTATAATGATATATAATAATAATATTTCGATCACAATAGACCGACTGCGGTCGTAGTGATATTACAGCCATAAGTCGCAAATAAAAAAAAACAGGTAATATTTCCAATGACTGCACATAAGTATTAAATTGTCCGTGCATCTATACACGTATATACATATTTTGGAAGTAATAGGAAAAGCAACAACCTGCAGATAAATACAGATAATTGGTTCGCACGGTGGATTTATATTTTTTTAGTGTTCACTCAGGAAGCAATATCAGTAAGCGAAAATTGAAAGATAGATAAAAATTAATTGATTTGATAAGATATGACAAATTACATTGATTTTCATCTCTCCGGATTTCAGGTTATCCATTCGTGAGAATTAAGATTTTATGCAGACCGAAAGTAAACAAGGAACTAATTTATTAGATTTGAAATATGAACTTCACTTATCCACAAAACCATTTAAATTATCTTTATTACCAGATATCCTCAATAAAATGGCGTTAGAAATAAAACACTGATTCATTCGTAAATCATGCTATCTCAGTAATATAATATAGTTATTCAAATATTGACAAGCGATTATGCTACTAACGACACGAAAGATTTTTGCTAAATAAACTATCCCTCACTGTAAGACAAGTACAGACAGCCAAAGAGACACCTATGCACTTATGTAATTATTGAAATAAAAATAACTCTGACCATGATACTTTTAGGTATCATAGATGTGGCCAAGCTTTTAACAATTCTCAGAGTTTCTCGTCTCGTAATAAAAAAATGACAAGTAAATGATATTAAAATAATTATAAATTATAGTTTTCCGATAAAACCCTAAACGCAAAAATATTCTAAAAACACAGAATTAAGGAACTATGAATGGAGGAAAACTTTAAGAGGAGGTAAGTATGGCATTTTTCATATAGGTATGGGTCATAACCCATTACCATGGTTAGGTATGGGCTATGACTAGGTAGTACATTTTAGTTCATTACTGTATGTATACTTATCATTTTTACTGAGTGTACTTTTACTCTCGATACACAATTCCGTCATTCATAGTCCTTGACCGGTACTTTAGTGCCTACTGGCATTTCGTCCGTTGCTCAACCGACGCTCTTTGAATCCTGCACTACATCGGTTGTACTTGCGAAACGAGTGAATAAGGTTATCTTAACCACGTCGGTCCCGCCCATGATCAATTTTAATGTGCCATTTTTAATGCTGTGTATTAATTGAAATGTTTCAGAATGAAAAAGCGTCTCGATTTGAGTATGCAAATGATGTCATTGTATTGTAAAAAGCTGGGTGTTGCCTGTTGTCCGCACTTTTGTTAACATTTAAATTAAATAAATTTTATTTCGAAAGAAGAACCGGGCCAAGTAGTGTGAGTTGTAACAAATGAAATGTACACACGGCTACACATCAAGCTATACAAAACCAGTATAAGCCGGCCTCGTATAGTACGGAAACCGTCTACAATGCGAGGTCAGTCGATACTGGAATTGTATAGCTTAATGTGTAACCGTGTGTACAATAATTGAAATCTCATTTATCATATTATTTATAATATACTCTATAAACTAAATAAAATTGAAGTGTTTGTCTGTATTACAGAATAACATTTGTGAATTAAAACGAATTTTCAAATGTCAGTTTTCTTTAGAAACTCCAAACCCTTACCTGCCACGCAAACATTTTGATAGACAGTACCTAATATTAGCTGCCCTACGGATTGTGTCAGGAGAGAAAACTTGTCTAAAGTATAAAGAGTAAATTGCTGCCTTTAATAATGGTATAAGACCTCGTGCTCACTGATGTAATCTTACTACAAATACTAAAGGGGAATGGACGAGCCTTTTGAAGGTGACTTGACGAACTCTACAATTATTATTTATTTAGTTCTTTGGATAAACCTCATTTATTAAAAAGTGTTTTCTTTGGCAATGGAATTTTATACCTAATAAATAATACTCAAAATTATTAATGTTCTAAAGGAAATTCCTTTAATATGACTAAACAGAAAATCCAATACTGACTTATTATGTATTCTAAAAACCCCACGACCACATTTCATGGAACTTAATTTTAATAAGGCAGAGCTCAATTTTGTAATTGGCAATAAATTTCCAAGTACAGGTCATGAGCTTTGTAAGTATTTTACCCGCTGTAGTGTTGACCTAATCATACTCGACTGTATTTCTAGTATAAGAGGAATGGGATGACAACATCACATATTATTCTCTATTTTACAGTCAAAGTCATAATATTGTAATGCTAGTCAAGCAACTGTGTTTTTTAATACTTCGTAGTCGAAATCTATCAACTCCTACAACTCCAGTGCCCTAGTCTAGGAGTTATACAGCAATGTAACCTCAGCCTATAATTATGTAGATTAGAATTTTCCTAGGTGTGAATTAAATAAGTACTTGTGAAAGTGGAGGAACTGGGGTATCTCAGATACATTACGATCAAAGGAGACCGTGATTATATGCTTATTATATTGTCTCATAAAATTTTATCGCCGGCAAATGAGAATTTATTAAGTTACAATAACTTTCGTGTGAGTGAATTATCTCAGATTGTTTGTGTTAGGTTATAATTATGGCTGCTTAATTGAGAAATAGGTTGCTGTGGCCTACAGGCGGACAGATACTTGTCTTTATTAAGCGGTATTGTAATTTAAACTGGCTGTACTTATTGATAGATATTGTAGATAGTTTCTTTTTCTAGGAATTAAAGAAAAGACTGTAGAATAATATATTGCCTCATTAAGAATGGACCGAAGGAAGGTGTAACCTATGAATATTTTTCAAGAAAAACAATGCAATATTGCTTTTTCGACTATTTGTGTATTAAGGATGTATAATTTTTATATTTAACTAGAGTTTGAATCCGGTTATACTCACGTCCCAACAGTGAACTCCAACTGTGAAAACCTCATCCAAAATTATGCAGTAGATTCTGCGTGTTCCGAGTATAAACATACAAATAGACGGATACAACAATTCTCAAAATGTATGTTAAAAACCATGAAGACCCCTCCATATAAGTTTTTCTTCAATAATTAAAATGTACAGACATCAGACTGTTACAATTTTAGTAAGTATAATTTGCTGATGTAACTAAAAATAAGACGAAATATTGTAGTTAGACGGCCTCATTAGTCTAGTGGTCCTAAGCGCGACTGCTACGCTAGAGGTCCTGGGTTCGATCCCCAGGTCGAGCAAAGTGTTATTGAGTTTTTCTATGAAATTCTCAGTAGCAGCTCGTTATCTGGATTTGTGCCCGGTTAATGGCAATAGGCTCGCCCCCTATTACATGGGACCTGAACATACCGGCGAAATGTGGGTGTACATTAGTACACCTCTGCCTAACCCTTCGGGGAATACAGGCGTGATGGTATTGTAGTTATCGTCACTTGACAGATACTCGACATCATTATGTAAGATCTTAAACAAATATACTAACTGCAATATTCGTAGATTATCTTATATTAATGAAACACTAGATCCGTAAGCTTAGTCATAAAACCACAACTTGACATGTACAGTATGTACTGACCTCATAATGATGTCATAAGTCCAAGATATAAATCGTCTTATTTTTAGAGATACAGGTTTTTTATAACATGAGTAAGTTGATTGGCAAATGAAATCCAAACCTGCTTGACCTAACCCGTGACTGTGGGTAATATTTAGAAGCATGTAGAGCTATTTAGACTATAGAAAGTTAATGGTATAACCAGTGTTGTAGTCCAAAAGTTTCCTATAGGTATTATGTACAAATTGGTGCAATTTGTACATAATACCTATAGGAAATAAAGTTTCACTGCTTTTGTATTTATTGTCGATTTCACACCTATAATATCACTGCGATCGTAGTCGCTCATTCAAAATGAACTTGTAAGTGAACGATTTGTAGTTATGTGTTGTTGAATTTGTATTGAAAAACTTACCATCCATATAAACGACATTATGGAATGCAATAAACATTGTTACAGATTAATATTATTATTATATTTTCTTTGTAGAATATCCGAAGACCAACAAAGGTTAACGCACACTTATTAGAGCCAAAGGAAGTGAAGGAACCAAATAATTTGAGTATCTTAAGATGTTCCGGCGATTCGTCCGATTCGGCGTGAATAAATGTGCGATGTTTCATAGGATTTCATACAAGCAATTCTAAAATTCGATTCTTTCGGCTCCTTCGCTTCTTTCGGCTTTGGTAAGTGTGTGTTCACCTTAAGGGTAAAAGATGTTTAGTATGTAAGTAGATTCGTAAAATAATCTAAAATGGCATTCTAATAAACAAACAATCGACCCAAATGTGACAATTCTGATATTTATTTTTAAATTGGTTACCAGAATTTTACTTCAAGAACTTTCCTTTTTTTTTTCCAAATACTTTTGGAAATTCAATGTTCTTGCAATACACGCAAACCTCTCGGGGCTGATATGTATGCTGGCGAGACATCTAACAAATATGAGTATATATATAAACCGGTATTGTTGCTATTGGTATCAGTTGTCGATGCGCGGATGCATTCTGCTATAACGAAAAGATCCGGTTCTTCGTTAAAGGACTCGTCACATCCGCTTACGACTCTGTTCCTAACTAAACTAAAGATTAACAAATATGACGAAGTATAGGCCGGCAACTTTCTCCTCACCCTATCTTTAGATATCTCAGCGCTCCCTGCACTTTGTGGTAATCTTAAGTTAGTTAAAAATCCCAAAAAATCGTTTTTAATTTTTGTCCTTTTGCCCTAAAAATCGTTTTTTTTGTGATTTTTAAGTAACTTAAGGATGCTTTTATGTTTATACGTAAGCATACAATATGTTCCAGTTCGGTGTTTGCTACGGGTTCTTTAGTTTTTCATTCGTTTTTCGTACACTATAATATAATGATGCTATTCTCAAAAATCAACAATTACGAATTCATTGAAAAGCTATTTTTAAACAAATTCTTCTCAAAATCTTATTGTGATAAATCTCAAAAGCTTTCAGCCGCAAGGAAGTCAATCAAGAGATTATGTTATTAATTTCAACCAAGAAACAATAGTAGCGTATTTTAAATTGTATACTGTGGTAGATAATTATAAGAAAATGGTAACTGTTTAGTCATCTTTCACATGCTAACTCGGTTTAGGATCATTGGCTTTTCAACATGTGAATTATTTAACTTATTCTGAGCTGCATGGTTTCATGATACGGATTTATAAGATCCGTTTTTCCCAGATCATCAACATTGTCTCGGCAAGCACCATAAATATACAACAAAAACATGTCACAAAAAGGTTTCCATACTTATCTAATAACAATGCAAACTGTCTTATTAAGCATGCCAAGTCGGAAGCAAAGTCTTCACATATTGGAACCAATGTTGGATCACAGAAATTGCATCAAACATCGGCCGACCAATGTTTTATGGGCAAAGCTCTGTAGGACAGAGAACTTTTTATAACGTTTATTTATATTCTTAGTAATTGCCTATTTAATTTTCTGTAATTTTTTAGTAAAATCTTTGTTGTGCAAAAAGGTTCTCAAGTAGAGATCTTGCACTTGAAAGTCGAGTGCTGAACAGCCTTCAACGAAATGAACACACAACCTATATTATCAAGTTATCTGTCCATCTCGTCATCAACAATGGTGGATGGATGAAACTGGTCGTTGTTGAAGTCTATGGGGGATGCCCTCATTTAGCAACAGATCTTTTGAAGATGATGATGATGATAGAAGCTTCACTTCAAAAAGCTTTACCGAATGATGACGAATTGGAATTTTGCAAATGTTTGAACGTCGTTCAGCCATTGTTGGCCAATGTTGGCTCTATGTTACGTGTGAGAAAACTGAGAAATTGCAAGGCAGTATCGCCATCTTGGATCAGTGTGCAGATAATGTACATTGTGTTGCGGTCCGCTGCCTGTTCCCGTGTGAGGCCTCCACTTTAACCACTCCATTAAATATTTATGTGCAATTTTTTCACTAAATTACTACCTATAATGCTGCATGTGAAGTTGTTAAAATGATTTCCTACGTTTTTATGCTTTTGAATCAGAAATTCAATCTACTTACCTTTATTTGAATTCATCTGTCTAGACGATATACTTACATAAAACATGATTTATAAAACATGAACATTATTCCAAATTAGAATAGTTGTGCCCCAGATAAAATAAATAAAAACTAAATTGTTCTTAAATGGCAAGGGAATTTCTACATAAAGTCACTTCCTAAAACTATTCTCGATTGCGTCACGTGCCACCAAAAAGCAATGACTTGTATTTCAAAGTTATTTTTACTATTTTTCGGAATACACTGCATTCCATGATTTTTAAAAGCTCTTATTTGGATTAACGACACAGTTTCGCTGTTCTTCGTGTTAAAGGAATGTCAAAAACAGGAAACATGGCGAAGGAATTAAAGATACTTAAAAGTCTTTAGTTTTGCCGCGTTGTTGATGTTTATTGACGTATAACTCTGGCTTTAGCGCTTTTACTTCGTTTCAAAGGACCGTAAAAGATAAATGGTAGTTTGCGTAATGACATAGAAACTTAAATAGGCATCGGTTGAATATCGTTGTTAGATAAATTTTATAGAGTTCGTGCACACATAAATGTTCCTGAACCTAAACCCGAAAAAGAAACCCAATTATCTGAAAACCCAGTAATTTTATTGATCCTGTACACTTGAAATAAAGTGCAGCAAAATATTGATTACCTTTGATTATTATTATTTTGATTTTTATTTTGATTTACCTTAACGCCCATTGATGTGTTGACTGATTTATTGTTTTTATACCTACTAGAAAATCGATGGTGTTTTAATTATGATCCAAAAAACTACCTATTTAGTATTGAAACAACGAACGACGAATTTATGATAATATGTATTCTAACAAGAAATCACTAAAATTGTCAAAACAATTTAGATTCTGTTATTCAAATGATTGACTGTTTATAATCATGAATGTTTCATAAATTCGATCACAAATCGAACTCGATGTTTATGTAAATATTTTATGTGATATAATAGCGGGTAGTCGCAAAATGTGGAGGAAGTTGTAAATGTCTTTATAAATTTAGTTCTAGACCCAAACATGTTTGTTAAAGACCACACGGGGCTGAGAGAAGACTTGATACTTGAAGAAGCAAATTAGTGCCATTGCAGTATATTTTGATGACGTGAAATGTTAGTACTTAATAATAATTATGTAAAAAGAGGAATAAATGGCGTTAGAGTAGGTCGGTTTTTGCCGTACAGTGGACACAGAGTAGGTTTTTTGAATAGATACTAATAGCATAATAAAAACAATAATGTTTATTGTTGGTCCTTTTATACGGTGAAGAATGAAAATACTAAAAACTGACTGATTATAAACCAGTTATTTAATCCCAAGGGCTCAGACTGAAAACAAAGCTTAGGATATTCATAAGAGTTAATTACTATCAGTCTATTAAAAAAGATATAAAAAGAGGATTACCTACTACCAAACAGCCAGCAATGTAGTTTTTGTAGCGAAACACTATAAAATATTCTCGTTACGGTTAAAATAATGCTTCTTATAAAACCTAAGCAATTTCATCACATCTAGTTCAGACGAAAATTTTGATGTTAAAAGTGGCAAACTATTTTAGCATTTTTTTTAACTATAGGCAAGTGTAATCAAACAGATTTTTGTAAATACATGTATACTTAGTCTAAAATGAAATGAAATTTTTGACTACCTCTCTCTCTTCATTCCACTAAAGAGGTGGAACAAATTCTATTTCACAACTTCAACACCAAAATCTTGCTAACAGCATTTAACTTGGCAGTTTAACAATGCGTGAGAACGAATATACAATAAATTCTTAAAGAGGCAATCTCTTCAATAATTTTACTGAATAATACTCCACAATTGGGCCAAATGCATTCAATCTAATAAAATAGCACTTACATCATACGCTTGTTGAATGCGACAATAAAATGCAGTGGTCTAGCGCTTAACAATACTTCTGATTGAGATTTATGCATTGCGCTATCAAGTTACGACACCGGCCACTATTAAATTTGCCTCCAAATAAGCTTTATAGTTATGTCAGTAAACATGACCCTTGATTGTATGATTTATTGTTTTATTATTAGATTTGTGACGCAACGTAATTTGGTTATTGTCGGGCTTAACGAGTTAACCTTGCTTGACCTGGCTTCGGATGTTAAAATGGACGTTTATAATAGTAAATAAGATTGCCAAGCTATTAATAATGTTGTCACACGTGTTGCTATTGAAGGGCTTGGTAGACAAGTCACTTTCATTTTAACGATGATCGATAAGGCAAATAAGATAAATCTTCATACCTGGTAGAAACAGCGTCCGCTGAAATATATTCTATTTTTGGAACTAAAAATTTATTTTAATTGTTTTTGTTTAATATTTTGACTTTTGTCAGGTAAAAGATGTTTAAAATATAGACCAATCAAAATGATTACTAGTTAAATTTAAAATTTGTTAAACCGTTTCAGTGACAGTAAATGACACATAGTCTCTATAAATACCACATTTTATTACCGGGTAATGATGCAGTTCTTCACGAAACCTGTGGTTCCGTAAGAAAAATATTGATATTATTTTCGACCCAATTTGGAATCGGTGCAAACTGATGTTGTTTGTGATTGTGGTTTCTAAAACCAATATTTTCTTAATTTTATGATAATATTACATATTACATATTTTTTTATCTTTATTGGAGTAAACTTGAACATTATCAATGAAGACAAAATCTATCAATGGTTTTCATATGAATGAACAGAAACTGGACAAGACAACACGGCCATAAGTATTATAAGGGCCACATTCCAACAAATGCAGTTCAAAGGAAATATTGTTTTCTCCACTTATATGGCTAGGTCAAGTGGTCTACTTGAAAACGATAACAGGGCTGCCTATCTGTCAGATAGCATGTTCCGGGTTAATTTGTTGCGGTTTACTTTCGCTGTGTTATGTTTGTATGTACAGGGTGGGTAGCCTTATAGTTGCCATTGAAACATACCACTTGAAAGACGATAATTTTATTGAATATGATTCTACAGCGCCCCTTGGAATGTCAGCTTCTACTATGGTTTAGTTAACCTACTGCCATTACCAGCTGCAAATTTTTGTTACAGTGATGATCGGTTTTATTCAAGTTTTTAAGTCTAAGTTAAGCCCTGGTTTAAAATATGTTCATCACTTTCAAATACATTACCGAAGAGACAAGGCTATTTTAAAACTTGGGTTTTACTTAAACCATTTTTGTGATTAGAGTAAGCCATAATTGTAATAATAAAACTTTAAAAACATCACTTCGGTAAGGAATATGTAAAATTGAACACAACTTAAAAAATGATTAGCTTTAAATTTGATAATGATGAGATTACAATACTGATTTCACTAGAAAAGATAATGCAAGAAGATAAAGGATTACCACAAGTTTATGTTAGCTAAAGTAACGCTGTTTAACTTTAAATGATTTATGTCAATAGTAATAATATAAGAACAACTGAGACTTTTACAGAAGTAAGTATTTGAGAAATACTGGTGGTGTTTGAGGATTATTAAATAAAGACCACAATTTGAATATAAAGTTTCAACACGACCAGACCTTTCAATGTTGATGGCTAAATCCGCCTGCAAAATAACTGATTGTCGGACCTTTAACGTAATTTAATTATTTTCATGACAAGAACATTGATATAATTTCCAAATCAGCCTTGGGATTTGATTGTTTTGGCGTTACAATATTATTAAACAGCGAACTAAAAATGTTTTTGATTTTATCATTTTTGACTCTAAAAATGTTACGTTCATGGTCAGAAACACTTTCGATCTGATTTAAAGTTGAGTTGTTGCAAGTTCAGTTGTTGTTAAATTTGATTGTACCTGTTTTGTGTTTATTATCTTGTTTGCTTCACGGTCGTATATCAACAGATTTTGGGTTACCAATAAGTTTTGTTTTCATGTATTGAGGTTTTACAATACTTACGTAGGTTTCGTAAAAAAACGTGTTTCGCCATTGTCTCTTTGAAATAATTAATCGTAGTTTGATAACGATGATTAGTTCTTTGCAGGCTTTTCCCTGTCTGTTGAAGTCAGTTCCAGTCTAATCTGATACAGCTGAATAATAATTTCAACTAATTCCAACCTTTTTATCCTCTGGATATACCAGAATGACTTAAAGGTTTCGTGAAAACAAACAGGTAAATCATTTTACTCGAACCGCAGGCAAAAGTAATACCTAATGGTTTCGTCTGAATTTCTGACTTGAATTTCTTTGTAGTAAAAGATCGCATTCATTCCCCGTGAGGAACTAGGAAATCTAAGTTTGAAGATGTAATGTATGAATAATATTATAAAATTTCATCGTGTATGTAATTTTCTATTTCATCTTATTTGAAACTGATATTATTATTGCATGTACAAAATAATATAATCACATTGAAAAAGGCAATTAAAATAAGTCAAAAGCTAATAAAAAAAGACTCATTTTAAAAGTAAATCATATTAGGTAATAACATAAACAAAGAAGGTGACTGATTACACTGTCTTTATGGTTTGAAAAGAGTCGAACCTAGCTAAAAACAATATCAACGACCACACACTAAGAACAAAATATAGGAAGGAACACACTGCATTATAATCTGAACATCTCAATAATGTTACAACCGGGTCATAAGTCACTAAAAAGAATGCATACATTCGATATTATCAACGTATCGATCTAAAATCGACATAATGAGATCACAATGAAAGTGGGTACCATCATAATTGATACCTGAGGTCTCAGACAGGGTTGAAGAGGTCACCTTATGTAAGCAAATTGATGTAATGTGGATTATACTTGATACACACTGCTCGTTAGAACCACGCGCTTGCGAAACTGTTAAACCATTCGAGCAAATTAGATAGCCCCATTTTTTTGGTCCTTTGTTACGTATCGAAATATTTTAGACTGTGGATGATGAATTGCTTTTAGATTCTGTCGGATGTGGGACAAAAGAATTGTTGGGGCTATATTAATATTACCATCATTGTAACTGGACGTAATAAAAATATTAAAATGGTAATGATATAATTTAAGATCAATGTAATAATCATTGGTAGAGATGTGTTTGTTCATTAGCCTAGTTTTTTGGATATTTTTTTTGTTTGTGTCTATTGCAGAATGATTGACAATTTACAAATGATGACAATATGACAAGTCATCGAATAACTTCGACTGACTTGAAAGATTTGATTATCGCTAAAATCGTTGCAATCGCGTACAAGTTCATCATACTCTCTGCTTGTAAGTGTTACAATTGAACATATAATTTTAATGAACACTTAAATTTAAGTGTAAACATTGATCGAAACGTGTTTATTAACTCAATTTACATTAAAGTGACCAATATTGATTTGATAAGTTGCGTTACTCTTTACCTGTGGTATTTCTTAATAATAATGTTATTAATGATTGTTTTATTAGATTCGAGCTGTTTATTGCGCTTGAGGTTATTACATTCTCGAAGTGTTATTTTGAGTTGGGTCGAATAGATTGAGTAATCGAATGGTCTAGGCTTTATACAATGTTAAATTATAGTTAATATTAGTTCTAAGATTCCTATTTTCACCATTTTTGATAAAAGTAGGTATGGCACTATTTCTGCGATAGTACTTTTAACAAAGCTGAACTTATCTGCAAATTTCGTGATATATGTAAAAGCTCGCCGAGCTGCAGAAGGCTAGTGTGTTGGACTATAGCCTACCTTCTGTCACTCTGAATGGAGACCCGTGCAGTGAACCCCAGCCGTTGGAAAGTAAATGGGTTGATAATGATCATTTATATGTTTAAAACTGCAAAATATAATAAAGCTGAAGAGTTTCTTTGTCGTTTGAACGCGCTAATCTCTGGAAGTACCAGTCAGAAAAAAAAAAATCTTTTGGTTAATGGTAGCCACATTCATGAGGAAGGCTATGGGCTATCTAACATCACGCTACAATCCTTAGGAGCGCGGCAAAGTGGCTGAAACCGCGGGTACTACTATTTTTTAAGGTAACGACTGGTTTGCCGTCTTGGATCATCTATCAACAAAAGTTTGAGAGTCTGCCCGGATGACTAATTCCCCAAATTAGATGTCTTTTAGTATAATTGCAAAAAATATCAGTAAGCAAACAATATACAAGTAAATAGATACGTGTGGTCAATAAAATTTAATTCTTCGATGTGGGACATCAGACGCAATGAGCTGTTACACGAATTACATTTCAGTGTATCATCGATTCTCTTCTAGGGTTGGCAAGTTTATTACGTTTTCGCAGTTGTCAGAGAAATTAGGAAACAGTGAACATTGTGCTTATTAATTGTATAGCTATTTCCAAGGATAGTATTTTTTTTACCTTTTTAATATGGAAATGTTTGGGTTTAACTTTTCTGCTCTAAAAGAAAGAATTATTTACGCCCTAAGTTTGATTCGAAAAGACAAATACTTACTTACTAAATAATTGACTTTATAATGTGAGAAGAACTACCCAGTCAACATTTTCTGGATTTTTTATATGTGAAATAAAATCTCATGACCAGGTAATTCATCTAGTTTAGCCTGCCGCATTCCTGAGACATGCTTCCTTTGAGACGGACCTTTCAAAAAATAAAAGCTCCAGTAAATTTGCTGCATCAGCTGAGATTGGCATCTTATTTTGGGCTTAACTTTTTTTATTATTTTGTCTCCTTGTTAAGGGTTCAAAATAACGGTTATTCTTTCTTCCTCTTACTTTTAAAGTTTGTTGGAACGACCAACCCTAACTCTGAATGAACTAGCACGTAGCTTCTGAAAGCGATGCTTTTCACTGATTGCTGGAAGCGGACACTGCAGTTTGTTCCTTTGACCATCTCTATATCATTTGTATCATATTATCTCGTTTATATTCAACAAAGAGCTAGGCAGAGTTACTGATATAAATCAGTACTGTTCGCCGGTATAATATTTAAGGTTTACATTTTCCCATTTGCAATATTGAGCAAACCGAGCATATATTAAAAGAACACTTCTCACTAAGTAGCCGCTTTTGTAACTGCTGTAACCACTGTTTAATTATTGAAAAAAAGTATTTTTAGCCATTTGAAGTCCTGTATGTATAATGGATGTAAATAAACCCTTTATATTATTGACATAAAGTTCAAATGCCAATAATATTTACTGGCCTCCTCAATGCTTCTTTTGATTATTTTTTTAATTTACTTTATTCATTATAATGAGGAGCATTGAGCTCAATTCCAATATTGCAACTATATTAGGGTAGGTGCAGATATTTAGTAGGAAAGAACTGCAAGCATTCCCAACAAATTGATACGAGTCATGTAAACAGTTCAGATATTTCTGCCAATAAATCCTCCTATTCGATGCCAACTGTATCGCGGCGAAAAGGCAATTGGCTCGTCTATTGCCGATAAATTACTACGGGAAATCGATGGAGTCTGGCTTTACGAGTTCAGCAATTGCTGTAATCTGGCACAAAAATAAGACTTTACCGACAAAAGTTCTGGCTAAATTGGGATTCATTTTTTGGCAAGAAAGTAAATTTGAAGATGTTTATCTCCATTTTCAATTTTTAATTTAAGGATTATTAAAATACTAAAGTCGTCTTAGCGATTGGTCTGATGTTTTTGGTATAACATTGCAGTCATATTTTCAGTCAGCAGTTTTTTTTATTTATGTTTTTATTTCATTACCCAAAAGACGTGTTCCAGTCTTAGCTAAGAATATTCAATTCGAACTGGAATAAATAGTAAAAAAAATGCGTGAAGTGAAAATACTCGTTAAGTCTTGCTAATATTTTCCAATTTCCTGCGTAAAATTCTTAATGTTTCTTTCAGTAAGAAGTTTTATTCACTTCTTTTCTTTATCTGCCGGTTGGCTACTATAGTTAACTTCACTTAAATTACGAGCATTGCATTAAAACCGATCAATTTACTCTAAAACGTTCGCAGAAGAAACATAATTGTTATATTTTGTTTGTCTACATGAAATATAGGAAAAGTCTCTCAAATCTCAAACAAATAGTTGGTATCGAGTTGAAACGGTAGCGCTTGATCAATTGTCCGGAATGGCCACCGATTGCTCTGATAACATTTATTGGTACACGAGCGAATGCACTCAGATGGCGAATTTTGATGCCATTGAAATTGTAACTGAAAATAAACTAATAATAGCACTGAAAGTTGGTATGTCGGTCAAAAAGACCTTTTATCAAAACGCTTACTAAATAATATATACGATTAATCGTCATTTTATTTACATTAAGTAAAAAAAGGAATAAAAAACTCAATTCAGTTGTTTCCGTTTTAGAAATAGTCGAATGGTCCTTGCATTTGATAGAGATTACGAAAATTCTATGAGTTATAAACTTTACTTTAATTTCCAGACTAGCATTTGTCTGCAGCTTCGCTTGTATGGATGTCCAGTACCTTGATACAAGTTAATCTTTGCGTCATGCTCCTTATTATTAAGCGTGGTTACGATTAGGTGCAGATACCTAAATAATGAAACATGTCTGTTTATGTCTCTTTCTCTGATCGATAACTAAAGTTCACTTTAAAATGATTAGCCACTGATAAAGCATCACTAGAGTAATAATACTACTCGTAGTTGCCATTATCTACTCATTATCATCTTCCTGCCTTTTTCCCAATTTATTTGGGGTCAGCGCATTTTCTTCCTTTAGTCATCATCTTATCATTCAATCTCTTTTCCATCATATCTGACTTCACGCAATCCATCCATCTTTTCTTTGGTCTCCCTCTACCCCTCCATCCCTCCACATTCATTCTCATAACTCTTTTAGTTACATGCGTTTCATCCCTCCTCAACACGTGCCCATACCAACACAAACGATTCCCATTGTCATTATCTATTGTTTCTTCTTATTGAATTTCAAGTCTAACCTCTTTTAATTCAGAGGAGTTTTTAAACGATTTGTAGAGTGCTGTTTGCGTGGCCACGGCGCCTTGCAGACGACATTAAGTTTAATGGCTGGAGTCTGGAGAGCTTCTACCCAGACTTGTGTAGGAATCGATAGTGCGAAGAGACAGGTAAGCGATGTACATGCAGGAGAATGTAGTCACCTTTGTTGGTTGTGGATATATTGGAATTGGAATGTTTTTCTTGAAAGTGTACTTATTATCTACTAGTGTTTTATTAACAAGCTCGCTCTTGCTTCGCTCCCGTGGACGAATTGATTCAGAAACCAAGAGTGATCATAATATCTTCCTTCTATTTATCTGCATTCAACAGAGAGGTCGAGCTCTCACTGAGGATCTGTTCAACTAATTGAGATAAACTGCATTTTTTAAGTTAAACAAAATGTAAATCTGTTAGTAGTGTTTGCGCTGTATAAATACAAATATTCCAAAAATTACATTTAGAGTTCGGAGACTGTCAATGCCAATAGGCTCGCACCTATTACATGAGATCTAAACATACAGGCGAACTGTGGGTGCCAAATCCTTCGGGGAATACAGGCGTGATGGTATGTTACGTTGTCCTATAGTTATCCCTACTATCACAGTTACGAGTATAATTAAATAACCACAAGACTATATGCAATATCTATAGCTTACTTCCTGGGACTTCTGATTGTGGAATAGACTATCCATCTTTATCGAAATTGATTGGATCGGCGTGCTAATAACATAAGTCAGTGCTGTCCATAAGAGTTCCTAATGATATTACCCTACCCTTCTCTCGAGAAATTGCAGCCCCAGCCGTTAGGAATAGCGTGGATGTGCTGCTTGAAATAAATTACGATTTTCATCCATGAAATCCAATCATGGCGAATCCATTCTTTTTTCTAGACAAGAAGGTATCCTGGAATTATTTATATGTCATTTCAATACGAATAAAACGTGGAAGAAAATAAAGAAAGCTCGTGAGTTTTGTAAAATCTGCTAAAAATAAAATTTTATTTTAATTATTGAAAATACTTTAATTGTGTTTCATTTTACCTAGCAAGAAGAATCACAGAGAAACCTGCCGGCTTCACTGTATCAGATGCATAATCATAACATAATAATCTTTGTAGGTTGTAGGTACTCACAATATGTATGAACTTAACTAATGCAAAAGATGTATAGCGGCGGTTTGAATTTTTTGCCTACACTTTGGAGACAAAAACACAAACGTAAGTATGTACACAATTATCATCATCTTTAGTCACTGGGCAAGGGTTTCCTCTAAAAATGAGAGCGCTATGGTTTGGCAAACTTCACATACCGTCGAAAAAATCGTCACGAGAGGTTTCCTCATGATATTTTCCTGTGAGTATTAATAAATTGTTAATACGGAGATGATTCAGAGAAAAGTCACAGGTGCGTGTCTTGGATTCGGAGACGTTTGACTTCTGAGTAACCCAATGGTCATTTCATTAGGCTATCACTTCTTAAACAAAATTATATGTGACCAAAATAGGTAACAACTTTTCCTAAATTCCATTTAAAAAATTTTCTTCTATCCAATAGCAGAAAAATCATCAACATTAAAATCAATTTTAAATCCCTAATTTAAAATACGTGCCTCATCAAATATTTCTCACGTCTCTTTTGCACAGATCCCTAGGACCAGATTACATGGACCTCCCGACGATTCTTCACAGGTTAAACTAAAGACCACAGAAAGAAAAATCGGAGGTGAGTTAGAGGTCTGACATTTTTGGTCATGTCAATTATGTCTGCACCCTATCTGTCACACGCAGAAGTTCTAAGTGACTGATATACAGAACCCTCGGCATTTTCGGGATTTTGTCTCACATATAGGTAATGCTTGAGATTGGTATTGATCGGTTAATTCGGGGGGAGACAAATACGAGGGTTTTTAGGAGTATTAAGATTTTTGATGGGGTTTAGCCTTCTTTGAACTACTTTAGACACTCACTTATATTATACTAGCTTTCCGCCCACGGCTTCGCCCGCGTGGTTTATTGGCTTTTCTATACTAAAATATGTATGTATTATACATATAAACCTTCCTCTTGAATCACTCTATCTATTAAAAAAACCGCATCAAAATCCGTTGTGTAGTTTCAAAGATTTAAGCATACAAAGGGACATAGGGACAGAGAAAGCGACTTTGTTTTATACTATGTAGTGCATATACATACCATCACGCCTGTATTCCCCGAAGGGTTAGGCAGAGGTGTACTTAATGTACACCCACACTACTACTACATACTATGTAGTGATACCTATTTATTATTGTGGTCGTTACAAAATACGGAAGGCCAACTTGGATTATTTAATATGTTCAAAATATAGATCCGTTCGAGGCTAAATTTAAAATTGTAGGTAGGTACTCTCCTAAACAAACAAATCTATACAGTTTAGTATTGTAATAAAATCGGAAACCCGAAAGCAATACCTTTGACCATTTACCTATAGCACTGGAACTATAACGAATTTATATTATAAGTATTTATTTAATAATTATCAGAATTGGCACACTATCCCACCTCTTAGGAATTTTCTCCCGATCAAACTCAAAATTCGAATTTTGTATTCTCTTCGCTTCCTAGACTAACTTTTTAAAGAAGCTGCTTATTACTCGTATTACTACAAAATGTATTTTAATTTAATTACCTGCTTAATTTTTAGCCATATCACTTAATAGGTAGCAATTACTAAGTCACTTTTGACACATGATAATATGATGTACAGTACCTTTCAAAATAAGTATAAACCTGGCATAGTAATTAATTTCGCGGACCAAATGCATTGAAGAATACAAATAGAAGATCTTCATTTGTAAAACTGAAAACACATTCTGTTTAAGCTCTTATTTTCTAATAGGCAAGGCATAAAATTCAAAGGATTGTTGTAAAAACAACGGAAAAGTAAATTTGTAACGGTAAGTTTAGTGAAACCTGTCGGCTGTCATTGTCGATGTCAGGAGTTTGTCAGAAGACGTCAAACGATGTCAGAAACGCTTACACTTGGGAATCGATGAGTTAGGTCCCCTTACCTTATGGCATGGCAGTTAAGATTATGCAAAGTATTCGGACTATAAAAGTTATCAACTCTTCATAAATTATATCTAAAGAGGTCTCTCAGTAAAACAAAATGTAAAAAAATTAAAACATACCGTGAATGAAATATTAATGTCATTTAACAGCTTTCAAATTATTTTAAATTCATTGAGGTATTAAAATTATAATGAATTTATTTTTTTATTATAATAGTAAAGTAATTCGTTTACACAAAATGTTTTTATTTCCGAAATAAGGAAAACAATCGCAGACTAGTCATAATACACAGTTATTAAACCAACAACAATCACAAACCTACTATTTTAGCTCAATAACTAACTCATAAGGTAGTCGGAACCGCGATAATTTATCCTATTCAAAGAAACAAACATAGAATAAATGCGTATTAACAATTGATACGAAGGTTAAAATGAATATTCAAACATGTTCATAAATAATATGACCTTATTTGTGCACTTTTACTGGCAGCAAGTGTAGGAGATTAAGTACAATGTCAGCTACCTACGGCAACTGTTGAGATGTTGTTTTATGCAAATACACCGGGTTTAACTTTCTTTGTCAGTCATAATAGTGCGTTTGTGTGTGTTAGGGTTGTTTCACATTTAGCTGTCAATCTCTGATCATTTACCCTTATTAAATATTTGAAGTATTCTCTAGTAGGGTGGTAGTACAAGTTGTTAGCTAGAAATTTAATTTGTTATCGTTCTTCTGATATTATAAATTGTTTTGATATTTATCTTTGGATATACCATAAGTTTGTTTCTTAATTAAGTATTATCTAGATGAAATGCTAATAAACTTACTAAAAACAATTAACCCGTCAATGCATACAGTTTCCTCATGAGGACATAACAATAGATTTTGCATTGTGTCTACAATATGCTGCTTGACAAGTTAAGTTCAAAAAAAGTTTAACTTTCATTGTAGGTAGGTATTTATTTCTACCAGGATCGCGGCTCCACCCACGTAAGTATCCCGATTTAGTAAAGATATCAATTGAAAATGGATCCTGAATTTCTGTACGTCAAAACTTAATTTAAGCACATAACAAAAATGTTGATAAAGATAACAAAACGAGCCCTTGCACAAAGAGCACGTCCGCAGACGTGCGACTAATCGCGATTGCGATTGTACGCAAGTATGATAATGTCTTTAACCAACGGGAAAGCTACGAAGGAAGCCCTTGTGATAGCTACATGACCTGTCTGTAGTCTGTGGTCGTAATTCAGGCCATACCACATAGAATATAGAAATAAAGTAATCTCTAAGTATGCTCTTGAATGACAGCTCATAATATCTCAATGGACGAACCATTGATATATGTTAGTGTTGCTGCCGTGTCGTCGTAAGTTTTGAGTGACAAAGTTTTAGTTATTAGACTTTCCTGTCAGAAATTTTCGAGTAGCATTCCGGAGTTCAAGTTTGCAAGGAGTTTAAGTCTCCGATGTGGGTGTGAAAACTAGAAGTCCTATGTGTTTTTAGCTGCCTATATACCAAAGCCTTTGTATTATAAAGTATTATAAAGAGGAAATGATATGTTTTTTGTTTGTAATCAATAAACTCTGAAACTACTTATTATAATTCTTTCACCTTCAGAATTATTTACATAAGCTATTTACTATCCCGTGGGATATCTGGGATCCCTTGCGGGCGAAGCTGAAGAGAAGCAGGCAACTCAATATCTCGAGAACTCAACCCGCATATTATGTCGTTCGCTGCCTGTATAGATAACTCTTATGTCAACTATATAAAACGAACCTTCCGAGTCCTGTCCGCCATCAAACAAAATTTGAAATATTTGGTCCTTAGATACGGCAATTGGCACCGCGCGTCGCTGGTAAAACAGAAGCCAACTGTTTCGCTATTTCGCATATTAACCGTCAAATACGTAAGAGCTGGTACCGTACTGCCAAATATTCTATGCTTACATGATTATGTTCCGGTTAGAAGGGTAGCCAGTGGAATTAAGGACTGGTCTCTTTAACAGGTCTCTAGATCTGACGCCAAAATGATACCACTTGTGTTGATGACGTTAGCAGTTGCATCATACAAGTTGTTGTAAATACATAAAAAAACTAATAGGTTTCTTGGTCGTATCCATTATATTCTATATTCTTAGTACACTGCAGGCCATATGCATTCGCTACGTGTACTAAACCAGTACAGGCTACTGTTGTTTAGTTCAACAGAACTTCTTGTTTATCGATAATGCGTTAGCTTCCCTGCATTGCATAAGAAAGTGATGATGTGTATTTTGAATTAAACTCTGTGATGTAAGTTGCAACTTTGCTATGTTACTGCAAAATAACTTTGTTGCAGATAAATCTAGTTTATGGAATCGAATCCCGCTTCAAACGTTACTACACGTTTACAGTGTAAGAGGAATGTGTCTTTAGGTACTAGTATTGCGTAAATAGCTTTGCTATAAGTAAATAAAAGTTTGTGAGGTTGTTGGGGGTAATCTCTGGATCTACTAAACTGATTTTGAAAATTCTTTTAACAATAGAAAGCCACGTTATTTGTGAGTGTCATAGGCTAAATCACCGAACGAAATAGGCACGGGTCAGCTAGTATTTATAAGAATAGACTACAAAATATTGCATAAAGTGCCATCACTCCCATATTTCCTACCCACAGTTCGCCATTATTTTAAGGTGTCATGTAAATAAGGAAACGAACCTGCTGCAATTAATAGAGCTGAATGCATGCTGCATTTTAATTTCTTGGTAGACAGAGATAGAACTAAAGCAGGTGAGGTCAAACCGTGCGTGCGTTGTACAATTTCTATCTTAACACTTATTTCGTGGGAAAGGGACACACTATCCCCTCTCTATTTCCATTAAAATTGATCAATTATTTTTTCAGTTAGTTATCAATCATATTTTTCTTTTAATTAATCAATCACCAGTCAACAACCATAATTTTGACTTAATAAAAAACCCAATAAAACTGTTTGTTTATGGAATTGAAGTAAGTATGTAGAGACAACCGTCAAAACAACTACTGGTCGGTATACAAACTTATATATTTTATTAAGTGCGAAAAGAGACCAAAGTGAAGTGCAATAACATTTTAAAACTTAAAGCAAACATCTTGCGATGGGAAATAAGGTAGCGCTTAAGAGCTAGCGGTAGCGGGTTACCTAAGAAAATGCGTAAGAAGTATCTTTTTTTTTAAATAAACCTGTATAGGTACTAGGGTAACTAGGGTAATTTGAGCAATTTTGAACTGCGATAGTCCTTATCTTTTTATTATGCAAAGAATAAAGTCGACAAAAATATTAAAAAATCGGTTTTCTACGGGTGATCAAAGCTTAAATCGTTTGAGCTCATTTTGACACCTCCCATTTTCTCCTCGTCGGTAGGGCAATGGGTGAGTTTCGAACCGGCAACCACAAGATCGCAAATCCGACGCCCTAGCCATTAGGACGACCGCCGCTTAATTTTCTTTTTTATAATTAATTTTATTTTGACTTTTATTTGACTTTGATCGAATAAAACTCCGTAATAAATGCACTTTTAATTAATTGGTAGTATTCGCTATCATAATTTATTAAAATCTACTCCGCATACCTACTGCTGTAGCCCTAGTTTCGCCTGCTTTGAAAACACTAGCTCAATGAGGCAGTCTATATTAAGTTAATTATAGAATTTATGGAAGTCTATCTTACGTTATCATCTTATTTATACGCTGTCGGTAGCAATTCGCAGTGCGTACCGCAGGTCATAAGGTTAAACAATTACACAAGAAGTGTGTGGAAACAAGATTTATTTGAACTAACGACATATTTTACTACGCACTAGACACGCTATGCTATAGTTATAATCCATACTATCCTAACTGATATTATAAATGAGAAAGTGAGTTTGTTTGTCACGCTTTCACTCCTAAATAGCTGAACCGATTTAGATGAAATTTGGTACAGAGATAGATGGGACCCTGGAGACAGTTATAGGCTGCTTCTTAGAACTGATTGACTCTATAACGAATCTATATTAACGTGAGCGAAGTCGCAGAAAAATCACGTTCAAAATCATCGTTAATCTTGATTAAATTGCCTTTGACTATGATAGAAAGAGATAGCTAGCACAGTAAAGTATGAAAGCGCACAAGTCGTTGCACTATCTGTCCCTTTCATTTATTTGGTTAGACAAATTCAAAAATTGCAACTAAATTTACCTTTTCACACTGATGTACTTTCCGCCGGCATGTTTAGGTCCCATGTAATAGGGGGCGAATCTGCAATATTATTGGACCACACTGCCAAAGTTGACATTCTTTTCTCGCAGCGGTATTTGGCACCGGTTCAATCGAATTTTTGTGAACACAAGAGAAACGGCAATGTTTACAGACAATGACAACAGCATCAGAAAGTGCCAACTGTTTTCTTTAAACTGAAGCTTTTTTCTTGGAAATAAGTCACAAGTATTTTTATTTTTGCAGTAAAGTGTAAGTGAATTATTTAATCTGCGCCTTTTGGATAAGTAAGTAAGTAATTAATTTATTCCCAAAGTTTACACAATAAGCAAGACTGCTGATCAATCGATGTACAAGGTTAAGTTGCGCTTGCTGCGATCAGTATATTGATGGGTAAGTATCATTAGTATATCCAGACCTCACTGTGCTTTGGGGAGCACGAAGGTAAAGTCTTCGGTCCCGGTTGGTATACGAACACCTATAGGTAATAGTCGTTATTGGTAGTCAGAATCCCTAAAAGTGTTAACCAGTAGTCCTTAGATTCGTGTAAAATGCTGATATTTAGCCGCACCTGTTTAGACTGTGAAAAGGCTAGAAAGAAAATTGATGTGGATCATATATTTAAAAAAACCAACAGGCACACTAAAGTATTATTTTTTTAATTTAGCGGAATAACCTACTTTACTCTATAAAATAGTTTTATTTTCACTCAATAAATCCATACAAATGGGCAAAATATACGGCTTTTTTGTCGCGTTTTCCAATAGAGTAGGTTCCAATAAATCTGTCTGGTACAGCCCCCGGTAATGACGCAGAGCATTACCCCTAAAGCTTGAGAGCAATTATTATAAAATTTGACAAGTCAGCCGGGCATTATGCATTTAAGGGGAGGGAAGGGTCTTAGGATTTGCTGTGACAAAAGGCAGAGGAGGTCGGGTTGATGAATTACATCCGTGAATAAAAACCTGTAGGTAGGAGTATTTTTTTTTATCTTTAAAAGTACTTTTTAACATAGTAGGTACCTGTAACTATTATTAAATTACATATTCCGTATTGTTGACTGTGTGTCAAGTGTATATTAGAAAGACAGAAAGAAAGAAATTAAATTTATAGTAATATAGTATTAAAATACTATACATACTAATATTATAAAGAGATAAAGTTTAATTTTTTTGGAGGGAGTAATCTCTGGATCTACTGAACCGATTTTGAAAATTCTTTCACCAATATAGAAAGCTACATTATTCCTGAGTGATATAGGCTATATATATAGTAAAATGAAAAATAAATGTATAGTCCACGCGGATGCAGCTGCGGGCGAAAAGTTATTATCAATAAACCCATTGATTATATTGTCCTATAGCTGGGCACGGGTCTCCTCTCAGAATGAGAGGGATTAAAGAGTTATTAGGGTTTTCTATGAAATTGACAATAGCAGCTGGGAGTTTTTAGGTTTGTGCCCGGTTAATGGAAATAGGCTTGCCCCCTATACATTGGACAAAACATACCGTCGAATTAGTACACCTCTACCAGACCATTCAGGAAAGACGGTAGGGATGGTATGTTATGTTAAAATTAATTTAAAAAAAACCGCTCATCGCTTATAACTCGCAGTGCACAACAAAGGGCGTTAATTTGCCAGACACTTGAGTGACGTCGTTAATTACTTAGCGCGTGGATGTCGCTCCGTACGTCACGCTGCGCTCCAGTTTAGTTCCGATTGCGGTCACCTCAGGTTTACGTAGCTTTGAGCCGCTACATTGAAAAAACTGAGATATCGGCGAAATTTTAAGATTTCATCTGCAGTGAATATGTGTCTAAGTTCACTATTCTGCATATGAGATACTTACTTTTCATAATTCAATTGCGAAACTGCAAAGACTAGACTTTTTTTTACGTAAATTAAAATAGGATATAACAAATTTTTAAAGGTCATTTTTAAATTAACAATGTCTGTACCAACAAAACGATTGTACGAAACGATGTAGTAGCAGTGGAATTATGAAAACATATTTAACCAATAGCAACAGGAGTGTTTCTCAAGGGATTTAATTTTCAGATTGAATATAATGTTTGAGCACAATGGTTCCAGATGGAAACCAGTAGCATTCTATTCTGTTGGACATTTTACCGATCTGGAAACCCATTTGGTTCAGCCGTGAGACATATGCTTTGACAATACAGTCATTAGATACATTAGTTAGTATAATATTTTAATGTGATCCTTTTGCATGTACCAAATATTTTTCATTCTCTTTATTATGTTACATTTGTTTAAGCATTGGCGAAATAAACAAACATCTTTCCTTTCTCTTTCTTTTTCCAATCGATATTATATTATGACAAAATTACTATGCAGTCTTAGTATAGCAATAATTATATAAAATAAAAAAAACCCCGACCATTGCATTATATCTCGACAGATTTTCATCAAATAAGCTAAAAAAAATCCCGACTAATTCATCTTACAAACAAAAGAAAACTAAATCAAATTCGGTTCGTCCGTTCGGGAGCTACGATGCCACAGACAGACACACACACAGACACGTCAAACTTATTACATCCCGTCGATTTTGCGTCGGGGGTTAAAAATAGGTGGTAGACGAAACGAAATACTCTGTAGTATTAAGACGATTAAGTTTTGATCCACTCTATTCACTCAAGTTGTTGTTAGCTGTTACGCAAATAAAAACAGTAACTAATATTATACAACACACAATCCCAACATTTTAAACGAAAATGGAACTGCTACTTTTTCATTTCACAGTGATAAAGTAACATCTAATTTGTTGTAAAATGTGGTTATTTTGTTGCGTGCTTCGTGTCATTACGATGACGCCCTGAGGCCAGCAGAGTAAAGGTTAATGATGAAAGTGAGTTCAGTTCCGTCATGTGTGGTGTTAGGAGTCATAGCAGTTCCGGTGAAGTTCCGATGATGAATTGTCGTTCACTTTTGGAACAGTTTATATTGTTTAGCGCATTGTTTTCTAATGACTTTTGGAACATAGGTAAGTGTTGTAAATGATATTGTTGTGTTCTTCGCTAGATGTTAGACAGTATAGTTATTCTTAGATTTTAGAGGATCATTTTTCATTGGATATTTTTTGTTGTTTTAGATTATTATGCATTACACATAGAGCATATTTAAAAAAAACTTACTAGCAATGTGGATCGCACATAACAAGTATTCTTGTTGCCCCTCGTGCTAAGCTAAATGCTTGGTGTTACTTGGGTTAACCAACGAACCAGCAACCACACGAAGTAACCGCAAGTCCGGCGCACTAGCCATTAGGCTACAGCCGCTTCATATGACTTAACAAACTTATTAATTAAAAGTAAAACTCCCAATTTCCCGTTAGAAGTTCCTCATCTCAATAGCAAACAATACAAATCAAAATTAGAAGTTGGCTAAAGCATTCAATGTAAATGGATGATGCGAGACTCGGTCTATGCAATCTTTTTGAAAGCTTGCAACTAGTTTTAGACATTCAAAAGTACCTACTCTAATAGTCTCTTATTTTAATTTGAGGCAAGTTCGAACCGTGCCTTATGTTGAATTCGTTTTTCACAAAATTTATAGCTCGAAGTTATGAAAAAAAAAACACTTTTAATTTGATAAAGCTTTTGAGGAAGACTGTTTTTTTTTTGTGCTTTTGTAGTATTTAACTTTTGACGTTGCTAAGTAAGGTATCAAACTGTGGATAGGTACAACATATTCAGTAAAATTCATATCTAAAAACAATCGGCGCTTACTAATCAAAATAGTATTATCACTAGATCATTTGGGAATTCCAACTATAAGCATGTTACCGCGGGCAAAATAAAATGCTTTTTGCAATGCTCGCGGATATGCGCTGGATAGAGCCATCAGACTATTTAATGGTGGCAATATATTGTGATACTCCACCCACCAGTCGTGTAGGGTAACTATAACTAGGAGCGCTATTTATTTTCAAAATTAAACTAGCTCCCGACCGCGGCTTTGTCTGCGTCGGAACTTTCATTACATCCTTTTCGAGTTGAATTTTATGACACGAGAGAATTTAATTTTAGAGCCACGCTCTCGGAAATATATTGCTCATGAAAATGCATCGTGGTTGCAATTTAATTGTATAGTAGCAGAATATATGAAAACTGGAATTATTTTGACACTACTAGCCAATTTCTGAGTGTTTTTCGTTGCATCTTCAGTAGAAGATCATGGATAAACGTTACCCCAAATATTAATTCAAAAAAGCAAAATTCAGTCCAAGAACTACCTGTAGGCAATAAAAAAAAATTCATACGGAAAGCGATCCCACGTCTTGTAGCGCACAAACTGATCACTCAGCCACTGCGTTAATGTGCTGTTAATCGTTTAGATTTGCTAAAGCTTTATCTTAGTTCTCTCCAACTAAGATCACACGTAATAAGTCAAATAAACAATTTTCGGTAAGGAGGTTCCTTGTACTTCCAAAAATATTTGCAATATTTTCTAGGAAACGTAGTCTCTCCCTTCTCATTAGAAAGGAGACGTGAAAAGAACCAGGACATTAAATGTAGGTGATGATGATGAATTAACCATTGATATGAAAATACAATTTTAAAGTTGTTTTAATTTTAAAGCTATAAATTATAAGCCCAACAAAGAAAGTAATTCGCACACCTTATAAGCCCATTCGTATTAAACGCTAAAGGTACAGGTTCACCCCCTTAATTATACCAGGTACAGGTTAAGTAAAGTGTTTTATAACCGTGTAATTTCACGGCACGGACCTGTGGATCGCGTGCCCGACTGCAGTCCATCATTATGGGTTAGTTATCAACATCTAACGATCGACATTCGCACATTGAACGAGGATTGCCGACACTTTTTAAAGGAAATTAAGAAAGTTGCGCTCGAATTGCTTATCTTCATCAGTGTGGGAAAAAAATAATTAGGTATTTATTTATTAAATTAACTTAGTATTACGTTTTCTTGAGATGTAACTCTCTCATATACCTACTATTCTATTATAATGCCTGTATTTTCGGAAAGGCTAGGCAGACATACGATTTGGTGGTATGTTTAAGGTCTCCTATAGGACACAAAGCCACACTCCGAGCTGCTAGAGTTTTATAGAGAAACCCTAAAAACTTGACTAGTCCTGCGGACCGAACTTAGGACTTTCGGATTGGATAGGATTGAAGTGACCTGAAATGTGAAAGTAACTTAAAATTACTTTCACATTTCAGGTCACTTCAATTTTATTTTATTTGCACATTTGATATTTTTTTATGGAAATATCCATAAAAAAATACTAAATGTGCAAATCAAATCTCATTTCTGAGCTTTGAAGTCTGGTTTATTTTTTTTATTTTGAAATCGGTGTGAATGTATAATTAAATTGCACCATACGTAATAATGTAGAAAGACTCAAAATACAGTTTATTTTAGATAATTACGACATGAAATAGTACATGCAAAATATAGTCGACGACCAAAGAAGAAAAAATATGTCCAGTTTAAACTATCCTAAGTGGTACTTAACACAGTACATAATTGCTGTTGCTAGAACGAATACTAATGTCAGAACAGGTTGAAATGATAAACGAATTAAATTAATCTAACAAATAAATTAATACAAATGCACTCAAAGATTACGTCCAACTGACAGGTGTCACCTACATTTTAAATTATATGAGGTTAAAAAATGATGCAACAATTACATACGATACTTTACGCAATGCGTCTTACGCTCAAAATCACAGTATTCTAAATGCGTCTTCGTATCTAGATACATCATTTACTTAGTTTTATTTACATTAATTTATTTCTTCCACGCATTATTACAGTATTAAAGCCCAATACGGCAGATACGCTAGTTTACGTATTCTGATCTTCTCCTATTATAATTAAATTCGTTCGCGTAATACTGCATTGTTTTAAGTAATAGTCCAGATGTGTAATTAATATGGAAGCTTTGTTCTCCTGTTTTCTGTAATAGATTATATGTTTTCTCAGACGTGCCTGATTGTCTGATGTAAGTTGAGGAAGATGATTGTGTAAAAGTCGTAGATGTTATGTCGCATTTTAGTGTACACTTCCAATTACTACCGTCTAACCGTGGTCCAACTCAGGTCCCAGATAGTATAGGTACGAACACCTGTCTTGTGGTCAGAAGTCCAAAAACACTGACTACCAGTTTATCCATGTGATGTTGACAACAATTAATTTGCGGAGATCGATAGCAGTTTAAAATCGACAAAAACATACTTGGGAAAAGGCTAAAATGATCATATTTGTAAAGTCAGTGTTCTACAGAATCAGTAAGCGCAACGCGATATGTTATTAATATTTTCCAACACAATATCGTTTCGGTGTAAACTATTACAGGTAATACACCGTTTAGAAACTTAACCCTACCTCTAATAATGACTCGGAAACATATACATTACGCCGTAGAACAGCCAATTAGTCACGAAGAGAAAACAAAGCGTTCAGATAAACGTCTTTTATCTGAAAATGACGTCAAACGTGATGGGATTATTATGACCGGGCCCTCTGGCCTCATTTAACAGTGTCAAGGCCTAAGCTGACCCCTCTTCAGTCTTTGAAAGGATAGTTTTACTTTTGTAAAACCTAGAGCTTTTGCTCTAGGTAACTAAGGCCTTTCTTCTTTAAGAAAAGCTTGTACTGATTTGTAAGCAAGTTGCGCTAAAATATTCATTTTAGTTAAAGCTCTAGAATTTTAATCTAAAATAAACCTAATTGGATGAATGAACCGCAAAGTGCATACAAAATGTTTGAGATTAGAAACAGATATAATATTTGCGAATTTCAACTAAACCAATAAGATAAATTAAACATGGCATATGTGGCGATTCCGAAAGAAGGAAAGAAAGGTGTGCTTGTGATTGCGACACAATAGGCTTCTATATTGGCGACAAGAGATATGGAAGAGTATAGAAATACAAATAAGCCACGTATTGGGACAGCAAAGGTTATAAAAACGACATTTATCCACAGCGCCATATAAACAATAGACGACCATTTTTATAACCTTTTTTATTTTTTAGCCTTAAATGTCATATATGTCTACTATATTATATTAACTGTACGGAAACGTCACTAGACAGAAATTAGTAGATTTTATTGTACTTTTCCGGCCATAACCAAACTTCCTCAGCACTCAAATAATTCTTTACAAAAAGGTCACTATTAACGAGTTCCTTCAAGATACATTTACAATGACAACAACATTAATACGCATTGCAGTGGACAACACAGTACAAAAAATACAGTAGTTCCACAAAATAATATATACACTTTCAAAGTGCTTGCAAGTAGGCTCAAAAAAATTCACAGAAATATAAGCAAAGTATAGTGTTGAATGTGAAATTTCATTAATATCAATGCTGTATTCTGTTTCTACTAATTACGTTGTATATTACTTTACTTACTGAAAAAGCCTAAAAACAGAAACTTCCTCACTGGACGTTTCTTTATTTAATTTAATTCCTGTAATTTTTCTGTCTGTTAAGAGATACCTTCTTTTATGTGATATTTTTGTATCAAGCGCACTTCCCGTCGGCTACACCGTGAGTTTATATGTATCGCGTATAAAGTGGAATTTCTGCTATTTTTATGTTATATCAACACGCATTGCAATAAAAAGTTGTTACATTAGTAGTCATTTTTCTTCGATACGCAAGTTTTAAGATAAGATCTGCCGAATGTTCAGTGTATTGAAGTCTTAAATTTATGACTTCAGATTTAAATTAAATGCAGCTTCATTACATCGGCATTCAAAATAAAATACAATGCTTTTGATATATTTTTAAATCGCATGAATTTATTTAAAGGAATGCAAGATGCTCTTCGTTAAATTACGTATCCAATTTCATCAGATACAACGAGTTCTTTTAGCATATACTCAACATTTTTTAATAGAAACTTTCTCAAGTGACTCGAAGAGTTATAGATATGGAGGTGAAGGGAGGGAGAGGTAGAGGAATTCCAAAGACAAGGTAATGTCATGTTAAATTATGGTAATATGGAAGAAAAGGACATGTTGAACCTATCCATAATTATTATAAATTCGAAAGCAACAATGCCTGTCTACCTGTTTGTTACGTTTTCTAAAGTAATTTTGACGAATTTCATAGAAGGACACATATTATGATATCTTTCTTTTTTTTTAAATTCCAATGGGATGCTAGTGCACTGTGGCTGCCTCATTAGTCTAGTGGTCCTAAGCGCGACTGCTACGCTAGAGGTCCTGGGTTCGATCCCCAGGTCGAGCAGTGTTATTGGGTTTTTCTATGAAATTCTCAGTAGCAGTTCGGAGTCGGGATTTGTGCCCGGTAAATGGCAATAGGCTCGCCCCCTATTACATGGGACCCAAACATACCGGCGAAGTGTGGATGTACATTAGTGCACCTCTGCCTAACCCTTCGGGGAATACAAACGTGATGGTATGTTATGTTTATGTTATGTTATGCTAGTGCAACTATGGGTACTAGGGTTACGATAACCAACCTTTTAATCCCAGCGTATGCCATGGATAATGTAATTTCTATCGCAACCTATGAGTCGAATTTAATATTTTCAACCACATTGGAATTTTGAAGCGGCGCTGCGGCGGTTGCCTAATGACTGGGGCGTTTGACTTGCGAACATGTGGTTGCTGGTTCGAAACCACCCATTGCACTACCGACGTGAACCTACTCATAACACAAACATTTAGCTTAGAACGAGGGGTTAACAAGAATACTATTAATGTGCGACCCACATTGCTGCAAATCTCAGACCAAAATCTCAGTATCTTTTTATTTTTTGATTGGCGGAAAATCCTCATGAACGTATTGCAACTTGGTGAGACGGCAGGGTACCTACTGGTGAAAACGCTAATCTCATGTTTCGAGCTCCCGATTATCTCGGTCTCAACTCAACCCCTTTTCTCCCAACAATGAGACATATTCGACCACTAAAATTAAACCGCGCAGCCGACAGTTAATGATGTCACAGTTTTGCCCGATTGTGTGCAATTATGCACAGTGTGCAATTTATTCGTGCGATTTTCCCGTGGTGCGTCGTGACTAGCCATGGCTTTCTATCATAGGGCGCACATTATGGTTTAACTTTAAACTTACATTATGGAAGTAATTTTAAGTTTACAATTTTGTTACGTAAAAATGGTGTCAGCGTTTCCAACGTAATATGATTTTAAATTAACATTTTGTTGTTAATTGGGATAGTTTTTCTCAAGGAAGTGTTACGTGGAAATTGTTTGTTATATTTTACTAGTAACTAATTCAGTTACGCAGTTTTACTTGGAGTTTAAAAAGCACATTCGATTTCAACGTCGAAAGCATGGCTAATTATTTTAATAATAATTACGATAACGAATTCCATCGTTTTTCTTGCTCGGGCTACATCGATTAATTTTTATACATAAATACATTAAGTATATATTTTATTGTACTCGAAACTGCATATTTTGGGTCCAATATATTATATTTCGAACTTAAAAATAATTTGCGGCGTCCAGCACGTTTCATTCCAGTAAGTAAAAAATATGGTATTACATGGCCTAATTTGAGTGGATTTATATAGTAATTTGTATATTGTTTTTACGTTTTCATTTTGTATCGCGACACGACTAAGTACTTCTAAATAAAAAGTTATTTTTCCATAATAATATGTATAATAAAGATATCCTCACCATGAGAGCTCCAATACGTAAGCATTGCGCAATGGGCACTAACCTAACCTAACAGTAATCGCAGAAATAATAGTGTTCACGCTAAGAATTCTAAATGTTATGTAAATGTATTGCTTCAGCCGGATTCACGGCCCATAACGGGCATGTGTTTAACCGTTTTTTGTTATTTATTGGTATAACTTTTATACTAACATTGTTGCTAAGATCAGAGCCTAGTACAGCACCTAAAAGACAAGTGAGTTTCTTCTGCTGATTGGCAAAGGTTGGCTGGAAGAAATGGCAGATCGCGATAAGGCCGCCCATTGTATATTAATTATTAAATACAAAACATTTGTATATTTTTGTAACAATGCTTGGTGTACAATAAAGTATGAACAAATAATTGGCCTGCTCCAAATTTTTCATCAATCAGAGAGGCGAACGCGGCCGCTGCGTAAAATCGAGATATGGTAAAATGGAACTCACACTATGCACTTGGATAGCGTAGCACGAAAGGGATTATAGAGCGATTTTATAGAGAGATTTTATTTGATTTTCTTTCTTCGACAAACTGACGCACTAGAAAGAGCAATTTATTCCCTAAAGCCTATTCGTTTTTTCTTTTTTTTTATGGGATCACTCTGCAAACGAGCAGGCGAGTTACCTGATGGTAAGTAGTCATCGCCATCCGTGTACATCTGCAAAACCAAAGGAGTTTCAGATGCGTCGCCGAGCCTATTTTAGGAAAAGGGAGGGAAAGGAGAAAAGGAGAAGGAAGAGAACTGAGGGAGAATTTGGTGTATGGCGCTCCACACTCACCGTACGAAACGCAACAGTATGCATAATGCTACTTGACGTCGATATTCTGTGGGAGGGTAGTACTTCCCCGGTTGTGCGGACCCATTCATGCTGGCATGTAGACATGCCAGCAGGCACTGCTACTACTAAAAGCTACGGCTGTCAGTATCATGAAGTAGATTAGGAATGATTTTATTCGTATTGTCGCGACTACCCCTAATAATATTTAAATGTCTTTGACGTAGCATAAATCCTAAGGAGGATATATCGATTCTGGAGTCGATATAACCAATTGTGTGGATAGAGAATTTGAATTTCGACATTATTTTCGGTCGACGACTACGGTAAGCATGCTACTCTATTGAACATAATGTTCAAGCATTTGAAAGAGACCGTTAGCCACATGGACTGATGGACTGAAAAAGGGGAAGGTGCCGAATGGATGCGGATTTCTGATACACCAAGACACCATAACTGGTAATTAAATAAATGAAAAATAAACAGTAAGAAACACTTGATTGCAGTAAACACAGTTTTTAAAGAGAAAAACTTACAAAAAAAATTGGCACATACTTTCCACAAGCACCATTACATTTTACATTAAGGCTTTCTTTACCACCCATAACACACATAATAACATTTTTATAACCATTCAGTACCCGAAATTTTCGCAGAAATGTAATCGAAAATACCGCAAAACGAGTCTAAAGGTGGTCGTCCACTGATTCGTGTACCGTAACGATATGTAGAAAGGCCCGTCCTTGAATGTCCGCAACGGTAGGTCAGTGACCGTATGTGTCGGACGAAAGTGGCGAACATTATGCAGTTTTTGTCGACATGGTTTATTTTTTTTCCTGGTGAACCGTGGAGGCGGTGGATCTCGTGCGGGGACGATACTGGAAACTCCGGAGTATCAAAAAGTGGTGACGTATTGCTATACCCCGTGACGTAGAAAAGGTGTGACGAGAAAAATCGGTTAGTGGCTGAAAAGGAACAGAATTTGGTTTTAGGAATAACACATGATGAGTAGGTAATTAATGTGGCTTGGAAATAAATAGACTGCTTCATTAGTCTAGTAGTTCTAAGCGCCACTGCTACGCTAGACGTAGATTCTCAGATCGAGCAAAATGTTTCCCTAATATTGGGATTTTTTATGAAATTCTCAGTAGCAGCTCAGAGTCTACATTTGTGCCAGATTAACGGCAATAGGCTCACCTCCTATTACATGGGACCCAAACATACCGGTGAAGTGTGGGTGTACATTAGTACACCTCTGCCTAACCCTTGGGGGAATACAGGCGTCATGGTAAGTTATGTGGTAACTATTACGCGCTTTTGTTGATAAGAAAATTGTAACATATCAAAGATCTGTTAGCAAACACAATAGACCGACTGTTTCGACCTGCTGGGTGGATGAAAAACTAGAACAATATTTATTAGGCAAAATAAAACAGTACAAAATCGCACTGCCTCTAATATAACAAACCGTTTGGGTTACTCTAGTTATCATAGCAAAAAGGCAAAACAAAAAGGTTTAACCTAGAATGTATTTTCTGTCTGCAATTCTAAAATTAGATCTACAATCAAATCTTACATAACAAACTTATACCAATCACAATAACAAACACTACTTATACTTAAAACTCTATTATACACATACCCACACGTAATATAATTGCTATTAAAACACGTAATAAGTAACTAAATGTCCGTAATGAGTGTTACACCGCAGTGATTGACAGATCTAATGTAATCATAATTGAAGATATTGTTCGGTGCCGGCTCATTACGCTGAATGACTTAATAAATATCCGATTGTTTGGATAAGGGCTAAGTACATTCGGATTGATTGTATTTTGTTTTAAATGTTGTTTTAGAACATGAATGTTTAAACAATTACGTGTCAAATATTATAAGCAGTGAAACCGTTACGATTGTAATTGTTTTGACATTAAATATTTGCTTATTAGAATAATAATATTCAGTTTTAAAAAAGAATTCAGTATTTATTTTTCATTTAATGTACAGAATTAATGCTACTGACGATTTTGTTATTTATGTTTATCTGGTTGACACACAAACCTACAATTCCTCTTATTATCTAAAATTACTACGTATTGTCATCGTAGTAACAATAATCTCAGACGAAATATGTCCCAAATAAGCTGAATCTTGGTTATAAGGGCACTAAAGGCACGTAAGTATCAAAATAAACTTAGATAATAAAATTGCATAGTTGGTCTAGACAAGTCGATTTATGCACATCGCGAACTTATTACGGATGCCATCTGCTTCCGAAGTACGAGACCTGCCTATACAATATAGTAGTTTGATTGAAGCCCCTACCATTGTAATCTACATTTTTGTGCAACTATGAAAATTGAATGGAATATGAAAATTTCTTACACCGTTTACACGCGAAATCAAACAATAGATCCATCATGTGCCATGTTCGCCGGTATTTTTATATTATTTTAAGACTATATGGGCGGACCTCACATTAAGCGGCAAATCTTAACTGCGAGCCGAGTTGTTTATGATTAACCTTTCACCGTATAAAATTGGGCATAGGTCTACTAATGTCCATCAACAGTTCGCTTGTATGATTAGGTCCCATGTTATAGGGGGCGAGCCTATTGCCCATTCATCATCATCATCATCATTTGCCCATACTCATCCACTGCTGCACGTAGGCCTCTCCTAGTGAACGCTACAGGCCCGATCTTCAGTTTTCCTCATCCTGTCACTACCAGCTACCTTTCGCAAGTCGTCACTCCATCTGGCCGGCGGCACGGATCCAAACTTTGAGCTGCTGCTGAGAATTTCATAGAGAGACCCAATAACACATCATTATCATCACGTTCGACCCATATATTGACCTACTACTGCTGGGCAATGGTCTCAAGGTATAGGCTATAGTCCACCACGATTACCTAACCGACCGTCGAAAAAATCTATATATTTTAGAAACAATTGACTGGTAAATCGCGAAGGTTTAGTTATAAATCATTGCAGACAAGTGAGTATTGGTCTAGTAAAATTATTCCAAGCAAAAACAGCCCACTGTGCCGCCCATGATTTATCGATGCCGTTTCCGTTTCGATCCGATTAATTTTATTGTGAATGGATTTTATTATTTTAGTGGTGGGACTTTGCTGGTCGTTAAGGTAGGTAGCATTGACGAATATTTTACTATACTACATCTTCCACGCATAGCATGATTGAGAGAATCACGGGACTTACTTACCTCCCTATCAGTACTCGTAAGATTTCTTCATGAATGAAATAAAATCTGTAAAAGTAGTGTTATTTAAAAGTCTGACATAGTTTATCCTTATTATATGACCCAATTAAGATGGACAGCATTCGGCAAACTTCATCAAGTCTTCTCGTCACAGTGCCTTAAGACGAAAGTGTCTTCTTCGTGAGTCCTACCAGCTACGACGTACGGAGCTGAAACGTGGACACTCACGAAAGCGAAGATATGGCTCTGTGGCGTTGTGGCCCGGCAAACGGGCAGGTGATCTACCTGATGGTAAGAAGTCGTTGCCGCCCTTAGAAATCAGCAATACCAAAGGAGTCTCAGATGCGTTTCCGAGCCTATTTAAGGAAAAGCAAGGGAAAAGAAGTAGGAAGGGACTGAGGGAAAAATTGGTCCTCCGGCGCTCCACACTCACCGTACGAAACGCAACAGTATGCATACTGCTACTTGACTTCGATATTATAGGGAGGATAGTGCTTCCCCGGTCATGCCGACCCATTCATGCTGGCATGTAAGCGTGCCAGCGAGGCACATAGGCTAATGATAATGATGATGATGATATGACTTAGAAATTTGGGTTCGAAGATCGGAGCTCTGATAGCAGCTGCATTTTGGAGTCTAGTTTAAGAGATAGATGCGCTATTTAAACTGAAACTAGACTCGAAAATAGTTCGGAAAAGATATGGAGGATGACGGTGCGTATCCACTTTAAACAAACTTGAATATCCAGTTATACAGTATGATGAATGGCGAGTGACGGTGCAAACACTAGTAATTAATATTAGTAGTTATATCAATTGGTGCAACAGGATGTAGAAAGCAGCTGGACGTTTGTTGATTAATCGCCGTTAAATAATTTCTAAGGTTTAACGTTCAATTAACAAATGAGTTTTGAGTTGGCGATTTTGGAGATTGATTCGTTTGTAGATGTGTGTTTTATTTTGTCTGCATCGCGTTTTTAATTTTATAAGGAACTAGCTCTCCGCCCACGTGGATTATACGTTTCTTTTCATTTTACGGGATAATATATAGCCTATGTCACTCAGAAATAATGTAGCTTTCTATTGGTGAAATAATTTTCAAAATAGGTTCAGCAGATCCAGAGGTTACCCCCTACAACCTCACAAACTTCGCCTCTTCATATTATTAGTACCTATATATAGGTTGATACTCAAGAATACATAGGTAGATACTTATTACTGTAAATTCCTTGGCCTTCCTGATGGAAAAAAAAAGCAACCGCAGCCTATAGACGCCAGCAACAACAGTAGTGAGTATGGTTAGAACTAGCGCGTTTTTTTATTATAGGGGTTAACTCGGCAAACGAGCAGGCGAGCCCCCTGATGGTATATATTTTATCGCCGCCCATGAACATCTGCAATACCAAAAGAGTTGCAGATGCGTTGCCGAGCGTATTTAAGGAAAAAGAAAGGGAAGGAGACAAGGAGAAGGAAGGGAAAAGTTAAAACTTTGTTTTCGGCATATGTATTATGTTTTGAACAAAGTATGTCGTGAACAAAGGTAGTTTGTTCACGATGTTAGTAATAAAGATTTGCAAGTTTACTGTTTTATTTATAGTAGGCTGTAACTCCAGATAGTTATCTAAGTTTATGAATTTGAGTGGTCAGAACTTTTTTTAACGCAAGCAATTTCTAAAATTCAATTACTATTGATTAATTGAGTCGTTTATTTAATTAACAAGAGATATAAAAATATCCATTTTAGAATCGAAATATTCAGCATTTAATTATCTATCAGAAACACAAAAGCAATCAATTAATTACAACTATTACATGACACAAAGTGATTACACCTTACTTCGGTAAAAAACACCGACGAAATACGACTTGAACCCATGAATCGTTGGTTCCGTATATAAGGAATACTAAGTGCTGCCCTTAGTTTTATCCACTTTGCCCTGCTCCCAAGGGTCGCAGCGTTATGTTAAGTAGCCTATTACCTTCCGTAAGAGTTGGGCTATCAAATGTAAAAAGCTTTTTTCAAATCCGACTGGAAGTTCCAAAGATTAGCGCGTTCAAACAAACGCCACAGCTTTATAATAATAGTATACCTAGATAGATAAGAATGGCCTTTAGGCTCTAATCTCAACTAGATTATCCAGTATGAATGTACCCACAGGCTGCTGATTTTAATTATTCCGCCCATCATATTGATCTTCCCTATGAAACCCATAACCCAGTCGCGCTTAGGACCACTAGATTACCGAGGCCGTCATCTTATAATTATTTATTTAAATATTTAAAAAATAACAGCATTTTTTTTCAGTGTTTATTCCTTTCATAGTGTCAAGAGTCAAGACAATAATGATATCCGTGTAATTACGTAATGTAAAATTATCAGAAAAACACAGAATAACCAAAATAAAAACTACATTTTTAAATAAAACCAGTAGGTAAGTAAAAGTTCATGAAACCACAAAACAATAATAAAATATGCAATTTAAAAAAAATATCAAGAATACGGAAACTACATAACATAGTCGTACAGATAAGGATCGCTGCAGACTTGTAAAAACAATTTCATTGTTCCGTTGCGATGAGAATGTCTTTGGTATCGCATGCAGCCCGCCTAACCCCGTGGGAACTATTGTGTGGGTAACAGGACTATAGGACCTGCGCTTGCGTCACGTCATATATGGCGTGCTTTGTAGTCTAATGCGGCTAACGGTTTCGCGATATCAAATTCTGAATTTAAATCTGTTCGGTAATTGAGCAGTTTTATTTTCCAGTAAGGACCTAGGTAGATATTATGTCGTCATCATCTTCGTGCCCTTTTCCCAATTTATTTGTGGTCGGCGCAGGCTGTCCTTTTCTTCCATTCATCCCTGTTAGTCGTCATCTCATCATTAAATTACTTTTACCTTATGTAGCAACCCACGTGATATAATAAATACCTAGGTCTGCAGCCCCTTGGAGTTGTATAAAAATGAAGATTTTCAAGCAATGTTCAATCATAGGTATAATTTTTCATATCTCACTATTTTTATTCGTTTCTTTAACTTGTTGTTTTGTTAATTGCTTTTATATGTTATGTTGGTATTTGACAGACCTTAATTAGTATGGTCACGTGTTCAGGTGCATTTTTAATTTTATTTAGTTTTTCACACATATTCGTCTTTGGTCTAAGTTTCGTGCGTTATTTGTGCGAAAATAAAGACTGTTTCTATCTATAAAAACATGCATCCATTAATGCCTCATGTACTTTTAACTGTTTAATGCTTCCATAGCTTATGAAATTCAGTAACGTTAATGATATTAGCGTAGCGTAGCAATCGCGCTTAGGACCACTAGACTAATGAGTCAGTTTTTTTTTCTTTATTATGTTATTAGTGTCTCATTGGTGTTGGCCAAATAAACGTTTTTTCTTTCTTCCGCCAAATGCGGTTACAGTAATAACCATTACATAGATGGGATCATTAGAAGGCCTATTTTAATTTAAAAACTTCCTACAGCTTAATCAAATCAAAAGGAAAGTATATGTCCGTCAAATGATGTGCTTCTAAAGTAAAAGTTTAATCACCAGTTGTTTTAAAAGACCTTCCCCGCCCACATGGCTATTTCCTCCACGTAATACCGCAATCTACGTGGACGTAGGTCCATCAATCAGACTTTCTGAATTTGCGTGCAAACCCGGCACAATCGGGCCAGTAATGTCGCTTAACTACCAAAAACCGTAAATCAACCGCCACCACAAACTATTTTAAGCTATGGATAGTTGCTAATAAGGTTGTATTTCGTGTAGTGTTGTGGTGTTTTATGACTTGCTGGTAAATGATAATGTTGGTTAAAAATATAGTGGCTGCATTACACGTATCACGTATTTTGTTTATGTTTTGAAAATGTTTTCCAATAGTTACCCTTTCCGTGCATTCGCAAAAGATATTGTCGTGTTGTGTAGTAGAGATATTGTATTTTTTACTTACGACAAACGTCTCATATCTTGATACTCCGATGTGAAATATGCATTTAAGTACCTGAAACAAAAAAAAAAAACATTAAGTACAGGCGTAAGGCTGAGGTTTAAATACTAAGGTAGACACAGTCACAGTTCACGGATCCGTTTAGGTACCATGTTATAATGGGAAAACCTTTCCAAACTCAAAAAAGTTAAAAATTTAATGTAACGACCAAATAGCACCTTGCTCTATCTGGGAATCAAACAATAGGCCTCTAGTATAGCAGTTGCGCTTAAGACCAGAAGACTACCGTCATTATTGGTCCCGTTCTATCCAATCGGAAAAAAGTTTTGTTCTCACAGTAAACCACAATTATTTCGGATATGATTACTTCAGTTTAATGTGCTCAGAAGGTTATGTTAAAGCAGGTAAAATTATTTCTCGGTTGTAAAATTGTAATAAGTACACTTATGTCATTTTAGTACCGATCTTCAGGTGTTCCCATTCACACAATATGGATATCGACACGGAATTATGTAATGACCTACATAATATTATCGATACAATCGTATGGAATCGTTAAACAACGCAGTTTCCGTGAATTTATGCCCTATAAAGCACTAATAGCGCGATTTAACGCGTGAACATATTTGCGATTATCGATACTTTTGATTTCTCGTTTTTTTTCCCAAACCAAACGTGAGAACGAGTAGGTAACGTAATATTGGCAGAAACTGGGAACTGTTTCTCATAATGTTTGATAATTTAATAAGCATCATACGCCTGTATGTCCCGAAGGGTTAGGCAGTGGTGTACTTAACATATATACATCCACAGTTCGCCGGTATGTTTAGGTCTCATTTAGTAGGCGAGCCTTTGCCATTGATTGGACTAATTGTCGAAACTCCGAGCTGCTACTGAGAAATTCATAGAAGAACTCAATAAAAATTTGCTCGACTTGGGAATCTAACTCAAGACCTCTAGCGTAGCGTAATCGTGTTTGAAATAAATATAACCAAGGTTCTTATTATCACTATAAGTAGGACAAACTCAGTGATAAAACAATGTAATCTTAAGTGCCATAGTAATATAATAATTACAAGTAATATGTTGCATAGTTACAAGTTGCCTTCAAAGTAATATAATCATGTCCAACGCAGTTTGTTACACGTCGATAAGTTGGTTAATCCCTATTAAGTATGTGCATAATAATATTATAAATTGACTGCCTCGTGAGTCTAGTGGTCTCAATAGCAGCTCGGAGTCTGGATTTGTGGACGGTGAAAGGCAATAGGCTCGCCCCCTATTACATGGGACCTAAACATACCGGCGAACTGTGGGCGTACATTATGTACACCTCTGCCTAACCCTTCGGGGAATACAGTCGTGATGGTATGTATGTTATGTAATAGACCCTGTTAAGTTGTCATGCCTTAGGAATATCCAAAAATAGTCGTTAAGTTTTCTAGTATTTTCCAATTTCCAACGCAATTTTCTTATTTTGTCGTAAAAACCTTCTACAAAGTACCTAATAGAAAACTAAAAAAAGGATGAATGTAATCAGTTAGTTCTGGTGAAATCAGTACGTGCCCAGCAGTGGGACAATTATATGGGTTGATGATGATGGAGATGAAATACATTAAACCATTCCCAAGCTTTATCGTGACCAAGGAAATAAGCAACATAAGCTGATTCTTGTTATGATAATCGTACTATCTCGCCCCCTAATACATGGGACCTAAAACATACCGGCGAAATGTGGGTGTACATGAGTACACCTCTGCCTAACCCTTCGGGGAATACAGGCGTGGTGGTATGTTATGTTTATAATCTTACATTTAATGCGTTCATTGGAGATCTTGGCCCTTCTCCAAAATGTGTTATGGATGGCTGTGTATTTTTAATCGATAGGAGTCCGAAATATCCCTCGGCCTGCGTTCGGAGGAAACGCATCGAATTTATTAAGAGGTAAAGTTTGTGAGTTTGCGTGAGGTTGTAGGGGGTAATCTCTGGATCTACAAAACCGATTTTGAAAATTCTTTCACCAATAGAAAGCTACACTATTTCTGAGTGGCAAAGGCTATATTTTGTGCCCGCGGGTTCGCCTGGACTAGGTATACGTTTCTTTTCATTTTACGGGATAATAATATTATCCCGGCAGAAAGCTAGTAATAAATAACAAAGTAATAAATAACAAAGTATTACAGTGTACGGCTAAATTGTATAATCATACGTTTCTTATCGCAAGCTAGATCTTTAGTGCTAGAGTTTAGTGCCGCTTGTGGTTCAATCAACTCGAGTGTTTTTCTACTAAGTTGTGATATCGTTGAAGTATTAATGACATTATTGTAGTAACATGTACCTGTGCCTTTCATCGTGCGGGTGTATTTTAAAACAATTACATAGATAAGCTTTTTATGAACCCTATGAATATTGAAATAAAATTACTTTTTAAGGATTTTTTTGCGTTATATTGATATTATTTTTGGATCCTTTACACCATGGTCACGGGTAGACAGTATTGTAAATTTTTAATTTTGGCATAATCCTCTACGTTTACTCTACTAAGTATTTGCTAGGATTCTAATAATTCGTAGGCATGACGTAACCACATCATCCTCATCATAAACCCATTACATTGTCTCTGCTAGGCACGGGTCTCCACTCAAAAGAGAGTAAGAATACATTAGGCGATTGTCCACCACGCAACTACCTACTGCGGGTTGGCAGACTTCACATGCCAACGAGAAAATACCTTAGGCATGCTGGTTTCCTCGCGATGTTTTTCTTCGCCGTTTAAGCGCGTGATAATTAATTATTTATACGAAGAGTTCCTGGATTCGAAATCCAAAAATTTTGACTTTGAAGTCTATTCATTCATATAAATTCATATTTTTTTATTTAATTAGCGGTAGCATAATGGCTAGGGCGTCGGACTTGTGATCATGTGGTTGCCGGTTTGAAACTCACCTATTGCACTACCATCTCGTAATACAAGCATTTAGGTTAGTACGAGGGGTTAACAATATTACCATCATACCATCACGCCTGTATTCTCCGAAGGGTTAGGCAGAGGTGTACTTAATGTACACCCACAGTTCGCCGGTATGTTTTTGTGTTAATAGGGGGCGAGCCTATTGCCATTCACCGGGCACAAATCCAGACTCCGAGCTGCTACTGAGAATTTCATAGAAAAACTGAATAACACTTTGCTCGACCTGGGGATGGAACCCAAGACCTATAGCGTAGCAGTCGCGATTGGGACCACTAGACCCACGAGGCAGTCAACAAGATTACCTAATGTGTGAACCACATTACTAGCATCTAAGTTTTTTTTTAAATAGCTGCACTTACTCTCTGGCGTAACCACAAAACGTCAAAATCTATGTACATTCCCAGTATAAACAGCTTTAAATTAAGTCATTAGTTCGAACATCCCGCGGTTATCATTATTGAGTGATGACCTTTACAGAAACAATACACGTCGTATGAAAGGCACAATTATGGCCGTGCCGTAACGCACAACGTCACGTAACGTGGGTAACATATGAATTATCGTAATTATCTCAAAGACAAGTAGATGTTAAGGCGCCACCAGACGGTATCGATCGCAGCGTAGTTTACGCTTGAAATAAAATATTATCAAGAACCTTCTTAAAAGAATATAACATACCACCCCGCATGTATTGCACGAATGGTTGTAGGACTCCAAACTTCATCCTTCACGCCTGTAATCACCGAAGTACTTTTGTGGAAATTAAATCTTCTATTATGTGGAAATGGAACGCAAATAAATGAATCTGAATACTTTTTTTTTCACGAATCGCTATTAGATATACTGCGGGTTAGCAGACTTTACACGCAGTCAAGAAATCTCTCATGCAAGCAGGTTTCCTCACGATGTTTTCCTTCATCGTTTTTCCTTCAAGGCGACGATCCGCCAAACATTTCATGCGATAACGCTGTTTTGAGTGTAATGCCCCTTTGTTTATACAAATAATCTGTTGACTCAAACTTAACGGTCTTCGCACATCGAAGCCGGTTCTCGCAATTTTGTCTGCTAACTAATTTTAATCTTACGTACGCACCGTTATTTGTATTTGTGTTACAACAATTGTATTTATAAAGAGTATTTTTGGTATTATAGTATTTATGTATTATTATCGATATTACATGATAAATGATTGTGGTAGGTTATGTATTAGAAACACGATAGGCAGCAAAAATATCAGTTTTTTGTTGAAAACTTCTTTCGAAAATATACCTATAAAGTTGAGATATAATAATATTAAGGCTGTTCGTTCAACTTTGGGCGCCAAATTTATTTTTTAGAAATAGAATCACAATTGAGTATTAAAAGTTTTGCTTAAAAATCGTTATTAATTTATTTTAATGTAGTGTTATTAATTTTTTTACCGAATCCTCATTTGATCAAAAGTAACACTAAGTACACCAAAATTTTCTTTTGACATATTTGGGGCTTAAGGCTGAACTAAACGTTCAGCCTTAAGCCCCAAATATTAAAAGTCTTAAGGCTAAAGCGTCAGGGTTGGGCGCGAAATTCAATATTTTCTTGTTTTTTTTCTTTCTTTTTTTTCGGCTATATCACATTCTAGATACATGGCAGTAGAAATTGCGACATCAACAATATCTTATTCACAATTGAGCATTAAAACCATTGCTTAAAAATTGCTATCGTAGGAGATTTAGGTGTAAATGGTAATTTTCACCGAATCCACTGATTTATACCAAGTGGATGGCATCCACGACGGTATTTCAAGAGAACCGATTGGTAAGTATACCACCTAATGATTTTTCTAGGTGGGAGCTTAAAAATGACGTCATAATTTCGCACAGTTTTGGTAATATTCAATTAGAGAACACAGCGACCTAGAAAGATGTTATTTTCACGACCCTTACATCATACATTAACTTTTGGATGTGTGAATTGGTTACAAATGTTTTAATCAAATGTTTGGTAATATATTTGTTTAAGTTCGATCATAAAAAAATTGTTTAAAAGCTTTTTTAAAACCAAGGTTTTATTTAAATGCGCTAAAAAGAAAAATATAAACTTTTCCTTTAAAACTTTTACTATCAACTTATAACGTCATTACACAATTTGTATGATATAAACTATGACTGCGTCATTAGTCTTGCGGTCCTAAGCGCGACTGCTGCCCTAGAGGTCTTGGGTTCGATCCCCAGGTCGTGCAAAGTGCTATTGGGTTTTTCTATGAAATTCTCAGTAGTCGCTTAAGGATTTGTACCCGGTTAATGGCTATGGGCTCGCCCCCTATTACATGGGACCTAAGCATACCAGCGAAGTGTGGGTGTACATTAGTACACCTCTGCCTAATCCTTCGGGGAAAACAGGCGTGATGGTATGTATGTAATATTACAGGTGAAAAATATACACGATCTTTTTATAGTCACTAACAAAATGTCAATGTTATTGAACCCCACAACGGTAAGATTAAGCTGTTAATTATAATTTTTATACTAACTACCGTTACCTACAGTAACAAAGGAAGTATCACAGACATTTAAATATATTAAACATTTTAATTGGCATGATGACTAATCTCAGTTTTGGTCATATTATAATTGGCGTTCATATACAACTAGACAACTTTGTAACTAGTTGAAAATTTTAATTCAAAAATTCTAATATTTTAAAAGGTTTTTTTTAACAAAAAACTTGCGATGAGATAGTTATTGATTTCAAGACATTTCGCAAAATACTTTTTGCTCACAAATAATATCTGATTATTATATATCTAGTTGTTGTCAATTAGATTCAAAAGAATGGACTTATAATATAGTTCAACATGCTGACCTAAACCAACAAACCTATCTCTGGGGACTCCAAAGGATTAGGCAGCGGTGTTACCTACATTTGCAGTTCGCTGGTATTTTAAGGTTTAATGTTATAGGTCATGAACCTATAGCCATTGACCGGATATGTATACAAACTCCGAACCCAGAAACTAATTAACACTGCTAGACCCGAGAATCGATCCAACGAGCTCACACTAAGAAGCCACGGCTAAACCAATGAGACAGTTAAACACCCCATTTATTTGGACAATCTGATAATTATATTAATAAATCCAGTGATCTATATCGCGATAAATCCCACGATGGATTCGAAGGTGAATGAATGGCAATTCGGAGGCCGAATCGTCGAATACGTCCGTTCGCCGAAATATAATTGTTGCCAAAACATCGATATGGGATCGTTTCGTGCCAAATCTTACAAGTATTATGTTATAAATTATTCAACATTCATATGTAAGTATTTTTTATGATGTCACGTTTAGCTTGAATTATGATAATTTGTGCACAATATTAATCTAATCACGTAGACTGTTTGTGTTGCAAATTCTTAAGTGATTGTCACGCATTTTATCGATGAAGTCTTACACAACTCATCCATCTTATACTTTGGTACAAAATTCTAACAGTGAGGGTTTTTATAAAATTCTTGTTATAACTTAAATATACAGACCATTTTGTTTTGACAGTCTTTTCTTTTTTAAGCATTATATATATATATATTACCTACCAGTGAATAATGTTTAAAAAAGTTTATTTTAAAAGAGTGTCCATGGAGTTTCTTGTCGGATTCTTCTCCATAGGATCAACTTTTTGGAGCATTGCAACTAGAGTCAATTACGTTTCACAAAAATGCTAGTAAAAGCTTATTTGTAATAAAATCATTTGGTTTCTAACACTTACGTGAATATTAGACATTGAAATAAAACTACTTTTATACGGATTTTAAATAATAAATATAACGCGATAAAATCCGTAAAACGTAGTTTTATTTCAATAAAACATTTGATTTGATTGATATAAGTTTCCAATTTACGGAACTATCTATTTTACGAGTCAAGGTTACCCTATTTGTATAAACTGTGCATAATTTAGTTCCTAACCCTTCAGGGAAACAGGCATATTTTCTGTTGTGGATGTAAATATGTTTTGAGATCCATTACGAAGCCAAAACATGTGGATGTAAAACTTCATCTTCATTCATTCCCATTCAAGGAATGAATGAAGGCATGAAAATGAAGGATTTACCATTATTTTACAATTTACAATACTATCTGCTACAAGAAGTAAGCAATTGTTTAATACTCAGTTGTGAATAAGTTATCCTACTAATATTATAAATGTGAAAGTTTGTGAGGATGGATGGATGGATGTTTGTTACTCTTTCACGCAAAAAGTACCGAACGGATTTTGATGAAACTTTACAGTATTATTGTTTATACATCAGAATAACATATAGGCTTTAATTTATAACGATATTTTGGGAAATTCCCACAGGGTTGGGAAACATCTATTCTACGCGGACGAAGTCGCGGGCAGAAGCTAGTACTACTATAATACTACATTTTTTTTTTAAACTTACTAATAATGTGGGTCGCTCCTTACTATTATTCTTGTTAAGCCCTCGTTCTAAGCTAAATGGTTGTATTACGAGTGGATTCGCATCGGTAGTGCAATAAGTGGGTTTCGAACCGGCAACCACACGATCGCAAATCCAACACCCTAGCCCTTAGGTTACCGCCGCTTCTGTGACTCCAGTATGTGTTATAGATGTAGGTACAAGCTTGCGAATAACTTCCAAAGGAGAGACGATAAGCCTTAATAAAACAGTAGCACAATAAGCAACCATTCTATTGAAACATCCAACAAGATTTATCTCCACTTCTGTCCGCTGACTCAGCACTCTGACCTCAGTCTGCTCTGTGATTAATACTTATGTTAATGTACCTATTCTGTGCTGACCTCCGCTCACCGAGGAACGGAAGGAAACTGTTGTTACTGCAATTGTTATGTCAATATACGCGTTTTATAATTGTAATGATACATGAACACAGAATAGCTGGTAAAAAGAGACTGTAAAAAACATAGGTGCGTTTTTTAAGCACATAATTTATCTTACATTATTCCTGTAAGTAGATAATTATAACTACTTGATTGCATTTTCCCGCAAAAAAGTACCTGCCTATTAAAGCACAAAGTTTTCAAGTGTGAACAATCGTTTTTTGATTTACTTCGTTTAGTGGGGATTGTAAACTTGCCACATTGTCAATTCGTCACACTTTAAATTCCATAGATTCATTGTAAACTCGTCACAACCATAAAAAAGTTTTAGCAGGGAGATATAATCAAACAACTTAATCCAAAAGAGGATCTTATGGTCAACAATCACTTCAAAATCTACTGACAAAGATGAAGTCTTATACCATCACGGCTATATTTCCCAAAGAGTTACGCAGAGGTGTACCTATACAGTTTGCCGGAATATTTAAATGTCTTATATTTTTTTTTATTTTTATTTATTCAATTCAGATATCATGATCCATTTTGTTAGTAACGTCTTATACTATGTTAGTAAGGATATATTGAAATATTAATTAAAATATAAAAATTAAATTAAATTAAATTGAGCCACCGGTCTTAATAATTTTGTAAGATGGCCAAGAAGCGGACAATTCCCACTGTCAGCCACCATATAAGGGTGTGCCTATTGCCATTAACTAAATAAATCCCAACTCCGAGCTGCAACTGAGAATTTTATCGACTTGGGATCGAACCCAAGATCTTTAGCCTAGCATTCAAATTAACGACCATTAGACTAATGTAGGGATTTGAAGTCTCATTTAAAAACATGTCTTATAAACAGAAGAAACAGGTATCAGAAATAAGTCTTTTTTAAGATTACTAGCAAAGTTGTTCGCGCACTACTAGTAATCTTGTTAACCCCTCGTGCTAAGCTAAATGCTTGTGTTACGAGTGGGTTTACGTTGGTAGTGCAGTAGGGGAGTTTCGAACCGCCCTAGCCATTCGGTTATTGCTGCTTAAAGTATGAATATTGATTTTTCTATAGATATAAGAACTTTTACTTTCTGTACTGCTATATACAAGTTTTATTGTAATATATACTACCATAAAATACCCACATACTAATTGGCAATCAAACTGCACCCAGATAATCTATAATACGATGACTAGAATTTCCTACGGCTTAAGATTCAAGAAACTAGTTTAATTTCAATGCATAAGAAGGTGGGTTGTGAAAAGGGTTAGTATGCTAATAAGTAAAGGAGCAGTTAACTATTTATGTCACTTCAAAATTGTGTTGTGAATGGTGTTTAAGCCAGTCTTGCACGATACTATGTTTTTCATCATCATCATCAACCCATTACATTGTCCCACAGCTGGATACGGGTCCACCACGCTATCCTACTGCGGTATTGGTAATCCAGTATAGGCTGTGCGGAAAGTGTTTACAATGCGAGGTGAATCGATTTTGGATTTGTATAGATGCATACCACGTTTTTACAGCAAATATTTTTCTCTCTCCGTCTTGCGACGCGACGGGTCGTTGATCTCTCTAAATAAAATTTAATCTTGAGAGGCGGTAACCTAATCGCTAGGGCGTCGTACTTGTGATCATGTGGTTGCCGGTTCGAACCTCACCCATTGCACTACCGACGTGAACCCACTCATAACGAACCGACACTCCGTAAAGACACGTACCGAATGACAAAATGCATAAAAGCGTGATCACCAAGCTAGAATTCGCTGCACTTTAGATAAAGAAGTTCTGTAGTTTCTGCCTACCCTTCTGGGGAAAAGGAGTAAGTGTATGTGGTTAAAAAAACACCAATAAACACTTTCAGGCTTCTCACATGACCGTTTCAAATCTGAATTATAATTACACATAATAACTCAATAAGTTATGACATAACCCTAAAACTAATTCAATACTCAATCTAGTCTACTAAACTACCTACCTAAATAATTTTAAGACCGGATGAACTTTTGCACACAAAACCAACTTCCGATTACGTGCACCAGAATTAAGTATTAAACGTATAATCTATAAAGTAATAATACAATTTAAAAAATGAAAGTCTTATTAAAGCTTACCTACTGTTTATTTATTTTAAGTACCTCGTCCAGTATACCGTAACATCATGAACAGACGGAAAAGAATTGCTCACACTATGCTCACACTACGCGGTGTTGTTCGCCGCTATGATTTGCGTGGCTGGCTATCACCGTACATAAGTCCAAACAGTTGAAATAGTTTCCGTCGCTTGTTTCTGAGACCCAGAGCCTGTAAAGGTATTTCATCATCAACCCACATCAGCATCATTCCACTGCTGGGCCCTTCTCAGAGCGGAATTCGGCATATGCAGGTTGCACAGTGATAATTAATTATATTAATATGCACATGCCTTCGAAAAGTTGACGCGTGCCTTGGATTCTAGCTATCACTTCGTAATATCACTAGGTTATCACTGCACTGCAAAGGTTTTTACATAAACGAAACATATTTACATAAATTTATAGGCTCAAAGGCAATAATTAACAACAAAAAAACATACCTACCAACTACACTTCTCTTATTCTAAATAACTTTTGTACCATATCCTTGGCAAATAAATATATTATCTTTATGTTTATCTTCATTCATACTAAGCTACTAAGCCTAAGTAAATTTTTTAACATTTGTTTCCGCATCGCTACGAGCACGATGATACACTATACTGGACGAAGTCCTTTAAATGTATTTATTGTAAAGTTCAATGAGGTTATACGCAGTCATAAGTAGTCAACTCGCGATAATTTAAATTGAGGTTTTGTAATCAAATTAATTCTAGTTGCAAGAAACTTAATTGCAAATGTGTAGATTTTAGATGTAGATAAGAATATGATGCTATGATGGATGATAAATATATAAAAATACTATTCGTTATTACATTTAGGTATATTTATTAAAATACTAGCAGTCACCCGCTATTTAACTCACTTTACAAAAGGATTTACTTACGAGTATTATACCTCGGGTTCTAGGCACACTATATTATCATGAAACATGACCCAGATTTTAAGCTCTCTCCAGTTATTTCCAGCAAAAAACTGAGACAACCTCATACAATTTTGTGCAGTAGTTTTTGCACGATGCGTGTACTAACATGCCGACAGACAAACAGGGAAAAATTGCAATAATTGTTTTGGATTTTGTTGCTCTAATAAAGAGAATATTCACGAATCACATTTTCCATTTTCAAATATTATTTTTCGATTATTTTTTTTACTTCAGGACGAAATTGAGAATTAATCGGGTTCATAACAGTTGCGGGAAATCTTTCAGTTCCTTATTAAAAATGAATCACGTCACGTACACTTTTAAAAATAACTCACAGAAACTCACGAAAACCGAAACGGAACAGTATATTTTTTGCGTTTCAGATTTACATGAGAATAATGAATAGGGAAGTCGTGGAATTATCGTTTACCTGATACTAACATTGAATATTTTAATAACACACAATCAAGTATTCACTTCCACTTCAGTGTGCTTACACACACTGAAGTGGAAGTGGGCCGGCCATGTCGGAGCGGACGAGTGTTAGAGTGGAGACCGCGTGTGGGTAAGCGTAGTGTGGGACGCCCTGCGACACGATGGACCAAGGATGCGAGCTGCCCAAGACCGGGATTGTTGGCGTTCTTAAGGGGAGGCCTGCATTTAGCAGTGGACGGCAATAGGGTGATATGATGATAGTATGATGAAGTATTGTTTCACAGGCAAGTGGGGGGAAGGGGTCGACCGATTTTTATTTTTCCTTACATAGGGAAGGTGGTCAAAAACTTCCAAAAAGGGTGGTCAAAAACTAAATGAATGGCGCCTAAGAAACTTATGGGATCAGCAATCTTGAAATTTTGCAGATTTCTACCACAAAGAAATACAAGAAAATATATTTCTATGCGGTTGGAGTAGCGTAGATATTAATGAAATATTGTTTTTTACTTTGTCCAATCAATTTACCACCTCATTGTCTACTGCAGCAAAACTTGAATTACAAAACCAGGTCGAAACTTAGTTGGCACTTGGGAACCGCTCAGTTGATTATAAAGTTACGTTCGAACGCTTCACAGTATAGAGTTCAAAAGTTAACTACAAGTTACTGTTGGCTCAATTTGTCTGGTAACTACTACAACGATTTCTACAAGGGTTGTTTATTTTCATTACCTATGATGTTAATAAACAGAATGATGTTAATTCTCAGTAACAGCTCGTAGCTTGGATTTGTGTCTCTCATTTCATTATTATGCTTAATCCATTACTCTGCATAACATTTCACGAAATACAGGTATGATGGTATTATGTCTAAATTTTTTAATTGAAACTCGTTTTTAGTTACCTATGTATGTAGAAACACACCAAAAATGTAAAGTCATAAATAGACTTGGAGCGCCGGAGGCTCAATTCCTCCCCCAGTATCCTCCATTCTACTTTTACGGCAACACGCGAGCGATCCCTCTGGTGTTGCAAGCTCCATATGCTACAGTAACCGCTTGTTTGCCACCTTTAGTAGTACAAAAAAGTCAAGAAAAATATTACATACAATATCCATATCAATCATAGAAATTATAAACATATCCTAGCCAAAACTGACACTTACTATCTACAATAGACATGACATGCAACTTTTTGCAAACTACCCGCCAGGGCGTGGCTCCATACATCAACACGCCATCAATCATTAGTCTTCTCAACAAAAAACCGGCCATTGCACAGACCATTAGCTGGGCAATTGAAAAGAAGAATAACAAACTGTATTGATTAGACGTATCCTTAAACGGAAATAAATATAACTTTCTTCATAGAAATATATTGAAATAAAAAGGGGTTTGATTGTGTTTTCTTCGCAATGTTAAAAATAAACAGTTGGTCTATGGGCAGCAGTTACATTACATAACATTAGTTTAAGTACCGACTTCTCCGTTCTGTGCGACATGCGCCGTATTTTAAGATTATGATACTTGAATATTTATTGGCGTTTCTTGCATATTCTGTTTTTTAATTACTTCATACTTACCCTTTTTTTCGCTAACTATATTATTACAAATTCTTGATTTTTTATGCTATCCATACCTGTATTATAAATCTGCGTAATTTTAGTCTTAATGTTACGATTTCACGCCCACGATTTCAATTTCAACCTATATACATAATCGATCTATAATGTTCCCACTGCTGGGACAGAGGCCTCCTCTCGGTGAGAGGGAGTGGGTCGTTATCCAACACGCGGGCCCAGTGCGGGTTGGTATATGTCACATGTCTTCGAATTTTTCGGTTCTAGGACATGCCGATTTCCTCACGACCTTTTCCTTCACCGTTTTGGGAGCAGTGGTGACGACCACGCCACCAGGCCACCACCACTCATCAGTTGGGCGGTAGTTGCCACTTAGCATCAGTAGCCCGATTCACGTAATAAAACCGTAGCGATGTCGCAGCGACTTAATCGTTGAAGCAGTTTTCCTATTCACGAATCCGTCAATCGGACCGATTTAGAAGTAATCCTATTGAAAAATCGTTTAACCGTATTCACACTTGTTCGTTGGGCAAAAACCGTTCAAAACGTTGACTTTAAAGTATTCACAAAACACTGGAAAACTGTTTCAACGATTGAGTCGCTGCGACATCGCTACGGTTTTAATTACGTGAATTAGGCTACAGGTCGCTTGCTTGTCTACCACAAGCAAAAAGGAACAATAATATCAGAATGATTATAATATAAAAATTACAATTCCGTCGCCCTTAGCTACAGGATGTATTAAACATATTACTTTCCATTTCCCACACAAAATGACACCTGTATCAAAGGAATTCATGTTTCGCGTGGGAATACAATTTGATTGGTGAAAGATTGTTAAATTTTGTATCGACGAATTATTATTGATTTTATGTAATGTAACGTAAAACTTTATTGGTATTTCGTAATCAAAATAACTGGGGAATGAAACAAAGGTTTTTTTTTTGCAAATTTTGGCCCATTGTGATTTGCATAGTATTAATTCACAGGTATAGATAGGCAGTCTAAACTAATATTCTAAATGCGAATAAAAAACTCTTCAAAGACAACTGATCATCTTTTTTTTGCCCTTGCACATCCATTTGTTCTCAATTTGATTTTTCCGCCATTCTCCCATTCAAAATGATATTTTTCTTTTTTATTCTACAAAGAACGTGTTTTTAAAATTCATGTTTAAAAAATAAAATTCAATCCTTTAAGATTGATAGTAGATTTTTAGGTTTCCCTTACCTTGCATATCCATTGTTCCCAATTGGATTTTCCCGCCAGTCCTCCCATTTTAAAAAGCTAAACATACCTAATTCGTTCTTTTCTCTAAAGAATGTTTTATTTTAAAAATAGAAGTCTTAAAATACCGCTCAAAACTTTCCGATAGTCTCGACTGGAAGTCGCCTCAGGTGGTACATCAATAGACACTTTTATATTTTACTTTTTAAACTATTATGATATACGTAGGTATTTACTTTTTAAAACGCAAAGATCAGAGGTTATTTGGCTTCGACTTCGCGGTTGTCAGTTACAAATAATTTATTTTTGTATTAAGTCTGCTAGTGATACTTTGTAAAGTAATTGATATTAAACTGTTGCCAAATCACTACATATTATAAAACAAAGTCCTCCGCCACGTCTGTCTGACTGTTTCCGATAAACTCAAAAACTACTGCACCGATTTTTATGTTGTCTTCACCAATGGATAGCGTGGTTCTCGAGGAAGGTTTATATGTATAGGTAATACATACCAAGAAACCAAGCGGGCGAAGCCGTGGGAGGAAAGCTATAGTGTTAGATATTTTTCAGTTATTACATATTTTTTTGTTGTAAACCTTACTGAAAAATCACCACTACCTATTTATTGGCAATGAGTGTAAAATGCTCAAGATATAATAATATGCACATGATTACGAAAAGACAAAGCTGCCATTGGATTCGAACTCGAGACCTATGACTCGGCAGACCAATGGTCATAATAGTAGCAGTATAATTAGGTTCTCCTACGACATTTTTAGTAGCCGTTTCGATGTCCGCCCGGTTAATAGTAATAGGGTCGCCGCGGCCGCCTAAAAAAACAAAAAAATAATACTTATAAATATTAATAAGACCTAAAAGTGAGCAGTTGGGTTACAACTCTACCTAACATCTTTGGGAAGAACAAGCGTGATGGTATACCCATGTTTATACCCAGATATAATTATTAATTTTGCACACTTGAACTAAGTTTTTATTTATTCGTTGTGGACTGTGTCCCTTTTGTTTGTAATTTAACAGACGTAGGTAACATAACATGTTATGCCTCGTTCACACAGTAACAATGCGTTGCAGAACTCTGCTAAGTAATAGCTTGCATGCAGAGTTACATTTTGTGAAGTTGCAGCATTATAATTAAATGTAATTACTTTTGTTGGGTACTACGCCATGAGAATCGGCTATCAGTGCTATCACCAATTCCAAATAAGTCCCGGTTAAACTAAGCGGCGGTAGCCTAATGGCTAGGGCGTTTGACTTGCGGTCATGTGGTTGCCGGTTCGAAACTCACCCATTGCACTACCGACGTGAACCCACTCGTAATACAAGCATTTCACTTAGTACGAGAGGTTAACAAGAATACTTGTAATGTGCGACTCACATTGTGGGTGAGTGAGCTTTTTTTTAAAAATAACCGTTAAAGTGACCGTTTATTTCTCAAAAGCTCTCAGGCTATTTCCTTGATTGAAACATTTATACTAACTCGTTGTTTATTTAGGTACTAATTTAAGTCAACTAAAGTCATTTCAAACTAATCTTTCGTCATAGTAGCTTGGTTATGCATCTAAAGAATTTCTGAGAAAAAAATAATGCATCTAGAATCATAATCGTTTTGATTCTTTTTGTCTGTTAGCGCTAAAATTTGTAAGTATTTTTTTTGTATTTTTTAACAGCCACCCGTCGATCAGATTAATTTACTTAGTTGTGACATCAGTATTCCACCACAGCATAAACAAATTCAATATGAAAAAGAGGTCAAAACTGACCTATGACCACAGACTAATAAAATTGAAATGCTCAAAACAATTACAACAAACAAAATAGTGTTGCGCAACACTTTCCTCGAGAAAGTGATCATGTCGGTGTCTCCTAAACGATGATCATTAATAACCCAACAACGGTTGGGTTGTGGTTCTTTTTTTAGTGGGAGCTCGTGCCAGCCATAAGGACGGCATGGATGGATGGGGTTATGCACAAATTTCTTGAAATTCTGTTTCTGCTTTGTATGCATGATGATGAAAATCCTTTCTATTTGTAATATTAGAAACTAAGAATTGTCTGTTTACAATAAGGAGAAACGTTGGATTAAGTTAAATCTAAAATAATGTTAAGTACCTAAACAATGGGAAATGGAGGGAGGCCTTTGCTCAGGAGTGGGACAATACCTACAGGCTAATAAAAAAATAATGATGTCCGGTTGAGTTTCTGTTTTATTCGGAGCTCATGCCAGTCATTAGGACAGCATGAATGGATGGCGTTATGCACTAATTTCTTCAAAATTCGGTTCTGCCTATTTGCAACATTGGAAACTGAAAATTATGTGATTAAGCGCAATTAGGAGAAACGGATCTAAAAATATTAAATAAGCACCTAAGTAAAATATAAATTCCTTCGTAATTTAAACATAAACTAACCAGCACATCATTACTTAATCTAACCTTTATTCATATAAACAATAGCTTCCTTTACCGTAACATTTTGTATAGCTGCCGGTAATTGGGATTGGAGACGGTTGACGCTTGCCAAGTGATTCAAATGTCAGATGGAGCCGATAGCAATCATACCATGGAGTTGTGTAAGTTATATAATTCTAGTTGGCTTGGGAATGTGATAATAGCAGAAAATAACTAAGTAAATGGCTACATATCTAGCTATACATTTCTAGTATAACCCGACCTCGCATTCTATAGGCTTTCCGTACAATGATAGGTCAGCTAATATTGGATATACATATCTGATAGATTTAAACGTGCTTGATAGCTATACGAGCCGTTTTAGAAATGATTATGAAGAAACAAAAACCGAATTTGGATTTGTGGTTTATTAAAATAGGCTTTAGCTTAGTACCGGGACCGGCAGCTGTACAATAAAACACCTCTGGCTAACATCGGAGAATAGGTACAGGCGCAATGATGGTATGAATGTAACGAAAATGGATAAGCAACTAACTCTGAAAAAGTTAATTAGGGGGAGATCTTTCTATATGTCAGACCACACAGCGTCTCCTAAAGACCGGACTGGACTGCCTCATTAGTCTAGTGATCCTAAGCTCGATTGCTACGCTAGAGGTCTTGGGTTCGATCCCCAAGTTGAGCAAAGTGTTATAGGGTTTTTCTATAAAAGCTAGGAGTCTGGATTTGTGCCCGGTTGTTGGCAATAGGCTCGCCCCCTATTACATCGGACCTGTACATTAATACACCTCTGCCTAACCCTTCGGGGAATACAGGCGTGATGGTATGTTATAAAGAGCAAATGATCATGCGCAGCTAATTACGCCCATACAGTTAATATGGCCAGCTCGTGACCGTCGGGTGCTTTCTATTCAATCTGGCTGTAATTGACCAATTTCTACAGTTCACATAATATGCACTTGTTATTTAACTTCGTTAATTACTATAGTAAACGTTTGTAATTGTCTTTGGGAGATAGATAAGAAGACATTAGCGTAGGGTTGTCACGTAGAAAGAATCTCGTGCCATATTTTGTGTTCGCTTTTTTGTGTTCTGTGCAGATCCAATTTCAGTGAGAGATAGAACGCATTAGTGGCCCTTATTGTCTTTGAACATTTTTAATGTCACATCTGTAAACCTCTGACAACACTGTAGCTTTCCTGTATAAAGATAAACATTGCAAAATCGTCTTTCGAAAAAGTAGGTCATTTCCCAAATTAAACTTACTTAAACAATGAATACATTTATGAATTTCCAATACACATACCTAATGATTAGGTGGCCAGCGAAAAATGAACAACAAATTCGCAGGTATACAGGTGCTGAATTAGAGGCAACCCTAGATATTTAATGACTGGTCTTCCAGTTGTCGGCGAGCATTTTTATTTTACGATTTAACAAATATTCATTTTTAAATGTAACATTAGTTCAGAAGATCTAACAAGGTATTGACAAAGTTTTGTACCCGTGCCAAATATGATGATATATTTTCTTAATACAGTTCTCCAAAAACTTGTCAATTTACACATGTGACCTGTGCCTGTGATCATTCTAAAGGACCAAAAGTATGATCTAACAATAACAGCTCGGTCATCTAGGAGTATAAATGAATGTTCATCATCATCATCAACCCATTACATTGTCCCACTGCTGGGCACGGGTCTCCTCTCATTACGAGAGGGATTAGGCTATAGTCCGCCACGCTAGCCTACTGCGGGTTGGCAGACTTCACACGCCCTCAAGAAAATCTCTCAGGCATGCAGGTTTCCCCACGATGTTTTCCTTCACCGTTTAAGCGTGATAATTAATTATTAATACGCACATAACTTCGAAAAGTCATAGGTGCGTGCCTTGGATTCGAACTCGAGACCTTTGACTTGGCAGTCCAATGGTCATATCACTAGGCTATCACTGCACTGCAAATGAATGTTATTAGGATTTAATGCTCTAAAACAAAACATTAAAACTTGCGCAATTTTATCCTTTAGGTAAAAATCTCAGATCAAATAAAAAGTTAAGATGGAACTTTGCGAACAAAGAAGTGAGGCCGGCTAAAAGTACGCCTAGCTGTTTACAAACAAAATTTTACACTATATAACAATACCGAAACTACGCCTTATCTTGTCAGTCGAGCTTTCGATAGCTTGATAGCTCGACTGACAAGATAAGGCGTAGTTTTTACGCGTAGTTTTTGTAGGCGTCTTTTTATTTGATATGAAGAAAAAATAAAAAATAAAAAAATCAAATAGAGCTTGAGCTCTATAAACTCAGAATACCTACCTATTCTAAGTTTGAGCTATAAACGAAGACTGCAAAATGTATTAACAGCATCTTAAAAGTCAATTAAACATTATGTTTATTCGAAAATCATTCACGGAATATAGAAAATAGTAGATAGGAATCGGCTGCAAATGTTCGTCACACCAAAAAAAACGTAAACACGAACGACACACTAAGCAGTAGTAAAACAAGTTTAAACCAATCATTCGAACAGAAGAGAAAAGTTGTATTTTCTTTAATTTAACTAGAAAAGGAAGAAAAGCGCGCCAGCAACTACATAAACACAACATTTTAATTGGACATTACACATTCAATCTTCTTCAATGAGAGTTGTGAAGCCAACTACAGTTTCCCAGATATACCTACATCCAATTAATATCAAACAACTTAAATGTGATAGAATGGGCTTCTTACATAAGTTCCAGTTATTGCTATTGTCCAATACATGAATTGATAATAAAAGTTAAGCTTCCTGCGTAGGTAATTGAGAACAAAATGAATGCGATGAGAGATTCTGGCGCGTTTTTTTACCATCGAATAACATTCGAATGATCTTTATTTCAAAGAAATACGTTCCAAATTTGAATATTCGACACATTTACAACTACCAAGATAAAATATAAAAGAAGATGGGCGTATGTAATAAATAAAATCGATAAGATTTTATAACAAGTAATCAAACGCCCTTAAGTGCCCAGAAATGAAAACTTTAGGCGAGAAATAATCGATTTTAATGGACTCGATTATATCTGTATCGATATTATCAGAGTTGCATAATAAAATTTTAAACTACGACCAGTTATCATCATATCAATTATTAATATTATTATTAAATTTATTAAGATTTTAATATCGAAAGTAATATAAGTAATGAAAGTAAAAACCTCAATGATGCTGCAAGGCGATAGTTTTAATCGATTATAGTGTGACCATAAAGGTATGCGTCGAGGCTGTATGGAGCTTGTCTTTGCCTACTTACAAACCGTTTACGGGGTGTACAGTAAAAGCGGACACTTCGTTAAACGGTCGATGCTATGTACATTAAAATTGTTCAAAAATATATTGAATTACTTATACAAGTATATCGACATTCTGATCTAGGTGTTACTGGAGATTTCCCATAACTCTCACACTTTATAATTAAGTTTGTTGTGTCCTCCGTCTTCTTCGTTACGATTTAGTATTTTTTTTCTGTCCAGCTTCGAGTCTTAATGGTTAAATCATCTCTGTTTAAGTCATTAAGAGTCTAAGAAGGCCAGCTATTTTACAGTCAACTATAAAAACTACGAAGATGACATTGGAATATCCAATTTAGCTACGCATCCTTGGGTCATTGACCGTAAGTCAAGTTTTCGCAACGAAAAAGAGTTTTTAAAGACCAGTAACGCATCAACACAGTCAAGTGTTGCAGGTGTCCCTGGGCAGCCATAAGTACTTTCCACCAATTCGCCCATTTGCAACGTATGACTATTCAGACTGACCGCTGAAACACTAACGATACTCGAGAACGAGATAAAATAATTATCGTAACATAGTATATCACCAGTCACCATGGATATAAAAAAAAAAAAAAAATCGAATCACTCTAAAATTCTAATCGGAACCTTAGAAGAAAAGGTTCTATGTTGTTACTATCTACTTACTTCAAATGTAAATAAATATGACATCTAAAGACTAATAGAGTTGTCAATCTTCTCAGAAATACACAATAATTCTCACGCATAAAACATTGGAAAGTGACAGTTACTACCTATAAAGACACAAGCTCACACAATAAGTCATTAACCACGGTTTATTTAACTGAAACTATGACAAATCGCCGCTAATACTTTAACAATAACTTCACTTTAACCTTTGATCGAGATCGTTATCAAGTTTTTGTAACTATTATGTGTATTGAAGAAAATAGAAAAGACTAAATACACTATGAATCGATTGTCTCGTTATCGAATTAATCATAGGCTGTATGAGATTATTATCTTTGCTTGGTTAAAAGTGAAAGAGGTTACGATGATACTCACAATACCCGTGACCGATGACATAATAAATTTGTCTATGACTGCTGTTCTTTTTTTTTTCGGCATCCAATTGATAACTACATTGTTCGTTTATACGACCGTTCGATTTTTGTAGGATTTTAATTTTAATTATTGCGCAGTTCAGGTTGTGGTGCAATTGTATTACAACATGCAAATATGAATATACCTTATAAGGAAATTTTAGTATTTTAAAATCTATACCTAAGGCGGAGTTAATGCATTGCATAATGAGAGCCGTATGACCTTGATAGCTCAATTAAATTAAATCGATTAACGAAAATACTTAATTATAATTTTCTCTTAGTTTCACCAATGTCAATGTCGGATAGATATTCCACGAAAAATTACGAAATATTACTTTAATTACCGTAAAGAATGTTCCCATTAACGTATTATGATTTATTTGTTATTCAAAAGTTTTTTTGTTCAGTAAAAATGGAAAAGATACTCTAGTCCTTGGGAATTGGGTAAAATTACGTGTGATCTTGGTTCATGGAGAAGTGCCTGATGTGAAGTGAAGTGAACTGAAGTGACCTTATGACAGCTTAAGTGACATCACTCTTTTGTCTATGATTTGGGGTGACAGCTGAAACAATATTGCTTGAAATAAGTAGCTTGCGAGTGCCAGGAAAGTAACGAATATATATCAATATCTGGACAATCAGAGCATGCACTGAGCCGGCAGATACGTAGCATAACGCTTATATTTCCCAATGGATGAGGCAGAGGTTTACTTAAGTACAGCCACGTATGGCCGGTATTATAATAAAAAAGTGTGCTTATTTAAAGGTAAGGTGCCGTCGTTTTTCACTTCATCATCAACCCATTGCATTGTCTCACTGCTGAGCACGGGTCTCCTCTCAGTACGAGAGGGATAAGGCTATAATCCGCCACGCTAGCCTACTGCGGGTTGATAGACTTCACACGCCGTCAAGAAAATCTATCAGGCATGCAGGTTTCTTCACGATGTTTTTCTTCACCGTTTAAGCGCGTGATAAGTAATTATTAATACGCACATAGCTTCGAAAAGTCGGAGGTTCGTGCCTTGGATTCGAACTCGAGACCTTTGACTTGGCAGTCCAATGGTCACTGCACTGTTTTTCACTTAGGAACTGAATATTCTATCCATGTAAGCACCACAAACATGCCGCAATCACCACCATCAATCTCCATGACGTGATATAAAACGTTCTGAACATTTTATTTGCACAGATCCGTCGTCGTCTGCTCCGGAAATGAACGCCCTAGGCGACGATGAGACAGTTCACAAATTCCACAATGGTGGAATGGTGAGAATTTCAGAATTGTCTGTTGTTTCATTATGTGTTCGTATATTTGAACCATTTCCCATACTAAGACTGCCTCATTAGACTAGTGGTACTTCGTGCGACTGCTATGCTAGACGTCCTGACTTAAAGGGTGTAAAATAGAAGACTTTTCTTCCAAGTTAACGATTTTTAAGAAAAAAATTTAACACTCAATTGTGAATAAGTTATTGTTATTGTCGCAATTTCTACTGCCATGTTTTTAGACGGGTTAAAAAAATAAATGCAGAATTAAAAAAAAAAAATATTTTGGCGCCCAGGGCTAAACGTTTAGTCATAATCTTACGATAGGTATTTGTGTGATACAGTCCAGAACGAACCTATGTATTCTCAGTAACTTGCATTGTATCCATATCATCTTTCCCACAGTCTATCCGTCATTTGTTTTGCCTGTCTTAATTTACTCATTAAAGATTCATGAAAGTAGTAAACTACACCTATTGAACGGTCGCTAGCACACCAAGTTACTACAAAATGTCAAATTTTTCTCAGTCGATTTTGACTATAATCGTCAACGCTTTAAGGTTTAAATTCTATATAACCTGATGTGCTGTCGACTGTACCTCATGAAACGTTTACGGTTGTTAGTAAGTACCTGAATATCCATTTTCCGTAACTACATTCATTACATAAGCTGACGGCATAGCTTTATAGACATGGAAAAATCTACGTAATAAATCATAATAAACAACATTGTAACAATATAGGAGATTGTAGCAGAAGTATTACTATGTTGATACATTCGTAATACTACAGACTAAGGGTATGTCCACACTACTCGACATATGTAGGGACAATGTCCAGGAAATGATATTTTATTTGTATATTACCAGCAGTAGTAGTGCCTGCTGGCATGGCTACATGGCAGCATGAATGGCTCCTCACGACCAGGGAAGGACTACACTCCCACAGAATATCGACGTCAAGTAGCAGTATGCATACTGTTGCGTTTCGAACGGTGAGTGGGGAGCGCCGGAAGCCAAATTTCTCCCTCAGGCCCCTTCCTTCTCCTTTTCTCCTTTCTTAAATAGGCTCGGCAACGCATCTGCAACTCCTTTGGTTTTGCAGATGTGCATGGGCGGCGATGACTAGTTACCATCAGGTAGCTCGACGGCTAGTATGCCGAGTTTTCCCATAAAAAAAATACCCTATAAGCGGCAATTGAATACGGAATAACACCATGCCGCAGGCATTTTGGCCAATTATGATTTGTCCATACCTCCTTTACCGTGTCGTAAAGATTAGGCAAATCGAATCAACACGGCATATTGTGAAGGTATAATCGTCGTCCAGGTTAGCAAACAAGGTAAGACCACAGTACTAAGACTGCCGCATATAAGTTGCTGAAACAGCATATCATGCGGCGTTGGATCTCTAGTATACAATGTAGGTAAGTTTCGCAATTCAAATTGCATTCGCTTTGTTCAAAATTGCATTTAGCCTTCACTTCTTTTTTTTGCTCCGGAAATGGAAGCGATACTGGATAAGCCACTTCCCTAATAGTGCAGGGATGTGTTAGTGTGAACAGACCTTAAATCCATAAATATCATGTTACGTCACGTAGAAACTTGGCTCGATATTTAGACTCGCGTCGGCTTTCCCAATCGGATTTTGAATTTTGGACGAAATCCAACCATATTTTTTTGGAAATTCACTGAGCAATATTAAATAATAATTTCAAAATGGGGACGAATTTATTGGTTCAAGTCATTTATAAGATCCTCAAGTAGTTCGGATGATAATCACCGCCTAGGATTCGCCTATTTTTGAAAAAAATTGTACATCGCAGTGATATATTTTCAAGGGGCAAAACCAGGGCGTGAGCTTTGCATATATTGGAATAATAAAGCATGCAAGGACATACGTGGTGGAATTAAATTAAATAATCTTTTAACAAAAAAAAGTCACACTGCCTTCATTAATAATATTAAAAAAAATGTTGTCTTAAACAGTTTTAGAAGCCGATGATGCCTTTAATTTGATTAAGTATTTTGTCGAAACTGTTTTAGCTGATTATTTTTAACCGACTTCTAAAAGAAGGGTTGTACATATATTCGACTGTATGTATTATGTGTACCACTACTGCCCTTCAAGTATTCTTATACACCGGGGGTCCCTACGGACTTTTCTAAATTACGCTTACCCCGTCTATGTTAGCAAGCACGTACACATTCGTAAAACATAACCCTACCTTCTGCTTAAACAATTGAGTATATAGCTAAACTTCTTGATATCTTCCGCGGTATGATTCACAAAGAGACCGCGTCTGACCCCAGCGTACGAGGTACTTTCTACGAGGCTACCGACGGGGTCATGCATGGGGTCACGGATGTTTACCCATAATTTATGGGCCAAATTAAAAACTACTGCGCTGCGGTACTGTGATACAAAGATGCGACCTACGCACTTTCTTGTGTATTTTGACACTTGATAACAAAGCTTTGTAAATATGAATCTTCCGCAGTCAAGCTATATTGTAGAGGAAGACCTACAATCCTTGCTTGTAGACATCGCTGTCCGTCTGCCTGTCTGTCCGTCTGTCCATTTGTCACCAGGCTATATCTCATAAACCGTGATAGATAGACAGTTGAAATTTTCACAAATATGTATTTTTGTTGCCGCTATAACAACAAATACAAAAAAAATGAAAAAATAAATATTTAAGTGGGGCTCCACTACAATAGACATGATTGTTTTGCCGTTTTTATAGATGTACGGAACCCATCTTGCGCGAGTCCGACTCCTTTTTTTTTACTTTTATTTTATCTGATTAGCGAGTGCAAGCTCCCAAATAAGACGTGACTGGGGGTCGCGACCCACTTTTTGAAAAACACGAGACTAACAGGGCAGTCAAAATATACTAATATTTTTTGGGTACCGCGGCGCCTAATCATGAAACTTATTATAGAGTAAAAGAGGTTATGTGTAACTTAATTTATTCACAATGTGCAAGACAAAGCTAGCAAACGAGACAAAACAGTACAAGAAAAAAAACTACAAGACAGGGTCAGTAAACTATCAGTAAATGTAGGCTAGTAATCCTATCACTTGATATCATAGTCTGACCACTCAAGCACAATGTAAACTAGATTCAATTGTCATAGTTTTATGGCCTGAATTGGTTTGAACGAGTGAGTGATAAGTGTGACTGTGTGAACTTTGTCGCAGCTGACCGGTGAGTATCGCATTACAGCTTTGCATTCAATTACATGCAATTTTAAGGCATAGGAAGTAGCGAGAGCGATAAGCGATTATATTTCATGACGATGATATGTGTTATTTTTTATTGTGATATTTTGTTGTGTTTTTGACGGCAAACTTGCTAAAGAGCGAGCTGATGACAAGTAGTAAGTGTCTTGCTGATGCGTTGCCGACCCTTAAGAGCCTCTACACATTCCAGATTGCCAGAATTACAGCGACTGAAATGTGGAACTGTCCCGCAAGTGTAAAAGTCGACATTCTTTCTTTGGACATCCGTAATACCAAAGGAGCTGAAGATGCGTTGCCGAACCCATTTAAGGAAAAGGAGAAAAGTAAATGGAAAGGGACCGAGGGACAAATTGGGCCTCCGGCGCAACACACTCACCGTACAAAACGCAACAGTTTGTACAAGTACTGCTACTTGACGTCGATTTTCTGTGGGAGAGTAGTATTTCCCCATTGGTGCCGACCCATTCATGCTGACATGTGGAAATGCCAGTGAGACACTACTACTACTAAACAAAGGCGCTTTATGACAGATATCGACGTAAAGGTGGTCGCCAGCCAGTGAGGCCTTATGAAATAGGGAAAGAGCCTATTGCCATTAACCGGACAAAACGCAATATCTAACACTTTACTCGACCTAGAAACGAATAATCACTAGACTAACGATGAAGTTAAATGATGCTGTAAAATTCACTACATTGCACCTTCTATCAGAATTGATCACATGTACAACAACTATTATATACAATTATTATCTTCTAACTTAATTATGTCTAAAACTAAGCTACGAGTATAAACAATGGCTTGGCTTCAATATCCAAATATGGATTTCTAAGACAAGTCGAGGGGACACTGACCCGTATCCGCCATCGGCCATTTTGTACAATTCAACCATAAATTCTACATTATCCAAAGACCCGCCAACCTCTCGTAACTTAACATCAAAGTAGATCAGAACAGCTGAATTAGTTATTTAGTTCACTCGAACTGAATTAATGTCTGGCTTTGCTTCTGCCCATCTATGGTCTGGTATTTTAGTCTATGCTTTGATCTCGAATAGATAAGGAAGCGATCTGACCACAGTGTAATGCAATTAACCGTTATTTATTAGTCCTTAAACATGCTACTGTGAATTTAATGTGTGTGGTTGTAATTTTATATTATATATTCGTATTTATGTGTGGTTTTGATCTACTGTTTATTTTTGGGAATAAGTTATACCCAGACCTAGCAAAAGCCACACAAGAAACTGTATGTTGATTAAAAATTATACATTTAGTTGTATCGCATATATATATATATATATATATATATATATATAACATACCATCACGCCTGTATTCCCCGAAGGGTTAGGCAGAGGTGCACTTAATGTACACCCACAGTTCGCCGGTATGTTTGGGTCCCATGTAATAGGGGGCGAGCCTATTGCCATTCACCGGGCACAAATCCAGACTCCGAGCTGCTACTGAGAATTTCATAGAAAAACTCAATAACACTTTGCTCGACCTGGGGATCGAACCCAAGACCTCTAGCGTAGCAGTCGCAATTGGGACCACTAGACCAACGAGGCAGTCTATATATATATATATATATATATATATATATACTCATTAATAAGAGTTTTGTGACCCGTCGGAAGACTGAATCATTTGGTACTGTTGTTTCTGCCTCAGTTCCTTGAGGATTTACATAATATATTCAACACACACACGACACTTCTCATACCTACGTACGACAAATATGGCGCTATCATTCCACTACGCTTATAGCCATAGCATTCAACAAAGCACCATAAGCACGTACAACAGATTAAATCCAGTCGGTAAACCGTGGTAGCCGTTTGTAAGCCATCCATTGCTTACCGTACATGAGTTATGGCGGCTTGCGAGCCATCAGCTGGAAACCGATTGAAACGCAAACGCAAAACTGTTGGTATAAAGGTTTTAAGCGGTGGTGCGACTGAGGGCGGGATGATGAAAAAAATAAACACGAAATGTCACGCGGGATAAGTAGATACATATTATCGTAAGTATGTTGGTTTTAACAGAGTCTGAGTCACTATACATATGTAATGATTTAATCAATAATGAAATTCCGCTTTTTGACAGTACTCCAACTTGAATTACCGCGATATAAGGAGAAATTTATTCCACAGGTTTTTTTTTTCTCAGGGCTAACATCTTGCATGAATAGTCATATTAGCGAAACATAAACCGATAGAAGTATTCTAGTAACAGAAAGACTAGACCGATTTGGCTAATTTTGGTTTTGACATATTAGTAGAAATCCAAGGAATTTTTAAACGGTGAGAAAATATGGAATTCTTGTACCCGGACAATGTGTGTCGGATCCAACAGTATTAAATAAAACTTACCTGAAAGAGCAGATATCCAGATTCGTACATCCAGAAGTCATCGGGCGCGTTGCCGGGCTTGGTGAGTTGTATCGCGAGGCAACGCTGCAAGATAAGCTGGCAGCGCTGCCCCCCCGCTCCGCGTCCGCTCATGCCTTACACGGGCGGCGGCATGCTCTGCAAAAAATAAGAAAAATATCTTTATAGTTGTTGAAAATATTACAGAAGGGCTTTAAACTGAGTATATTTTGGCTTGACGGCAACATGTATTACCCAGGTTTTGTTTACCTTCTTACGTTTATATAAAAAGATAATTCATAAAATTAATTTGTAAAAAAACTTTTCAATATTTTTGGGACTATTAAAGTACGAATTACTTAGATTTGTTAATTTGAATATTTTTCATAATGCATACGTTTCATAAACCAGCCGCGACCGCTTATGGCTTAAACGCCTGTTTTGCTAATAATATTATTGTTGGAAATATTGGTCTTTAAAAGAAAGGAGGAAACTACATTGTAACGGAAATTGACACAGATATTATAACGAGTACGTTAAAGTTTACAGGTTAAAAACAAAACTTTTAGAATAGCTTTTTTACGTAACATCGGTTTTAGGAAAAATCTAATGAATACCTTTGTGACGTCATGTTTCATAGGATTGCTGCCTCAATTATTTATCAAAGTTAATTTAATCTAATGCTGGCTAATCTCGTAAGGTTGCTTCGCGATTTTTTTTTACTGAACTGATGTACATATTATTATATCAAAAGCCATATGCACCTATTATTTTTTTTATATAACCACGAAATTACGTAGTGGTTTTTTAGACTTATAAACAATATTAATTTATTAATTATCCACATCCGCAGATCCGCTACCAGACACACCACAACTTTATGTCGTAAAGCTTGTTTGTTTAATGTTTATACATATTTCCTCTTCTTTTTTTTTGGCGTAGACTTCTGATGTATCACGTTAATTTTCTCAAAAAAAACTTCTAAGCAACGAAGCAGCATACGTAACAAAACTTGTTTAAATTGTAAGAAAAATCTCATGCTACCTTGCCGGTTTTGTGACGTAACAATATTTTTACTGTAACTAATCTGTTATTGTCATTGAAATCCCGGTAGTCGATCAAACTTAAGATAAAATGACACAGGATTATCTGTGGCCTAAAATAAATTCAAAAGATTACATCTAATACTACCAAGCATAATCTAAACGGATATTGGTATGACAGATCAATGACAAAACTAACACCGGTTTGAAAACACCAAACAGTTTAACTTAAAAATATGCAAAAATGTCCTCCAAATAACCTCTATTTGTCTTTTTAAACAACGTATCTAAACGTTTAAATTATAAACAATGGTTTTAAAAAGAATACTTCTGTTTACAGAATTATTTTTGCTGCTAGTAGACCCTTGACATGACAGTATAAGAACAAGGTGACGTTAGGTATTGTTTACAATGTCCTTTGCATAGCATTTGCGGTCGCCTTTACACAGGATACGTAATAGGGTATCAGATAAATGTTGTGAATGACTTAGCCGCGAAAATATTAATATTTACAGTTTCTTAAATACATTTTGCGGTTACTACCTACATGCTATTAAATTCAAATAACTTTTACGAGTTCGTGAAAATAGCATTTGTACTTAGCGTAAATACGGTAACTTAAAATCTATATGACGTTAAAAAACAGTTTTACAATCTATGCTACCGTTAAATCTTAGGAAATGAGACGCCTTTGGAAACATTTAGATGAGTTAGATAGTCAATTTAACTTTTGTTAAGTTAAAATATATTTCTTTAATTCAAGAATATCATTTATACGTTTTTTTACTAATACTACGTATCACTACATAGTATAAAACAAAGTAGCGTTCTCTGTCCCTATGTCCCTTTGTATGCTTAAATCTTTGAAACTACGCAACGGATTTTGATGCGGTTTTTTTTAATAGATAGAGTGATTCAAGAGGAAGGTTTATGTGTATAAAACATGAATATTGTAGTTCAGAAAAGCCGAGAAACCACGCGGGCGAAGCCGGGGGCGGAAAGCTAGTTTTTACTAAAATAATTCTATTCCAGTATTCGATATTTTTAATTCAGTTAGCAGCTCACCTCGTAAATGAGCTGTGTTAACGGTTCACCGGTTCAAAGGCTTGAACCGGCGACCTTACGGCCAATCAGCTGACTCGTTCTGCTAATGTGGCTATTGTTAGTGCAAAAACTGCTGGCAACTTTGTGCTACCAACACTTTCTAGTTTCTCTTGTTTCATGGAGAAGGTTAAGCATAAAAAATCTTGATGAATGCGGTATTTATAGCAAAAAATACCTAAAAACTGCCGTTACAAAGAAATTGACCCATATTTAGAGTAAAGCCATATTATGTTATTATGAAACTAAATCTAATCACAGGATCTGTTCAACAAACCGTGATAAGCTAACGCAGTTTTTTAAATTGAAGCATATGCTTTTTAATAGTGAAAGCAAAATTAAAATATATTCATTAGTTTTGACGCTAACCTCAACAAACAAACAAAAATTCTAAGAATATTTTTTTTCGGGAACGTTTAATTGTACTCTAACCCACTTGTTTTATTTGAATATAAAAATTTACTTGTGTAGATAATAATTTACAGAGGCTCTTTGATTAATTAAGAAAACTGTTTTTATGGTCATAAGAGATTTTTTGACACGTGGAAAGTTAAAATATACTGCTACATTAATATTATTCTTTTTTCCTCTTTTCTCACTTTTTCAGGTCCATTATAAGTGTACTTTGAAGTGGAAAGTACTATTTTTTCAGCTGTAATGAATAGCCAGCTGTAATGGACGCCCAGTTTCAAATACATAGTAAGAGCTTGGTAAAGAATCGATAAACAATAAAGTAGGATCGTAATTAAATTATATATCTGCAGCGATTAACTTGACTGTTGAGTTATGCCCAGAAATTGTCACTTAACAAGAACTGGAGTAATTATATAAGCAACGCAATTCTCAACTTCTAAAGTAACAGCTCTTAGCGAAAGCATTACCATATCCATTCAGTTATTGCCAGCACTTTTGCGGTTACCAAGAAACCTTATTAGAACGCATAAAGGGTTAAAACCGATTGAGTAAAATTTTCCGTAACTCTGTATAAAGTTAAGTGTATGATAAATTCTGAAGCAAGTACAATACGTTTACATCATATTATGTAAATGATTTAGCACTTCGGGAAGAGATATAATGCAAATGTTTTAGTTGATTCGCTGTAAATATAAAGTGGGATCATTTAACAGAACATAAATTTTAGTAAACAAGTTTTGATTTCCTGAAAATAGGTGTTTATTGGTTCCTGCGTGCTTTTGTATGATTGAAACACTTCAACGCTTTATCTCGAGTCAGTAATAAGTTATAGTTTACGTAAATATTAAATATATTGAAGAAAGTGCTTGTCTGATCTATCAACGCGGAGGTTAAACCTGTAGGTACGTTTTTATTGCTAAGTTTATTTGTATACTTCTTAGCCACGCAGATGATAAAAACATTCATATCATTCGATTTTTTTCCGATTTACCGATTGTTGAAATATTGTCTTAGTTTACCAATTGGTGAAGAGGTTTAAGTGATTTAACATTGTGAACAATTAAACATTTTGTCTTTTTATTTATAAACTAGCTATTGCCTGCGGATTTACTCGCATCCAAAAGTACTTTTTCCAACAAAAGGTCTCTTGTGGTTCTTATCCAAGATCCAATCTATCTAGCTCTACAGTAAAATCACAATTAAAATACTTTCTTTTAGATCAGAAAATTGAAAGGAAATATCACAGATAATAAACTGATATTTAAGTCTAGAAGGACATTAAAACTGAACGATTCATCATTATTTTCAGCAAAACCAAAACGGTGGGTTTAGGTTTAACTATTAAACCCCCATTGTACATACAAAAATTTACAATTCTACATTGTTGAACTGATGAACTTTACCTATATTCATGGTCGTCAAGAGATAGGTAAAGTTAAGTTCAAAACGGCCATTCCCGGCCTCCTCCCGAACTCCTTCATTATCAATGCCCCTAACCACTTTCTGACGTTCATTGTCTCCGAATCAAAGGTCATACAATATTTGTATCGTCATTGTAGTATACAATCATTTCTATGGAACGAGGTGTGTCCAAAGTATCACCCTTCACAAGATTAACACGAATACTATTTCCTTCCCAACGATGGCGTGTCGATTCTACACAGACCGAATTGCGGTGCACTCCATTTCGAGTAAGGCCGTGCCACACTGGCAATTGGAGCCATTATAACGGCATCAGTGCCAATTTCGGTGTTGTGTAATACACTTTTGTTACGAATGTGTTTTTACGTCACTAGTTAGATCGTCTTCGGGTTTTTGTGGCGTTTTGAGCTGTGTGAATTATTCTGCTATTTTTTACAGCGGTTCTTCTGTAGACACGCTAAACTGTGGATGTAATTTTTGGATAATTGTCGGTGAGTCATACACCAGGCTTTTTTAAGAACGGCTACACTTCAAGCTATACATTACTGGTATCAACCGGACCTCATATTGCACGGAAAACCACGTAATGCGAGGTCAGCTTATTTTGGTATGGTAAAACCCTTAATCTTGTCCGCTACCATGGAAGTGGTACCGACTAAAAACTGCAATTTCCTTCCCTTATGCTATATACTTTGGCTATACCAATTAGAAATCCTATTACGGTTTTTTTTTTCAAATCTCAGATTCTGGGACCCCGCGGGCTTATCCATACTAATATAACGTTTAGGTCGTCAACCCTACATTGCACTACCAATTTGTATCACTGAATGATACTTTAAGGAGTTCAAATTTTAAGATATAGGTAGGTGTATAAACTTTTTTATTATTACCCTCAGACTGTTATTACCTATAGCAACTGTAACATCTCGTCACGTATCGAATAGGTCACGTCCACCTAGGACGTCCCATTGCATTACATTGCATATTATGTCTGTCACCTTAGAGGCGGGTTGAAATACCTCACAAGCTGAACTGTTTAATGGCTCGATCGGCGCAGAGTTTTAGTAATGGGCTTCTATGCTAAAGGTTGCGTGTTCCGGAGGTCACAGACAGGCAGTCGCAGATGACTTGGAGAGTCCATTCACACAGATAATGGGTAATGTACGTCTCTTGATGGGGCCTATTCGGTTTATCGTGAACCACAACCCTTGAACATTCTTCCGGCTCTGGGTGTTGTCAACGCACCCACGAGACAGGAGGAAGTTTTTCGGACATAAAAGAAAAGGAAAAATATGACCTCTAGCGTAAACCAAGTGCGAGTCGGACTCGCGCACGAAGGGTTTCGTACCATTATCTATAAAAATGGCAAAAAAATCATGTCTGTTGTATGGGAATAAATAAATAAATATTATTAAATATTATTTTTTTCTGTTTTAGTACATATTTGTTGTTATAGCGGCAACAGAAAAGCATCTTCTGTAAAAATGTCAACTGTCTAACCATCATGGTTCATGAGATACGGTCTGGTGACAGACGAACAGACAAACGGACGTTTTTACCCTTTGGTTACGGAACCCTAAAAAGAAAGAAATGAGAGCAACAGTGATCATATTGTGGTACCCATAGTCGATCACAATACTCACAAGTAACTAGCCAGTAAAACAGACAGTATTCAATTTGAATTTCAAACGTAACTCATATCTTGAACTCCGCAAGACAACTTACTTCCGATATGGACTATATATCTGCTCCATGGACCCAATACGTCACTCCAGTTCCATCTCACCCATCCACATAGACTTCTAAAGTCATAAATCTACGATCTAACATTCAGATAACTTTCACCATGAATATTTACAATGTTATTACTCATACATCATAAAATATATTACTCTATGCACTTTCATCTCCATACCGAAATGGATTTTGGGCTTGAAGCTTCGGCCATAAAGGATAAAAGTACAATAACCTTATTATTTTTATAGTCAAGTCAATGAACTGCCCGTATACCTATCATAAATTATGTTCTGAGATACCTTTAAATTGTAATCTATTGTAATTAGGTACTAAATAACTTATAAAAGAGCGATTTGTGTTCGTGTGATAAAATCGTGTAAATTATTCTGTTATTCTTTGAAATTTGTAATTTTCTACGATCCCAAGTTGTGGTGCTAACTCTCGAATTTATAGAGCAACAACTCTGATCCTGTTGTCATCTCTACTAGTGTATAATAACTCAATTAAATATAGAATAGAATTTACCTACATTTGGCACATTCGCAAATAACGGTATCATTGTTGGTTTTCCGTTAACGTGGGAACGAAACTAAAGTTGAAGGGTTTGCTTATAGATATCCCACTCCGGTTGTGGAGGTAAGTTTCCCCCCTTCCCTTCTTTAGGCAAGGTAATGAGGGCATCAAGTTATTACTAAATGATTATGTTATCGCCTGCAACAGGTGCTTGTACTACGACTGCAATATTTAAAAAATGTGAGGGAGAAATGTGAATGAGTTTATTCATACGTTTTCCAAGCGTGTTGCGTTCCTATTGACCGAAATTCAAAAAAGAACGGTGTCAAAATGTAGATACCGTTTTGAACAAACATGTTTACTTAAAAATGGCGGTTTTATCAGCCATCTGCATCTTCAAAGATGTCGTTGACCAAATAATATTTTCCCACCGAAATACTTTGACCTTTGCAAAGATCTAGTGTAACAGTTGAGATAGAAGTACATGACACTAGGATTCTGCGAACAATAGCAATGCTACTTGTGGAACTGGTTTTTTTTTTATTCTAAACCAGATCACTACGATATGCATGGTTCACATTTAATATACCTAGGTACACACGGCGACACATCAAGCTATACACACCCAGTATAGGCTGGCCTCGCATTGCGCGGAAAGCGTTTACAATGCTAGGTTAGTCGATACTGGATTTATATAGCTTAATATGTAGCCGTGCGTATAAGCGATATCCTTTCTTTTGAAAAAATTAATCTTATTTTTAAGAAGTAAGACTTGATTCAATCGCAATATATAAGTTGCCGTCCGCAGACGTAGACAACAATAATCATCGATTATAACTCGACCAATTGATGGATCAGGTAATATATTACACATTATATACACAATAACATAAAAATTAGCAGGGATTATACCTAATATACAAGTACAATACAGTACCAAAATTAATATATATTAATATATATTGTAAATAAAAAAAATTGTAATATATATTGGTATAATATTATATATTATACCAATATATGACTGCCTCGTTGGTCTAGTGGTCCCAATCGCGACTGCTACGCTAGAGGTCTTGGGTTCGATCCCCAGGTCGAGCAAAGTGTTATTGAGTTTTTCTATGAAATTCTCAGTAGCAGCTCGGAGTCTGGATTTGTGCCCGGTGAATGGCAATAGGCTCGCCCCCTATTACATGGGACCCAAACATACCGGCGAACTGTGGGTGTACATTAAGTGCACCTCTGCCTAACCCTTCGGGGAATACAGGCGTGATGGTATGTTAATATTATATATTATCGTCACCCACAAACTTACTCATTTAGAGACTACCCCCACCTGGGTTACCTCCGTCCGTTGTCACCTCATGGGTGCCAGCTGAAAATCAGCGTTGAGGGTCTTGACACTCAGCACATGCTGAGCTGGTAACCTATTCGGTACGAGCATGCTGTTAGCAACCAAATGTTACTTTAGATTATTAAGATCTTTATTTTATTTCTTTATGTTTTGGATTTTTATTTGTACCGAATAAATTCATTTTCTTTCTTTTCTTTCTTTACCAATCTTCCTAAAATATATACAAAAAAAATCCCTATTTTCCTTCGTCACGCGATAGAAGTCGCTTTGTAATAGAATAGTTAAGAAAATTCCTTAAAAAATTGGCAACTATCAGAAAACCTGAGGACTATTTTAACTTATTGCCTTTTTTATTCATTCCAGTTCGGATTTAATATTTAAACCTCAGACAGGACAAAGTCCGTCAGGTGAGCGATATATTTATATTACTACTAGTATTATAAATTATTATTATTATTACTAGTAATATGACCGGTATAGTAGCTTCGCTCTCAACTAGATCACTAGTGTAGTCAGCTATAAATCAGAGGGTATCGTGGGCGACAGATAGCGTTCTGTTTAATAAGCACAGCTGTTGTTTGTTTCCATTGATAAAAAGAAAAGTGTTGTACACGAAAAAAAACGGTCCGATATTGGATTTTTCATTTAATTCCATGTATGTATGTCATTAACAATTACAAGTGTGTCTGAATTATAAAAGACAATTACAAAATAATAATAACCATTAAATAATAACCAGTAAGTCAATAATAATTCAACACTTAATAAAACATTTAAAATATGTTCTTAATGATAATGATTCAAATAATAATAATAAATTTTCAGTACATGTCAGGCAATTACATAATGAAAATAACCATTAAATACTAATTAATAAGCAAATCAATAATAATAATATTTAGGAAATCTCTTTTACACATGTCCATATTTGTGATAGTTTAAATAAAATTATAAGTTTTAACTAGGTCTAACTATGTATTAATAATATTTAAATTTCAATTAAATTCGTGAGATCGATAAACCAACTTCATAAAAATGGTACCTACTGAAATAGCATATAACTTGCATAAAATGGTACCTACTGAAAAACATACCGGCGAATTGTAAGTGCACAGCAGAAAATTTCTACCTGAACATTCGGGAAATACAGGCTTGATGATATTTTTTTTTCTGTGACACCAAAATCAGTACTGTAGACACCAGATGTGGCCCCTGCAATGTTTACCTAATAAATCTAATTATATGAAGTGAAAGTGCAAAATCGTATCGCACAATACCGTGCGCCCGCGCATCAATGGCCCACAAGTCCATCCGTATGTGAATGAACCTAGTGGGCGTAGGTGTAGCCATTCATAAAGAATTAATATTATCGTGTCAATTTACTGTACTCGCAATCACACTATTTGTCTTTTTTGCACACCTTACAATAACATCAACCAATCTTATAAGATCTCTGTGTGGATGTAAATTGCACGTAAGTAGGGACCAAGTTATTTTGATGGTGTGTCTACGATTTTTGGTGTATTGTAAAATTTTTGCTTTGAAATAATGAAAGTCATCGTTTATTGAATATTGCTTCCAAAGAGGTTTTGTGTAAAAATAACGGTATTGTTATACTTGAATTGATACTTGTGTCGTGTTCAAAATTTCGTTTCTATATCAATGATTTTAGAAACATGGTGACTCATTATGTGTTTGTATGTCGCATAAAAAAGCGTCATAAATTATTTTGTGTAAGTTTTTTAGGCACTTTCAACCATAATTTTAAATCTATTCCAATTATAATATCTTAAAAAACATTATAACTGATATAAAATGTAGTTTATAATTATAAATTACTAAAATAATCTATTCTTACTTTAGTAGTGGCAACATAGTCATTAGTAGATCTTGTATAATTAATACATGCAATACTGTCACTAAATGATTTTAAAAAAAGGGACGTCACTTTCCTCCTCTATTCAATCTTCACTGTGCTAATAAATGGACGTGATACCTTGTGAATATTATTAATTTAAATATAAGTCACAGTACCTATATAATTCGAATTTAATTTGTATTTCACGTCCATAACCCCAGTGCCGGAGTAACCCGCCCGCAAGCTCGGGGCCCGTACCATATTCTATTGAGAGTCCCTGGATCTATTGTAGATTCTCAAAAGTAGTAAAAAAGAGCAATGCTCAATACATTAATTATGTATTTGATATAGAATAACTCATTGTGACGACTTTTTAGTGTCTTCATTAGTGACTAAATAGGTTACATTAAAAAAATTAAGCTTGGGCGGAGGTTGTCGGATTTGGATACGCAGGGCCCCTTTTGCGCGGGGCCTGTAGCATTTGCAACTCCTGCTATATGGTTAATCCGCCACTGCATAACCGTAATTCCAACGGATCCAAAGATCAATTAGGTACTCTGGTAATTAAAAAATAAAGTGTTAGATACACAACAATAATATTTGCTAATCAGTAATGGTATTCACATCACGAACCCAGCATATAGGTAACAGCACAACGTATATTTACAAAGTGACCTTAGTATGCACCTGTCTTTATTAATATAGGAATATTATATGAGCGCTAAGTCTTGAATACAAATCTATACTTAACACAAATATACCGTTAGATTATTATCATAAATTACTTATGGTAGTAATACATTATTTTAAGTGTGTGTGCTAGTGTTTTTATTGCATGAGACTGACTTTGAATGCAATCAATGTCATATGAAGTTCACCGTGCTAAAAATTAAAAGATTGTTTTATATTTGTAGTGTCTTTTTAGGGTTCCGTAGCCAAATGGCAAAAAACGGAACCCTTATAGATTCGTCATGTCCGTCTGTCCGTCTGTCCGATCGTGTCACTGCCTTTTTTTTCGAAACTATAAGAAGTATGCTGTTGTACTTGGTAAGCAGATGTATTATATGAACCGCATTAAGATTTTAACTCAAAAATAGAAAAAAAACAATAAATTTTGGGGGTTCCCCATACTTGGAACTGAAACTCAAATTTTTTTTTTTCATCAAACCCATTCGTGTGGGGTATCTGTGGATAGGTCTTTAAAAATGATATTGAGGTTACTAATATCATTTTTTTCTAAACTGAATAGTTTGCGCGAGAAACACTTCCAAAGTAGTAAAATGTGTATTCCCCCCCCCCCTGTAACTTCTAAAATAAGAGGACGATAAAACTAAAAAAAATATATGATGTAGATTACCATGTAAACTCCCACCGAAAATTGGTTTGGACGAGATCTAGTAAATAGTTTTTTTTTAATACGTCATAAATCGTAATGCTACGGAACCCTCCGTGCGCGAGTCCGACTCGCACTTGGCCGGTTTTTTACTTTTATATGATGAAAAATTTGTATATGAGCAAAATAAGTAATACAAAATGACACAATGCAAAATGTATTGTTTTGGCCACCGGGGGTCGGTATAGGCTCTGCTGAGTTAACTTTTTACATACCAAATGACCTACCCACCTTTTAGGACAACACTGCAAGCAAGTAATGCCGGCAAAGCAGGCAGAAGAACGCATGAGAAAGAGATCCATCTTCCTCCAATCCATCATCATCAAAACGTTTGCTGGAAGGGCATTTATAGACCATGACCCGGCAATGACCCCAGTGAGGGGCACGCGTGTTTTTTTTTTTACATCTTATAGTTGCGCTTGTTCACGCCCATATACTTATATACAATATATTACTATATTCATCATTGTCAGCCTCCTGCCTTTATCGCAATTGGGGCCGGAAAGTCTTTTCTCGTATTTTTTCCATTTATCACTATCAGGCGCCATCATTCACTACCTGTTCCATTAAATCAGATTTAACACAATCCATCCGTTTTTATGGCCAATTTATGGCCTTCCCATTGCGGAATCCTCAAACAGCTTAAATCATCATCAGGCTAGATTTGTCTATTGCCAGCCCATTTCTCCTACAACTTACTAATCTTTTGAGCTATTTCAGTATGTCCACTGGATTAATACTGGCAAACATTATGTATCAATTAAAAATCTTGCTGTCAATCAAAACTCGACATTAATGAGTTTACACACTTCCTGTCATATTACTCACATCACTAGTTTCTCCACCTTCCGCACAAATATCAATAAACATTTGGCCATAATAAGTCAAAACACATTAAAAGCACACAAGTTTAAGGTTATGATATAACTAAACAAAAATGTCTGTATGTTTATTTATGTTACCACTAAACGAGTGACAAAAACTGACAGAAATAATCTGAAAACTTATGGACGTAGGAAAGAAATCTCTAATAAAACAACATACCAAACAAAACATCTAAATACATGGTTTAATCAATCGAATGCTTAATTGTGATCATTAAAAATTACACCAGTCTTTAAAATACTCAGACAATGATATGAATTTTCCAGTGAAAGAAAAATTCAGCCTCAGGCTGGGTTGAAACCTTCGTCCCTTTGGTTAAGAAAACCAAACTTTTTTTTTCGCTTTTTTAAAATTCATATCTTTGTGAACATTTATCTTTATTTAATATTGAAAAATAAACAGTACGCAAACAAAGTCAGGGCCAAATCTAGTTGATTTTATGTCTGTGTGTGTGCAATCGTCGTCGACGCAAGCGCAGCCAGAGTACCGGATATAACACCGCTACATCCGACCGGCGCAGTGGCGCTCTGAATGTCAATGCCAAACATAAGGACTTGATTTACTAGATACTAGTTACGTGTGAATGCTAATTAATATTTAGAAACAATACCAGTTTTGAAGACTACTTTGAATCGATAGTTGAAAGTGTAACCGTTTATTATTTACTCAATTACGCTTAAACAAGTTTTTATGTGACATCGAGAGTCGGTAACAGTGTTTTCCTGTCTTCAATATGCGGTAATTACACCAATATTTTTGCGGAAATTAGCTACTCAAAACTAGTAAAAAAACTGTTTCTGCTTAATGTCTATTCCTATTTTAATACCTACCTATACATATTAAGAGAAATTACTAGTACATTATTGAGCGTAATTATTTTTTATTTAACGACATCGACTTTTATGCGAGTTCAGAGACACGTAATTACTTCCAAATTTCTTATCATACCGAAATATTAAGAAAGTGCGCAATGGCAATCATTTATCTAAATATATCCGACACTATCGATATAATCGTATCATATCATGACAGTGAAAGTCGAAAAATATCGAAAATCGATAAGGATTTCATTTGAAAAAACCTGCGTATGTGATTGCGTTACCTTGATCTTGGTGTCGTAATTTCAATGTCCGTTACGTCCTACATTGTTTGTAAGATTTTTATCGAATCTGGAAACATCTTACTAGAATATAATAGACTAGAATATTTTTATAATACACCAAAATAAAGAGCTACATTTATAAAGACAAAATTAAACTAAGGGTACAATGCTGCCGCACAATTTATAAACGCATTAAGAAGGCAGTGGTATTTACTGCGTTTATAAATTGTGCGGCAGAATGGCGTTCTTATAGCTATAAGCGATATCTTCCAGACAACCTTTAAATGGACAAAGAAAATGTAAAACTAAAGCGCAAGCTGTAAAAATATAAGCTGTAAATAAAAGCCTTTTATTTCTTGCTATTTAATTGTTAACATTACATCGCAATTTTTATCAACAGACAATTTACAATTTAATTAAATTAGTAAATAATGTAGGTAAGTAGGTCATCATCAACCCTTACATTGTCCCACTGCTGGGCACGGGTCTCCTCTCAGAGCGAGAGGGAATAGGCTATAGTCCACCACGCTAGCCTACTGCGGGTTGGCAGACTTCACACGCCGTCAAGAAAATCTATCAGGCATGCAGGTTTCCTCACGATGTTTTCCTTCACCGTTTAACCGCGTGATAATTAATTATTAATACGCACATGACTTCGAAAAGTCAGAGGTGCCTGCCTTGGATTCGAACTCGAGACCTTTGACTTGGCAGTCCAATGGTCATATCACTAGGCTATCACTGCACTCCACTGCAGGTAAGTAGGTACATAAGAAAATTTTAATTTGCCATAAGTAAATTAAGTATGACTTAATTTATTCAATTGTAAATATATATTACCTATATTAAATTTATTCTTATAAAATAATGGAACATGAAAATGAATGAATAATGGAATGGAACTTGAAAAAAAATTATAGGACGCTCTTGTAAAAGTTGTAAAAATAATGTAATCTAAGTTTACGTGATGTACCTAACTATTTTAGCAGCGCCGTCAAAGATATTGCAAAAATTTCGCTTTCCACCAATATGAGTGGACTATCAGGTTGGCCAGGCAACATTCGAAATGCTTTAAATGAAAAAGTAGTCAATTATCTAAAAGTCATTAAATATATTAATTAAGTTGTAGAAATTGCTTATATTATAGATTGTTTTTTCATATTAATTTTAGCTCATAACTATGAGATAGATATCACGATTAAGATTAATCACTTCTACTTACGTATATCATTTGTATTCATGGAATATAATATGTAATTAAATATAATGATGGTGATGGCAACATTCGCAATAAACACGATTCAGTGAAATGAAGATCTATTTTCTTCAATGGCAACTTTTACTGTGTTACGTGTATTTGCGGACATTACAATCTGCATTTATTTATAACCGAATTTAAGTAATTTTATTAGTGTACAAATTTACAACATATAGCAGACTTATGTATTTGATCATATCCAGGTAATTTATTAGGTTTGAAAAAATAACAAGATCAATGATCACACCGTATGACAGTATATCTAAATTAAATGGAATTGTAAATAAATAAGCGTAAATATATAATATAGTATAATTCTAACTAAAATAAGACTAGAATAAATACTAAAAAATATATTTATTTAATTTAATTTAATTCATACATTACGTTACATAAATACAAAAAATAAAATAAGTTGCATATTAAATATAGTACAATAATTTAACACAGTTATTATTAATATCTTTAAAATAGTTGACATAAATTAGTACTTCCTCTCTCCTATATTGCTGTGCCCGACAGGGTCCACAATGTACTTATATTAATAATGTATACTTACCATCCAAAAAAACTTTGTGGAACGCAATAAATGAATGAATACTGAATACTGAATACTAATAACGTATTAACACAATTGGCACAAAAATAAATAAGGTTTAAATGCACTTGTAAATGCTTCCTATCTACAAAGTCCTATCGCGATCTATCATGCTGTCTGGTTCAGACGACTACCGACTAGCGCACAGATAAAAAAAAAACTACAATAAAGTTTCAAAGTGACATGGCAGCGAATTAACTTGGCAGAGGCATCTTCGCCATAGTAACTTAATAAAAGGACCAAGTTTATAGCCCGATATGTCTAAACTTGGCATGTAACTTGACAGAATAAATAGACTAGTTAAGACATTGGCAAGGATTGAGGATTCCGATTTTTATCTAACAATTTATGTGTTTGTAAACATTTTTATTGCAGTATATCCAATGCCTTTTCAGGAGTTAATAAGACGCCAGTATGATATATAAATACTTAAACCGTTTTTTTATGGAAGAACTTGGCAAACGAGCAGGCGAGCCACCTGATGGTAAGAAGGAAGGGGACTGAGGGAGGAATTTGGCCTCCGGCGTTCCACACTCACCGAACGTGAATGAATACCTGAATGTGACATGCATATCTCATATACTGCGACATGCATGCATGCCTCCTGTCATAAGTGGAAAAATATACATTGACGGAATTCAAATTCATTATTTCATTGGTGCAGACAATAATTGGAGATTATGTTGTGCAGATTATTACAGCTGATAAAATTCGATGTTGCATACAAAGTGCGTTTTAATAAGAGTAATTAAAAGCATATTTTATTAACTATGATAATCTTTTTGATGCCTATCAGACATTCTATTGTTTGGGTGATAATTTAAGACTTAATGATTCAGTGAATGATTAGTCAATTTACTAAGCCGTGCCCACTTCGTCCACCACAAACGTCGCTTTCTATTGCTAAAGATTTTTTTAAATCAGTTGATCCAGTTATTAGATACCCCCACAACGTCACAAACTTTACCTCTTTATAAAATTACTATAGATTAGTGGACCCGACAGACGTTTCCATGTCCGAATTCGATAGCAGTCAAGCCGTTTTTGAGTTTTAGTGAGACTAACGAACAGCAATTTACGGGAAATAAACCGAGGACTTCTAGCGTAGCAGTCGTGCTAGGGACCACTAGACCTATGAGGCATTCTCTTCATTAGTCTTTTGAGACCTTATTTAAAGGATAATAAAGTTAACGTTATCACAAGTTTAACATTTACGTTCATCATAAAATTTTTATGTCAATTGCACAAACTGTCATAACAAACTGTTAATGTTGGGCTGTAAGAGTGAAGCAATGTAAACAATGGGAATTTAACTTAAATTATGAAAGGAATACTTCATTTACATTTATTGCTTATAGTAAATGTTGCTAAATAAGACATTTTAATTACCTCATTAGTCTCGTGGTCCTAAACGAAAGCTGAATAAAATCATGGATTAAGTATCGCGTTATTTGGTTTTTCTATGAAATTCACAATAGCATTGCGGAGTCTGGATTTTTGCCCCGTTAATAGTAATAGGAAGGGATAGATAAGAAGGGATAGATAAGTGGACGATACTAGCAACGGAATACGGTAAGAGGAAAAATAACCGTTGAAAAGACTATATGAAAAAGATAGCTAGTTCAGAATGGACACGTATTGCAAAGGATAGGAAAAGATGGAAAGTGTTAGAGGACCCTTTGTCGAAAGTCAAGCTAAAAAACAACCGGCTTCCGCAACATAATATGTTTAATATATAAAGAATAAATGTATAATAGAATAAAGTAAATGTAAAATTACTATACTATTATTTGTTTCAGCAATAAAGGCTTTTTTTATAGTTATAGACTCACACTGTCACATATGACCTAAAACATACCGGCGAACTGATGATGTAATTTAGTGGATCCCTCCATAAACCATTCGAGAAATCCAGGCTGACAGTATGATGTAAGATTTATCCGCCCGTCGGTCAAAAAGACCACCTCTAACAAACTACCAGAGGAAACGCTACTCTGCCATTATTCTACAGAAATATGGCTAGCTATCCAACCAATACGATTCTCGATTTAAGATTAAAACAAAAAGTATCGATACATAAAATAATAATATGTAATTAAAATGCAGGCAGACTCATTAAGGAGGAATCAATGAATGTAGACTCGATTAAAGCCAGAGTGCATAATGTATTCAATTGATTTCGTTATGAGAGGAAACATCTTTCTTTTTAACCGACAAAGAAACTCAAACTTAACAAGGAAATTCTCAAGTCGACGCGTAGGATAATTTACAAGTCGTTGGCCGAATTTTCAATCACGTCCTAAAAGGGCTGCCTCGTTAGCCTAGTGGTCCCAAGCGCGACTGCTACGCTAGAGGTCCTGGGTTCGATTCTCAGGTCGAGCAAAGTGTTATTGATTATAAAAAATCTCTGTAGCAGCTCGGAGTCTGGATTTGTACCTGGTTAATGGCAATAGGCTCGCCCCCTATTACATGGGACCTAAACACATCGGCGAAGCGTGGGTGTACATTAGTACACTTCTGCCTAACCCATCGGGGAATACAGGCGTGATAGTATGTTATGTGTTATCTTATGTCCTAAAAGGGTTTTCTTACTTTTAACTCCGTTTCTAGGTAGCGTATCAACATGCTTCAGATTTTAAGGGCGACCTTCAGCCATGCTCACAACTGTAAAAACACGACTGCGGGCAGGATTCGAAACTGCGTCTTCTGGTTAGGTACACCAGACACTATGACCACTAAGCCACCTCAAGTCCCAGCCAGGTCGAAATTTGCCTTCACATTTTTGAATTTATGTCTTTGAGGTGACGTCATAATAATATAATCTGATTAAATATACCTAAGTACCTACTATAAATATTGGTATTCCCAATCTTTCTTTACGCGGCTGAGACATGGACAGTGCGTGAGTTGGAAAAGGGGAAGATAGATGCTCTAGAGATGTGGTGCTGGAGGAAAATGCTCGGCATATCGTGGACAGAGTTCCGCACCAACGTGTCCATACTCCAGGAACTCGGCATCACAAAGCGTCTATCAGCCATAGTACAGACGCGCATACTACAGTACTTTGGCCATCTCTCTAGACGTGATAACAATTCAATAGAACGGCTGGTCGTGCAAGGAAAAGTAGAGGGAACCAGATCACGTGGCAGATCACCTATGCGCTGGACCGGTCAAGTGAAATCCGCAGTGGGAAACCGTGTGTCAGACTGCACCAGACAGTCTGCAAACAGAGAGAGATGGCAGGAGATTGTGAACAGAGCTGTGTCCGCCTCTAACACTAAAGTGGACGCCTCAACGTGACGACCGCTCTGCCAAGAGCGATACGACTGAGAAGAGAAGAGACATATTATAGTCCTAGACCAAAAGTTGTAAAATAGTCCTAAGAGGTGGTTAGTGTTACACCAATAACTCTGTATAATCTCAGCAGTAGAGTTTTACCACACAGTCTTTGACGGGTAAAGGAGTTACATAATAAATAGCTACAGGGTAGGTGAACCTTCTTCGTGCATGGATACTATGCAGGTTAAAAACAAGTCACTTTTCATCTTGACGTTTTCCCGGCGCAGTGCCAAGTCGCCAAGTTTCGCTTCACTTAAAACTGCTCGTGCAATCATTGGCATGCGAACAGTCAGCATAATAAGTGTTGAAGCAAACTTCGTTATTAATTAAGTAGGTTATACCTCAGTATATATTATAATTCTGATAAGTAAACATTTTAGTGTGACTGGCTGTTTTTTTCTTGAATTTAAACGGAGTTCGACTTCATCCATGATATATCAATTTAATAACCAAAATACTATCAATCAAAATACTGTCAATTTGATTATAATTAGCAAATTTTTCCTAATTAATGAATCCCTGTTAAAATTTCGACGCCTCTGTGAACACTTTTATGTCATAATACTGCCAAATACAAAAGTACATTCTTTAATTTACGGAGACAAATGGAAATACGAGTATAATCAAGCACAAAAACACAGTTTTCAAGTAATCGACACCAGCACGTCAATTTCACTACAAAAAAGTCGTGCGACATGACTCATGCGACGGAAACGTCGATTGTCAAGGTCGCATAATCGCATCCAACGACGCGCGACCAACCATTGTTTTAACAGGACAATCGGAGTTTTTTACTCTATTTTTCCATTCACTTATTCCCTCAAAATACTAATTCTGTAGAACTTGCGAAATAGGAGATACGGTGATGTTAAGATTTGTTTTTTTTTTTAAGTTGCCTCATAATAGGTATTTGCCTTTTATCTTGCGCACGTTTACAAACACCAATTCTCACAATTATATGAGTCCCGTGCAGGAATCGATCGCGCGATCCTATTGTACAGGAGCTGAGCACTCAACCACTGTGCCAATCAACCCATCTAAACTATTTAACATACAAACGCATTGAACCTTTTTTCAACCATGTCCCCGCGAGATAATCACAATAATAGTTTCAGGAAATGCTATCAATATATTCTAGATAACTTCGTGAGTTATAAAACAAAACTCACGTTTAATCAGAAAACGTGATACTTTCGAAAAAATAGTAAATGTTTTAATCTAGTCCAATAGTTTCAGAGAATTATTACGATTGATAAGCTGACGTAAGTCGGAGTTATTCCATACGTGTTCTATAAGTTCTATTCTAGCAAATAATACCTAGATAATGTTGAGAAAAAACTTCACGCCTATAGGGTGTATCATCAGAACTAAAGATGAGAAACCAACCAGACATCACTTTCGAGACGGTGGTCCCGTGAAAACATTTTCAAAACCATTTCGAAAAAAAAGAAATGGTCAAAAGGGGTTAGTAATTTTTTATTACAGTTGTTTGTGCTGTTGTCTCTTAATTTTATTATGTTCGGCCATATGTCGAGTTATCTGGCAGAGTTTACGAAGATACTCATACCAGCAGTCTAAAAGTCCAACGATATTGACTTCCAGAAGATCGGTAACAGTGGCGGGAGAGCGATAAGGCCTTAACTCAGCTGTAATGTGAGTGACATCAATATACATGTAACTGTTAGTAAATAGCGCTCTTTTTTATAGCACTAAGATAACAAACAAGCATACGCCCCGCCTCATGTTAAGCAGTTACCGTCGCCTATGGATTGCAACACAAGGGTATCACTCACGTGTTACCGAGCATGTAAACGGAAAGGAAGAGGAAGGAGAAACGTAAAAGTAACCCCTTCCTTCTTCTTTTCTCCTTCCCCTCCCTTTTCCTTGACACGGTTTAACCGAACTGAGAAATAAATTCAACCCCCGTTGCCTCACACTCACCATACGAAACGCAACAGTATGCATACTGCTACTTCACGTTGATATTCTGGGAGGATAGTACTTGTCTTTATTAGAGTCACCATCCTCATACCATCATCATCAACAGTCTTCTATTTACTGACCCAATAATAAGCAAAATCAGCTTCTTTCAAAGTCAGGGTTACATTTTATTCCACCTCGGCCTAGAGCCCCGTGGCCTAGTAGACGGAAAAAGAAAAAAGAAAATAGGCCAGCAGATGTTTATCAACGCACGGTAGGCAGCAATGGTGTATATATATGTGTAATTTGTGCGATTTCCCATGGTAATCAGTTTGACGGTGTCCGTGATGGAATCGAGATGGCATACTAAGTTTGTCGCGCTCGAAAGTCTGTGGCAAATAAACTAAGAAGCGGGTTTTAACAAGTACTTCTATAGATACGGCTGCCTTTTGGAGTTATTTATTAACAGAGATACCATCACGCTAGCATCCGTGAATGGTTAGGCAGAGATGTATCTACACCTACAGTTTGCTGGTATATTTTATGTCCCATTTGTCGAGCCTAATGCCAATTTCTTAGAAATTTATAGACCTGACAACCAAACCCAAGACCTCACGGTCTTCAGACAATTAGTGAATAAGTATGGAAGTAAGGATAGTACAGATTACGCGAATGTTTCTACACAGGCTACAGTATGCTGGTATATTTTAGGTTCCGTATGTCGAGCCTAATGCCATTAATCCGGTCCTAATCCGAACTCTGTGCTGCTACTGCCAATTTTTTCGAACCAATTTTGCCACTACAATCGAACCCAGGACCTCAGGACCCAATTCACTAATTGGCTAAAGATCGTGATCTTTTGCCAATTAGTGAATTGGTATGGAAGTATCTAAGGATAGTACTGTATAGATTAGCAAACTGGAGTTATTTATTATTAAAGATAACATCACGAGAATGATTATACACCGACAGTTTTCTTGTATATTTTAAGTCCCAGGATCGATACCTGGGACCTAAAATATACAATACATTAATCGGGTACAAATCCGAACTCTGTGCTGCAACTGCCAATTTTGACAAAATTGCTCCACTACCATCGAACCAAGGACCTCACGCTCTTCAGCCAATTAGTGAATTAATAAAGAAGTAAAGATAGTATGCATAGATTAGCTAACTTCCGAGCTTCGGATCGGCAACTGTCGTCGTCCCTTAACCTTTTGAACGCCAGAGTATAAACGTATCGCCGTACCCCTGACGCCAGGCCACTTTTTCTATCAAATTACACAAGGTAGTGAAAACACACTAAAGTAATGATTAAATTGTTTATTTCATAATATGGTGCGACGTATATTTTGTCATATATTTGTGACGTTGGCGTTCAGGATAAGATTTCGTTTGTCACATATATGTGACAATGGCGTTCAAAAGGTTAAACCATAACTGCAGTTTACGCAAACCTGTGCTGAATCGTAAGGCGGATGCAAGGTCAGGCCGCAGTGCGGGGTGCAGACGGGCGTATTGATCGCATCCCGCGTCTGCACGCCACCCCGTCTGTAAACCGCTTTATATCGTACGATTATAGATTTTTATGGCGCTGCCTTTAGTCGACTTCCATGGTCGCTTAGAGTGCTGGTTTATACCTAGGTATTTTGCGTAAAAAAAAGTGTTAAATAAATACGAAAAGTTTAAGAAAAAATGGGCTGATGAGTGCCATGATGTCTGTCTGTCTCATTAGTGTGTTGTTCCCAAGCGCGACGGCTACGCTAGAGGTCCTGGATACGATTCCCAGGTCGATGAGTTACATGACACCTACACATTCCAGCGAACTGTGGGTGTACATTAGTACACCACTGCCTAACCCTTCGGGCAATACAGACGTAATGGTATGGGATTAGTACATTGAATTCGTATTTTGTATTCTTACGCATTTGTTTGTCAACTTACTTTAAGATAAGAAGGAGGTAAATAATCTTACATAGTCTCGCGGGAAATTAAGGAAAAACCACTGAAAGCATTTGGTAATATTATTAAATTGTTTGAAATTAACAAAATAGTATTTAACATTGTTGAACTATCGTTGTAATATGCCGAAATCAAACTTGGTTTTGGCAAGAAAATTTGAATCCTACCCTCAAAATCAATAAAAATACATATACTTAACTTACGGTATTTGAAATGTAGTGTAGAAAGAGAATTCTCCCAAACAAATATTTACTTACTTGCCAATTATAGTATAATATCGTCTATAAAGTTGTTCATTGTTACTTACTCCAAAGATGACGTTGTATTTAATTATCCGGCAACACTTGTACTTTATATCAATAAAACCACCAACTAATTAACACTGTATCACGTCCAAAAGAATACGTGAATAGCTAGCAATTAAAAAAAAATACGACAAATAAAAACCGTTTACACATCAGCACATAGCTAATAGATTTCGGCGACTAGATAATCGTCAGCCATTTTGGTTTTTACTTCAAAACACCTGTCAATCAGTTGTTGTAATATTTTAAACATCGAACGCTAAACTTGATTATGACGCAAAAAAAATAAGGTTGTCCAACATTCCAATTTGAAAAACAAAATAGCATCGAATGTTTTTAAATTGTAGAACGTATTCAACCTTACCTATTTCTACTTACGAAACGAAGCCGATGTTACTCCAGTGGCTAATGACATTTGAACGGTTAATCGAGTCCTAAAAAAATCGATAGATACTTGTTTCTAGCATCTAACCGGTTAGGAAAGTAAGACATAGTCCAAAGACTTAAATGAGACATGTTTCGATCTTGAATTATTAGAATAAAGCATTATTTAAGTCACGCACGCTTGCACGTGAATTGTAAGTCAGTTTATTACCTAATTCTGAAACCATTTAGTTAAGTAAATGTCAATGTCACGTTACGTTCCTGTTTATATACCTACGATTAGTTCGTTCGTAAATAATATTCGTGAGATCGATACCTCACCTAAAGATATATGATACGCCATGTACCTACACGACTTTTTATATTGTCAATATAATTATTATATACAATATATTACTATTTGAACAGTTCCTTGACAAACAAACATTAACACAAAGGTCAAACATTACTAGTTTTCTGAATATGTTGTTATATTGTTTGACATGTGATAAAATAATAAAGAAATAGTGAATCACCTACGCTATTTTTTATTGTCTGGAAAATTCAAATCTGTTCCGTCACTTCGGAAGCCAAATTCGTACCAAAAATATTTTTAATAAATTGATTAAAAACAGTAGCAGTCGTGTCGTTTCAAAATCGTATGCTATAAAAAGCGGTATGGTGCAGTAATCCCATCGCGCGTACTATGGGGTTGTCGACACGACGTCGAGGGAGTCTGCTTTCAAGGTCGGCGTACTATCGTAGTAAAATACTCATTTATGGGATTGCCTATGGCTATAATAAGATGTTGGAAGCATCAACTTATTGCTAGGCTACTTATTGCGAGGGCAATTAATACTTGGGTGTTCTGAATTTGAAATATGCTTGAGGTTTAATATTACTTGTCCCAGCGTAATTTTAAAATATAATATACTAGCTTTCCGCCCACGGCTTCACCCGCGTGGTTTATTGGCTTTTCTATACTAAAATATGTATGTATTATACATATAAATCTTCCTCTCTCTTGAATCACTCTATCTATAAAAAAAAACCGCATCAAAATCCGTTGCGTAGTTTCAAAGATTTGAGCATACAAAGGGACATAGGGACAGAGAAAGCGACTTTGTTTTATAATATGTAGTGATTTTCAAAATACGTAATATAGCAGCAAAATATTTATAGAATCGTTAAATTTGTTTTGTAAAAATTATAACTTACTAACTACTTGTTTTTTATATTTTTCGCTGATAATAAATCAGATTCATACAATGCTATTCATATTTAATAAATATGACATAACTTGAAAGCCACTTATTTAAATTAAATTCAATCGACGACATTAAAAACATCTTTAGTGCGACCTTAAATAATCCACACTTCGTTTAACATAACAACAAGTGCTTAACCAATCAATTTGTCATTGGTCTTCATACAAAAACATCAATAAATTAATAATTTATTATTACCAAGGTTGAAATAAGAATGACAAAACAGTGACTGACATGCGTGAAGTGTCAAGTGATGACGTCACTGACACTGACGTTGACGTAACCTTGTCAAACCCTTCAGTGTTTGGTGTATCTACCATTAATGTCTAGGCTATATTTTCATCTAAATCATTATGGATATTTAATTTGCAATCATGAATTTGGCGTCTGGACAAAATATTATTCAGTCAAACTAGATACTTTAAGCATTTACCTTGAGGAGAACGCTTCTGTCAATGATTTGTGCCTTTTCTAATGCACCTTTGCACAATCCAGGTGTTGCCAATAGTAACACAAAAGTAGTAATGTTAATTGAAATTATTTCTTTTTTACTATAAATATACTTACAAAAGTATTTTCAACATAACATACCATCACGCCTGGATTCCCCGAAGGGTAAGGCAGAGGCGTACTAATGTCACCCATACTTCGCCTGTATGTTTAGGTCCTATGTAATAAGGGGCGAGCCTATTCCCATTAACCGGGCACAAATCCAGACTCCGAGCAGCTGCTGAGAATTTCAAATAAAAACCCAAACGCAGAACCTTTCGCGTAACAGTCGCACTTAGGACCACTAGACTAATGAGGCAGTCTCGTCCAAACTGCAATTAAAAGGTCACCTCCATGTCCAGGATATTTGAATAACAAGATCAATTTCCAAACTAGAATTGTTGCACTAAAGTTAATTGAGTTATTTTCGTGAAGGAAAAATACGACCGCGGGCAGGATTCGAACCTGCGTCTTCTGGTTAAGTAAGTGGTGTATTTAACCAGAAGACGCAGGTTCGAATCCTGCCCGCGGTCGTATTTTTCCTTCACTAAAATAACTTAATAATCTTTGCATGGAAAATGCCTAAAAAATACAAAAAGATAGAGTTAATTGAATTAATATTCTCTCAACTGCAACATTACCAAACCATTTTACCATTAATTATTCTTTCTTAATTCTAGTCCATAATTCGTCTTAATATGTCACAGTTATTTCTTAATATGATCGTAATTGCCTAGACTTGTTATAAAGGCATTTGAACACTAAGCATAGGCAGTAATTACTTAAACATGCTTGTTAGCACATTATAATTAAATTGTTGAAATGTCAAGTTTATCTACTTTGTATTTAAGCTCTGTTAGCTACAATAATTGTTGCTTATAGAACATTAGTTTAAAACCAATATACTTAATTGGCTTAATTCAATACAATTTGACATTTGTAGCGGCATTGACTCGAATAAATCAAAGGTCTTTAGACAGTTAATAACTAGAGAACTGGCGGTGGCTTCGCATAGGATCACAATTATCCCACGGGATAATAAAAAGTCTATGTGAATCGAGAATAATGTAGCTTTCTAATGGTGAAAGAATTATTAAAATTGGTTAAGTATTTCAAGAGTTTATCGATCATAATCAAACAAAAAAAAACTTTCCTCGTTATAATATTACTTCAGATATTATGTAAAAGTATAAATGCTCCTACTTCGACTACAACTTCTTCACATAAGAAGGCAAAGGTATCACAATAAAAACTAGTGCCTTTATTAGTGTCGGATGTTTACATCGAAACCTTAATAAAGGCCCCTTCAAGGCGTGACAGATCTGTCAATGACGACGGCCCTTCTGTCAAATGACGTGTCTTTGCCTCTATAACGAGATATTCATCTAAACGATGTCGACATAATGGTTTCGGCCGTCAGCAAGCTGTCATAGGAACTATTTAGAAGGTTGACATTGCTAATTGCTTCTGTCAAGGTTCCAAGAAATCTGGCAAGGAAAAGTTTAGATTTAAATTAATTTTAGATGTTTTTTAACGGTTTATATGGTAACGTTATTTCCTGGCAACATTGTGGAGTAAAAAGCTAGCAACAAAAAATGTATAAAAAAAAGTTTTTGTAGTAATTATAATGCGCGGTTAACTAGCTCACCTCGTTAAGGCAACAGGTTTCAGAAAGACTACCAGGAAAACTATAGATAAATATAAATATTGTTAAGTCATAAAGAAAATACCTAAAACCTAAAGATATTTAATTTTTACGAGAGTCGGACGCGACATCGGAAATAAAATCGCAATCGACAACATATTTCCCACAAGAAACAAATCACTCTACGTAACTGTCATATAAATATATTTTATGATACAAATAGCAATTTATTTCTTTCCTCTTTGTGACAATCTGATACGATGTACCTAATATGATGCAAGAAATCAAATCAGAACCAAAGTTTTCGAATGAAAATGCTCCCAAAGTCCGTTTTATAATTCTTTAAAAATATCTCTCAAGTAAAACCTTGCTAGTTATGTAGCAAACTAAGTACCTCTTATCTATCCCTTACAGGGCAAAACCCTCTCTCTCTCTACTAATGAGGGCCGTCCCTTCGGAAAGAGTCACCGTATCATATCATTCGGTAAATCTCTTGTAAATTACTGAATGCATAGTAAACCACACTATTTATTTTGTGTATCGTGTTTCATACATTATAACCCGCCCTTTGACAACAATGCATCAACATCCTATTACTATAAGTCCTCAGATCAAATAAAAAGTTAAGATGGAACTTTGCGAACAAATAAGTGAGGCCGGCTAGAACTACACCTTGCCGTGTATAACACGCAATTACACGCACACACGTATACCGGAACTACGCCTTATCTTGACAGTCGAGCTATCGAGCTATCGAAAGCTCGACTGACAAGATAAGGCGTAGTTAACTAATACATGTGTGCGTGTAATTGTGTGTTGCACACGGCAAGGCGTAGTTTTACCCGGCCTCACTTCTTTGTTCGCAAAGTTCCATCTTAACTTTTTATTTGATCTGAGTATAAGACAAGGAAAACGATACTCTAATGTAACGCCCCACTCACTGTCGTCATTTCCATGACATTGATCTTGATGCGGACAGTATAGACAGGCCTTTGGAATAGCAGGCAAGCTATTCACAACCGCTGTGAATATGATCACGAGTCTTAACTATAGGATGATCTATGAGAATTTTCCAGACTAAAAGAGGCCAAGGCTTAAGGTAATAAAAAGAGACTGGATCAAAGGCTTGATTTCTTTTTATGGGATTACTCGTCAGACAAGAAGGCGAGCTACCTGATGGTAAGTAGTCATCGCCGCCCATGGACATTTGCAAACCCAAAGGAGTGTCAGATGCGCTGCCGAGCCTATTTAAGGAAAAGGGAGGGGAAGAAGAACAAAGAAGAAAGGGACTGCGGGAGAAATTGGCGTAGTATTTTCCCGGGGTCGCGGACCCATTTATGGGGGCATGTCTACATGCCAGCATGGATGGGTACTACCAATACCAAAATTAATACAGGAAGCAGTACTCTTGGACCCGGCTTGTATTATTGTTGGAAGGTTTCTTTCGCTGGAACCCTAATCATTCACTATTTTTATTAAAATACTAGCTGACCCGGCGAACTTCGTACCGCCTAACAGTCAATGAATGTCGTGTTACCTTTTAGCTGAACTAATTTAGGCTTTGATGAACGTAATACAATGATACAGAATAAAAATACAGATAGATATAAAAAGTATTTTATTATGATAAATAATACATACAGAAAGAGAATAAAAAAATAATTAAGTAGGTACTTCAAACACGTGTCAGCAAAAAATGAATGAATTAATCGAATAACTCTTTTCATTCAATAGTTTTTCGTCGATCGCTTATATGAAATACGACATCCCCAATGTTCCATAATCATACCTAACCTAACCAATCCAGAATTTTCTTTAAGAAACTGAGAAAGTAAAGTCGGGCAGTAATCGCAATATTAGTTTCACAGTTTCACAATTTCAAGCTAATATTTGCTCCATTAACTATTGGATAGTAGATTGAAACACCATGTTGCTGTCCCTTCAAGGGTTATTCTAATGAGATGGCAGATTTGAGTGATACCGAGCAACTGGTGAAAGTGAGGACACACCACATCAACTCAGCCTAGGGCTTGGAGAATGGCCCAAGTTGAACACTGATGCGAACAAGAACTATTTTTTTTTTCAGGAAAAAGGTGACTATGACAGATCTTAGAGTGTATCCTGATTTTTCTAATATACAAACTAAGTATATGTATATGTGCTGTGCAAACGTGCAAAACTGACTCCAAAAAACAATAGTTCAGCTGCTATTAATTACATACTTCTTAAACCGTTGGAGGGCTCAGAAATTGGATTCAGTGCTACAAGCGGATGAAGCAGTTTTCTATAAAAAGTATATAAAAATGTCACCATTTTTTCGTCTCCCTGACTTATATAACAACAAGTTTGCATTTTTGGACCCATTTAACTGCCCACGCAACACCTTTAAAATGGAAATATTGAAAATCCTCTCACAAAATAAGTAGATTTACAATAAATTAAACCGGTTTATTATATCAATACACACATAAATGCAACAATATATAAGTAAATATATACTTATACCAATATTACACACACACACAGACATACACATACACACTCAAACACGCAAACTCTTATTAATGTAAAAATTATTATGTGGTTTCTAAATATATATTTTTTTTATATATAAGCTCACTCTCAACGTTATATCCTATTTTATCTGTGTACTTCGTTATTGGCGTATTCTTTAAAATTATATAACTGTTTAGTTATAATAAGCTGTGAAGATACTATGTATAAATAAATAAAATAAAATAAATAAAATAAAATATACTATGGAGTTTCTTAACGGTGTTAAGCCTCCTTGGGACACCTGTAATGCTGCTGCGTTTCCTTAAACTATTTAATAGGTAGGATAGGGTTTATCTATGAAATTCTCAGTAGCAGCTCGAAGTCGGTGCCGGTTAATGGCAATAGGCTCGCCCCCTAATACAAGGGACCTAAACATACCGGCGAAGTGTGGGTGTATAGATAGAAATACACCTCTGCCTAACCCTTCGGGGAATACAGGCGTGATGCGTATGTATCTATATTTACATAAATAAGGAGTTTTTATTTAAGCATAAATAGAATATCCTTCTATTTGTCTAATCTTTAGTTGCAGTGTAAAGTCATTGGCTGAACTGAAACATACTTTCTGAAACAGATTAACAGCCGGACCGTGACAAATTTTGTTTGGTACGGTTGTCAAAGTTAATCCTATTGTATATCCTGAATGATTTAACACTGTAAGTCGCCTGTAAGCTTTTACTAAAATAAGTAATACATTAAATGTAAAATTAACTCGCTAACTATTATATGGAATAGAACTGATGGCCGTTGGGGCAAAAAGGTTTTTAAGTGGAGATCACGCTCAGAAAAACGCAGTGTGTAACGACCTCCAGAAAAATGGACAGACGACCTGGTAAAGGCTGATGGAAGCGTTGGATGCAGGCAGCACCGATCGTTGTGGAAGTCTATAGGGGAGGCCTTCGTTCAGCAGCGGACTTCATTTGGCTGATATATGGGGCGGGCGAAATGTGGGTGTACATTAGTACACCTCTGCTTTACCCGTCAGAGAATACAGGCATGGTGATATGTCATAATGCAACTTTTAGAATCTGTCGAGAGTACTTATAATCATTGACCAACCAAACCAACAACGAACCGTAATATGATGCATTTGATTAAATCTTACGACCACTTAAGTGAAGTTATAAAAAAAATATGATACTCAAATTATATAATAAATTGATTCATTCACTGCACATGTGGGTGTTATATCTCATTATATAAATTAAATAAAGTAGGTATGTATTTCATTCAAACATTGCATAAGTGTTTTATTTGTTCACTGTAACTACGCACTTGTGTAAAGTAATGCTGATACTGTAATGATTTGTTTTCAAGTATTTCTACTAGATGTACCTACTTTTAAATGATTTTAATATCACGATTAATATTAATTGTTGTATTATCGTCACGAATATGTTATGCATTAAACATAAGTACTAAATTATAAAAAAATGGAAAATTTAAATTACAAATTAAAAAGCCCCTCGACATAAAATACTACGGAAAAAAAATAGTTTCTTAACGTTTTATATAAGCAGAATATTTTAACTCGTTCCTATTACATGGGACCTAAACATACCGGCGAAATGTGGGTGTACTTAAATACACCTCTGCCTAACCTATCGGAGAATACAGGCGTGATGGTAATATATTATTAATCCAAGCGTGGTTGAGGAGTTTTTCTGGTGGGTTGGGTTAGCAAGATCTTAGTGATGACTACACATCCGATCAAGGTTTTTACTTTTGAAATATCATTGACATGTGGCAGGATTTTAAATTTCGAATAGATCAGACCTGTAGAAGTTATTTTTTCTCTTGATTTAGGTACTACGAAAAAGGTTATCCTCAAATGGCTGAGAAGATTTTCTTGAAACATAGCTAAGATTAAATCTTCTCCATTAAAACAACTATAAAACAAAAAAAAGCATCATACTCATGGTTCATTTAGAAGGGACGATGCCACAGACAGTCACGTCAAACTTATAACACCCCTCTTTTTACGTCTGGGATTAGAAATGAGATCTAATTAAACATTATTTATATCGCTGTCATAGATCGATAAACGCTCTTCGCTCATACTTTGTACCACATTCAAAGCATCGTTTCCCTAAGTCTGCGTACCTGAGAAAAGCCACGAGCCTCATTCTAGTTAAGATACTGTGTATGTGATCTGAATGGTAAACAGTGTTGTATTTCACTGTAGACAACACGTCTTATTAATGTGATCCCCGTGAGATTTCTGTATGCAAAGTTATTTTCAATGGTACAGGTAGGGTTAGGGTGGTATAACAAGAATTAAAAAATCATTAAAATAATCATAACTAAGTAAATGATTATTTTTATATTTCAAATTTAGATAATTAAAATTTGTATTTCTGTTTTCTATTAAATACAAACAGGTTTAATTAAAATTAGTTTGCATGTTGGTGTCATTATTAAGAATCAGAATTCTTCTGTCGTTACATATTGTTATGGTTGACTTAGGATTATATTGGATTATCAGATATAAGTAAAAGTATTTTTAGTGTATATTCCAGCCGATGCTCAGAATATAAAACCTTTGAAATAAAATACAAAACAAACATATTTATTTATACATACCTACTATCAGCCTTGTAAATACGTAGAGTTGCTTCGTTTATTAATTTTTTTATTCAACTTTGTTTGCACAGCCGCTCTTGAAACTGGGTGCGACACTTATTCACTTAGTTCACAGAAATTATGTTGGCAATGTGTAATTTTAAGTCGTTGGGCAATATAACTTGGCGAGAGGCGAGACCGGCCAAGCTTGCCCAATATTTGTCACCACGCTGACGACTTGGAAAACTGTGAAGCGGTGGTGTTAATAAAACTTGATTAGAAGTGAATAGATGCACTTATTGTTGAGTGTTTTGCTGCGAAGTAAATGCTGTGTGCTTACACTAGAGTTGATTGTGTAAACGATGTAGAACGTGTGGTTAATACCTATATTGGTCTTTCTTGACTTGTACATACCTACCAATACCTTTAAATAACATCACGCCTCCACAGTTCGCCGGTATGTTTAGGTCCCATTTAGCGAACCCATTGCCATTAACCGGGCACAAATCCAAACATCGAGCTGCTACTGAGAATATCATATAAATCTCAATCACACTTTTCTCGACCTAGGAATCGAACCCAAGTCCTCTAACGCAAACCAGTACCACTAGACTAATGAGGTAGTCAACTATAAATAAGTAAATGCAATATAAAAGCATTACTTATATTAGGTACTAAGTATATATATACGCAGAAATGTTTTTTTTCTGGAGTAAAGCTTTGGTCAATTGGATTTGTCTGCTTATTTTCATTGTAGCTTTTTATTTGAAACAGAGTATCTGAATATACTTCCTTGAAGACACGGCCATGATTCGATGCAAGCCATGTTCAATAAACGCAGACTTTATAGGGCTGCGCGGGCGGCGCCAGCTTTCGCGCCTTGTATGCGCTTATCCGTTTGTATGGCCCGATTAGTTTCCCGATTGCGCAGATTTTATCTAAAGCCTACAGCACACACGACGAATTTGCGACTTATTCGCGGTCGTGCGCATTTTCTAGTTGGCTGCGCTGACGATTGCGCATAGCTCAGCTCCACGAATGCTGGTTAGTGCTGAGCAAAGACTATTAAACTAATTCTCTTTGGTGCTGAGCAATTTGAATTTTTTCGCATTAATATTGCTTACCTACAGAATTGCCTGGTGTGAGCATTTAATAAATATGTGACACCACAGGGGCATTCTTACACGCCGAATATAAAAGACCTACTAGCTGTGCCCCGCTCTTAATGGTCGTAGTCGTGATGTTCAATAGCTTAGAAAATTCCACAAGAATTAATAATTTTGTAATTTTTTTTTTCAAGTTTTGTAAGTTGTTAAGCTTCTCCGACTTATGCTTACCACGAACGATTGTAGGTACGCATGGCTACACATGAAACTACAAATCCAGTATAGGCTGGCCTTGAACTGTACCGAAAGCCTTTACAATGGAAGGTCAGTCTAAACTGGATTTGTATAGCTTGATGTGTAGCTATATGACAACCGGGACAGATGGCCACGGAGGTTGGATGCGCTAAAAATGGTCACCCATCCATTGACTGACCGCGGCAAGGGCAGGTTAACTTTGTAGATTAATAGCGTAGTTATTACGAGCCCCTATATGTAACCTTTAATCTAAAATTCTGTGTTTTTTTAAATACCAACTAAATCAAAAATTTTCATAAATAAAAGTATCGTGTGTATGCGAGCCCGAATTAAAGAGTTTTATTGCTTATTTCTATTACATAAATTAGTCGGCACGTGTAGAACGAATGCCGGAACGAAGGTGCTCTATGAAAACCGTATCAAAATGTGCGTAGTAATTCTCAAGGTTACTGATAGGCGCTGTTGACAACTTGGAAAGTTAAATTACTGATTTAATTTAGAAGTGCCTGCTAGAAATAAAAATTTAATGGTGTTATTTTGTCGTAGCTGTAGTCGGTCGTCGGGTTCGATTCGCAGGTTGAGTAACTGGTATTTAATACCATTCTATATATGAAATCTCAGTCGCAACTCGAATATTTGGATTTGTCCGGTTCATTTTTTTTGTATGGGATAACTCGGCAAACGAGCAGGCGAGCTACCTGATGGTAAGTAGTCATCGCCGCCCATGGACATCTAGAAAACCAAAGGAGTTGCAGATGCGTTGCCGAACCTATTTCTGGAAAGGGAGGGGAAGGAGAAAAGGAGAAGGAAGGCGATTGGGGGAGGAATTGGGCCTCCGGTCATCTCGCTCACCGAACGAAGCGCAGTAACGAAACGCTACTACTCGGACGTCGGTCATCTGCGAGAGTGTGGTACTTCCCCGGTCAAGCCGGCCCATTCATGCTGCGAACAGCGTGGCCCTACCACAACAATCATGGTAACAAGCTCACCCCCTGGGACCCTGCATAGAACCTAGGAGCTTACAATGGACCTAAAGTAAAGTAGGTACCTACCTACCTAAATATCTTTGCCTAACCGTTCGGGAATAACAGGTACCTACCTATATTATGTCATTCCTAATTGAACAATCCAATATCACTGCTCGACCTGGAAATCGAAGGCAGGACCTCACGATCAACAGCCGAACTTGCGCCTACCAGAGCAATAAGGAAGTAACAAAATACCGATATCAAAAATAACTCTTTCAGACCACACAGACGATGAAATTGTCCAGTAACACTTATATCAGGTATCAATATAACAGTTAATGTTATTATTTAGGTCTTATATCAAGTTCTTGATAAGTCGTTATCTAGAGCTATTCGAAGAAAATGTCGATATCGCATCTATCGACTATTTATATGTCACAACTTAGTGCTCAGTCTTGACCGAGTGAGCCGTTTTTAAATATCTGATTGGCCTTAATTCGTTGTTATGATTACACGCTACTTTATAAATCAAATCTGATTAAGCCATGCTTTCCTTAAGGCGAAGGCCTCCGCTTGACCTTCCAAATTCAAATTTGAATTGGTTTCGGAATTTCTAAACTAAGTAACGAGTGACAAAAGAGACTAGGGCCCCTAGACAATGTCACATCTTCATTATCGATGACGAAGTTAGATATCCGTAATGTATGGATTTAACATAATTTCATCACGTAACATATCGAAAGATTATGGCAATTCCATACATTTCTGATTAATCTAACTTCGTTTTCGATATGGAAATGTCACATTGTCTAGGCCCCCAGGGTATCGATCAATTTTATTTTAGTTAGAAGTTAGATAAATCTGAAATGTATGGAATTGGCATAACCTTGCGATATGTCACGTCAAGAAATGATGTCAAATCCATACATTTCGGATATCTAACTTGGTTATCGATAATGAAGAAGTGACATTGTCTAGACCCCCTAGTTCCTTATGGTAAGTAAAGGCGTTCGGTTGGCCTTCCAATTTCAAATTTAAATTGGTTTCGAAATTTATATGACTAGATTATCGATCAATAATATTATTTTCTATGGAAAACCCAGTTCCTCAGATTATCGCTACAGGCCTAATACAAGTCCCTTTTCCTTATTTTACAACCACGATAACCACTATCGCTTACTATACTCCCGAGGCTCAATTCTTAGTAGCGCTGCGTCGATTCGAAGCAAAGTGTCGAATTCTTCGGTAGTTGCGCAATTGAGCATGTATCCCTGCAAGTTCAATTTAAGAGTAAGAACATCCACCTTAAGACCCATACCATCTTAGCTGATATTTATTAACTTAGTGATGTTGTTTGTTCGTAAGAGATAATTTCAAAAACTACTAGACCGATTCTGAAACTTGTGTCACCGATAAACAACATAATGTTATAGACTATATTATATCATAATTATATCCACAAAACAAAAATTGCGGGCCTAGAAACTAGATTAAAATAAATAAATACCACATAACGACTCAACGCCACTTTCTTAAAATTTTCTTTACTTCAAAAAAAAAATCGTCAGTTATACCAATTAGAATACTCAGTCGAGAACTGTCCGTCAATAGTTTAATTTCCGACACACAGCAAGACGAATGGAGCCGCCATTTTATAGCGAAAACACTTTCATTTTATTTCAATGAGCTGTGAAGCTATCGTTAAACGTTGAAGACTTGAAGTTTTGCTCGTGGGAGATGGCAAAGAATATGAAACTTCCTTCCCGCACTCTGGGAAACGCGTGTAGAAAAATCACCAACACCCAACACCACTCTCATAATTATACAGGATGGAAGGGACATAGATTCATAACCGCTTACTATGAATTCAGTGCATGATAATAGTATTATGTTTTCAAAATAAATTTACCTATAGACAATTCCGTGTAAACATAGATTTAATAATCTCTTCATTCTTGTACGCACGGCTACACATCAAGCTATACAAAACCAGGCTGACCTCCTATTGTGAAGATTTTCCGCACAATTCAAGGCCAACCTATACTGGTTTAGTATAGCTTGATGTGTAGCCGCATGTACATACTACCTTTGACCCTGAATGTCTATAACCATATCATTATCTCAGACCATTTGGTGGAACCTCCTATTAGGGGCAGATCTTTTATGGTCTATAAAAACAAAAGGTCAACGCCAATTTAGGTATTTTCCAGTGATTATTTACGTCAATGCGTAAGTGTTAAAGTCACTATAAGAACTCATAGCATAGATACTCGTTATTTCTATTTTTCTCATAAAGCGTCCAAATAGTATTCATTTCAGATGGATCCTCTTCGATTACATCACTTTTCAAATAATTCGTGACGATGATGATCTTTTAAAATTTACGATGCTCCAGTGATCGTAGTGCACCCAAATTAATCGAAAACAGTTCATAATTATCTTCCGTCCTTATCATTTAAAAAATTACAACTTACTCATAAGTTCCCGTTCTATTCTATTCTGTTATATCTACTTCTTAAATGTATAAAAAAATATAAATTCACTGCTTCATTTAAAACAGCAATAAATACTTCGCAAAATCAAATAAAATTCACACTTAACAGATAATATAACTAATACCACCTGCCCATAACTTTTCATAAAATATGCAACGCCTTTAATATCTTCACCCTCTGTATGCAAATTGGAATTTTCAACCCTCACAGACTCGACTAAAGAGTAATTAAAAAAAAGTTCTAACAAAAGAACTCCTATAATAATTATTCGAACAAAGGCTTTGGGTAAATTGAGCGTAGTTTTTAGGCACTGCTCTGAATTTCTTTTGTGTCATCTTAGAGATTTACATTTTCTATCTTATTGCAGAACTAAAAATCATTATCAGCAGCCAGTATCAATCAACCATGACTTAAAGAGTTAATATTTTAATTTACTCTTTGTAAATCAAATTAAAAAAAAAAACCTTGTAATCAAAACCAAAGATGGCAAATAACGCAGACAATTATTTAAACTACCAAAAGTTAACCAAATATCCCCACAGCCAATGTCATGTTAAGAGTTCAGAAAAGAGAAACTACGTAAAATGCGGACTAAAAATTAATTAAAATTCGATTTCCAGTGAGATAAAGTGACATTTTTTAAGATGCTATCATATAGATAGAGCAAAAACACACAAAACATTCCCCAACAAAATATTAAACGGAACACAAGTAGCCACTATCAATGTCTCAATCTATATTTCTCTTCAGTTCAATGATTCGAAATCAAAACCTTCACATAAACACCGTGATGTAACAATAGATAGAACTAACAAATGCTCACTCACAACTGATTCTCAGATAAACAGACTAAAGCAAAAACAGTACAACTTGACAATCGAAAGCACATACTTTTCTTTTACGGATCCGTCGCATTCAATTACTAATACACACTACTTTGCCCTCTAATGACAGTTCATCATGACGTACCAGTAACGGAGTATCATAGGAGAAACAATAAATCACTCGACATGCATTACGATGTTAATAAAGATGTAGATAGAACAGATCGTGCAAAAGAAGCAATGTATATAAAAGAAGTGTTAACAATCAGAGAAAGGGAAAGGGCATTGGTAGTGTCGCCTACAGCAAATCCGAGCGGAACTAATAGTGATATTTCGATACAATGCGTCGTTATTGCTCTGAGAGATCTAATCAGAACATAACGTATTGAGACAGCTATATGTTCTTGATGTTAGAGATATTGTTTTAGGACAGCAGGAACAGAATTTAACGTTTCTGCTGTTGTCCGCTTTGGAAATACGCTTATCGGTTTTAAGATATCTATGACTTAATAGATATTTTATCTCCTTAATTCTTAATAAGGTAAGTAATCAATTTACTTGCATCTCTTTCTTCAGGTTGCAATTTAAATTCAAAAATATCACGTAGACATTTCATTGTTGCTTCGTAATAAAATGTATTTCCCATATTCTCATGCACCTATTTATAAACAAATGTAATTATACCCATAAGATGAAATGACACGTTTTCTTTTTTATTGAGGTAACCGCAGATAATTATCGCCAGCTCTTTAAGTAACTATACTACATTATGTAGATATAAAATAACTAAACCTCACAGAAAACAAAGTCAATTTAAGTAATAATCTATCTACAATTTACGTTGAACCTGCTAATAATGTGCAGGTTTAAAGTAAATAAAATAAGCCTGAAGATATGAAATGCGAATTTACAAGAACGTGACAATGAAGATGCAAATTGTAAACTAAACAATGTACACGCAACAGACAGTGCATCAGATACAAACATCAATGCTAACCATGCAACGACCTTGATATTGAAAACGCGACAAGCCAAAAATGAAAGTGAAGCAGATTTGTTTTCTCTTTTAACGGTTACGTGTCTGATGACTTAACTAATACCATCTAATTCCGACTGAGCATTTTACTTCAAAGTAATCGAGTTTCATCAAAATAAAATAAAACGATTTTCTACTTCATAGATTTTTATATCAGACATTACGAAAGAGATCCGATTGCTCATAACAATAATATTAATGAATTTTTCAAAATTATGAACAATAGCGTTCGATTCAATAGTGTATCTTCTTATCGATATTGTAATCGATTAAACTCTTTGTGTAGCTGTATCGATTCAAGTAATCGAAGCTACGGATTATAACAGACTTTTTTGGTTCAGTAATTCTTAAGTGCCAGTTGTAAACAACTTTGTTTGAAACTAAGTATGTTTGTGTAACCTAAAAATAGTAAGTGCTGCTACCAAATGGGAATGTTGAGCTTAGAAAGAAATTCTTCCAAGTGGTGCGGTATAAATAGACGACTGTACAGTTGCAGTAATACATCAACACAGTTAAGTTCTAATTGATTTAATGGATAAACCATATGCCTAATTAGTAATTGTATATTTTTACAATACTTCCGCAATGCATTTTTGACCTCAATGTACTAATAGATATGAATCTTATACAGTATTAATCTTGTGCCACTTTCCTTCAAAAATGTCTACATGAATAGATAAGTTTTTATCAATAGCATGATGCGCAAATGATCTTCTTTTTTATTAGATTTATGATTGAAAAAAGAAGTGTTACAACTAAATACTTTCCAAATAAAACCTTGCAAACTGGTCACAGTCAAAGTCACGATATAACTGTATTAAGATCTGAGATTGTGGTGAATAATGAATCATGATCATATTAATTCAGTGATAGTATATCAATATTGTCTGCCAGATGATTGGTATTGTTTGGTGTACCTGCAAATAGTGAAAACAATAACCATTGTAATGCACTAGCTTTCATTTACGATGTGACCTTGATAGCTCATTGACTTACTATTAAGACCTTATTAGGTCAATTTGCAAAGTAACGTAACGATATTGTAAATTAATGCAGTCTCCTTGGATTGTGCAATGCTATCGAAGGTCAGATGTAATTGGTGTTTCTTTCTATTAGATACAAGTATTAAAGTAATGTAACGGGACTCTTTAGTTCCGACTCCTTGGTGGTATCCACGTGTCATGCGACATATGGAAGACATGACAGAAGGCCTTTTTTTATTGTAGTCTGCGTTGATTGCAAAGGGATTGAATAATGAGATGACGACTAACAGTGTTGAATGGAAGAAAAGGACAGGCTGCACCAATCCCAAATAAATTGGGAAAAGGGCAGGAAGATGATCAGTCTGGGTTGATTGCATCGTAATTTTTCTCGTGAGATATTTTGTTTGTTTTAACTTCAAAAGTGTGTGGTTTTGATTATTAATTATATTATAGTTGTTAAAGCATAGTTATATTGTTTCAATCAATAAAATTAATAATTTTTTATCTTGCTAGGCTGTCAACTTTTGGATTTTATCTTTATTTTATCCAGTAATATACATATATAAACCGTAATCGCGCTTCGTAATTTTGATGATGAATTTACAGTTTGACTTCGCTACGAGTAGGAATTTCCGATGACTCGGACCTTGGTTTTTGTTCCGGATCCTATGTGATTACTTTCTTCCACGCAAAGTTTATAAAAAATAATTTAGACAAACATTAGCTTAATTCTCAAAGGTCTTCTCATAAAATCTCCCATATTTGATTTCATACAGTTCTTAATATGGTCTACTTGCCTACATTTCACAAATATGGTAGATACATTCGTCACCATAATTACTATTGTCCAAAAAAAATTTTCTTTATGACTATCATTAGTGTAAATTTTAAGTGGGTCCATTTCTGTTTCCTTGAACTTGTGAAGTCAAAAATCTTTTTTTTTTTGTTTTCATTTCACTGCTTCAAGCGACTTTCACAATAATAAAGTGTTGGAGCTGATAATTATGGTTTAATAGCTATAAATTATCGCCTACGCAATATAAACCTGAACGTTTCCTTTCAATTCTCACAACTTCACAACATTTACAAGATGACACGATGTTGTCTAGGTGATTGAGAGATAAACATAGAACATCTTACCATTTACGCAGTAAGATTTACTTCATAATTGATGTACCAAATGTGTAGTTGCAAACAAAACAAATTAACACGTCAATGCCTTCCACTTAGAACTTTGCACTTGTGAGAAAAAGCGCACCGACCATATCTATTAATATCTTTCCAACTTTTTTTTTTAAGTACCAACTAACCAAAACTTCGCTTAGTGTGTATATTTCAAATTAGGGCGGCCCTTACACGACCTTCTTCTCATATCTCGGTCAGGGAGGTGCTAAACGAGTTAAGAACGGAAATCTGAATAATTGTACCTCTACACAATTGGAACAATGGCACAGAAGTGCATTCACAATTAGCGGCTGCAGGGGTCTTTAATTAAGGCCTGCAAATCATTATCATTACCGTGATCTTAATTGAATGAAAAGGTGTGAGATTCTATCGATTAACTGGCTATAGGTCAAACAAGTAATTGTTTACTACCATTGACATTAATGAAACACTTAATTTGAATACGGATTAATTAAGCGGCTTATAAACTATTAAATAAAATATTTAATTACATAATACCACATATTACAATACAATGACTACGAAACTTCAAATCCAATCTGTAGAAATGTATTATTCAAGTCAGTGCTGCCCACTCATGAGTCAAATTCTTCCTTCTCTACAATCTCGCATTTATTTACTGATAAAAGACATATCTATGGATGTTTTCCATGAAATGAAACATGTAAAGTCAAATAAATAAATCGATCTAACACTTTCACCAATCAAATAGAAAATATCAGAAGAAGTCACCGCACAGCTACCAAGGGGACCATCGATCACCTTGCACAATAGAGACCTCGACATAATTCTTCAAAATCGTAATAATACTCAATCCACTTCAATAGTCCGTAAACAGATGTCTGCCGGTCAATATTTACTAGCTATTCAAATAGGACCACAAACGATGCAGTGAAGGCCACACATACTGAATACGATCTTAATACTAAACTCTTTGGTAGGTAATGAATACACGCTTAATATAAACCCACACGGACCTTTCATTAAAATTACTTTTAACAAAAAAGTTAAACCGCCTTCAAAAAATAATAAAATAATTTTGTCTAAAACAGTTTGGGAAGTCGGTGACTTCTATTTGAGTGGGTCTTTTATTTTCGCCACCGACTTCCCAAACTGTTTTAGACAAAATTATTTTATTATTTTTTGAAGGCGGTTTAACTTTTTTGTTAAAAGTAATTTTATTTTGTATTTTTTAGTGGAAAGTTTTGTTTAGAAGTACTTGTTAGCCAACTAAACGCACTGCTCCAATAAGACAGCGATGTTTCAGAGTAAACGATAATATCATCGATGTAAACAATTTTTAGATTTTTGTTGATATTTTCAAAACTGCTCAACCGATTTCGATAAAATTTAAACGGGACCACCTCTGAAGTATGACCTACCAAACAAAAAAACAATCATTAAAATCGGTCCACAACTGGCGGAGATATCGCGTAACAAACATACAAAAAAAAAAAAAAAAAAAAAAAAAACATACAGAATACAGACGAATTGAGAACCTCCTCCTTTTTGAAGTCGGTTGAAAAAGGTTTGAAACTGTGCATGATTTTGATAAAGCGAATAATTTATTACTTGCATTCAATTTTGTAATTGCTAATCTCCGTATGTTTAACGAACACAATGTAGTTATTGCACGAGATTGTACACGAACTGAATGATTGTGAGAACTCGATAAATTATCAGTAAAAACAGATTGGCAGGTATTAATGATTACGAATGATTTGTAGTTTATAGCGAAGCAAACGTGAATTCCGAAGGTTGACGGTTACCTATGTGTCAAGGTGGTACGGATAATTTGAATTTGAAGACACATGATATCTGTGACGAATAAGCTGTAATAAAGTTGACAACACATGTTTCACAACACTTGTGTACCGACAGGCCGAAACACAAGGCCGTGCAATGTTTGATCCCGTCTTAATAATCGCTTATTAGACAAACGATTTGTCTAGTTACAACATTGATTTTGTAATGTTTAAAAGCTGATATTCCGAAAGTTCCATCTGAAACAGAAGCATTGTTTACTGTTCCCATGTCCATGACCCGAGTATATCTTGTGTCTGTATTTCTGTAATTGATGAGTGCGTAATAGCGTTCAAACTTGAAAAGAAACGTATTATGAGAGGTTTTATGCTGCTCGTGAGATATGGTGAGAGGTGTTGACCACGGGTCACGACGATAATGCATTGACTTAAAATAGCTATACTTATGATTCATAATACCTTGAACGTCGAATAGCTAGTAAGGTTTTATTTAATAGTTATGTAATATTTAATGTAATTTTTAATATTATTTATTTATTTAAGAAGAATGTTCGTAAATTTCTATAGGTATATTTAGCAAATGCTAAACAAAATTTAGATTTTTATTTATTAATTAAGGATAATTCTTCCAAATGCCTAAATAGAAAAAATAGAGATAAAAATTGGAAACAAGTAGATTTAGTCTTAGAAATCACTGCAAGCTCATTCTCCTGACAGGCTGATTAGTACCAAGAATATTGGTTCTACTTTATCATGGAAATTTACAAAACAAGCTGTGAAATTTCACGTCCAAGTAGCAAGTATGAATTTATCGTTAGATCTAGACACCTGTTACAGACGCTATCGTTGCATCACCAGATAATCTTGTCAAAATGACATACAAGACGATAGTTATCTTGAAATCAAATGTAAAGTAACTCAAATGAAAAAAAACATTGATGGAATTAAATACATGAGAAAGTGAGTCTTGGGCTTGGCAAATATTAATTAAAATTGCCTTATTGAGACATTGCTACACGTACTTTATTAGAGCGAAATTGCTCATATTTTATTTGTGCCTGTGATTTCTCTCATTGTTCATGTCGATAAACGAGCCACCCGATGGTAAACCAGGGTTAGTTGCTGATGCATTACCGAGCCTTAAAAGACTGCAAACTGCCGGAACTGTAGATGCCAAAGATATACCTACCAGAGAAGAATTCTAACCTCTTCTCACACAGTGTAAAACTTTTCTGTATATAATAATAATATGATTGCGATCAATCAATCTTAATAAATTAAAAATTCTCGTAAAACTAGAAATCAATGCCAGCGCCGTTGGATATCAGCCAGGCAGATGACATAATCAATCTAATTTTCTTTAATTTATTCATCTTATAATTTTATTCATGTGTGAATGATTGAATCTACTGACGTGTACGTGTTACTTATGCCAAAGTAATGACAAGAAAAAATGTATTTCCTAGAATAATTTGAATAATCCCCAAGGATGTCCCAAGGTTAGTTTTGAAGTTCAGAACTTCTATTAGAATACTGACGTATTGCGGTACTGTCAACTCCACCTCAATTACGATTGGGTCCAATATACCGTTGAATTATGAATAATTTTTAACGTTCTGTATTGTCATTATCATTACAATAACGTGACTTTTGCACCATAGGGCACCATAAACATAAGTTATTACAGTAATTGCTAGAAGATACACACATGCGAAGGTTTTTTGTTAGGTGAGTTGTCGTGGAGTCAGGCCAGTGACCGCATGTTCATTCACGAGAATACCGCAAAACTGGCTTTGATATGCTTGGACACTCAAAAATCTTCAAAATTTATATTATTCTTAGGTATATGAATAATAGAAGTATTATGTTTACTGTTATGTTAAATGTTGTTCTGTCTGTTTCATTTTATTATTCAGAGTTTTGAACTGAGAACTTAGCCAATTCTTTTTAATTTTTGATATTTTAAGATTTTTTGTTTGCTTTTACATTTTAGTTTTCATCTTGAAAAAGTAGCTACTAGGTGAGTAAATGTCTTTTAAAAATATCTCAATGCCTTTTGCTAGCTTTACCTAATGTAATAAGTTTACTTACCATCATCATACCTATAATCCCCAAAGGCTTAGGCAGAGATAAACTAATGTACACCCACAGTTCGCCGGTATGATTACATCCTATGTAATAGGGTGTGAGCCTATTGCCACTAACCGGGCACAAATCCAGGCTCCGAATGTCACTGAGAATTTTATAGAAAACCCCATAAACACCTTGCTCGATCTGGATTCGATCCTGGTACTGATACTTATACCACTATACAAATAACATATACTACTAGAGTTATGAGGCAGTCAGTTATAAGTTTATCCACAGATGGTAAATACTGATCATCTACAAAATGTACGATAACTAACATTAAAAAAATTGGAAAGAAGATTATCTACTTGTGTGTGACCACACAGATAGTAAACAGTAACCTCAACTCCAATCAAAGTTACACGCTATATTTTTGTGCTTCATCCTAAGCAACAAAAAAAAATACTGCTTATCGACTATCCAGTTACAAAGTCAAATCACGTTCTGTTATAACATACTGTCTATATGGACGGCCTTCGATGATACTAATGAATGTAAATATTAATGTAAACACATTAACATGACCATACAGATAAATACGACACCAGGAAGCTGAATTGGTTTGACAAACAAATCATGTTTTGTGATGATCTAAGAATTGAAGATGAACACACGGTAAATACTGATCTTAATACTGGTTCCTCTGTTCTTACTTAAATTACACCTATCGTGATTTCATTTTTACCTGGTAAAATAAAATCTATCTCTTCAATTTTTTTTTAAAGATGATATTGAGAAAATTCTCCGAATTCTTCGTTTAATGTTATTAATTCCTTGTAACATGATTAACGCAAAAATATCTAGACTCGATAAGTATTAAATCTCGACATCATGAATGAATGCTATGAAAAACTTGCATTTTTAAATAAAATGGGTGAATATACAAAATACCGATAAGTTCATAACTTTAGGCCATTGTAGTTTTTTATGAGTTTTTTCTCGAAGAACGGACATCGAGAATAATTCAATTCACATCAAAATTATTCAAGGAATAGTTCTAGTTCTAAATGAAAATAACTAGTAAGTAAGACCTAACTAACTACAGGGTATTGACAAAACCGTATGATACATTGTCAATGAACCTATACAAACGATCTCTCTATCACTACGCTGTGAAAGTGTTTCTAAAAATGAAGTTTAAACATTTGAGGTCAATATTCAATCAATACATCACGAAAAAAAGCAATATGATTGCTTACTCTTTCAGCTTGAGCTCAGCATTCATTGAAAAAGTCAATATTTGCGGTTCAGTTTTTCGGTGCACCCTGAGATATCCTGGTAGACTGTGTGGACTTAGCTTCCCCAAGTATAGGTATATAATATGACGTTCCAATATTAATAGAATATTATTATTTATTAAAATAGAATTCAAGACCTAACAACCCAATTTTATGCGCTGTTATTATAATTTTGATTGAGTTTATCAAATCTAATAACTTCTAATCAACTATTGAATAGTAACAAATTGTGCAATACAAAGTAAGAAGTAGGTAATTCAATTTTCACTATTGTGTTGAAATAATAAATGTTGTTGGTTAATTAGAAATCAAGTTAGTAAAACCATCAAACCTATCAGTAGAACATAAAGATCCTAAAATGCTTTTTGAAGTTCCTACAAGAAACAGATAGCACAAAATAAAAGTGACGGTTAAAAAGCACTACTCTGATGATTACATCAAGCGAAGTCTTTATAGGACAAGTTAAAGAAAAATATCATAAAGATATAGAAAACGAAATAGGTATCTAGTACTAAGTTTGAATGTATCAAGCTAAAGTAAATAAGGCTTTTTTTAATGCGACCACCTGGGCCTAGGAAACGCACGACTGATTCAGCACCATTTTTAAATCACGTAACACTATGTGAAGATTGTTTTTTAATGGAACAGAACTGGTTGCTGATAAAAAAGATTGGTTGAAAGAATTGGTGTAATTCGCAAATCTGACTAAAAATAAATCAAATTTTGTCGTAATGAAACGATTATTTTTACTAATGTGTTGTTTTAAAATAGTGAATAAAGTAATTATCTAGATAATAATATCAATTAATGAGGAAAAGGAAGTCCTATAAATGGAATACAGAAAAGCAGTGTATACCAGTATTTACAATCAAAAATAACACAGGGGAAGATCAATCAAATCAAAGAATCTAACAATTGGTAATCGTTTCAAATTGCAAGTAAAAATATTACTTGGTAGATATGACAGAATTTCTAAAGTTATCCGCTATTAGGTACGGCCTTGGCATTATGACCTGTGACAATACAGCCTTGTGAAATGATTAAGTGTATTAATATTTCTTAACAAGTCTTATGAAATATATTTTAATCGCAAACAGAATGGCAACTGAACAACGTCAAAGGTCTTCAAAGTTCAGAACATTAACAGTCACTCAAGATGAAAAAATAATTTTCTGCGATGTAAAAAGAATAAGAGCACATTGCTAACGCTCTGTTGAGAGCGAATTTGGCATCAAAGTAAAAATAATAAAGTTAACTCTGCAATGTTTTTTTCACTCTACAAAACGCTCAATAGTCGTTTTTTGGTTCAGTTTTTGCACATCTGTTCGGTTTGAAATAGACTAACAGACACATGGCACTTTCGATTGATGCAAAACATTCTGAGGTCGACTGAGTCTTCTGAATATGCAAACATGCCAAAAAAGCTTCACAAATTGAACGTATTACAAGATCCGGTAATGGTGCAGTGACTTGAAACGTTTTTCACCTGTTGCAATTAAAATATAAATCTCCTTGTATTACCAATTGTTGCACTTAAGCCTGCAGTGACAAACAATACGAAAAGTATTAAGATTAATTGCACTTTAAATGTAAGTATTAGAGTCGCTTTCGTAATTTCCCTTATTGTTAGCCTGAGATTAAAGCTATGTCGACAATCAATGATTTTGCTGATTACTTCAAATAAATAAAAGACTATTGTTTACGCTGTGACCGACTTATTTTTTGCTGTCTATGGACCGAATTAAGCCGTCTGGTGGAAATATTAGTTCATTTTTTGTTTTGACAAGGGCAAGGACAATTACAAAATTCCGTCTTATAATTCCATTATGTTCCAATTTGGGAGCTTTTGTCCATTATGCGATACGAGTTTTAAGTTTTACTCATCTGTTTTAAGGTCTTTGAACCACAACATAAGACAATACTTACTGAAATTTTTAACAGCACTTTTACTTGGAAGCCGACCTTAAAACTGATGGGACAACGTCCGGCCTTCCGTGTTAAGCGTAGAATCCAGTCACTCACACTGAACACTCCACTATGAAAATCAAGTTAGCACTTCACGAAAGTCCTGGCACGGCGGGGTCCGAGACTAAACCCGTTCCGGAGGATACCGAATTCCGGTTTGAGAAGGTCACTTTTCGCGTTAGCCGGGTTCAAAACAGACTGTTCCAATTCAACAATGTGCGGGTTGAAAGGAAAGTCTAGGAAAGTTTCGTATGTCGGACGAAAACTTTTTTCGCGATGTCGGAGGTTCGGCGTCGTCGCGCCTCACGACACGAGCGTCGCGGGCGGTAGCACGGTGCAGACTGGCGCGCGATGGTATATTATAGCAGTGTGCAATCGAAGCCTCCTCGTCGCAACACGGATGCTTTAGTGTGCGGTAGACTTGCAGATTCCTCTACCACTGCGTCCAAACGATACGTTCATTACCAGCGCTGTTTATCCAACGCTGCTCTAGTAAGACCTTCTAAACTCTACATTGAATCAGTAGTGGTAATGGTTGCTGAATTTTCCGTGTGCTTTGACATAGGACATGTGAAAAGTATATCCGGGCGAGGTATCAGGTTCTGGAGGTTTGCTCATTTATTGTTATGGGCCGCAGTCGGGTGCATAGTTTTATGAAATTGGCTTTTTGTTCGTACCGTCTGGCTGGCAGGTCCCTCTGGACTACGTCGTAAAGACGCATTAGGCTCGCCGGCCGCTGAACTTTGCTCGTATTTTCATTAGCAAGTATTATTTTAAGTGTCACTGACTTGATGTGGGAAAGTAATTTGGTTTTTTGAGATACTGAATACGCGTTTCACCAAGGTTCAAAACATCATCCAAAATTGTTTCACTAAGCATTTAAAATTATTGCACAGAAATTTGTTATAACGACATTTTTCAATCAGGAAACCTAATATTTTTTGTCTGTTTTTATTCAATTTTATAAGCTGATCCACTTTTTTTTGTTGCAATATACTTTAGTGACAATAAATACTACAATACTCTGAAGTTCTTATGGCTATTCATTGTATTTATTGAACATGGAAAAACAAATAGAGAATTTGAACAAAATTAATAAGCTGTAAGTAAAAGTGACGGTAAACGCAACCGATACGATACCCTCATCAATATAGCCAATAAGCCGGTAGTTTATGTACAAGGTGACAGGTTGTCCTACGCCGCTCACATAGCACTAATTACACACATTTATGGAGCTTACAATTAGCAAAGTATGGATTTCCTCACTTCTGGATCTATATATAAAATTACATATTATGATGATAATAGACCCTTAAACTCTTTGGTGTATATAGGAACAGTTTATTTTGAATCCATCCTCTTTTTCTTCCATATATAATTATTATACACTATAGGCTATTTTCATGTATATTTTGATCTGGTACACACGGCTACACATCAAGCTATACATAACCAGTTTAGACTGACCTCCCATTGTAAAGGTTTTGTGTAGTTTGATGTGTCAAAATGGGTTACACTCAGGCCTACGTCCTGCGGTGGACGAATACGGGATGATGATGATGAAACGAAAAAAAAGGTAACTGTCGTATGAATATCGTTGTCGAAGCGGCATCTATAACATTTCTCAAGGTGCTTCAATAATGGGAATCTCAAAGATTCAAAGATTTATTGCATACTAAGTGTACAAATATAGGTGTTACATAAATGTTGTTAGGTTCTTATTACTTAGCGGCCTTTTACAAGCATTGCAATATGGAGGGCTAAAATTACTATTACATTATTTATTTATTTATGTTCTTACTTTAATACCTATTTATCTATCAAATAATATCATTCTTGAATTATTTATTAAATATTTATTACTATTACTTATTTTTTATTATTACTCAATTATCTCAATTATTATTACATCTCTTTAGGTATATTTAATACTATTTAAATAATATATCTACCAGAGTGTAACCCAATATATGGCAGAACGAAGTTTGCCGGGCCCACTAGTACTTTCATATTTTAAAATACTAAAACCTCATTAGAGCCGAGAATAATTTGAGCTTTTTCTATAGTTTATACCCTACTGTGTACCGGACGGATTGAAAGTATCTATGGAGTTTTTGTCTATTGCCTATAATAAAACTATTTTAGCGTCTGTCTGTAGTTTCTGTAGTTCTGGATCCGTTAATGAACTTCATTGTTTTAAGACACTGTATGTATGTATCTGATATCGGCTTTATAATTAAATTTATTTCTGTAAATAGATCCTTCAAAGACCCTTTTACTAGTCAAAGTTTTCATTTCTTTTTAAACTACATGGCACCGGTATAACAGCCCTATTTCTGCTCCTATCTGTAAATTTATCAATGATTCTGATGTCAGAGCAGTGTATTGTATTTATTTTCTCCGGTTTTATAGTTGTATAATTTTCATCGATATTAAATGTTGCATCCGCAATTTTGAGAAATGTGGGTAAATGGAATTTTGTCTTAAATAAAACATCAGAAGTATCATAGAATTATTACTCTTTTTGCAATTTCAAAGCTTGCAGACTTAATAAATTCTCTGTCTTTCCTCACGTACTTTCCTGTTATAACCTATTGAAATGTTATTTGTGGGTCAGTTCACCTTTTTTAGATTCTTGATGTACAAGATTTTGAAAATTATTGTGCCGTACCTAACTATCAAAACTTTAATATAATTTTACTACATCTACCCTACATTTACCTACTGTTAGTAATTTTAACATTAAGACGTCCGACTACTTAGTCTACCCGTGACCATGAATGCTATAAAGGATTCGAAACGTCGGGAATTCCCTAATATTTATATATCCCGATAAAATTCGTAAAAACTACCGTAATACATACATACAGTCGTGGTGCACTGTTGGGAAAGGCCTGGCTTATAGGTTTAATTAATTCCTATAATCTGTGTCTCGTATCATTGCGCCTTTATAAAAGAAATAAATATACTTTATGTTGGACTGGGATAGTCATAGTCATTCCCAAAATGGTAGGTGTAAATAGGGTGTCCATGAAAACGGAACATAACCATCACGAGATAAGCAAGAAGACGATGTATATAACGACCACAACTGCTTACTACCCAGAGTCTTAGCTCAATAGTCTTAGCTTAACGTGCAAAAATATACTAAAAGCTTTTACAACGCCTCTAACGGACGGGTGAGGATCGAAAATAATAGTATCTATGAACATATTCATGGTTGCATTTATATATAAAAGATACCTAATTACTTTCTCAGGAATTAATTTATAGAAGACAGTAATCTTTACAAAGTAGCAAATTATGTCCATCTTTATTAAAGTTGATCCAATCTACTATCGTTATGCACAAGATCTAATCAACTACTAAATACCCAACACTTAATTTTGCAACAACAACATCACTTGACGTCATGAACCCATTACTAAACATTAACTAAAAACACACGTCCACCTACACAACAAAAGTAACTTACCTACTTAATTTGCGTAAGAACGAAATTCGCACAAGGAAAACATTTAAGACATAATAGATTCCCCTACATAGCGATACAAGGCGTGACCACAAAACATCTGTTACTTACAGAAAATGTTTCAAGTATCCCACGCTCCAAATTAAACTTAACCTATGAATAATAAAGTAAACAGGAATTTCATATTGATATTGTGGGCTGGGCTTTAGTCTGATTTATTTTAACATTTACTGGATATTGGTTCAAGCTGCTTGGACAATCCCTTGTTGCATTTAAGCCTTAAGCTACACATTATAGTTAGATATTGCTAAATTGCGACTTGTAATCTGAATTTGTAATTTAAGTTACAAGATTTGTATATGTATCTTATTCATTTGTATCATTTGAGATGTCTCTAGACGACAGAGAAAATAAAACGCGTATTATACATTTAAAACAAATAAAAAATTCTGGAATAAACCAAGAATCAAACAATGTATGGATAGAAGCTAAAACAATAGAAGTACTTAACAAAGAAAAATTGTATTTGTTTTAAAAAAAGTTGTCCCTTACAAGCATTTTTTCGTATACCTTGGGTGCGCTTACAAAAAAAATTCTCACATGCAGCGGCGCTCAGACTGAAAAGTTTTATTTTAATGCTAGTTAAACCAGATTAAGATATATAGATTTTCTTAAGATTTGCAAGAATTTCCGTACAATTTCTTAGTGGAATTAGTGCTTAATTTGACAAACATAGCAGGTAAGCGTCATTTTGAAAAATGTTACTCGTATCAACGTCTAAGTATTATTATTTAGGCAATAAATAAAAGAAAACAATCAGTAGATCTAAAGCAAACAGATTCTTTACAATTTTGTTAAACTTTCCAAAATGTGTGTCGCTATGTATAGTACCTACATAGAACTTCACTCAAATAATTTCCGGAATAATAAATCTTCTGCTTAAAAGGATGTGAAATAAAACAATGTTACACGAAGACCACGCAAACTTTCGAAACAGAAGACAAATAACCCAAACAACCAATTAGACGAAACCTAATGGGTTCTCCTCACTTGACCAGTGTTGCAATGTTTTTGGTCAATGGTAACCAGCTTGACAAATTCACCGCCTCTTTCGAAGAATAATCAGAAAAGTTTACAAGCTTAGAGATACCTAACTTAGATAGCTTAGTTAGAACTTAGCTTTAATAGCCAAGCTGCTGTATTAAGAATGCTGCTTGGCTATATAGAATATTTTTATGAATCATCATATAATAAACATTAGAAGTTATTTTGAAATTATTTCTCTTGTTTCATAATCATCAATATTATCTTTGTTATTCATGCATAAATAAATGTGTCTCACGTATTGTTCAATGCTTTAAGTCAGAAAAGAAAAAGAAATAAAAAAAATGCTTAACTGCAGGCTATGCAGGAAAAACAGCTTGATAAAAGTAATGCTATTGTGTTTTCAAAAATATCACCTATTTTTATGTTTTTTCATTATCTGAACAAAATAATAGATTCATAGACTTATCAGAATAAGAATAATTGTACATATTTTCCTCGATTTATTAGGACAATCACAGTTTAGTACACACATGACTAAGTACATACCATCACGCCTGTATTCCATAAGTAGAGTTAGGCAGAGGTTGACTTACTGTAGGTAGGTACACCCACAGTTCGCCGGTATGTTTTTAGGTCCTATGTACCTAGAAGCACATATCCAAACTCTGAGCTGCTATCGATAATTTCATATAAAAACCCATAACACTGCTTGACTTGGAAATCGAACCGAAGACCTCAAGCGTAGCAGTTGCGCTTAGGACCGCTAGACTTATGACGCAGCTTGTAATACTGCGCCACAACTATTTGAATTCTTGCTTGCTGTTTTGAGTTTCTTCATAACAATAAGAAAATAATTTCAAAATAAGTATTATGATGTAGATATCGCCATCTAGTGGACAATCTAGGAAACGAAAATAAAACGCTCGGTCGTTCTGTCAGTATTCATAGTAATAACTATTATCATAAAGGTAATTATAACCATTCAACCTCTTTTTACAAACGAGAGTACCTAAATGAATTTGTACCTGTTAGGAGAACAACTCAATGCAAGCACTACATTTTTGATTAGATACAAAAAAGTCAAAACAAATTGAATTTAGGCGGGCCCCTTCACTTGTTACCGTGTCTGGGCTCATTCGAGCTACCGTGATGAAATGTCAGTATTCACACGGTCCCTTCTCGGTAAATTCGCATAATTAGGGGGATATACAAAACAATATAAATTAGTAGATTACACTACAATGGTTGATTATACGCTTAAGAATTGTTTGACGGCATACTTCCCTAGAGGAAACAAGATTTGTTGATAAAGAAGCAAAAACAAACCTACTTATTAATTAACTTTTTAAGAAAGGTAGACTTCAAGCATTTTGTAGTTTTAGAACCGATTTACAGATACCTACTAAAGGACAATGGTAGCCGCCCATACATTGTTTTATTTGAGGTTAAATGCCTTCGTCTTTCAATGAAAAATATCTTGTTCCATTCAGGTTTTCTTCTGAGCTAGTTTGTCCAAGAATTTTTGTTAGAGAAAGCTGAGATTAAAAGATATTCAGTACCTACTGAACTTTTGTAGGTTATATCTTTTTGTACCAAAATTTCACGAAAGTAAAAGGGCAATATCGCATTAAATTAGTATTTCTGTCACTTTGTTATTTCAGCATGCAATGACTTGTAAAAATATTTTTCAAATTTCTTAATTTTTATTTTAAAAAAAAGTATGGTATGTTCAGTGTGATACATAAAAATTACAGTTACACATTTATTTTCAAATGGTACTTAGATAGTACTACAGGGGCCGTATTACCACGTATTAATGCCATCATTTTTACTAGGGACACCACTATTTTATCCTGTTGAGCGGCATCCTTCTCTCACAACCTAAAAATGATGGCATTAATACGTGGTAATAAGGCCCCAGGTCCCATGTAATAGAGGGCGAGCTTATTGGCATCAACCGGGCACAAACCCCAACTCCGAGCTGCTATTAAGAATTACACAGAACAACCCAAGAACATCTTGCTCGACCCGGGAATCGAACCTGGGACCTCTAGAGTTGCAGTTGCGCTTGGGATCTCTAGACTAATGAGGCAGTTAACAAAAAATATTTACCTCCACTATCCTCCGTCATCCATCATCATTGTATCTTGATAGATTCGCCACAGACATAAATCAATTCAATCCTAATTGAATACCAATTGAAGAAATTAGGTTATTGACGTGCGTAACCAATGAGATTTGAGCATATTGCGTCTAATAACGCAATATTAGTAGTACCTAGATAATTTTTGTGAAACTCTTCGTAAGATTTTGTCGTCGTTCATCATCATCATCATTTACCCGTAGCATGTCCCACTGCTGGGCACAGGTCTTCTCTCAGAACGGCAGGGATTAGGCTATAGTTCGCCACGCTAGCCTACTGCGGGTTGGCAGACTTGACATGCCGTCAAGAAAAACTCTCAGGCATGCACGATGTTTTCATTCACCGTTTAGGCGCGTGATAATTAATTATTAATAGGTACGCACAATGTGACTTCGAAAATACAGAGGTTTGGATTTGAACTCGAGTCCTTTGACTTGGCAGTCCGATTGTCACTTAAAAAAGTTGTTGTCGTCGTTAAGAAATAATATTGTCCACAAATCAAGGTTTCTAACTGAACTTATTGATTAGTAAATAATTTGAAGGTTAAGTACCTGAGTCATCTGTGAAATCTTGTGGACGCGTTGTTGATTTTTTTCTGACATCGATTAATTCCGCGAGTGTTGCGATACGCGTAAACTAAGGCGAAGGTAAATTTCGCCTAATTAGCCAATTTTCACGAGGAGACCGGTAAGGCCTCGACTCAGTCTGACGCTGCGCAAACGTCAACTAAAATAATTATAACCTATATAAAATATTAACTTCCCATAAAAGATTGACAGCTTGACAGCATTTTTTTTTAATTATTCTTATTTCATATTTCAAAATAAGAAATAACAATAGTAAATCAGTTAGTGATTTTGAAGACTAGTAAACTAAGTTTTAATAAGCCATTATCGCTTTTGATAGATATCAATTTCCATTATCGATAGAAATCGATTCAAAATTTAATTTCAAATGGATGTTTATTTTGTAAGGACAAGTTACTTGATTTAATAATTAGGTATTTAACATTATTAATATTTACAATAGGTACCTAACGTTGCGTTATACCTATATAGCGCTCATCTTTTTCTCTGGCTTATACAAAGAAAATTCCTAGAAAAAGAATTTGATCAGCAAGACGCAATAAAATGTGACAGTTGCTATGGTTAACAAATAGGATAACATTATTTAGAATTCGTAGCATCTAGCACTTTTTCTATTTTAAATCTAATATTATGATATGATTAATCGAAATCAGCCGTTTCAGCACTGCAGGAAATCCCTCTTTATTAAGTAGATATATACATATTTTTGAATAGCCATAGCAACTGTCAGAATTTTCTAACGCATTAATCTCCCTGCTCTCAATGACACTTTTAGTCCATCTAATTAAAGTTTATTTAAACGTGGAATGTTTCAACTGCTAACAATACATACTAATCCACTTGGGTGATGGGAAAGCCACTCAGACAAGTGGGCCGCGACCGCAACAAGGTTATCTTAAGTAGCGCCTACTTGCGGACGTTAGATTATATGGCGTATGCGCAGCTTGTATACTTTTGCACTAGTTTGACGTTGTAGGGTCACAGAACAACTGTGATACTGTACCTAAGTAGTTTTTTCTCGCCTGTGAGCAACAAGAGATTTTATAACTTATTTCTTAGAATTTTTACGGGTTTTATCGTGTTGTTTTGATGTTTAATTCCAAAAGTTTTGGATCCTTTACAGCAGCTATAACCACGGGTAGACTGCGGTGTTTCCAAAACTTTGGGAATTTTAAATGATATCAATAAAACGTAATAGAATCCGTTAAAAATATGTCAATCTGTAATATTAGCGTAAGTCCAAGAAACCTTTTGATGTGGTAGGGCCACGCTTCGCTCGGTGAGTGAGAGGGCCGCAGGCCCAATTCCTCCCTCAATCTCCTTTTTTCTCCTTTTCTCCTTCCTCTCTTTTCCTAAATAGGGTCGGCAACGGATCTGCAACACCTTCGGTTTTGCAGATGTTCATCGGCGGCGATGACTACTTACCATCAGGTAGCTCGCTTGTTCGTTCGCCGAGGTATACCATAAAAATAAAACCTTCGTTCGTACTTTTGTTTTTTCGAATTCAGCCCCCTTCATCATACACTATGAGTCTTAGATTCAAACTAATTTTAACTAATACTTAATTATTAATTTTGCTTAGGAATTCCTTACAGGTCACCTAATATGTTAAAGGGGCATGACCAATAAAAATACCGTTTCTTGCATTATTTCCAATAAACCAACTGACAAGCAAATAAAACAAGAGACATTCGACAAGACTTACACAATATTCCCACTAGAAATTCACAAGTGCCAAATGATTAGCTAACCACAACCAGTAGGGTCCTCAAGTATTTATTAAACAACAATAACTATGCAATTTGTGTAAAACATAATTTTCGTTCCGCTAATTAACTTGCGACATACACACGGGAGGCGAGTGCGTCGAGCGTTGTGAAACACACGCACAACAAAACCAACGCATCCGTAAAGTTTCGTTGGCAAACGATTGTTCGTCCGTTCCTAGACAATCGCGTTCGTGTTAATTGTTAGAGTATTTTCGTGGCATACGGTTGTGATGTTTGGATAGCAAGTGGCCTAACAAGTTGCCTCGCGATCTATATGACCAAAAATATTTACTTTTTTTTTGTTTATGGCTTTCTACTAAATACTTGTGCAGTTAGTCTTTCCTGTGTACTCCGGTTAGACTACGTACATACATACAAAACGTGGTCACGTGGTCTGTGTGCGAATGAAGAGTCGAAGATTCTGTCGGTAGATCAGAGATTCTATGAGAAAGATTCATGAAAGTCCTCCATTCTTCCCACAGTCCCCTTCCTTTTCCTATTCTCCTTTCCCTCCCTTTTCTTGATATAAACTCGGCATCGCATCTGCTACTCTTTTAGTATTACAGATGTCCATGGGCGGCGATGACTACTTACCATCAGGTGGCTCGCCTCCTCGCTTGCCAAATTATCCCAAAAAAAGTCATATCTTTGATTACCGTAATTGGTCCTAGACTTTAAAATAAAAAAATAAAAAATAAAATTATACTCAAGACCGAAAGCTAACAATTGTAGGTACATCTTTAATTGTAAGGCACAGCTAGGGATTTTATTGTGCAGTGTGTCACAGAGTATAAGAACAAATTAATTGCCCTGAGGTTATCCGGCGCGATTAGACGTAGTTCCTGATTATATTACCGACAGACATAGGAAAATGTAGCCCAGATTCTACTCACGACCTGGTCTAATTTGTTGAAGCCAAACATGTTTGCATAACTTATATAATATGACAGTTTAATGCATAACTCGTATATCTGATGCTTGTTAACCCATCAGATAATTAAAATAGGTGGACAAGTTTTGATGGCAGAAAATTTTAGCACCATTCCCGTTGTATGGCGAAAATTGCAGGACTAGTACCTACGTTAATTCTAGTCAGAAATAAAACGGAGCATGAATATTTTTTGTTTATGGGATAACTCAGCAAATGAGCAGGCGAGCTCATTTGCCAAATTGCAGATGCCTTACCAAGCCTTTTTAAGGAAAAGGAAGGGGACTGAGGGAGGAATTGAGCCTCCGGCGGTGCTTCATGTGGACATGCAAGCAAGGCACTACTACCACATATTCGGCAGGAGTCATCCTCTCTTGATATTTGCGGAAAACTAGACATCTCTGAGACTTAACAAACTTAAAAAAAATGCAAAATACCCAGTTTGTATGAAAATGATTTGTATTCGTCGCTAGTGAAACTATTGACGTCACTAGCCACACGCATCAAGTAAATGCCGAAGCTTGAAAATTTAGGAATACTCATTAATGTAAACACCACAGTAGTATTTGTAGATAATAGCCAATACAAAGCAATAGTATGCCTACCAGACACTGTAAGTAGTAATATGACCTATTTTATCTTACAACTTAATGCAATAGATGCCACGCCAGCGGCCAATGCCGATGGCACTTGCATTTAACAACAGTTGAGACTGGACAATTACTTAAAACTGTTCTAAATCTCAGTTAATTGCGGTTTTGTTGTTGTTCTCCAGCCAGTTTAAGATAGCGACTTGAACATAATTATTATTATTTGTCGTTCTTAGTGTTACGTTGCAATGAGCGTGTTACATGTTACGTGAATCACACCTGGCAAGCGACTCTGTTCTCCTAATATCACTGTCTATACGAATGCTCGCTCTGTAACATGTAACACGTAACGTTCGAATGTTTGCCAGCTGCTTTATTCGATTTTCAAGATTGGCGCTCTGTCCTTTTAGCTTTTAGCTTAGTGCTACTAAGTCTAGTAGCCCTAAGCCCTAAGTCCTCGATCTCTATCGTTTCCATTCTCGACATTAAGTTTAAAGTCAAATTTTTTGCAAATTTTGCTTGCCTCATTGACTAATGAGACGCAAAATTTTGTAACGTTTTAGAAAATTTACATTAATTGTTATTAACTTTCTTTAGATCATACCAACCCTGGACTAGTATGGTGCCCACACCAGAATGAGTCTGATGATGATGATAATGCTGATTTAGCTGAACCTGGATCGCAAGAAATTTTACCTGTTTACCTCAAAACTTCATTACCTATGAAGACGGTACCAGATGGCAACGAGCTTAGGTCCAGATTGAATGAATAGCATCAAAAGACATAGATAGTTCACAAGAAAATACTCAAAAAATTGGGAAATCGGTCATCGGTAGCGGCCACGTGCGATTATGCTAAACTCGACCGTAACGAAGCTGCAAGCGATCGTTGCGCTCACGCACAAAAATATTCGGGACACAATCATTCACACATCGCACGCTTTGTCTTTAAATTCGGCTTTAACCGCGAATAATCGAGAAATATTTTTATTTTTACTTCCGATAACAACAGTTTTGTGACGTCAACACACGCTTTAAATTTGTACATGGTTGATCATTCATGGTTGGTACTCGTAGAATATTTTAGTTTTTTTTGCTTTATTAAATTTCATATTTATGCAAATAACTTGAAAGACAATTCTTAACCAGTCAAATTTTTTGTTAAATTGGTTTATTATTTTCATAATTTTCAATACTGCACAGCTAGATTTTCTCTGCATCTTATTTATAATAAAGCTTATCTAAGTTATTGATCATAGCTCTGATAAAAAAAAAACTATTCAAAATCCACATCAGACTCACGATACTTTTCCTCATTACTCCATGTATTTTATTCATTTCTATTAAGTCCCAAGACATTGACATCATACTATAGCCGTACTTCAGATAACACAACCAAGTAAGGGTATGTCATGAATTACTTGAAACCAGACCACCGCGGCCGCAACACCAGGATATCCAACACAAATAAACACATCAAACAAACATTCTGCGATATACAAACTTTCGCTAAATTTCACGTAGAACAATATCGTTGTTGAACGTCATAATTCAATACTATCTGGTACATTAGTAAGCCAGTTATCTTGAGTGGCTGGCCGGCGCCGCGCCTCGCTCCCTCACGCCTTACCATCGGTTCATTTTCACTGAAAACACACGATAAGATAAATAATATTAATGTATAAGGAATGGGTAACAAGGACGCCAAGCTTCTAGTTTGAATCAGTCCGTTGTATCGATATATTGGACATGATTGTGATTTATTTTGCTCTAGTTTTATTGTGTTTGTTTAACACTAGTGGTTCTGTCACCCATATGGTATAGATATGCAATTTATCAATTGGGTACAGATCAAGTGATTGGGCACCGTCAATAAATTACAATTGCTGGGAAAAGGATGTGAAGATGGTCGTTTTGTTCCTAACATCATCATTATCATCCTAGGATGTTAAATCGTCCTAGATATCATCCTTGGCTGGTATGTTGGGTTCGGCTTTCAGTATCCCGAGATGAGGCTGAATATCAGTACTTTCAACTTTCAACTTTTTTGTGTAATACCGATATCCTAAGAATCATCTGAAGAATAAAATAAGAAGAACTGACATCTTAAGAGCAGATAAGAGTGTGTTCCCAATTCATAAAACTTCTTCGCACAATCTTTCCCTGGTGGCAGTTTCGTGAAGATTGCCTATCTAAGAACCGATTTAGGTGTGTAACAAGAACAAGCGATGGTAGCCTAATGGCTAGGGCGTCGGATTTGCAACCATTTGAAACCAACCCAATACACCATCGACGACGTGAACCCACTAGTAATAAGCGTTTAGTACAGCGCTACAAGGATCATTTGGCACTGGATGACATTAACATGAGGGCGTGGGTGTCAAATTAGGAATACCGGCTAACAAAATCCCCTTAGTTTTAGAGAATTAAACAATTCAATTTAAATTTAGGAAGTTTTTGGATGATAGGAGTTATTTTGATTTTGATTGACAAAATCACAAGATAGCTAGATAGCTGATTAGTTATTTCGGCCACAGGATAAACAAAAATACGAGTAATGTGCAACGCACTTTGCTAGTACCTAAGCTTTAAAAAAAGAGTTTTAGAATGAATCTCCAGGGTGCAAAATATTACGCCATTGACTTCTCACCTACAAAAGCTGGCAATAATGACCGGACAAATGGTATGGTCGCTGAGGTCCTGTTCCCATGCGCTGTCGGCCTGGGGTTCAAGTCGTGACGTTGCTGCGCTGACCTTTGTCAACTGCCATAGAGCAGCTAACAGATAGCAAACTGCTTGTAAACACGCAGTAGTGTGCGACGGATTATGACAAACGTATGGTTGGGTTGTTTGCGTGTTTGGCGGGTTATTCTGGATATGAACGGAGAATGCACCGCGTAAAATGTTGGTTGGCATGCTATGAATTAATGATAATATTATTTCTGTATTATTAGGATTAATTAATATCCGTCTCGTTTCTTTTCACTAATGTTTTTTTATGTTACATATTTTTAGTAAGTACATTGGTGTGTCACTGTGACATAAAAACTAAAAAATACAACTATTTACCTATATATATTTTAATTATTAGGTAAATTCCACATAGTCAACGTTATAAGCTACGGATGTGTAAAACAAAATACCTACCTACTAAATATTTAACATAGCGTCTTTCAATAAGAGGAAAAAAGTTAGTAATAAATAGGTACATACATAGTTCCAATTAAAAAAAAATATTTGATTTCTAATCATTCAGACTAACGAGAATGCAATAAAAAAAGAAACAACCCAATAAATAAAAATATACTGCCAGTATCACTTTTAAAATTAAAAAATAACTTGAAACGCACTTCCTTCAAGAATTTTTAAAATAGGAACTTATTTAAATGTCACGCGTTCCGTTCCGCAAATTCATTCATTTCATTAGTAATCCTTCTATATTCAAAATGCGTTAGTATTCTGAAAGTATGTTGGTCTGAGTCAGTTCTTCGGTCATGTAGTGAAGTTTTTGTGATTCATTCGTGATGTGTGACTCAAAGCCCAAGTTTATACCTTTTGCAACTTTATACAAACTTGGGGATGACGTGCTTTCTCCGGTTTTCCGAACTTTCGTTCTCGCTTGTAATATTGAGATTTTCTCGGTGCAAGGGAGCCTTCGTAAGTACTTCTACCTATTACTTTATAAGCTTCTTTTTTCAAGCAAGCAACTAATTCCTTTTTCTCACCTATTTTTTCTTTGAAATCAAAGATGAGTCATTAGTATATTAGTTTCGGTCTTAGAGCTTTGAAGGCAGAAACATGAATTCATATTCTAATAATCTGGATAACAACTAGGTAATTAATAGATTTTTCTAGAGAGTTTGCATTGAAATTATAAAATCACGTGTACCTAGTTACTTTTTTTTTAAACTGCTGTTGAAACAATTATGTTTGTCAATAATACCTAATTGTTTTTGATAGATTAATAAAGAATATTTTGGATAATTAAACATCCACATGCCGCTATAAGTGCGATAACACATATTATACCATTTTTTTTTCGAATTCGCTATTATCTAGTGAGATGACCAAATGTTGAAAAATGTTGTGGCCTTACATAAATAATTATTCAATTAAGTACCTACGACAATGGAACCCGCAAATCATAATATAGAAGACCACTAGTATCATACCATCACGCCTGTATTCCCCGAAGGGTTAGGCAGAGGTGTACTAATGTACACCGGCATTTCGCCGGTATGTTTAGGTCCCATGTAATAGGGGGCGAGCCTATTGCCATTAACCGGGCACAAATCCAGACTCCGAGCTGCTACTGAGAATTTCATAGAAAAACCCAAATAACACTTTGCTCGACCTGGGAATCGATTAAGGACCCTTTTTTGAAGGATTTTTTTTACAACTTTGAGGAATACGGGCGTGATGGTATGTATGTTATTTTTTAAATATCTTGATAAAATATTCTTTTGCACCTCATGAATATTCATAATCTTTGTTCAAATTGTAACAAGCGATATCACGCGGTCATGCCTTACATTTGTGTATAAATCCTCGGTCCGTGGCCTATTGCGAAATACTTGTAACACGGTGTAGCGGACTCTGTGGAGTTCGCCGCGTTGGGAGTAGGCGGCCAATTCATTGTTATTGGTTTTAACCATATTTGTTAAAGGTATCTTGTTACTGATATACATTTTCTCTGTTTGTCTTTGACTTTATTGTACACGCTTTGTATAAGATGCTTTTGGACCCGACAGACCTCGTCCTGTCCAAACTCGATCGCAGCGCCACCTATGGGGTTAATTTTTTTTATTTTCTCACCATTATAACATTCCCAGGACTCCCACAAATATTTCAATATAAAAATTAAACAAGTTGGTCTAAGGATAAAATGCAAAATCATACTTTACTTTCGCAACTATGCTTTCTGAGGCAACGGTCCCTTACGCGATTATATCCACCAATATAAGTACCCATTCTTTCAGATTTTCATTTCATCATCATCATCATCATCCCTTATAGGTACTGTCCCACTGCTGGGCACGGGGCTCCTCTCATAATGAGAGCGATTAGGCTATAGCCAACCATGTTAACATACTGCGAGTTGGTAGACATCACACAATGTTGATAAAATCTTTAGACATGCAGGTTTCCTCACGATGTTTTCCTTCAACGTACGATTCGCACATAATTCCGAAAAGTCAGAGGTACGTATCTTGGATATAAACTCAAAACCTATGACTTAGCAATCCAAATCAAATCAAATGTTTTTATTTCAAATAAGCTTTAAAAAGCGTTTATGAAACGTTATCCTACTCTAGTTGCACGGTTCCAAAAAGTTGATCCTATGGAGAAGAATCCGGAAAGAAAATCCACTCTTTTAAAAAAAACATTTAACATTATTCAATGGTACATTATAGCGATAACAGTGCGTGAGGACATTGGAGGTTAATGTCATACTTAGCCTGAAGTCGGAATTAAAATTAAAAGTCCAGCGGTCATATCACCAGGCTATCACTGCTTGTTATATATTTTGATTTTACCTACATAAATTATATTACACACACAATTACCATAATAACGAACAGTTTATGTAGTTAGTCTGATGTCTATCGTTCAGGATCTAGCTCGTAATGTATTAGAACCTTTGACTTTTACTCAGCACTTTCAAGGCTAAAGAGCTTATACTTGATTTATTTAATATCGGTCGATTTTGCATCGAAATTAGGATAAATAACGTATAATATTTTAAAAAATATATCGGGTGTGATAAAATGTATGGCAATGTTTATGTACCTACTGTAAATATCTGTAAGACTTTAATTTAAACTCCTGCAAAGGTGTAAATTCCGTATTCAAAGCCAAGGCACGCATCTCTGGCTTTTCGTGAGCGTCTACATATTAATTAATTTAATAAATAATTAGGGAAACATCGTTAAGAACCGCAAGGTAGGAGATTTTTTGACAGTATGTATGCCAACCCTCAAAAGGCCGTGAAGCCTAATCTGAGTGTATTTCGTGTTTATTTGTGTACTTTTATTTGAAGAAATGCCTACAAATCTTGGCTCCATAGAGACATCGAACTCAAGACTTGTATCATAAACAAAAGCCAATGACCAATTTTACAACGAATCAATTACGAGAGAAGTTAAAAATACATAAATTATCAAAAAACTACCAGAAAACCCATATTTAAAATTTACACGTAATAATAAAAAAAAACTGAATGCCTCTAGCTGTTCTCTCACCATAAATAATAATGTGCTTTCTTTAATATTTTATATAATAAAAAACCAATTACAAATGTACGATTAATACACACATGAATAAATCACACCAAAAATTCATTCACAAATATCTATAACATAACTCGTTAAACAAGAAATCATAACACTTAATGCAAATGATATATCTCCAGCTATCATTAATACAGAAATATCCAATATTTAATATTATGGAGAGAAATCAATATCAATCGGATATAAGTTGCAAATGCTCCGGCTCGTGCGCACGGCGTGTGCGTGTGTGCTTTCGCTTTGTGTGTGAGCGCACGCTCAGTGAAACGTCCGCGCAAGGCGAACCGCCTGCACTTGTTCCAATGTAGGGTGTATATGGATTATGTTGAATTAAATCAGATTTATCTTGCACTTACATTAGTAAACTGTTGGGGTCCAAGGAAGAAATTTCAATGGCCATCCAATGGCACAATATTTAGTAGATGAAACTGTAGAAAATCAACAATTCCAGTGAGTGAATGCCGCTATATTGGTTTTAAAAAACGTCACTTAAGTAACCATGCATTGTCATCAAAACTAAATGTGTATGCTAAATTTCAGCTCAATCGGTTAAGGATTACTGGTTTTAAATTAATTTGCACAATTTGACGCAAACAAACATAATATACATTGAAAGTTGAATAAAAGCTTGTGAAATTAATTAATTTTCAACCGTAGTGGCCTTTGAAAACGCGACGTTATATCCAAATTAATTGTGGAAAAGACAAATTTGATAGATCTTATTACATTCTGCAATAAAACATGATTTACTGTACACCAATAAACAATGTAAATCTTTACGAATCATAGAAATGACAACTCCAGTATAAGCCTTTCTTTTTAAAGAAAACGGTTTTTAGTTGTAAATCAAAAAAGTATTTTTTAAATAGTAGTAAAGCTCCTTTTCCCTTCCCTGGGTGATCATTGAAAGAAGATCTTTTTTAATATCTTTCAAAGATCTAGAAAGCTTTTTTAATGTACCTACATTATTTTATATAGAAGCTTAAAGTTCCCTTTATCTACCTACTACGGTTGAACGATCTTAGACGGATAATTTGGTAGGCTTGGCAGGTAAATCAGTGACCTCAGCATGATGTCATCAACGGATTCCTCTACTCATCACTCTCGTAGTGATTCAGTCACTTCAAACACTAATCTAATTTTAGTCATAGTGTACGGCAAGGAGTTAAAAATAAAATTGATAATTTAAGTGGAGTTTTTGCGATATTTGAGTATAAATTAACTTTTTTTTTTTTTTCTAACATTAAAAAAAGTGGCTCGATACCTCTGTGAGTACAATAGACTACATGATGTAACTGCATTAAAAACTGGTCTTCTATGTCATTGATTTAACTATGACATTGTGTGTATGGTCAATGTTTTCCTTGAACGAGCCAAAAGACACAGAATGATGTATGTGTAGCACAAATGCTATGCTATGTACAGGTGCCGACGGTCGGGGCTGGTCAACTGTAAAATGCCATGGCTATTGGTCTTCATTTTTTATCCTTTAAAGGCCAATAATAATCGACTATTTTTATCTTTGCATTATTCTCACCTTAAATATGTGGATTTTCAAGCAGATCATAGTAATTAAATATTGCGTATCAAAATTATTGTATTAAAAAAAAACATGGTAAATATAAGGCGTATCTATGGAGTTTTTATCCGGTTCCTCTCCATAAGACCCACTCTTTGAAACCGTACCACAAATTTTCGATACGCAAGTCTATAGGTTTAAATATTCGAAAAACGAAACAATTGACATGCTTAGCTATTTGTTTTTTTTTATAAGATGGATATGGGAACTGTTGTACAGTTCTTGTTGACATATCCATAATAAACAAAGTCATAGTCACCGCGCGTCGCACGCGCAACAGGTTTACTGAGCCCGGTCGTTCGCAAACACACTGCCCTTACGTATCTGTCCAAGTCACATGTCGTCACCAACCACTTATTAAACCCAATACTTTCGATGCCTCATTTAGAAAACCATTTAAAAATAAACCGCACGCGGCTCTCGATAAGGTAAAGATAAAAGTAATGATTATAAGGCTTTCTTTAAATGAAAGATTTATAGGACAGGCTGTTAGCGTTGATACTCGTTTGTGAGGTTGAGGGACGAGTCAATCATTCCTCTTCCAGTTATACATACTTGTTTCTTTTCATCAATGTCAAGGTAGTAGGTTTCCAAGCTGTTCTAAGTCGGTTTCTGTAGGACAAGTAACATATCGGTCAATATTTGTATTCCTGTAATACTGCTATCACTTGTGGGAAATGGGGCATATTGTAACTGTAGGGTTCTTATTTGAATATTACAATTATTTCACAGGCTCACCAATACACCAAGCACTAGCCTCCTCTATGTCTCTCATAATCTCTCATGACATATATGTTTATATCAGGCAATGGTCACACTGCTATTATGCCAACTGACAGCTGTTAAGTCAAGCTGTCGGCTACTGCTTATGTCTGTGAGACAGTGTTATTATATCTATTAAATAGATATAGAAGTACAAACACTACAGTAACGATGGCCATGCTGACGACATGTTGATGAATTTTAGGTAGGTAGGTCGTACCTACTGCCTAATTTAGGTCATCTCAAGCTACTCCCTGGGACATTCTTTTTGATTAAAAAAAAAACATATTCAGTTACTACTCGTACAAATCATCACAAAACAATTTTAATTTAAGGATATATTTTTATATTTTGTTATTATTTGAAAATCAAAATTCTATGAATTAATTTGTTTAATTATTCACCAATAACATACCATCACGCCTGTATTCCCTGAAGGGTTAGGCAGGGTTGTACTAATGTACACCCACACTTCGCCGGTATGTTTAGGTCCCATGTACCTAATAAGGGGCGAGCCTATTGCCATTAACGGGGCACAAATCCAGACTCCGAGCTAATACTGAGAATTTCATAGAAAAAACCCAATAACACTTTGCTCAACCCCGGAATCGAACCCAGGACCTCTAGCGTAGCACCCGCGCTTAGGATCACTAGACTAATGATGCAGTCATATTATTCACCAATAACGTTTTACTACATAGAATATATACTCACATAACATGGGAAAACTCTTATCAAATGACACCAACATCTCTAAAGTTCCACACATACCTCAAATCTAGTCATACATGTCAGTAACTGGCCCATTCAAGAATATACTAATATACATACAAGAATAGAAATAACCGTTAAGGTTAAAACATAGCAAACAATGCTAACCGGTTGAGGGTATTCTCTTAATGTTGTTGACTTTGCACCTTGAAATGGGTCAGTAAGTTTAAACGGTGTTGATATTCAAATTTGTATTTTGACGAAGCTTACATACAGGGTACCAACTCATCATATCGCAAATATGAATCGGGCGTTGTTGGGTCTGTTGGCGCGGGCATAGCCACAAATGTTTGTTGGAATCGATTCGTAAGGTCCGGAAGTCGAGCAATAAGTAAATGACTGCGCATGCGATCCTATTCTTTGATCCAAAACATATTATACTAGTGAGTTAATCGCGGCTACGCCCGCATAAAACTCCGGTTATCCCGCGAATTAATATATAGGCTATGTTAATCGGGAATACTGTAGCTTTCTAATGGTGAAATAATTATTAAAATAGGTTCAGTACACTGTCGAAAGATCGATTATAAAAACTCCTTACAATACGAGTATAAATATATAATTATGTATGAGAGAGGTCGATTTGTTTGTATTAATGCAATACGATAAAATCCTATTGAAGGAATTATTTTTGTTATAAATACACTTTAGTTTACTAACATTAAATAGTAATTTATCTTTGATGCTCCATAGTAGGACGCACTAATTCCAACCTTTCTCTAACACACAAAAAAAACGAGCGTTCACACGAAAAAAATCGCTGCAACAACACGCCACGTAACGGACATTAGACTAACAAAACGATTTGTCTTGTACTTAAAAATATTTGCCAAAACGTCATTGCCAATGACATAACGCCAAATGACCACTATTATGATGATGAATGACGCTCAATGCTCGAGCACGCGCAAAACTAATATGCTTCATTATATCTATCAATAACAAACTTAATTTTGCGTCCGAAAAACTGTAATCTAATTTTAAATCCACCACATTGTTGAGTCGCATGACTGATTTTGGATTGTATTGTGTTTTCGTATCGATAAAATGTATGTTTGTAGAGTTGTATAAGAAAGCCGCAGGGGTGTGAACGAAGCTTTTAATCAAAATACTAAGCAGTGTTTGCATGTAAGGTGAAATGTATTTAGATGATAGTGTGATGTTAAGTGGATACTGTTAATTTATTTTATTAGCTAACTCAGTTGTGACGTTGTCATTAAATATAGTACAGCAACTATAGCAAACGACGGTAATTTCTTGGGTCATCGATATTTTAGTACCACTTCCCGCTTCGACATAAGCTTGCTAATCATATAAGCTATGTCAGCAACTTTGGCTTTTTTCTTGCAACTAGGTAAAGATTTCCTTGTAAAATAATTTCCCCGTAACTTAATAACCGTAAGTAATAAAGATTCCTCTCTTCACAAAATAACGTTTAGCCTCCATACAGTCCAATAAATTTAATAAAAATTACATACAATTATCAGAAAGTTAAATTACTACATACTAAATCGCCGCGAGCGCAAGGAATTAAAGAGTTTTATCACGGGACATTTTTCACCAGTCAGACGCACCGACATGTCATTATATAGCATAACATGAGGGCAAATTGGTGGTTTAACACGTGTTATCATGTTCATAACTCTGTATGGCGAATTCGTTGAACGATTCTGAATAAGTAGTGCCAATTGCGCGTTGTCGAAAATTTATCACAATGCCATCTAGCGGGCAGTAGTGGAAGTTTTTACTGTACACTTAAAAAAATTGCAATTTATGCTAATTTGTTTACGTAACATTGAATTTGCCTATACAAAACTCATAATATTTCAGTCAGTGATTGTCAGATTTACTTAGAAAAGATATATTTCTGACATTGTTTTAAATGTGGACCTTACTCAATACATGGACCTTACCCTATCTCTGGGAAGCAAAACTACTGACTGAAAAATTATTAGGAATGACCACCATCATCATCATCATCAACCCATTATTTTGTCCCACTGCTGGGTGCGGGTCTCCTCTCAGTACCAGAGAGATTAGGCTATAGTCCGCCACGCTAGCCTACTGCGGGTTCGCAGACTTCACACGCCGTCAAGAAACTCTCCCAGGCATGCAGGTTTCCTCACGATGTTTTTCTTCACCGTTTAAGCGCGTGATAATTAATTCCTGAGAGGTTTAATTTTTAAATAGCAAATAGAAAGATGTTAGCACAAATCTTGTTGTCATAAATCACTATAACAGAAGGGGTTGCCTATTCTTCGATGGGAAACATTACTGCTTACGCTAGTACCGCCATAGAAGGCAATATATTACCTTATAGAAATTTCTATTAGCTTCTAATTGGTAAGCATGAATATTAGTAATTAAATCTGACATTGCAGTTAACAGTTCCTCGTTATTTATTCCTGTTTTCCTTTATTTGTTGTTAGATAGAAAGGAAAAACCTTATAAATCTAATGGCTCTAAGCGCGACTGCTACACTAGAGGTCTTGCGTTCGATTCCCAGGTCTAGCAAAAGGTATATTGGGTATTTTTATGACATTCTCAGTAGCAGCTCGGAATTTCGATATGTGCCTGGTGAATGGCAATAGGATCTCCCTCTATTACATAGGACCTTAACATACCGGCGAAATGTGGGTGTGTGTCTGCCTAACCATTTAGAGTATACAGGCGTGATGGTGTGTGAAAATGTGTTTAGTGAATATACCTAACTTAAGGCGTGTAACATTCAAAACGATATTCAGTAAGAGACACCGTATAAATCAAAGAATGAAAACTGTAAACAACCATTTTCTAGTTACCACGGAACCACTAAATCCAAGTCTTATAAGGCATGCATAAAAATGTAATCGAACAACTTTATACCACTTTCTCAAGCCGAAAATATAAATTTTATATCGAGCCCTAGGTATACGATTTCATAAATTATTAACGTAATATTTTCGAACGGTAATACATTATAATACGTCATAAATTTAAAAAAAGACTCACTAACTTTGACTGCGGGCAGGATTCGATCCTGCGTGATCTGGTTAGACACACCAGAAGGTACATTTACCTCTGCCTACCTCTTCGGGGCATACAGCCGTGATGTATGTTTTTTATCTTCATAAAAGAGGTGGCGGGATGATTTGGATGCGTACCGCGAGGGCAAGTTCGAGGTAGCGCAAGAAAAGAGCACCGGAAGGAATTGGGGGAGGCCTTTGCCCAGCAGTGGGACAGTACCGGCTAGAGAAAAAAAAACGTTTCGTTTCTCAAGATGTTTTGATTAGAACGTCCATTACATGTTTCAATAACATTAAGGAACTTAAATACGCACTTACATATTACACCTATCGACAACCTATTGATGTCTTTAGATTGTTAACGCCATAATAACCTGACCTCCCAACTCTCTTATAGCTACAGATTTTAATGGAACTGTAGGAAGTTATACAGAGATCGGGAGGTCAGCTCAAACTGGTGAGTATTACCTTGCAATGTGACATTTGACAAATTGCGTTATTCCTTTCGCCCTGCCATTGTTGTTCTGAGCGGATTAGAAGCGAGCGAGCGTTAATAGGATAAACACGCACAAACAAGATGGATTTGATTTGTTAAGTAATGGCAACCGCTTAGAAGAACTTTTAAGGCTTGTTCACACAGAATACGTGAGGAACCGATACGGAACAGTAACTGAAATGTATGAAACAGTCTGTTAATACTGCAAATCAAGGTTAGGTTCGATGGAACGCGATAAAATCCGTAAAAAAAGTAGTTTTATTTCAATGTAAAAATTTTCCGTATGTGTAAAAACATACAAAGGTGCTTTACGATAGACTCCGATGAAGGAGTAGTTGCCAGCCAGTCAACCCCCGAAAGTTCTTACTACCGAAAAGGTAGCTTTTATGATAGTGCCTCTTTTTCACTTCCGTTTCCTTTTCTGCTGTCCACGTGCTGCTTGTCTTCACTTCTCTCAGTTCAGAGCTTTTTGTGGTCAATCCCTCCAAAATAGTTCTAGCTCGTAAAAAAGCTAAAACATTTCAATACTGTTTATTATTGAGATCCACCTAAAATCCTTTTTTTCTCAACTCTTACGAGAAAATATCTGAATCGCACTCACACGGGACTCTCCTCCTCCTTTGGAACTCTTGTGCAAAATACGACACTTGAAAATCCACAGGTTTAACGTGTGTTATGTCTATTAGTAAACAGTTAACTGGTGTTCCGCATCGAACCCACACACGTACTCAGCGTGGCACAGCCTTTATGGAAATGACCTTTGAATGTTTGGATTTGAAAGTTTCTTTAGAAATGTATGAAAAGGTAAAGGTTTTGCTGTTCTATTGAGAATGATCCCTCGGAAGAAAAATTTTTAGTATTGTTTTGACAACTGTTTATTATTATTTTGACAACTGTTTATTATTGTGTAGTCAAAAATATCAGGCCTTAAGGCCATACTAGACTTAGCTAGCCTGTTGAGGCTGTGGCGGCCCGTGCCTAACCTTCTTACGCCTCTGTCGGAAAATGGAAAGTTACTTCGTCCTGACGCCTTTGAACTGATCGGCTCCTGATCAGTCAGATGACGACTGGCTACAGTAGGCCTTATCAGACGCGACATCTGTCGGCCTAGCTAGCCAACCTTAAAACAGGCCATGGAACCCTGGCTTAAATATCATCCAATGGCTTACCTACAAGGACAGACAGCTTTGGTTGACAACACAGGCATAATTTAGCAATTCCAAAATCATAGAATTGCAAATAAATTGAGGCCCAGTAGAGTTCCAAGACTTTTTTATTTTTTTCTCTTATAGGACCCTATCCTTCTTTGCATAAAGTTAATAGACGTTTAGACAGTTATAATAAATTAAAATAATAAAGTCATTGCTTAAAAACATCGATTCATCTTTCCGTGGTCCTGTTATGTGCATTCGCAATTCGCAAACACACAAACGTAAAATATACAAATTAAGAAACTTCTCTTACGAACTTTCCTTCTTTTTTCTATATTCACCTGTCTTTTGCAACGGTTAGAAACGCCACAGGTATCGTTAGCCCAATTACCTAATAATGTTTAACAATTTTACGCAACCAACCCTTATATTATGTAAATACGAGAGTAATCAATCAAGTATATAATCTTATCCGAACTATGACAAATACGTCGACGTAACTGCGCTCAAAACATATTGAAAGCATTCTCTATTAATGACAAGTGCCCGATAAATGGCCATTACTATTAATCTACATATTACCGACATAGGTGATTGATATTTATTTAGTTTAAGGCGAAGGTTTCACATAGTAGAGCAAATCATAATTAACGAAAATATAGGATCGAGAAATATTGTCGATTTCGTTAGTTTTGTTGATTGTCACAAAACCGTGTCACAAAATTTTGTAAGTATGCCCATTATGACAAGATGTATGAATGTCGACGAAGCAAAAGAAGTATGCAAGAATCGTAACAGATGGCGTTCTGTAGTTTCTGCCTACCCATACGGGAAAAAGGCGTGAGTGTATGTATGTATGTATGCCCATCATCTCTCCATCCCTAAAAAAATTAAGATGATGTGCCATTTTGCGTACTTATGCCAAAAGGTAATTCTACGAATGGTGTTTGCCAAATGAGAATTTAATAATTTTGCGACATCCTGGATTAATTTACTAGAAACCAGAAAAAAACGCAGCGTGGGATCGCCATCAAATTGCCTACTGATAAAAGATCTTACCTAATAAGGTAAGATTATAAAATCTCATAAACTTATTATGGAGATGGCACACGACGATGATGATGAAAACTAAGGTAAAGAAGTAATTGAAAAAATAATCATTTTAATCACACATGTGGTTCAAACATTTAGGTACAATTGGATATAATAATGATGGAAATTTAAACAGATACTTTTTTCTCAAGATACTTTTAAAAAATCATTACAATCGTTCATAAAACGAACACCTGAAACTGACTGTGATAGTTTAGTTCCTATAATATTCTCTATTTGGTACCAATTTACGGTAAAACCATCCAAATATGTATGGGTCCCGTTGTTTTATAATAGTTTGTATGGATTATCTAATAACGGTACGTGACGACACGTCCTATCGTAGGAGGCTATGTATGGAAGCTGTTGACCATAGCCCACCCACGTAGAACAATACAATGATAGATAAGGTAAGGATATGTCCATTTTAAGTCGTTGACAGGTGGTGAAATCCGGATGGAGGTTTTATTGGTACTCCGCCGCCTTGTCAAGATTGCAACACAATTAAGTTCCGATTTTAAGCAGCAGCGGTAGCATAATGGCTAGGGTTTCGGACTTGCGATCATGTGGTTGCCGGTTCGAAACCCACCCATTTCACTACCGACGTGAACCCACTCGTAACACAAGCATTTTAGCTTAGTACGAGGGGTTCACAAGAATACTAGTAATGTTGCTAGTAAGCTTTTATTAAAAAAAATAAAGAAGGAAAGCTGTCGACTGAAACCAATAATGACCGAAGTAAAAATATTGAAATTTTCAAGGATAAGTATATGTATTAAGTTACTTTAAACATGCAGCATGTGCAAAATTTCCAAGAGGGTAGGCAGAAACTAACAACGCTATGATCCTTGCCTATTTCGTCGTCTTCGCACGATGTATGAATGCATCTTTCTTCCACATTCATACATCTTCTCAAGCATACGCGCTGCTTTTTGGAGAACCACGCCGATTAGATCGATAATAGATAGATATAGATAATAGATGTCCTTCTCGTGCGACATCTACCGACCCTGCAGCAAAATAAAAATAAAAAATTGGATTTGGCACCCGAGGCAAAACGAGCCGCCTAAGAAGATTTTGGTGCAAAAGAAGTGACAATTTACACCTAAATCTCCTACAATAGCAATTTTTAAGCAAAATGTTTAATACTCAATTGTGAATAAGTTATTGTTGATATCGTAATTTCTATATAATGTGATAAAGCCGAAAAAATTGCCAAAAAAGAAGAAAATATTTAATTTCGCGCCGAACCCTAACGTTTTAGCCTTAAGTATAAACTCTATAACAAAAAAGCACTTCATCTTAAACAATCACAAAAGTCCGCATTCGTCATAAGCAGATAAGATTATAACATTCATAATAATCGACCGCCCCGTGGGTGTTTGCGCTATGTCAAAACTTCGCAAACACCATTGTGGCAAACACTTTCATTTTTAATCTGTACTTAGTAACTATTTCTTTTCGCGGCTTCTCGCATCGGCATCCTTATCTCATTAGTCCATTCTGTAATGTGATAAGTCCGCCTATTGTGTAACAAGTAACAATCCATTGTGTTAACTTGAAATAACTCAAGTAAACGCGGCTGAGTCGATACGTCCTTGGCACAATTTCAAGTCAGTGTTTTTTTAACGTCCCATTTCTCTGGATACATTGGCCTTCACATCGGAATACAGTAATGTAAGCTTATTGCCTGGCCGCAGAATATTTCACAATGCGGTGGGACCACTCATCATCACGCCTGTATTCCCCGAAGGTGCAGCTGTAGGTACTATATGCACCCAGATTTATCTTCTCGCAATCCTTTTTTTTTGGGTTTTATATCCCATGACATAAAAGGGGTTGAGTCGAGTGCCACTAACCAGGACGAATCCAAACTGATGCTACTAAGAATTTCACAGAAAAACCCAATAACTCTTTTGCTTGACCTGGGATCAGGATCGAATGCAGTTACCTTGTTGTATCCAGAGTGTTTCCAACTTTGACAGCTGTCAGCGTTGTCCACTTGACACTGACAGCTGTCTAGAGATTGATTATTGTGAGTTTGTGAATCTGTATAAATTAAAATAATAAAAGTTCCATGATCCCCAATTACGATAATGATTTAAATTCCTATCCGGAGTTTTAATCAAATGCCATGAGACCTGGGAATCCTCTCCAATAACATTTATTTCTATATCAACCGTAATGAGGCTCGATCTCATTTGACATTTTCTGTATCAAACGCAACTAAATCTGATTACCAAGAACTTTATCATAGGTTACGACGATTACTAAGAAAATGTTAAAGGTTTCGGCCGGAGTCAGAGTAAGACATTTATAGTAGACTACCATTTTACGCGGTTTCACTTCACACACACGTCCCAAAATTATAATTATTCTGCTACTAAGCAGCGTATCAACATGAAACAAGCACCAGATTTTAAAATAGACCTCCAGCATTAAAACTGTCAAAGTCTCATCTAATTCGGTGTTGCGTGTTAAAAATAAAGACGGACACAAAAATTCTACAATATTGTTGTTTTGGCTTCTATTGCTCTAATAAAGGACCCCCATATGAGTTTTCATTCAATAACTATTATGTACAGACAACTGCCTGTTACAATTTATTATATGTATATACCTATACTGTTTTGATTTCAAGTAATTGTGTTACATTTATGAGAATAATTGCCTCACTACCTTACATCACAGCCTTACATCATTTCTAATGGCGTCTTCATAAGCAGATGTAAAACAACGTCAAGCTACTTAGTATATTTATTTATTTATTTATTCCACACACTATCTTTACAGGATAACCCCAATACAATAGTGGTTTGCAAACCTACACATTATAATAATACAAACTAATACAAAGCAATAACATAAAGAATAATAATATTTAAATATAACTTACAAAATTCAACAAAACTCTTGCGAATTCACTGAGATTGCACGAAAATATGTCAATTCTCTCATGCACTACGTTTAATACACATATTGTGCGGGTGAGGGGTGTTTTTGACAGCAAGTTGGTTCTGGCAACAGGCACTGCCAGCAGTGGCGGCCGCCGCCGCCTCCATACATACTGGTCTGGCACGCACAGCTTCAGGTGACGCAGTACACTCGGGTTATGAGCTACTCCACGCAGGAGCTTTAGTGCATACGCCGCAAGTGTAAATTCCCGGCGCACTCTAACTTCGTTGTACCCCACCAACACCATACCCAGTACAAACAGTGTTGGATACATCAGCGGGTAAAATGGGTACACCCCATGAAGTTTAAAATACAGGTGTCTTATAAATTTATTCTGTACTCGCTCTAACATGACATTGTATTTCGCTTCATGAGGAGCCCAAATCACCGCACTGTGTTCCAAGTGACTCCTTACCAAAGCGTCATACAACACCCTGAGTGTGAATTTGTGAATCCCTGCGACTGTCTCAGCACGAAACCCAGTAAAGCAAAATGTATATGTAAAGCCGACGAATGGTTCATACTGTTTTTCAGTATCAGGATTTTATTTTTTAAAACCATTAAGCATATTTCTTATAGGTACACCTTGTTTTAGTCGTCTTACACGCAAAAGAGCCATATTCATCAGTATGAACAATTTTCACTATAGGACCAACCCTGAAATCGTGAAAAAAAGTCAGCAGTTTCATAGAAAAGTGTTCTTCGACAAAATAAAATACAGGGAACAGCTGTTGTTTTATTGTTATTTAAGGGATTGGTCACATTAGAATTTGTTCCAAATAATCAGTATTAAAACAAGCTTTTGGCTGTCAGACGACTATAATGTCACGGTGTATAGGGATCTAAGACCTAAAGTATTAGGCTTTCTATAGCCAATGAGTCACAAATATTACTCTGTACACAAGGCTACAGGTTATGTTATTAATTTAAGCTGGTCTTGCATTTTATAGACTTTCCCTGAAATAAGAGGTCAACGTTAACTGGGTTTGTGTAGCTCGACGTGTACCTACATTACAATTACTTGTATCCACAAGTAATGTCTCCCGCCTTTTTTGTGTCCGTTTATCTACGGGTTAACTAAACGCTACTTATGTACGTTATGTAAGGAATCAAATGTGGTTTGCGTTTATTCACATCAGTGTTTAAATGCAAGCACATTTAAAATTAATTTATTGGTTTCACAACTACTTACATATAAACACAGCTTCACGTTAAATTACTGTACAGTTTGTTCGAAGTAAGTAAGCCGATCGGAAGTTAGCCGTTCCGAACTACCGCGGTGATAAAATCGTTTAATTGAGTATTTTAACACATAAATATCGAAATTAGTAAACAAAATAATTAGAAATAGAAACATAAATAAATTTAAATTTCTTTACACCGTTCCTTTCTATTAAAATTTACCTCTTCTAAACCACTTGCAGACAACTTACGATCGGCTAACTTATTTCGAACAAACTGTACTATTTACTATATGGACTAGGGTTTGTTTGCTGAAATGAAGTAATTTTGAAAACTGCCTGCCCACAATAATGCTGGCCCCACTTTTGTTATAGGTATATTCTTGGAAATTTATCTAACTTAGGGGGAAGTCCCGTAACGCCGGACGGCATCTAGAGCGGGCACTCCCAGTATCTCGACAACTCACAATGCATTCAATAAAAAAATTGACAAAAGGGGTGCGGGGGAACATAGCGATTTAGGTTCACGGGATGCGATTTACCCATGATACCAACTGTCACGGTAGGAGCACTCGATACCTGTTTTTGGCGGGGCAAAATTGCGTCACATAAATTACAAATGAGTACTACTGCTATGGTTTTTTGGTCAAGTGTTTACGTTAATTTTTTTTTTTTTTTTTTTTAAAAAAAAAGCTTACTAGCAATTTGGGTCGCACATTACTAGTATTCTTGTTAATCCCTCGTACTAAGCTAAATGCTTGTATCACGAGTGGATTCACGTCGGTAGTGCAATGGGTGAGTTTCGAACCGGCAACCACGTGATCGCAAGTCCGACGCCCTAGCCATTAGGCTACCGCCGCTTAATTAAGTTAATTGTCGTTAAAGCAAGTGTGTGAACGTTTTTATTAAAATCCTAAGCAGTTTTACTTTGAAACACCTAATTTTGGGGGTGTCATGTCCCCTGGTACCGTTTTCAAATTTCGAATGGAACCATTTAATTATGAATTAGTCGTTTTCTTTTAGTCACTTTAATAATTAGTCAGTACTTATTAATACGGATTACAAGTGTCGTAATCTAGGTATGTCCTATTTTGTTAACCTATGTCCGGATATCCGTGATTTAACATTATCAATAATAATATCACTAAATAGAATTTCAACGTACGCGATGACATAATAAATTCAGATTATCGCAGCATTACGATATCATAATTAACTTTATGTACTACAATAACATATTTAATTAAAAGAAGTCTACAATGTAAATAGTTTTTATTTGTATATTATGTAATGACAATGTAACGGACTGTTAATTCGTATTTGTAAAATAATTTAGTAAGGAATTGCGACGTGATGACGATTGTTGTATTCATTACTCATTTTGTACAAAATTTATTGGATAAATTCATCATCATCATCAACCCATATATTTTCCCCCTGCTGGGCACGGGTCTCCTCTCACAATGAGAGGGATTAGGCTATAGTCCATCACGCTAGCCTACTGCGGGTTGGCAGACTTCACACGCCATCGAGAAAATCTCTCAAGCATGCAGGTTTCCTCACAATGTTTTCCTTCACCGTTAAAGCGCGTGATAATTAAGTATTAATACGCACATGACTTCGAAAAGTCAGAGATGCGTGCCTTGGATTCGAACTCGAGACCTTTTTACATGGCAGTCCTATGGTCATATTACAAGGCTATCACTGCTATCTTTAATTGGATAAATTACCTAGGAAAAAAAATCAAAGTTTTTTCAATAATAAACTACCTTTCTGAAAAATAAGTATCATAACAACGCAGAACTTTTTACGATGAGATGTGGCGTAAATAATGAATAACCTTGCAAGTACTAGCCGGTAAGATTTTAAATGAGATATTAATATTTGAATTTCGAAGTTCCACGGATAAACATATTGTCATATTATTTTCATAAAAATTATAAGTAGTAAGTAGCTACTTACTTTCGATAATGTCATATTCATATTATTTGCATTAAAGATACTATGCCGTTTATCCTGTAGCTATCGAGCTGATTGCAAAGGCATAGCTTGTAAATATGATATTAAATCGTGAGCTAGCTTCGCCCCGCGGCGACGCTTACATAAAACAATTGTATGACGGTTATAACGTGCCTTATGTTCGTATGTCTTAAACGATGGCAAATTGTAATTGTTATAAATGGAGATTAAATTGAGTTTGTTTGTAGTGTATTCGGTACGAGTATTAGGTACTTAATATCTTCTAATATAAAAAAAGTAAGAATATTTTTTTTGTTAGTTTTCTATGCGTAATGCTTTCGTATATATACCACTAGCTTCCCGCCCACGGCTTCGCCCGCGTGATTTCTCGGCTCTTCTGCATTTAAAAGAATTATTTTTTCCCGTTTAAGCAATATTTTTCATTTGTGCTCCGCTCCTATTAGTCTTAGCGTGATGATATATAGCCTATAGCCTTCCTCGATAAATGGGCTATCTAACACTGAAAGAATTTTTCAAATCGGACCCGTAGTTCCTGAGATTATCGCGTTCAAGCAAACAAACAAACAAACTCTTCAGCTTTATAATATAAGTATAGATTTATTATTCATCATCATCAACCCATATATTGTCCCACTGCTGGGCACGGGTCTCCTCTCAGAATGAGAGTGATTAGGCTGTAGTCCACCACGCTAGCCTACTGCGGGTTGGCAGACTTCACACGCCATCGATAAAATCTCTCAAGCATGCAGGTTTCCTCACGATGTTTTCCTTCACCGTTTAAGCGCGTGATAATTTAAATTACAATAATTAAACTTTGGCGAGCTGTTGTGTTTGAAGAAAAACTGAAAGTCATGAAACAAGAAAAGAATGAATTCGTGGTCAGATATTCTTCCAAAGAAATAAAATTGGAAATTCACTACTTGAGTTCATTTTTTTTTTTTTTTTTGGGATAACTCGGCAAACGAGCAGGCGAGCTACCTGATGGTAAGTAGTCATCGCCGCCCATGGACATCTGCAAAACCAAAGGAGTTGCAGATGCGTTGCCGAGCCTATTTAGGGAAAGGGAGGGGAAGGAGAAAAGGAGAAGGAAGGGGATTGGGGGAGGAATTGGGCCTCCGACCCTCTCGCTAACCGAACGAAGCGCAGTAACGAAACGCTACTACTCGGACGTCGGTCTTCTGCGAGAGTGTGGTACTTCCCCGGTCGAGCCACCACAACAAATCTATTTATAGACAATTTCATCACCAACTCATATATTGTCCCACTGCTGGGAAAGGGTCTCATCTAAGAATGAGAGGGATTAGGCTGTAATCCACCACGCTAGCCTATTGCGGGTTACCAGGCTTCACACGCCATCGAAAAAATATCTCATGTAGGTTGCCTCACGATGTCTTCCTTCACCGATTCAGCGCGTGATAATTAAGTATTAATACGCACTTGACTTCGAAAAGTCAGAGGTTTTGGAGGTTCAGAGGCCTTGGATTCGATCTCGAGACCTTTGACATGACAGTCCCATGGTCATATCACAAAGCTATCACTGCACTTATTATATAGACAATTTACTCGATTCAAATCATTACATACGTTATCAAAATAGGAATAAAGTACATAGGAATTCATTTTTGTAACAGCCCTAAAGAAACGGTGAAAATTTGCCTCTAATTTATTCAAGTCCAACACAAAAGTGGTCCACGGCCATGCCAACCTAAGTATGTAAATTTTAATATTTTTCATTTTCCTCGGTTTCACCTACCATAACAATTTAGCATAGTTGTTAAGATAATGGCACCGAGACAAGGGCCGGTTTTGAAACAGTAGCGCACTTGGTAAACTAAGCCCACAGTAGGAATTTGCTTCGGGTTGATTAACTACACTTTTGTTTAGGTATTTTCCCTTTTTATTGCCTCACTGCTTACCTCATTAGTCTAGAGCAGTGATAGCTTAGTGACAGAAGAAATGTTTTTTTTTAAAGCTTACTAGCAATGTGGGTCTCACATTACTAGGATTCTTATTAACCCCTCAGACAATCAAATAAATCAACCAATCAAATGTGTTTAGTTCAAATAAGCTTTTACAAGCGTTTATGAAACGTTATTGACTCTAGTTGCACGGTTCCAAAAATTTGATCCTATGGAGAAGAATCCAAAAAACTCCATGGACACTCTTTTAAAATAAAAGATTTTACATTATTCACTTTACATTATACTACTACTACTATACTAAGCTATAGGCCGACCGTTTAACTCGCGTA